>MOWL01000067.1:3600000-4200000 GCA_002110485.1 Emergomyces orientalis
GAATGGAGATGTATATTTTATGACATTCCGCAAGTGCTAAGGACGTATGGTTCCTGAAGGGGGTGGCGAATGACAGTCCTGGAATGAGGTGGGGAAAAAATGTATGGACGCAAGCATACTGAACCTGCCCAATATTAACTTGTAGCGTAACGTTTTCCGGGCCCAGACAAATATTTTTCTGCAAAACCAGTTACGTTTGACACACGCCCTACAGACGAGTCACTCCTTAAAGTACGGGAGCAACAAAGCTTTTGCGTTTGGGGCGACTCGCTTCTCGGAATCATAGTCGTTAATCCGGCGGAGTTGAATTGTCAGAATGCAGAGCCATGCGTCCGGCCGTGGCGGACGGATTCATGCCCTGCCGATATCGAATCTCAGTCATAGATTGCTCTACACGCAAGTTGAGTTTACATCCAATGGGTCGGTGTCACTGAAAGTAATACCAATCCGCCCCGCCATCTACCCAGGCTAGTTACTTATATCTAGGATGGAGTTTGCGAGGAACCTTTGTTTATATGGGGTGAAAACATATGGTTCAACGTCGAGTTCTCGGATAGTATGGTGTCGACCAAGAGCTCCGGCCACTTACGGCCTCATGACTGTTATGCGGAAGGTTGCGGTACACCCATCCCAGCTTTCGCGATACAACATGTGGAGCCGTTAGACCTCGATTTATGTAACCGTTCTGCCGCGAATCCTGAATCTCCGGATACATATGTGTGACGATTAACGGCCTTACCGCTCTTTTCCCGTGCTTGCAACCGCGTCACGAGGTAAACGGTTCAAAGTTCGTAGGTATAGGGAGATGGTAAGATAATATTGGAGTAGACCGCTATCCGCCTTGACGGATAATAAATTTCTAGAATCCTGGAAATCAGGGCGGCAAACATACCTCTGTCTACCGTTGCCGCATGCAGTCTTTCGGCCGTTTTTAGTGCGAGATTCCTGCAGAAGAACAAAGGTGCCCAATTCGTTATCTCATGTTGCTACCCGCGATCGGCAATGGGTCCGAATAGGGAACTTTTTGTATCTGCCTCATTATTCGACACGCTAGAATTCTCCTGCCTTCCATGCATGCTTCGATTATCGACACAATTTAACAGAAAGAAACGTCATTGGATATACACGCTTCTACCCAAGTTTGGCTGAACAAAGGTTCATGTGCTTTCTTCTTTTTTCTTTTTCTCATCTCCTTTCTCCTTCTCCTTCTTCTTCTGTTTTCATGCTTTTCCTTTTTTGCCCTGGATTGCCCAATCTCTTTCGTTGGCAGTACGACTCCGTACAATGCAATTAATTTAGAGCCTATGCAGGGTCTGCCTGCAACGAAGCGTGCAAAATGATCGTATCCCAACGAAGGGCAGCTGCTTTTCCAAGGCTGGGTTGAGTTTCTTTACTGCTAGACTGTGTTTGCAGATAATGCTTTGCTGTCAGTCGACTTTGGTTCCTTGTTGGTCATGCTGGTGGCTTTCTATCTTCTGCACTATCTACCTACCAGGGCAGGTACTGTACATAGGTATATATACCCCCATATCTCACTTTCAATCTCTCTTCCGAATCTTCTCATCAACAACTTTGCTTCAGTATTTGTCACAGCTTTCTTTTCATACTATACCCCTTGAGATATTAGAACTTTCCAATTGTATTTGCCCTCCTCAGTCAAATCTCCCTCCGCCACCATGGCTCCTCTACAGTTTGACGAGCTCTCGTCTGATGTGACACGCGATGGTGCTGCCCTCGACAAGATATCAGATGACGTCGATACTGTCAATATCTTGAAAGCAGAACTCCAAGGCACTACCGCCTATGATAAGCCTAAGTTTGGAGCAGACAAGGACAAGTCCAAGTTCCGACAATACGAGACTGCCTGCGAAAGGGTGAAGGCTTTCTATCGAGAGCAACACGAAAAACAAACAGTTGCATACAATCTGAAAGCGCGGAATGAATTCCGGTCCAGAGTAAGGGCAGAAATGCCGATTTGGGAAGCGATTGAGAAACTCGATACGTTGATCGACGAGTCGGATCCGGATACCTCACTGTCCCAAATTGGTCATCTCCTCCAATCCGCTGAAGCCATCAGACGCGACGGAAAGCCAAGATGGATGCAACTCACGGGCTTGATTCATGATCTGGGGAAACTGCTTTTCTTCTTTGGCGCGGAAGGTCAATGGGATGTGGTTGGGGATACCTTCCCGGTTGGATGCGCGTTCGACGAACGAATTATCTACCAGGAGACGTTCGCTAACAACCCTGACTTTGGGCATCAAATATACGGAAGTAAATTCGGCATATATTACCCTAACTGCGGTCTTGATAATGTCATGCTTTCCTGGGGCCATGACGAGTACCTGTACAATGTTGTGAAAACCCAATCAACCCTTCCCAAGGAGGCGCTGGCTATGATTCGCTATCACTCGTTCTACCCCTGGCACGCAGCTGGTGCGTATAGACACTTGATGAACGACGACGATGAACGCATGCTCGAAGCAGTCAAGGCTTTCAATCCATACGATCTATACAGTAAAACTGATGACGTTCCGAATATCGAAGAGCTAAAGGTATGTCGATTTTCCGTTTTTCCATTGTCATCGAAGGGAGAATGTGATCAATCATAAAGGACTAACTTTGTTCCAAACCTGCAGCCTTATTACCTTGAGCTAATCGATGAATTTTTCCCACAAGGCATTGTGAAATGGTGAATGAAGTTGATGCCGTTGAGTGCGCTAATGCATGGGACGAGCCTCATCTTGCAGGCAAGGTCATACATACATCATTATGCATGCTGTTACTAATTCCAAAGTTCTGCACCTAGTTCCACACTCTCTACTTTCTCTCTTCATTAAACTTTTTCTTCTGTTTGTTTGTGTGATTCTACCCACTGTATCGGGATATTTTAAATTTTCCCTTTTCTTTTTATTTGTCCACTATTCAAGCCGAGTCCCTGATTTCAACGTGGTCCTTGATTAATTCCCTCCTCCCCTCCTTATTTAATACTCATTTTCTAAGTTTCCAGCAATCGGGACTGGATCCATCCATTATTGGCGACGACTAATCGTGCGAAACCATTGACTTCTATAATGTGGTCAGATTTGTGACACACCATGCCTATTATCAATTTCCTCGCTTCATTTCACCATTGCATATTTTAGAATCTTTCGTGTATACCCAACTTGCTTGTCCCCACATCATATTTTTGTTCCAAATAATAAAGCTATATTACCGTATTAATCAGCCGCCCTTTGCATCCAATTCGATTGATCATATATAAATGTTCATTTTTTGAACGGAAGAATGCCAAGGTACTTAAAATGGTTTCTGAACCATTGTGTTCTTTGCATACATTGCTGCTCTTTTTCTTTGTGTGTTTTTAGCACTCCAGTAGCCAACATTGCTAGCCTTCTTCGACTGATAGCTTTGCCCGCCAATATTAGAATTAGGGTAACTAAGGGGGTCGTATTTAATCCCCAACACCAACCTCAAGATGCTGCAAGTGGAACATATTGTGTTTTACACTTATAATAAAGCCCTCATATCAATTATTATTGTTCCGCAGCTATTAAATCTCTGTCTTCTTGGCTTTCATATTACTGGAACATTCAGCTCCTAGCTTAAATTTGCTTTGGCCTACTACGCGCTTTTCGGTTCTCAAAACAACTGATCAGCCCACATGATATCATTACTGACACCCTTTCTATGCCGCCTTCTTTGTCAATAAGAGTTTTTGGACAATCGAAATCATGGAGAGATGTAAGTAAGACATCTTACTAGTGCTTGGCCTGGTAAACCTAGCCACAGCTTTGATGCTCAATCACTCCCTACATGTACATATATGCAAGAGCAAAGGCATTGAAGCCTTGTCTTTGATGAATATATCGCAGATCTCTTGAATGCTTTCACCAATGACTTCTCAAATTGTTTTGACCTTACATGTTACTTGAATTGGAAATTGTTGAGACTCCCAGCTATTTTTAAACAATAGGATTGCTCATAATGATGAAAAAAATTGTTATAGATATGTGCAGCTAGGTTCTGTTCCATTCTTTAAAATTAGACAAAGAGAATTATGCGATTTTTTCACCCAATTGAGGTGGACATATTTGATTGTTTGCGTGCCACCTCTGATAATTGTGCTGGGGCATCTACATAGTTATCGTTGGGACCCTCGTTAATAAGGGTATACACAGTTCCCCTTTCACTTGTTCATATTTCGATGCTGATATAAAGGAGCCAGATGCCCCTTGCTTGGAATGAATTCTCTGTCAAACTTTCCATCGCATCATTAACAATACTGGGGACCACATATAGGCCCAAGGCACTATGTGACCGCCGCGGACAACAAGGAATAATTTCTGCGAAACGTTACTGAAAAATGCCTCTTTGAATAAGGGTTAATTGGGGGATGCCTTTTATTCAGTCTGTTGCCAATATGAATGGCACAATCGGTCAATCTCTTGAAAAAGGGAGTGATGTGCAGAGAGCTTTTGAGATGGAAGAAGGCAAACGAGGAATTGAAGAGAAAGTGAGGAGTGGCGAGCGACGTATAATCTAGCGACGCTACGCTATTGATATACTATGGTGCGTTTGATTCCTCACTAGGAAAGAGACAGGAATACATTCTTATTATGGTGGGGAGGTTTAACGATTGTGAACCTGCGCCCCTACCCGTCGAGCGTTTCTCGATATCAATCATATTTGAGCGAGCACCGACAGTGGGCTTTATATACACTTCTGTTACCCACTAAAGGGGCCTCGAGGTTATGAATACCTTGCGGAAATAAAGGCAACGGTATCCGCTCTAGGAAGGGCTACCATTGAAAAAAGGAGCTCCGCTTTGCTGGAGGGCACCGATATTATCTTCGCCAGCTGCCGATTCTACCGCTTTCGCGCTTTCGTCATGAAATTTCGACTGAAACGAATTATTGTGTGAGGTAAGTGATTTTCATGTCGCGTCTCAAGGGGGGCTGCCGACATGATCTGGCTAATCATTGGAGAAGGGAGTTAACGCTCCGTAAACTTACCATTCGCGGTCCCTGAAGGAGTCGCTAAGCATTACCACCGGCGGGTGTCAATGGCACGTTGCGGGCAAAGGAAGAAGGCGCCGCACTACACACTGAGCAGAAGGAAAATACCTAACCTATTTTCACAATGCCCGACTTCAAAGCGAAAAGTGGACATCTGTTTGGCGAAACAATTTATGAAATGGGACGCACTGGAAGCGTCTTGTCGCTGATGAAAATTTACCACCTAGTCTGCAAATGCTACAAATTTCCATGTCTTTTGTTCGTGAGTACAAGGTAGGTCAGCTGTGGATGGCATGCAATCATTCTTTGGGGCTGCTAGCTGAGCTGTTCTTACTTTACCGATTCTTATCTTAGGCTTTCACACCAGGATGGCGATTTATCTGGACCTGATAGAGGAGGTAATATTTTCAATTGAAACGAAAATATCAAATATTCTGGAGCATCCGTGGAGTATGGTGGTATAAAACATTTTATTTATGCTGGCATTATACTTGAAACTTCTATTATATATACATTCATGTGTTCTATTAATATAGCAAAGAATTAATCGATTTTTAAGACGATAGGGAATCTCGAAGTCTGTTGTCGACAAAGGAAATAAATATGCAATAAGCGTCCTTGCTTAAAGAAACAATAAAAGAAACTTGCCATAGAAACGCCAAAACAAAAGAGACCATCGCTAACATAAACCTCTATGTGCCTCAAGAGATAGCTTATTGAGTCGGTTGAGGGGACTCGACTTCATATTACCATTTACTGGAAACAAAGTCCGTTCAGGAGAAACTTCCATCGTTGGATAAATGTCCTTTCTGCTCCACATCGGGAGTGCCGGTTATCCTGCCAAAGCCCCGGCCTGGGTGGAATGCGTTGAGAACCAGCACAGCAAGGAGAATCATAACACCCTCGAGACCAATGAATAGGGGCTCATCTCCCATCAGGGGTCCATTCCAACCGCCCGAAAGCTCTGCAATCCGATAAACACATCGGATAAAGATGAAAAAAGTAGCCAGTGAGAGGGCAGCAATGAAGCTGCGGAACGCAAATGACGCACGGAGCGTAGCGTGCTCGGGGTCAAGAGCTTCGGCGCCAAGTGATCTCATGCGGAGCACGGTTCGAACCGCGAAATCGACAGCAAGCAGGATGAAAACGGCTAGAATGGCGACTTGGAAGACAACACCGGCAATCATGAAGTTCGTCCCCAATTCTGCCGCAGTAGTTCCAGGATCGGCAGAGCTAGCAAGGCCTCCTCCAGCACCTTGAAGCGCCAGTGCGAGGATGTCGCACGGAATGAAAATTCGGGGGTACCAGGCTGCGGGAAGGCGGGAATTTTCGCGGCCGAACGTTGTGACGATTCTTGAGAGGCAGAAGTATATACCAGCGGCGAGGAAGGCTGGTGCAATTGTGAGGCAGCAAATTTGGATCATGAATGGATTCTGGGGTTGGGGAAATGTTAGCTACATGCTTTCAGCTTTATAAGATATTCATTTAAACATTCACTTACTTGCGCCCACGGGTTGTCGTACATCAGCACTCGACCAATGTATCCGATGGTTTCGCAAAGAGTCCCGAGGCACATCGCGATAGAGAATCCCAAAAACCGCTTTGAAGTAAAGGCTTGTAGCATATATGTTATAAAGGAGGCACCGAAAAGCACCGTGAAAGCAATGTTTGCCGAGCGTGACGGGCGATAGCCATAATAGGACTGCTCAATATCGCATAGTTCAAATGTGCATGAATCCATGGTTATTTCCTCACGGCGGAAAAGTGCCGACAAAAGTGAGGCAGACATTGATAATGTGAGTGAGAGAAAATATTAAAGAGAAAAGATGCCCAAAAGTAAATAAGTTCTGGAACTGTTAAGGATTGAATGTTGATTGATTGTGGAAAAAATAAAAAAGACACATCCAAACCGGAGGGAAGGCCATGATATTTATCTACTTGATATCACAAAGAATAGAAACACACATCGTCGCTTGCTACTATAAATGGCATAGGTGGAAACTAGTCATGGCCTGTGTGCGTCTGCCATAAATGCAAGGTATCTATTCGTTCTCCTTTCTCCAAAGTTCAGGAGGTATCGATGCGCAGTTGAGCATACTCGCAAAATACTAGTACTTGGCTTCAGTCACATCCGTGCGTATCAAAGCGGGACAGCCAATTGGAAACTTTTCTCGAACATCAAGGGAAAACGTCATGGGCATCGGGATTATTTTGGCCCATTTGGGTTTCGGATGCTGAAGCACTCGCACGTAAGACGGCTTCAGGAATGAGCTCCAAAAACTAACGCGAATCTGAGCCGCCTGCTGGGTCTAAGCAAGCAGATATTCTCCCAAAAAACGTCGTCAGCATTAGCCCTGCCCCCTGTTATGTAATGCAAGGGTTAATGCAGCCTTGTCCCGTTGTGGTGAAAAATATGAGAGGCTGAAGGAGCCTTAGGTTACAGTTGAATTAGCTTTTGGTACAGGTGAACCGATCCGAAAACGAAACGACATGCATTTTGACAGGCGTCGAAACTGTGCAACAAGACACTGAGCAATCTTTGTATACAGCGCAATCAGCTTACTCAGGAGTGTCTGTCACAAACATTTATAGTAGGAATGTTCATACAGCACTTGTAGCGGGGAGAGATTGGGGCCATTATCGGACCTTGAGAAAATATATTTATCGGTTCGGCTCGAAACAATGACGTTGAAGAATTGCTGTTGTGAGTGTTGTGGGCTCATGGGCTTTCTTGTTTGTTAGGCAGCAGTTAACCCAAACCAAATTTTCCCGATTAGGTTATTTTGAAGCTGGCAGTTGATGAAACTGAAGTGGCTTGGCAAGGCTAGCGAAGCAGCAAACACGAGACGTTATTTTTATCCTGCAACAGCTGCACCACGCAATCGGCTTCAGAGCTGTTATTCGGTCGTCTTATTTAGCCACATGGCAGCTTTTGAGGCGTCAAGGCGTGATCTCCGCTCGCCGACCAAGCAGTGACTCCGTCTGGAACAAAAAGAAGGTTTCTTGCCCTTCAAGAGCAAAAAATTAGAAAAATTAGAAAAAGAGTTGGCAGCGTAGCAAATAAGGACCAGGTTCTTGGAAGCGAAATGCGTATGTCCGAGCTTTGCCAATTTGATGGCGCTTCCGGAAGAACCCCATTGGAAGTTATTGCCCAGAGGACCCCAAACCAAACAGTGTTAAGCGATGCCAAGATCCAGCTCACTAACTCCGCTTGCGCACGTAGCGTCAAAGGCTGCCAGAAATTTTGCAGCCTGCTCTGCTGCGGGCACCCCTGAGTCTGCAAGCCAAGTGAAGGACGGTCGTAACTTTAATTGCACAGGGCGCAATGCTAGAATCTACGGCTATTCTAGCTCATCAACCCGGCTGCACTTGTCAAAAGTGCTATCGCTTGAAGCCATGTTGAGATCACGTCTGTGGCTGGTGGGCCTGGATTTGAAACCTAATAAGAATACGCCCGTACTCGTTCTTGGGACCGGCAAACAACAAATCTCTGTTGGGCGAGACTCGAAGACCCTGTTTTTGGCCGTCGAAAATAGTTATGTAACCGGGGGGACTGTTCATTCTTCAACAGGGATTGTTACTGTGACATTGTAATGGCTCCTGATTCAGGATGAAAAAGAAATATCGTGACCAGACGTATCCAATTCCGCCAGTCGAGGTCCTAGTATCATCGTTTATCCTGCCGCTACACAACAGAGATCACTCATATGCAGGGGATTTGACGTGTGGTAGCTGCTTCGCTAATTCAACCAGAGCATTGGAAAACTATTCAGCGGATTTTTTATTTTATTTTACGGATCAATTTCTTACTTCAGGACTGACTAATAAGGATCGCCTCGTGGTTTACAGACCATCGTATTCGTACTCGCCTTCCCCAGTGAGCTCTACGACCACCAGCTTGCACACAACTATAAGCAACGACAGTTTGCGCACTCTTAATTCAAGAAATGATACAAGGACAAGGGCCAGGCTCTTTCAAATTAAGTCCAATCTATTCAAGAATTAAACTCTGAACTGAATCGTCATCAACATCATGACTCCTCTTCCTCACGGGCCTTTTACTCTCCATGGCGGCTGCCACTGCTCTGCTATTCGCTACACAATCTCATTCGCCAAATACGATGACAGGCCTGTTCTGAACCCAAATCATCCGCCAGAGCAACCTGATGTCAAAGCCCCGTTATTGTGTTTTGACCACTGCAGTGACTGCCGAAGCGCTTCAGGGGTCCCCGTACAGCTTTGGAACATTTGCCCGCAAAAGTCCATAACTTTTTCATTACTTCGTCGGCGCGGTGGTGGTTTCTCCGACTCCGTCAGCCAGCCAAGCGGTTCCAGGATTGATATCACCGGCGACCATATCGTTCACCCGAACGAAACGACAACGGAAACTTATCTGACCTATTATGCTTCTTCCAAATCAGTATGGCGCACGTTTTGTTCCCGATGTGGGACCAATATATCCTTCGTCGCCTTTGAGGAGGCGGGGTCAGAGACTCTCATGGATCTGGGGGTAGGGACTCTGGACCACGAAAGCCTTCAGTTGGTAGGGATGCCACAGCGTCATATTTGGTGGGACTCCGGAATCAATTGGGTGAAGAGGTTGATGGAGGAGGGGGAAACGGCTGAAACACATAACGCGTTACCCAAGCATTCAGCAGGGAATATTTATGAGATAATCCAGGAGAGATATCCGAATATTGATAAGTGAACGCATGATATCATACATCTTCACGAATACCACTTGAACTCGATCCAACGAGAACAGCAAGCCCCCCTAACGAACATGTTGAATTCATCCTCCCACCTCTGTCTCCTCCGATACTCAGTGATAGTGGTATCCTTGGTTTCTATCTGTATATACTCACTCACTCGGATGTTGCATGCGAATTGCAAACTGAAGATCTTTATTTTGTCAGTATGTGATGCTAAAGTTTGTTTTTGTAGTTGCCTCCAGAGCCCCCAGCGCCCCAATAGTCATAGAACTTGGAATAAATCCCTTCCCGTGGGGTACTTTCCAAATCATATCCACCTGATGGCACATAACATCCGCAAGGGCATGGAAATTTCCACCAGTTTCAGACATTGTAGATAACAATATGTCAGGTGAGGTAGCTAGAAAATATTTAGGCTCAATTAATGGGAAAGAGACTTGTTCACATACCATCAGCGGCCGACGCTAATTAACGACAACACAAGAAGATCTTCTGCGGGTGGGAATTATAAGTCGAGATGCTTCTCCGAAAACGAATACGGAACATACGACTGCAAGAACCCTACGATGGTGTTTTCTCTAGCCCCCAATGAGTTTCACCTAATCTTTAAAGCCCCTATTGAATCCCCCCTTTTATCAACTCCAGTGCCGTCCGTTGCAACCCCATCGTACTTTTGTTACCTGACACAGAAAAACAACCCAGTGGAAGATTTATCCCGGCCACTAGCCGTGGGTTCCTCCACTGCACTACCCCTGACTCGCATTCGGGCCAAGTGGAATCCCTCCCTGCCCCTCAGTTCACACAGCGATACAGAAATATCTGAGAAAGGCACTTTGTCTTGTATTATTCTCTGATTTACTGGAAAGCGCCCAGCAGCCGCAAATTACGACGAATATTCAAGGAGGATTACCGCTACGGGTACGGGACAACCAACTGAAAATGAGCTCTGGCAGCCTTTTTGGGGACTGATACGTGGCCGCATATTCATGGCATTATACCCCTATACGAGTATCTAAGTCTTCCTACTCAAATATTCCACTACTTGGTCGATTTATTGTTATCATGTCTAACTAACTAATAACCATGCAGGAAAGTATCAGTAGGTCTCCCAATGGTCTCCGGGTACCAAATCCTGCAGCCCAATCTCCGTGCCAGAAACTACCATTTACAGTCAAAATTTGCGAGGGTCCGTCAACTGAACTATTGGATGCCTTCCGCCAGGATAATGAATAGCCACGTCCTGATGACTGCCAATGGATTTCAATCATCTGGATTGTGAGTTGTTTTGTGATTCATAGAACCACCTAATCAGCCAAAAGTATATGTGACATAGTTGTGATGTCATACCAAAATCGTTTCCAGGTTCACTTGAGAGGCAACTTTCATAGATGGAAAGACATATAAATTTCCTAGGCCAAAACGGGGCCTTTTATTTGGGCATCTAATCATTTGATATCTTCAGAAAATTCCGATATAACTCTACTTTTGCTTCTGATAACATTACATATCGTCGTTATTCAACAAAGATAAGGCATCATGTCGGCACCACGCGATTCCGAGTCCATCAACACTGTCCAGGGTGAATTCCACCCGACAGCTCCCCGTTCTCCCCCCTTAGAGACTCATGGTGTAAGTATTGTACAATTGGATTCTTAGAGAGAACCCGCCCTGTAGAGCTTTGCGTTGACAAATGATTCGTATAAACTAGCATAAACCGGGAAAAAAGGTGTCCCCAGCAGACTACGCACCTGAATTTCACGCACAAACATTACCAGCTGGTAGCGCTCCTCCAGATAGAACATTTGCTCCGCACACTTCCGGACAGGCAGCAGCCGAAGGAACTCCAGCCATCGAAACACTTGGGGGTGCAGACTCGCGGGAGCTGAATAGAGGTCTCGGTCAACCCATATGGGGAGAGACTTCTGCGCAACTGCATCACGATGGCCAGGCTCATCGGAAACACCACGGTTCTGGGTTGGAAGGAGTAGGTGCATCGAGCAGGGAGTACATGGCGGAAGAAAAGGAAATGCAGCAGGGGTGAGAATTTGAACGGGAGGAGCTCAAAAGGGTGGATGAATACGAACAGGGGAGCTGGAGACCGACGTGAATGTTGGAATAACCATATCAAAAAGGTGGAAATCCTTTCGATGCCCTTTTTGGCTGTTTGCAGAATTTGATGATGAGATATTTTTAGAGCCTGCTCATGTAAACTACTACGTCATGTTAACTAGTAGTTTGAAGCTGAATTCATTGTTCAGGTGTCTAAATGATCAAGCTTTGAAAACTGATCAGATATCATGAAAGGCGATGGTTAAATAGGGGGTAACATATGAAAAATTCCAGGAGTTAAGCGATGGAAAAAATAAAGGAAGAAAAAATAAAATTGAACTTCCACTGGTTTCATTCCCCTTCCTTAATATGAGTATACTCTTTCTTAGCTTGGTCCGGACAATTCTAAGTATCCAGCCGCTCCAGATAAAATTTTAACGCGGCCTTCATATTGAAATAAAACGACGCAGCCATATTTCAACCCCTATGAAAAATGTCTACTTCTCAACATGACAATCTGAAAAAATATCCACTTAACTACCGAAGGTAAAACATGCGACAAAAATTAATCTACTCGGACAAGCAGGCTATATAACTCCAAGCATCCCAAGATGAATCTATACTGCACCAATTACTCTTGCGATTGCTTTGACGGCATGCGTCCAGTCGCCGTGCCCTGGTCACCAGGTCTGTTCGCCGGTTCTGTTTTCATGTTATCATCTGGCCCGCCTTGTCCAAAGAAATCCTTCCCCTTGGTTAAACTATGATAAAAGAACCTAAGCGTAAGCGTCCTTGTACTGTAGTACTTTAAAAGGGGTTGAAGTAATAATAAGCAAGGAAAACGGAAACCACAAACTCACTGTCCACGGTCATCATGTCGTCCGCCTTCCTCGGGTGGAATTATGCGGATATCACTCCCGCTTGCCGTGGCACCAGGGCCATACTTCACTTGAGAGCCCGGGAATATGTGCTCTACATTAGCATCGACACCAGACTCTGCCGCTAATTGGGAAGAGTTAGCATGGTGGGCTCTTGGAGGTTTGGATTTTTTATATGATTTTCTATCCAGTTCCTCGCCACGAGCACCAAATCGAAACTTCGGGCATACTTGTATCACTCATAGCTTGAGCCTTCCCAGTCTTCGCTTGGTAGGTGTTCAGATCTCTTTCGGCTTGATACGCTTCTCGGGACATTTTTGTTGCCGCCAGAGTTCAACTCATCGATACTATGTAAATGATTGCGTTCGCTTCGAGAGGTTTTGAAATGAATATATTACTTTTAAAAATTTATAACCTCAAGCTTTTTGTACTTGCTACCTTTCAAAGGCATGGCATGTACTATGATATCATAGGCTACTTACTATCCAAGTTTCAACTGGTAGCATTCATAGTAATGTGGATGTCTACCCAGGTACCTGGAATAACGCCTCAAGGAATGATGGAAATTATACATCATTACCCAGTCATAGAAACCGATACTATCTGTATGATTAATTTACCTTTTTATTACTCCCACTATGTCCGAACTTGATGCAACTTATTCAGTTTGCTTGCTAGTTTTCAGAACGGATCTACTCAACCCAATAAAACTAGAAGCGCATCCGCCAAAACATCAACATACAGTTCTTGCGCCAGCAAGACTAGAGTTAGCTTAAAGAAAACTTCCCTAAGCAATTAAAACCTCCAGCGAATATCCCCTGGAGAGTTGCTGATAAATATTAGTCAACCATTGCACAGTCGGTGATTTATGTCATCCTCTGTCTTTGGCTGATCCTATAACTCCCCTCTCAAGCGCTACAGTGCTTCGCCGTAAGTTTGAATGTTTTTCGCGCCAAATTGGCCTAGTGTACGGTCAAACTGACTTGCGAAAATGTTTTAAACTTATGGTTAGGCACTGTGTATCTTGAAATCCTCGGGCTTAACTTGAGGGTAGACCTTAGAATGTGAGGAAATGTATGGCCATCTTCAGGGGTATCTATAGGCAGCGAAGGTGAAACCTTTTCATCTTGCATAGTCCTCAAAATTGGAACATAAGCAGTTTTGTCACACGGAAGACGTTGCTGAAGTGTTTCTCCGATCTGCTAGTGGGAGAAGTTAGGGCTGCTGGAAGCGCTAACTGTTTTCAGTTTCCTACGGACAGTTAATAATTTCCATATGTGATTACTTACCAGCAACGATGTGACTGGGAACATTCTACACAATAACGCAAGGTTGAACTGCCATTGGACTCGATGAAAGGTTTTGCTTATACCACCATGAGCTGGGAGGTAGCGGCAAGTGTCAAGAATACACTTCTCATTCTTATTCAAATTTTCCTTTGAGAAATATCGTTCTTTTCATGATGTTATTGACATCATGGCCGGCTGCGGAGCTGAAACACAAGCTGTATGCCCGTGTTTGAACATTAATCCAAGTCTGATGTTGTCAGACTGGCTGCAGTTTAGCTATTTGTTTTATGACGTCACTGATCTGTGAGCTTAAATACACCTGTCGACCCTCCTCACCCTGTATCCATTTTGAAACTATCGCCGTGATTGAATTGATCGAAGGTCCGCAACTCCTACCCAATTGGCCGAATTACTCACCTTTATATCGTTGGTGTAAACCGAAAAATAAGGATCCAGTGACAAAATGCCCGATTCGCTCGCAGCATTCCGCGGCACGACCCGCCAGGAGCTTGCCGATCTGGCGCGGGAACACCTGAAGCATAACCTGCAGCCATCTGACCGTGATACGCTGAAGTCCGCTGCATCAAAGCTTTCCACATGCACTACCCTCGGATCCCTCACTGGCATCGGGCTGGGAGTGTACCTGGCAATACGGACCCGGCGAATGAGGATGGATATGTTTCATGCATTCCGGGTTGCGGAGAAACCCACGCATGTGCAGTTTGCAAGCGGCAGGCAAGGTAGGAATGGAAATAATCTTACATGGGGAAGTATTTGACAGGTTTTGCTAACAATTCCTTCGTATCTATTTCAAAAAGAGCCGGTTCCTGACCTGAGCCCTTTGCTCCGACCCACTACGCTGGGTGACATGGCGATGTTCGGGCTTTTCGCTGCGGGGGGTTTATTTATAGGCGGAGAAACGGGGCTCATCACTGGCGTTTATTCCGCCCGGAGAACAATAGGGAAGAACCCTGAATCAAAGTCTCGGATCGAACGTGCCTTTGCGAAACTGAGGGCAGACGTTCTTCGGCGGCAGGCGGATAAGCTTGATGGCGGGCAGTCGGTTACCGAAAAGGTGGCGGAAATATTCTAAAGTATTTTAATAACGGCTTTCTTTGGCAGGTTATATGGTGTCACCAGGGCTTATTATTTGCCTTTTTCTTTTTTCTTCTTTTTCTGGAATCCTTCGCTCAAAATTTGTATTTTAATGATTTCTCCTCCTTGCCGTTCCATCCAATAGCGCTCATCCATGCACGTTTCCCTGAAATGTTGCTAGAATCACTTCCGGCTCCACGTGACCCCACCCGGCCTATCCATGGCCGCTCCGATGATCCTGTGGCTGAAGTGGGGGGCGCTTTTTTCGAAGATTCGAGGGTGAGATATTATTACTGATAGACCCTGAGACAGTTTGCCTAAGAATCTTGCTGTAGAACGACCCAACTTCCCGGTTATCCCGCACTTGTTGGGCCAGGCGCGGAAGAACTGGTGGCTTGCTATTTTTGCCTGTTTGCGAGGCAAATTATGTCCTTGGGATCATAAGACGCCGTCATGATGCATTTTTTCTTTTTCTAATTCTCCGCTCGCCGCAGAGAAGAGAGCTGCCCTTATTGCCCCTACCGCTTAAAGAAAACTGGTATAAAACCTCAATCACAACCCTCCGCCTTTGGAATGTAGTAAGAGATGTTTCATGGGAGAAATCTTTGGCTCTGAAACAAACAAATCAACTTTCGTCCCCCCGTAATAATATAACTACCCACCTCTGTAGGTGCCCGACAAAATTGGTAAGGCATGCGGAAATAATAAGCTTCCTTATTAATTGGTTGTTCCGTAATTTGGTATCCCTCCACATTTCCGGGCGGATCTTCGTCATAACCCGCCATTTTTGCTATACTTATCCTTTTCAAGGGTCAATTCGAAGTACAAACAGGTTGTCAATGTAACATTCGAAGTTCCGAGCCGCTCCCATCGCATCCTGAAGTTGAGGCGGACTGAATGAGTGCGGTATACACCCTTGGTCAAACCTTCTTCCGAAGTTTCGCCTTCCCGATGAGAGCGCACCCCTCGACGAAGAGCGTTTCTTTCCTATTACTTGAGTCGATGTTTTTCGACCATATAGCCTTTCTGCCCCCATTATCGGCTCTGGTCGCAGTTGCACAATGTCGCACTCGAAATGGGAAAAGACAAAAGTGTATTCGAAGCGCGGGTTTGATAAGGCTTGGAATACTATTGACAAGCTCGGTCCACCGGTAAATCGCTTTTCAAACAAACTCGGTGCGGAGGCATTCTGGCCCACGACTCTAGATAAGGAAAGTGATAAGGCGGCTCGTATATTGCGCAGTTTCTGTAAAGACGGATTCTATACGCAGACTGACCAAGAAAATGAAGAGCCAAACGGGGAAAGTTCGAGTCCAAGCTCAAAGGATAGGGCCGAGGAATGCAAGGATGCAGATGAAGACAAGAAGAAGGATGTCATTAACAGGCCAAGGGGGGAACAGAAAGTCATTAAAAAGATACCTTCTGTGGTTATCAAACAGGCTAAGGGCTTGGCAATCTTTACAACAATGAGAGCTGGCCTTTGGTTTAGTGGAGCTGGAGGTAGTGGAATTCTTGTTGCAAGGGTCAAGGAAACGGGCGAGTGGAGCTCTCCATCGGGGATCATGTTGCATACTGCTGGGCTTGGATTTCTGGCTGGCGTGGATATCTACGATTGTGTGGCTGTCATCAATACTTACGAGGCTTTGGAGGCTTTCAAAGCGGTACGATGTACACTTGGAGGAGAAGTCAGTGCTGCTGCTGGCCCGTTTGGTGTAGGAGGTGTAATGGATTCTGCAGTACACAAACGGCGGGCTCCAGTGTGGACATATTTGAAGAGCCGGGGATTGTATGCGGGTGTTCAAGTAGATGGGACGATCATCATTGAGAGGAGCGATGAAAACGAGCGTTTCTACGGCGAAAGAATCCCTGTGGCTGATATTTTGGCGGGTAAAGCAAAGCATCCACCAGCCTCGATTAGGACATTGATGCAGACGATAAAGGCAGCTCAAGGTGACACGGATGTGGATGAAACTCTGCTTCCACCTCCAGGGGAGGCGCCCGGAGATGCTGATGTCGAAACCGATATGTTCGGTGTACCCCCCCTTGACGACCCGGACCCTTTTGGCGTTAAAGCATTAGAAAGGGAGGGCGTAACAATCCGAGAAGCTGGAACTAAACGTGTAGTCAGTGTTGATATGTTTGAATTCCGGCCTAGTCCGACGAGCCCTTTATATAACCGTTTCTCGCCAGTGAGTGTGGACAGCTCCCCGAGAGCCAGTTGGCGGACCAGCGTCCAGAGTACTGCCAGCGTCGATAGAGCCACCCAAACGGACGACTTCGTCGAGGACCAACCGCCAACTGCTCCAACATCAATCAGTCGCTCTTCGTCAGAGAGCTTTAAAGTTATACCCTTGGCGAATCGCCATCCCTCGGAGGGGGACACCTCCTCCAGAACCGAATGCACAACACCTTCACCGAAGACTAACCCGTCCATCCCGCAAAGATCTTTCATTATCCAAGACCAAACTATCCCTATGGACCCGAGCCAGGGTCGTCCTACCAGCCCTTCTTTCGCACGTGCTCGCCTCGTTACCATTGCTAAACGCATACCTCCCCCAGTACCGCCTCGGCATACCGCGCGTATCGCATCGATCAGCGAACCTAGTCCTGGAACGTTAGAAGAAGAAACAGAATCCCCAATTGGAAGTTTCGATGAGGATATTAAGGTCTTTGAAGTACATGACAGTAGCAAGGGCAGCCAATGTACGAAGACTAACTCTGTTGAGGATGGGTCATCAAGTGAAGACGATGATTCCTTGAAGAGATACTCGTCGATTAAAGAGTTATTTAAAGAAGATGTAGCCCCCGAAAGACTTCAATCCGCAAAGGAGGAGGAATTATGCGATAAAGGCCGTATTCAAAGGGGAACCGAATTTCAAGAAAGCAGACCCCCGGAAAAAGTCCTGACCGAAAATTCAGCAAAGTTGTTGGCTGAAGAAGAGGGTGCTTGGGAGGATGCATCGCTAAAAGGGGTCGAGCTCATCGAGGAACCATCAGCTAGGGAAGCTGAGTCCGCAGATGAGACAGAATATTCTGCGTCCCCAATCCAGACATTACAAAATGAGTTTTTGCATGAGGATAAGGAGGAGTTTCATTCTACTGCTACCTCTCCAACTCCCTCCATATATTCCGAAAAGGATAAATACGAAAGTTCGGGAATGTGGACAGCGCAAGACACGTAAAAGGGAAAAAGAGTTTGACGAGATATCCTCAAAATTATTCGCTGGTTTAAGCGATTTTTAGGGTAGACGTAGTTAGCGCATCTCTTTACAAAGAGTTTTTCAGTTTATTAGGCCTGCTCTCTCTTAGAGCCAGCTTTGTTGTGTATATACGTCTTTCATGTTTCTTGAGCGCCTCATTTGTCCAAAACGGGCTCCTGGGTTCAGCCATGTAAATCTATGTTTTTGTTTCCATTCCTTCTGTTTCTTCATCTTAGTGGGTTGGGGAATTTTCACGTCCAGATATTTTTCCAGGTTGTGTCGATTTCATGATGGCTGAAAGTCGTCGTGGATGAAGTCATAGAATCGAAGGCGGGATTAGTTAAAATCTAGTTGGAGCATTTCCAGTGATAATAAATAGACCTAGGGCTAGGTATGTTATGCCATAAATTCTCCTATCTCCAGCTCCAAGTTCCCCACGGGAACCAATTCTATACCCACAATTGCTCCTGACCAGTGGAAGCAATCGATATGTTTCTGAGGGGGAAGACAATTCTTGCGTTGTCCTACCCAACGAACAAAGTTGGATCAATCCTGTATCGTTAGTTAACCAGGAGAAGATTCTTGGGCATAGTGACGGAGGACCAGAGAATGGCTGGATAACTGGATATGGGGGGAATGAGCCTCCACAGATGGACATATTAGATTGGTGCACACGAAGACTACCGAACCCTCAACGTTGATATAGTAGTTTTGTCAGATGTTTTGGTCAGATGGCGGTGGTATTTCCTCAGGCATCCCAAGGTGTTTCTGCCTGGAGCGATATCACGTGGCTTCGTGTTTTGTCTGGAGATCACGTGGATGCAGCCCGCCTCGGCGTGTTGTTGCCTTGCATTATCTGGATAGCTGGAGAGAAAACACCTAGGCCGTGGTCGAGTTTGCAACAATTAACGTGGAGAATCCTAATCTGTAATCGTGGCACCACGTCGCCGAAACTGTTAATCACCGCTTCTGCCTGGCCAAAAGCCTATTGATGCGCAGGAGTCTTCGAACTGCTCTCTACTATGATGGGAGGTTGAGGTCGGAGCTTGAGACCACATTGCCGATTAGCTCAGGGGGTGTCGTTTGCTGGGCCAATCACTAGGACGCTGCCGCCTGGGCTCAGCTGTTGTGGGCCACGACGGTCACTTTTTAACGTTCAAACATGCCAGCCAGCGGAAAACCATAAATAAGAAGCAACCAAGAAGAAGGTTCTCAGGGGTGCTGTTTAAAAGGGCCATCGTGCGACCCTGCGGAGTAGAGTCATTATTTATTTTTTAAGACCGCGCGCCCTTCAGCCTTCCTTGATTTTGGTTTCAGTTACTGTCCTTGTTCCTCTCTACCCTCTCGGAATTTGGTTGAAATGGCGTCCCCATTCAAAAACCACATCATCGCCCTCAGTGGCACATTTCCCATGCATAAACAAGGTGTGTTTTTTGAAGCTGGGACACCTAAATGAAACCACCCCAGAAATAAAGAAGACGGAAATGATTGACCATTGGCCTTCTGCCCCCGAAGATGCTAACCAGTCGATAGCCACTCTCATAAACAAAATTGAGTCTGGTGGTGGCATTTACACTTCAACAATAGACGATACATGCACGCATCTTGTGACTACCCAAAAGGACGTAGATGACAATAAACCAAAGTGTGAGCAATCTGTCCCTTTTATTATTCGCTTTATATCCTCCAATTGCCGTTCTACGTCTTTATTTGGTCATGCATTGGGACTTTGATGATTTTCGATCATGTTGAATTGCCCGAGAGGTCATAATACGGTATTTGGTATATCGCCTGTTGCTAACGATACATTAGGCAAAAAAGCTGCTTCGATCAACGGCATAAAAATCGTCTCCTGTAACTGGCTTCTGGACTCAGTGGCAGACGGCAAACCAGCTTCAGAAGCCCCTTATCTCTTGACGGCAACCACCTCGCCCGTTCCAGCCACTAATGGCAGGCCTGTCAGGTCATCCAGAACCAAACAGCAGCCCAGTAGTACCAATGCCAATGTCAGTGTGGGCGATGATGAAGATGATCAGCCTGCCAAAGATACGAAACCCTCCAAAGGCAAAACACAAGCGGCCAATTCAAAGACCAAACGGCCGATAGCGGCAGACGATGATGAAGATGATGCCACCTCAGCCAAGTCCCAGGATGAGCCCCCAGTGAAGAAGCAAAAGGATGCCCAGAAGGCATCCTCTCCAACTATAAAGGTGCCCGTCGATGAAAGGTCACCCTACCACGGTAAGTACCCTTCTATTCCAGGAAGTGACCTCACGGGCATTAAATAGGCAGACTAATACCTCATCTAGGGACTCATGAAGTCTTCATTGAACAAGACGGACTCATCTACGACGCGGCATTGAACCAAACTAATGCCAGTCACAATAACAACAAATTCTATTTCATTCAGCTGCTAGTGAACCAAACTTCCGGAAAATACACCACATGGACACGGTGGGGTCGAGTTGGCGAAAACGGGCAAAGTGCTGCGTTCCCTGGGCTGACCCTAGACCAGGCGAAAGATGTATTTGACAAAAAATTTAAAGGCAAGACTGGCCTTTCCTGGAGTAATCGACTCGGCGCACCTAGAGCTGGAAAATATACCTTTATCGAGAGGAATTACGAGGACGATTCAGAAGACGAGGATGAAGGCGAAAAGAAAAACAATAAAAAGGTTAAGGAAGACGTGGAAGAAGTGAAGATGGCTGAATGCACATTGTCGCAGCCCGTCCAGGAACTTGTTGGCCTTATCTTTAACCAACAGCATATGCTTTCAACAATGGCTAGTATGTCATACGACGCAAAGAAACTACCCTTGGGCAAGCTAAGCAAACGGACTCTCATGTCGGGATTCGAGGTTTTGAAGGACCTTTCAGAATTGGTCGCGAACCCGACGATTTCCATGCAAAAACATGGTCGACCGTTTGGCTTCGCGGCAGAACTCCTGAGCAACCAATACTTTACGCTCATTCCTCACGTATTCGGACGCACTCGGCCTCCTGTTATTGGCTCTCTGGACCTGATCAAGCGCGAAGTCGAGCTCCTCGAAACTTTGACCGACATGGAGATCGCGAACGAGATCATGAAACATGCCAAGGCCTCTGAAACTGGTCTCCATCATCTTGATGTTCAATTTTCAGGCCTTGGTCTGGAGGAAATGACACCACGTGCGTACTGGAAGGCTGTTCCTGACTTTCCCTTTAATCTCCACAGTGCTAACGGCTTGTTTATTCATCCAGTGAGCTCAACTACAACAGAATACAAGGAATTAGAAGACTACCTCTTGAAAAGTCATGGCCAGACTCACAGCATCAGATACAAAGTAAACCACCCCCCCGGTCGGAGCCCAAACCCTAGAGAGGAAGAAAGATAAAATAGACCCCAAGCTAACAACATCCTCAGCTGAAACATATTTTCCGCGTTGAACGTCTTGGCGAAAAGCAGCGTTTCGAAGCCTCCCCTTTTGCAAACTTACCAAACAGCAACCGCCGTCTCCTCTGGCACGGCTCCCGCAGCACCAACTACGGAGGCATCCTTAGCCAAGGTCTCAGAATCGCACCGCCCGAAGCCCCGGTGACCGGTTACATGTTCGGCAAAGGCGTCTACTTCGCCGACATTTCCAGCAAATCCGCCAACTACTGCTGCTCGTACAGCAGCGGCAACATTGGTATTTTGATGCTGTGCGATGTCGAGTTGGGAGATCCAATGCTAGAACTTGTCGACAGCGACTACCATGCTGGTGAGAATGCGAAGAAGCAGGGAAGTCTGTCTACGCTAGGTAAAGGCCAGACAATCCCGCAGGGATGGAAGGATGCGAATTGTGTGAACGAGGATCTTAAGGGGGCTCTTATGCCGGATGTTTCGGCTCCGCCGAAGCTGCTAGATGATACGGATGCTTGGCTGCAGTATAATGAGTATATCGTTTATGACGTAACCCAGATTCGGGTTAAGTATTTGCTATACGTGCATATGAATTGAGTTATGTATGATGCGGAAGTATCGACTTGGGGGGGGGGGGGGGGGGGGAAGGGTGCATGAGGCCATTTGTGTGGATAGATGAATCGTGTGAGAGGTTGTAGTTGAGATATACCAAGGAAGACAGCCTTGACATTTAACAACCAGGAGTTTATGGGAATATGCTCTGTCGGATCATCAACATTTTTCTCATTTTTTCTTTTCTACAAATTTTAATTCCTTTACATTTCAATTGTATCAAATATCTCGCAAGCCAAGATAACGTACATCCTTTTACAAACGCCCAAACTCATTTTTATCTCATAATACTAACTGTCAATTATATAGGCACCGTCACGCAGGCAGGGGATACCGGGAGGGGGGGATGTCATCTAAAGCCGCACAACAGCGTTGGTGATACTTTGACCAGGGAGCTACTGGCCGTTCGACTAACTTTTTTATCTCGTCGTTTTCATAGTACAGAATTCCTTCGTTATGTTCTCAATGCACATGTTAACCATTCATCATGCACTCTTCATCAGTAAAAAGTAGAAGAAGAAAAAACAATTGCATCACCAATCATTCTCATCATCAGTTCTTAGTTATTGTCAATGCACAAAAAAAAAGTTCGAATTTCAAAAACTATAAAAGCATCAAAATAAAGTCACACAAAAACATACTCATATTATCACTGCCTGCTACTATGCAATTTGCTCTGAAACATATCATGTATCTTTTTGTCTACCGTAATCTTCGATTCACTCCTTGCATTCTTGCCCACAGAGTAAACCCCAATGATTGCTTCACAAATATCTTGTGGGAAAGATGCAGATGAAAACCACAATAACAAGCAGACTGAAAAAAAGAGAAGAGAGAAAGAAAAAAGCCTGAAACATTCTCATCCACCATGTATGAGGTCACTACAACCACCATTCAGCGCATTTAGCACGAAGAAAGAAAAAAAAAAAAAAAAAAAAAAACAATAAAAGCATTAAAAAAACATAATGCAAATGTTCTGTTGAAAGAAAAGGAACAGATACGGAGAAAAAGAAAAGAAGCATGAAGGGGAAATAAGACAGCAAAAAAAGGTAAAAAAGAACCAACTACTCAAACAAAACTTCTCAAAATACATTCTCATCTTCCCAACGGTGGCTTATCCCACTTCTCCAATTCGCCATGATTCCGGCCTGCGCCGCTTCAGTTTATCCTGCTCTAAAAAAAATTCTAAAAAAATTTAAATTTCCAGGAATTTTTAGCCACCACAGTGCTGAAACAGGTCCAGGATCGCGTTCGTCAGCGCAACTAACTCCGTGTGTTGAAAACAAGAAAAAAAGGGGGGGAGGGGACAAAAATGATCAAATAAATAAATGAGTAAACTAATGCAAAACATGATTTCCCAAGTCAGGGTTACTCCAACATAACACCATGTGTTTGAAATGAAAGCAAAGAAGAGAGAAATGGGAAGTAGACGGGGAAGAGTAAAGCCAATGCAGAAAATTGGACCTGATTTCCAGTCCTGAATTACTCCAATAGAACCCTATGAGAACGGAAAAAAACAAAAAGAGTGGTGATCCAGGAGGGAAAGGAAATTTTGTGAATGTCATGACTCGCAAAAAAATAAAAAATAAAAAAAGGAAAATGAAAGTGGCAAAAAGCGCTTGAAATGCACAACAAACGAGAACTGTATGGGGAATGAACAGGAAAGAGTATGGAAATCAGAATTAAGTGGGAAAGAAACAAGCAAAACAACGCAAAAAAACAGTCAAAGGTGAAGGAGGTCGGCATGTTCTCTGTTGCCCATCAAACGCCTGAAACGCAATTTTCTCTCTCCAGGCCCGAGCATGCATCTCTCGTCGTCATCCAAAGCCACTTCTGGAAGCCACTCGTTAGGCAGGTCGGGGTAATAAGTATCAAGGCGCTCCTCTATATATCGTTTCCTCGTTCGCCCGACACCAAACTCCTGCCCCCACTGACATCGATCGAACTCCATCAATCCGCCAAATGTATGGTCCATATTTGCGACCCAGATCCGGCCTCCATCAGGAGTATAATCAGCCCCGCCAATTTCGCCAAAGAAATCATGTACTTGGCGAGTTTGGTAGGTTTGCGCGTTGACGACTGAGATGCGGTCCGCTGGCTCACACATGAGAAGCGTACGTGGACCACCTCCGACAGGAGAATATCGCAAAGATCGATATCCCGCTACGTCAGATTCGATGAACTGAAGTATTCGCCACATACGAGCATCCCAGATGTTAACTGTTCCATCCTGATTGCTGGTTGCAATATGAAGCATATCTGGCGACCAAGCGCATGCGAACCCAAAGTCTTGATGACCAGCCAGTGGCTGCACTGGTTTACCAGTTTCACTATCGATTATCCACGCCTCCTTCGCATCGCCGACTATAACGCGTAATCGGCCATCCAGTGACGTGTCGGTGCAGTTGATTGCCCGAGCAAACTTGTGGGACTGGACAAATTTGTTAGACTCACAGTCGAGGATTCGAACATATTGATCGTTCGATGAGATAATTGCCTGAGGGTTGCGACTTGTCCGATGCTTAACAATATCAATATGATTTGTGATTCCGTTTTGGCTTTTAGTGGTATAGCCCTCCACGGTACTGTGGTCAGTCACATCGCCCCTTATTGCATATTCGCCAGAGAATCCTCCAATTACAGTGACACCGTGCTTGGCTTTCATAGTTGAAATCTTCACTGGCTCAAAAAAAGTCGCTGACTTGGATGGATTAGAGAGGTCAATCAGGCAATTCTTTTCGTTGTGAAACGGTGTTGCAGAGTAAACTTTTGACCGATGAGCATATTGCACGGTATTCGACGATGTCACGGACATAAGATTGCGGAGTTGAAAATGCGACATTGATGCCTTGTGTTTTGTATACATTGTTTTTGCCTTGAAGAATTCTTCCGTCTGTGGTAACCGCTTCGAATACTAAATAATAGGTTAGTGATTTATTCCAAATAGAGTAAAAAGAAATTAAAACTTGCCCCATGCGGGTTAAACACCAAATTACGGTAGCCTTTATACCAGCTATCGCGAAGCATCCTAGCGTCCGACCTCCGAACATTCATCTTTTTCCACCAAGGGATTTTCTGAATATCGTAGACCTTGAATTGGTGGTTCTCGGGGCGCGATATCTTCTGAGGTCGCGGCCAATACGAGACGTCCGCTGCTGCGTCCGAAATTGGAACATGAGGGCGATCCTTCAAGGGTAGCTGCTCGGCCGGTATTTTGGATCGAATAAGCCATTGCTTAATGAACATATCGATCGTAAGGTTCTTTTCGAACGCTGGAAATTCAAGTCCGTCAGCAAGAGTGTATGTATGGCCTTCGCATGGGGCGAGAGGGTTCGCAAGAAGAGTGCTTGCAATATGGGCACTGAAATATTTTAAAACCAAAGACGGAGGGACGAAGTATATTGACTCTTCAGAGGGGCCGTGTATGAAAGCATACTGCTCCTCAGTTAAAAGTCCTCCAGGGCGTGTGACTGCAGCAACTCTCCGACTGGGTGGAGTGACTGAAGGAGACGCTGAAGTCCTGGGCCAGGGAAGCGGCTGACAAAATACAAAGTGTGGAGAATCTTGAGTATGATCATGAGGCTTCAAAAAAGCGTCAGTCATTTCAAGGCCAGAAAGAAAGGTAATTGTGGTGTCATTGACGAAAAGGGCATTATGGGTATCACGAAATATGAAGATTCCTTTAGACGAGTGTGGGAAAATTGAAAATTGAGAAAAGAAATTCGACACCGCTTGCAACATGATGCTATCAGCGTTCGGGTAAAATTCTCGGGTTGGGTTGATAAAAGGGCCAGACGAATATTTAAAAGATTTCATGTTATCAAATGCACGATGGATGATTTTTTGGGCCATTCCAAGGATTTGGATATTAAAAGGAAAAAACAACGTAAAAGGCGGGCTAATAAAATGGGAATCCATACTTTCTGTTTGTGTAAATGTCCCTAAATCGAGGTGATCGTCATCATTCGCGTCTGTATTGAAGGTAAAATTTTGGCCAGTAATGTTGTCGAAGTTCGTAAAAGACAGAGGTTGAGAACGCCCACCAGCAGTAGAGTTTTGAACCTGGCCTTGATGAGACCCACTATCATGTAAATCGCTGCCGAAAGTAAACCTTGGGTTGCTGTATTCAGCAGGATCACACCATGATAATTCATCATCAGTGATGTAAAACTTCTCGGTATCGTTTATCTCCGAGCAAGAGTCGTCGCACACACTTCTCGTGCTGCTGAAGGTAGAAGGCACCCCGGGCAATCTGTCATAAGAGAAGTGGGCTAGGTCAGAATCTTCAATAAGGTTGCTGCGAAAAATCGGGTTTCCCTCGTCGTCATAATCGCCGTAATCATAATCCTCGTAGTATTGCTCGCCCGTAATGGAAGCCATGTCCTCATCATCATCATCATCATCATCAGTGGTTTCTAGAACGTGAGAAAAGGCTCCTGGGTGGGATGGGCCGGTACCATCGCCAATGGAATGAGCAACGGAAGAGATGACAGTGCCGGTGTCCGTTGTGAAGAAAGATATCATGCCATTTTGGGAGTTGAAAATTGGTGGACCCGCAGGATTAGAATTGCTAGTAGCAGGATATATAACTTCTGCATCCTCATTTCCGATACCAGCAGGTGCAAGAGAAGCCAGATCTAATAGAGGATATGTTTGGCCAGAAGTAGAAAGCTGAACCTGCTGAAAACCCGAATTTTCGGACTCAGTAGTGTCTTGTTGAGATCCATGCTGAGTGACAGAAGCAGAATGCGGCACTGGTTCTAAGCCTTGGGAGCGTTCGTGAGTGTCGTAGACCGCCGCTCTGGAACTACCCGAACTGTGAGGCAGGCTATTTAAAGAGGCAAGGCCGTCCAAAACTCTAAACGAGTCAACACTATGTGAGAATGATGTTGGTTCACCGAGGATTGCGCCTGCCGACAAGTTTCGATTTGGGTTAGAATGCGCTTCCTGCTGATCCATAGTTGTTGGTCGACTGGCTAGGCTGTCTTGCTTGTTGCCCTCCGTGAGAGGCGGGTCAGTCATTATTTCCGTAGCCTGCACAAGAGAGGAGTTTATTTCATCATAAAATGCGTCGCTTGGGTCGACCATTATGATGATTTAACGGGGTAGACGGGCCGCTACGAAGAGTTTCTCTAGAAACCGCCGGTTCTCATTGAGCAAATCGTCGAGATGGAAAACTCTCGCGTATGTTTTGGCGAAGATGTGGGCGGGTAAATGGTCCTTAGAAAAAATGAATAAAGAAATCCATGTAACAAGTTTACCCCTGGTACGCGCCATACCTATATCTCTTTCCAATCATACCCTGAGCATAAACTCCCAGAACCCGATTCGTAAATAACGGCTTTCGGTTCCAGTTAAGGCGGGGTGTCGAGGACGACCTGTAGAGAACCGATACGCGTCAATACAATAAACACAAAATATGACTTTGACAACTAATAACGCAGAGAATGAACCAAGGAGGCAAGAAAATTATCTTATATCCAGGCTTGACAAACGAAACCCGGAAACCGCAGATACATATTGGCCCTCAATTAGCGGCTGATGGAGGAAAAGGAGAAAAAGAAGGAAAAGAAGCATAAAAATGGGAAATCAGGAAATTGTGAGACCATAAATTGTCCACAAACAGGTATATCAAATATTACACACAATGATCATGTGTTGCCGCAAAAGTTGGTGAGGGCATATACAAAAGAATTTTATGAAAAAGTTATGTATTCAAATGGAAATCTCGAGCACCATGAACCTCAGCACAGGACTCAATGATCCAGTCAAACAAAGGAAACAAAAAGGGGAAAAAAGCTCCCTGTTCAGCACGAACAGGTATATTGAAGGATAAATATCTTCAAGAACGAGTTAAAAAACGTTATAGTAATAAGATATATGTAGTGGACGGCTTCCCCGCTTCTCCTGCAAGCAATACCATGTGCTGTGTATATTGCAAGCTGTTGGTTTCAGGCAGACTGGTACAGAAATCCAAGGTTCCACGACGAAGTTGATAGCCAGCAAAGGCCAAGCAAAAGCAAGCCATGGAGCAAAGTTATGAAAATGATGATATTGAACTGTTGGTATAAGGGGCGGGGGGTGGGCGGTTGAGGGAGGGGGGAAAACCGGACAGCGTTTTTGCAGCCCGATACCAGAAGAAATACACTCACACGCCCTTTTAGTTGGAAGGAGAGGAAAAGTGGAAGAGCAGATGGTCTGAATGAAGCTCTCCAAAAAACATAAAAAGGAAAGGAAAGGAAAGGAAAAAAGGAAGAAGAAAAGCAACAGACAGAGCTGAAAGAGGGAAAGTTGATGTTGTGATGTCTGGTGTTGTTGAAGAGAAGAATTGGAAGGGGGGAAGTAGAAAGACAGGCGAGGTTGAAAGATAAGGTCAGGTCAGGTCAGGTAAGGCAAGGGCAGACACGGGCAAAATTGTGTTTGCGTTCCGCTTAGTCTGGTCTTGGCCTATCACCCCGCTGCTTTACTTGATGCGGTTTTCAACATCTGCCAACTACTTCTACTTCCTCTTCTTCTTCTTCGTCCCCTTCGATCATCTCAAATGCAGCAGCTAGTTCAAAACTATGGGGCCTCCCTCATGTGGGAATAAAGGACGCGG
Organism: Emergomyces orientalis; assembly: GCA_002110485.1. Classification (NCBI taxonomy): domain Eukaryota; kingdom Fungi; phylum Ascomycota; class Eurotiomycetes; order Onygenales; family Ajellomycetaceae; genus Emergomyces; species Emergomyces orientalis. The sequence goes on from MOWL01000067.1 coordinate 3,628,833, forward strand.
CGCTCATGACCCAAGCCTTGTTTACCTTCCAAACTCGTGGAAACGGGTCAAGGCAGAGAGAGAGAGGCATGCGACTTACCACCCAACCCAGGCTCAACATGAAGAATAAAAACGCCGCCTCCGAGCCCCGCTCAACCCCCATGTATTCCAGCAAATGGAAAAAGTTGCGGAAAAATATACGCAGGTTATCGCAAAGGGATATCTTCGGGATTTGCTTTTTTAAAGGTTCTATTGAAAGTAAATATTTCCCGGCAGGATGGGCAGCCATTAATGCGCGGACGGGCGTCTGTCGATCCCGGGAAAAACATGGTACATACATTACATGTATATGCAGAGAGAAGACATCGAGGGAATGAAAACTTCACCGTTTATTAGGTGGCGTTGAATTGCATGGTCAGTTCTCCGCATTTCTACGGGTTTGTTGATAGATAAGAACACCATTTGCCCCCACACTTTCGACATTGCTTCAACTGGAATAATAATGATGAGCCCTTGCAGTCTTTAGAGAGATTCAGATCTTCAAATCCATTACGGAACATAAAGCCGGCGTTTTCGCATTACTACCAAATCCAACTCTACCAAGCCAGGAACATATCAACAACTTGCCACTTGACAACAGAAGTGTTAAGAGACCCAAATTGTCTATCTATCGGGATTTAACTATTACTTTAATTGTTGCCATTATCAAACCCCGCAGCCTCCGAGTCCTAGACCAAAAACAAATAATTCAATATAAGATCCGAATCCGAGCGGTTTCCCGGAAATCATCCCGCCTGCATACAGCAACACCTCTTTGCCTGTTAAGGCGGCATGATATGCAATCATTTTGTGTCAAACACCGCAAAAAGTTTGATAGCCCCCATCAACCCCGAGAAATGTGATGTATAACTCTCTGCGCAAACTACTCCAATCAATCCCTCCAGAAATTCTGTCATTGTGGAGAAAACCCAACGGAAAATCCATATTCCACCTCTGGGCAAACTATGGGGAAACGGAATGGTAAATCCGCTAGTCCGTATATGGACTAGGAGCCAACATGCAAGACATCACATTTTATTCTCAAGCGCCAGCGAGATGCAACATTTATTGCTTTTTTGGTCCCAGCGGTTTGGACCTGTCAATTTTTCCCTGGAATCAGGCACATCTTGGCAGCCCTAGGTTGATAAGGATGTCAGGCAGCAAATGTCAATGCCAAAATACAATGTAGGCATTTTATTCCATGAGAAGAGCCGACACATAAAACGCCAGATTTGGGATTGAATGTTGTGCGACAGCGGGCTTGATTTTCGGAAAAGAGCCCGTTAATGTTTTTATGCATGTCTGCCACGCGCATGAATTCTGCAAAATGTTTCCCTCAATTTACCCCTGCTAAACTAGCCTTAGAATAACCCTTGAACCCTGCCGAGCATGGATGTTCCCAAAAGCTCAAAAATGGGAACGCTGAATAGCGCGCTTATCAAACAAGCTATGTGACAACAGTTCGAGGTTGAAAAGGGACAAGATAAAAAATTGAAAATAAAGGAAGGGGGAGGGGGAGGGGGAGGGGGAGGGGAGGAACAGAGAAGAGTAAATTTTAATCCGGAACGAGAACCAAAACCAGGCGAAAATAAGGATGCAATAATCTAATCGGATTTCGCATATTATTTCGAGCATTAAAACACAAACGGCAGGAAGGAACTTGCACACGACACTCTCCCAAAGCAGGAAATCGCTCTCAGCCAGTTTTTACCACCTGGAGCAACACCTAAATTCCCCAAGCAAGAGAAATGGCAGACCCTGCAACCAGATAAACGACCGGATTCTCTAATACTGCGGCACTAAAGGGGTTTTTCAATATACAAGCCCGGGCTCCTGATGGCGAAGCCGATGGCGCTCCTGAATTCGTCGGTGAACTTGTGGGGTCCGATGTCGGGCTGGATGGTTTTGGTTCTAGCGGGGACATGACCTATGGTATTTCATGATCTAAGTTAGAAACTGATTTCTGTAAGTTCATTATAGAGGGACGTCGGAAAGAAGGCCTCTTGCTCAAATAATGGGATGGTTTCACGAACCCTGTCAACGACCTGGATAACGCCGTTGTTTGTCCTAGAATTGTATTGGGTAGCCATGAGTTAGTTGATGTTTTACTCGGATATCCATGCCCGCGTCACCGCGAAAACCGCAGACAACAACTTTATGGCCAGAACCTATACGCATTAACGTAGGGAAACAAGGAGAACTCACAAGACATTATGTTTGATCAATTTCGCATCGTTGAAAAAGATACCCGTGGCGTTAACCGTCACCCGGATAGTGTCATTGCTAACCGTCGTGAACATTTGGCCGTCTGTTAGGAAATTGGTATAAACTGGCTCCGTGAGAGTGTGAAAAGTCAGAGCCTTGGTCAAATCACCGGGGTCTGCCTTTTCATCTGGACTGCCAGCTTGCTCAAAGGCAACGTTCGTTGGGCCAATGCAAGTAACGTTCCTTAAAGTGTCAAGGACAGGTCCAAGGCTAGCCCGCTTCAGCGCCCGAGTGAGAGACGTGAGATCTTGGTCTTCGATTGTATTCGTGCAGACTTGTGGGAGCGTAAGTAGACTTTTTAATCCCTCGCCGAAAAAAATAATGTCAGTATATCGCAAACGAGTTGATCCAATATTTGTCAACCTGCAGGAAGAAAGCGAGCTCTACAAGATGGCATATATGAAATATCATACCCGTCAACCATATGAAACAGACCTCCATCCCACTCTCCATCGAGAAGAGTCATCTTCACAGATTTGTGCAAACCCGACAACACATCGAGTTCCTCTTGCTGCCGTTTCTGTGAACCGGCTGCCGATTGAAGACTCATGATCACAAGCTGTCCATCGCTATTGTCCACTGTTTCATTTTGCCCTTCCAATGCCGGACCCGCGCTTCGATTATTATATTTCTCTTCTGTGAGCTCGGTTGGTATCACCAAGCGATTAGGGGGTGCATTGAGGAGCTGAGCAGACGGCAGGCTCCTGGATAAGATATGGTATTTTATGATAGCTTCCAGTTCCGAGTTGGGGATGTCTGCAATGTCGGAGCCGCCGTTTGCATTTCGATAGGCAGCGAAGGCATCGTCACCGGGGACGAGAAATGTGAATCGTTGAGAATCAGCAGAGTCCCCAGTCAGGAGACGAGCCACGTTGGGCTTATTTTGAAGAAACGAGCGAAATTGAGACAGCGCAGGATATCCGCTCAAAGCATCAGCCAGAGACTCCGCATGTGAAATGGTGGGGAGCAGTATCAAGAGCAGGAATAATATGTGCTGCCAAAGCAGCCCTCGAATAGTTCGGATTGTAGGCATGACTATTATCCCGTCCAAGCACCACTGTTATGACAGGATGTGATCGGATGAAACGTAACACAACTTCGGGTAAGAATCAACGTGCACTTAAACAATAAACCCAAATCCGTAACTTAGATGAGCGCGCCCAAGTTATATAAATTTAGACGAATTTTCCACTGCGCTTCAGCCCGCTTTTTGCAGCGAGGTCAACGACCAAAATCTGCTGAACTCTGCCAACTCCCCATGACAATCGCGTGTCGAATGAATGCACACTTTCCCATCCCGAACCAGCATCCAACGGCTTCTGTTAAGTTTTTGGCTAGATTTTCTCGATATCATTGGGAGACTTAGGAGAAGGTTTCTCAGCCTCCACTACCAATTGGGAGTTGGCTGGATGCGTCCATGCGCAGGATGTCACTCCGCCGAGAAGCTCGTGGCCTTTTCAACAAATTAAATCTTCCTCCCCCAGCGCCATTTTGCCCTTCATTCAAAACTCGGCTCGACTCCTTTGGATTCCCGAAAAACCTTCGTATCAAACAATTGACTTCAATTTCGATTTACCATTGTATCACGGGGCAGGCTGGCAGAGCTAAGCCAGGGCCACCTTGGGGAGAAACTGATGTTTTGCGTAAACATGCGCGCTGGTGGCTGCAAAGGGGGGGCTGAGCTTGTCACCAGCAGTGTGAAGCCACAGTTCGAGCAACAAATTACTCCTACAATACCGTGGTAAATTCATTCGTGGGCGGAGTTGAGGCTCCTTTGTTGGGTTTTGCACCAACAGCATCAGCGTCCGGTACATACTATGCAATAGTAGGCCCAAGATAACCATTAGAATGACCATATTCGAGTCTTCCTTGACAGAGAAGGCATCTCCACGATTTCCTTGAGTAGCCCAGTATTTGACCCGATGAGTAGGTGGAGCAAAGAGGCGTGGATGGCCCAATCCATCACCCCCCGCCATTGCGGAAGATGAATGGGCAGTTTATCGAGGACTATCCTGACCCTCCAGGCGTGTTTTCCCATGTAACTCAATAACTTTCCCCTATGATATGAAGAATTCGTGTATATACTCTGGTTAAATCTTTGATAACGTGCTGCCAATAGCATCGTGTATTAGTCAAACCCATCACCGCGTTTAAAGCTATTTTGTTGCATTCGGTGTTCATTTTAGGGCAGTTAGTCGAGATTTCGAGATCAATTTTCTGACTAACCATGTTAACGAAGGTCAATTTCCGATCTGCGGGGAGATTTTTCTCCCACACAACAACAATATCGATCAAGAGCTGCGGGTCGCCTTGGATTGCGTTGACGGACAAAATACGCTCTACGACATTCTGCGAGCCACCCAATAAAACTTAATTATTCCCAGACCTTTCGCGATGCATTCAGCGCAATCATTACCGGAAACAGCAGCAGTTCAAGACCTGGCTCATGAGATGGAGACATATCATGGAGATGTCGAAAGTGAAACGGCATCCGTAAATGAAAATATTGAGAGCGAACCCTTTCTCACCCCACCTTCTAGTACATCTTGGGTTCCTCCTAAGGGTTTCATATGGATTCAACTTGGTACGAAGTCCATGGTCCACAAACTCGATATATATGATCACAATCGCTAACCCTTACCCGACAGCAATTTTCACAAATGTATTCCTATCAGGTTTTGATGGGACCATTACAGCGTCAACTTATGCTGTAATCAGCTCCGAATTCAACGCTGCCAACAATGCTTCCTGGCTGACGACCTCCTATCTGATCACAAGCACCGCTTTCCAGCCCCTATACGGCCGGTTTTCTGATATTTTTGGACGGAGAGCTTGTTTCTTTACCTCGACCATTGCGTTTATGTTCGGTTGCTTCGGCTGTGCTCTCGCCCCAAACATCGTGTTTTTAAACTTGATGCGCGCACTGACCGGACTGGGAGGAGGTGGGCTGGTGACTATGGGTGAGTAAAAACAAACAAAAAATTCTACTCCACTTACGTCTCTATTTATTAAATAATGCCTCTAGCGACGATAATAAATTCAGACATGATCCCGTTCAAGGAACGGGGAATGTACCAAGCAGTCCAAAACGTCTTGAACGGATTTGGATCCATCTGCGGTGCGTCGTTGGGTGGATCGATTGCAGACACCATCGGATGGCGATGGTGTTTCCTACTTCAAGTGCCTGTGTCAATTCTTGCTTTAATAGTTGGGCATCTGGTAGTTAAGAACCAATCCCATTATGATAACGCGAATCACGAGACGCCCCAAACAGCGTTGTCTGCAGTTTGGAACCGTGTCGACCTGTCGGGTGCGCTCCTGTTGATTGTAGGATTATGTAGCCAACTTGTTGGGCTCAGCCTGGGCGGGAATGAGCTACCCTGGAGCAGCTCCTGGGTAATTTTATCACTCGTTGCCAGTGTCCTCATTCTCGGACTTTTTCTATACGTTGAAGCAACCACATCAGCTATGGCCGTGATTCCACCACACATGCTACGGGGTAAACTGGCCGTATCCGCACAAATCAGCAACGTTTGTGTGGGGATGGCAGCATATGCGGTATGTGAAGCGCCCTCGTACTTTTTCTATCCAACAAAACCAAGCCATTAAAACTAACATTAAACATAGTTCCTTTTTATGCTACCGTTGTTCTTCCAAGTCGTACTCAAGGATTCTGCCTCAACCGCTGGCGCACGACTCATAATCCCTTCCCTTGCCAACCCTGTGGGCGGCGTTATATCTGGTTTCGTCATGTCCCGTTGGGGCCAACTAGCGAACCTTGTCCGCATAGGTGCATTGCTCATGTTTGTTGGCAACGCTCTCGTCATGCTACTCGGATTCGACTCCGCCAAATGGAAGTATATCACATATATAATCCCCGCCAGCCTTGGACAAGGGATTGTGTATCCGTCTATACTGTTCACCGTTCTCGCTGCATTCGATCACGCTGGTTAGTGTGCCAGAAAATATCCCTATATCTTATCCACATTACCTTTTTATTCTCACATTTTTCTTCTGTCCGCTCTGCTAACCCTAGATTTTGGCAATCCCATCAGACCACGCCGTCTCCTCTTCAACTGTTTACTTAATCCGCTCCCTAGGAACCGTTTGGGGTGTAGCTATCACGTCAGCAATCACCCAGAACACATTAAAGAAAAGGCTGCCAGCAGCCCTGATTGGCGTACCAGACAAATGGAAAGTAAAACCTTTTTTTCTACCCCTTCATATCTTACATCCCCTACACGCTTTTTGACCACCGAACCCCTCCTCTCCTCCCCTCGAGACTTCTTTTATCAATAAATAAATGAACACCAGGTAAAAGCGCCCTAGCTGACCAAACCGTTCCCCCTTCTCCACTTGCTTGAAAACAAAATTTTAGATCATCGAAGAAATCAGACACTCTGTCCTAGCAATTAACAAACTGCCCCCGGACGCCCAGATGGCCGCGCGCCAGGTCTACCACGATGGCATAAACCTGTCCTTTGCGGTTTCTGCTGGATTTGGTTTCATCGCGACGGTTTCTGCTCTCTTTGCGAGCGGAAAGGGACTGTCGCGGGCCACCAACAGCAACACGAGGATGACCACTGCCGGTTCTTAGAGAGAATCTAAAAAGGGGGGGATGCAATGTTGCCCCGCGGCGAGAATACGTTGGTTGGATATCTCACCCGCCGGGTAATTAGAGTAGGTAAGCGGTACGCTTGTTTTTTGAAATGTGTGGTACAGGCTTTCTAGATATTTATGTTGCACATGGTATGTTGAATCGCGGCGGGATGGAATGGATGCTAGTTGTGAGTATGCTTTCATAAATTATAGTAGATATACAGAAATAGTGGCGCTATGAAGTGAGGCGTGGTTATATGATAGCTATGTGTTAGATGATAGGGGATGGCAAGTTTTCCTGGGTAAGGATACAAAAAGTCACATGTGGGTTGTTAGCTTGTGTTAATTTGCTCATTTGTTAGATTTTCTTTTAACTACTGGGCTTATTAAAACATTACATGAACACTTAAAACACAAAAGTAACATTGTATGTACATTCGAAACTTTTTGTTTATATTGCTAGCTAGGTGTACAAAAAATTTTTATGACAAAGAATAGGCAAAGAAAAAATATGATAACCACTTTCCCGTTCAGCGAAAAGTAAAAGGAAGAGGCTAAAGAAGAAAACAGTGTGAAGCAGAGAAGGAAAACAAAAACAACTAGTAAATTTAAAGTAAAAATAAAAACCACTGATCCGCATAGTACATAATTCATCCACGGATGAGAGCAAGATAAATGAGATAATAAAATCACTTTACGAAATACTCTTTGCAAAATTAGCAAACAGCACAGGAAAATTTAAAAAAATAATAAAAACAGTATATATTTGGAAGCAGAGTAGGGGAATGATGAATTGAATATAGAATAAAAGTCGAGTTCCAACGAGCAGAGCTAAACCAAAATAAATAAAGAGAAAACCAGGATGAAGGAAGAATATAATTTAAGGGGAAGAGGAACAAGTTGGGATTTTAAGACCACAAGAATATTGGTTGCTTGGTTATATAGAAACTTTATGTAAGGAGAAAAGTACAGGTATTATATGATGTTATAGTTGGTTGATCAAAATCAAAAAAAAAATGAAGTTAAAACGAGTTGACGAGATAGATTCACGGGTAAATGCTTAACAAAGGGGGAAAAAAGAAACGCGGAGCAAAGTAAGAGCCGGAGGAAGGAAGTTTGGAGAAGGAGGAGGGAAAATATAAGGGGAAAAAAAGGTAAATAAATAACGCCCCAGACTGCAATGAAGGTCGTGGCTCATGCAACGGAAAGAAGGAGAAGGAAGAAAAAAACGTAATGCTGTGGAAAGGTCGAACGCGAGGTAAGTGACATGCGTTTATGGTTGGCTGGCTGGTCTTTCTGAATATCGAAGCGACGGAATCCACCAGACATGAAAATTGATGTATTAATTTTTTTAATTTCTAGTAGTCATAGGGCTCGTAAACGGATTGATGCTGTGGATAGCCGGATATATTCGTCTGCGATTGCGACCAAGAACTACCCATAAGTTTGAGACGACGTTCTAAAGGGGGAGAGAGAAAATGTTAGTTATCGGCTGTACTCATCCAGGCTTTCCATCTCCTTAAAACATTGAAAAAGGGAGCCGGAGGGGAGGGGGGGAAGGGGACCAAAGTGTGAACATACCTTTCTCGAAATCGCCCCATCGCTTCATAGTGATCTTACTGCTGTCGAACTCTCCCTCGTACTCGATTCCAGCCTTCTTAGTCTTCTCCCCTGCCGTTTTACGAGTGTCACCCCAGCTGAAGTCGTCGAATTTCCAGTAGGAATATGTGGGGAGAACAAAGTTCCAAATGGGCAGCGAGAGCAGATAGATAAACATCCACATAACGTAGGAGAGGCGGTGAGCTGTCACAACGATCAAGATCGCAGGCAAGCCGAGGATAAGTGCTAAAAGGATTAGAGGGATGATTTGGACAGGTTTCCTGATGATGGAAATGATGACGACGTAGAAAGTGAAAGCGATAGCGGCTGGGAGGACCAGAGTTCCGACGAGTTCCATAAATACGACGAACTGCATGCTAAAGCAGAAAGTTCCGCAAAGATCTCGGACAAGGACAAGTTCCATAAGGTTATGCACAGTACTGTTGATCCACCGACGGCGCTGGGATAGGAGAATTTTGAATTTTTCTGGGACGGTAGTTTTACAGACAGCTTGGGGCACGAAGACTTGTTTTCGTTTGGGGAACGTTTTCAACATCAGAGTCGACAAGTATCGGTCCTCACCAAGTAGTAGAAGATTCTTCTTATGAAGGGTGTCAACGACATTCTCGGAGTAATGCTCAACCACGTCGGGGTTTGCGAGAATTGGCACCCAGTAATTCTGCCCTCCCTTTGGAGCCTTAATTCGATACATGCAGAAGCAACCTGGCAAGCAAGTGACACCACCGAAGACAGATTCGAACGACTTGGAAAGATGATGCGAGATGAAATACTCGAAAACTTGTATCATCGTAACCCAACTCTCAGTTTTGTTGGCAATCTTCGTCTCACCACAGAGGCCCATGATTTCCGGGTCCTTGACCATAGCGGAGACCATGTGCGTCAAGCTGTCCGGGAAAACTTTTGTATCTGCATCAACCATGAGAACAACCTCATAGAAGTCCGGGGATATGCCAGTAATTTTCCATAACCCATTGAACATCTCGAATTCGAGCTCTGTCATTCGTTCATCGAACATGACCTTTTGAAGGAACGACATCAAAATAATTTGGCTGTCACGTTTGCCTCTGTTGCCTGGCTTGCTCTTCTTGGCTTCATCAGGCGTTCCGCACTTCACGACAACCATCATAGGGACACGCTGTTGTTTGTCGAGAGGTACAACAGATTGTTCGCCGTAGTCATAAAAACCAGTATAAATCTTGGCCATATTGTGTCTCTTTGCTCCACTAGCAACAGCAACATAGGAGAAGGCCTGGACATCCTCGGGCAAGACAGTATGATCGCCCATCATGCTAAGAGCAATGTCAGGGGTAGTGAGACTCTCGCCTTTTCCCTTAATCATACCGTCACAAATGACAATAATCGTCTTGTGGCTGTTTGGGTAATCGGTCATGGCGATAGAATCTAATGTCGTCCGTAGGCCTTCCGCGCCTTCCGAATAGGCTGTCACTAGACAAAGTGCGTGCGCCAATGGATACCCGAAGGGTTGCCATTCGGGTGGGGGTTGGGGAACAACCGCTTCGTGAATAAATCCTGTAAGGCCTGGTGGCTCAGCATCGCTAACGGCTGAGGAGAATCGCTGATCTTGTGCACCAAGCATCAAACTAGTGCGACTACCGATGAAACTCTGCCGCATGTAAGGATCGGTGCCGAGAGTCCCCTGACTGGTATTTTGACCAGTCTTGTACATCGAGTTCGCGGGGTTGAGCCTACTCCCTGCATTCTGGCTCACCATGGTAGTGGGTGCGGCGCGCTGCTTTGAGACTCCACGATCCATTACATAGGGGCTAGTGAACCTAGAGGTGGTGGGAAAAATACCGCTGCCGCGTTTGCTGCCTCGGTCAGGCCCAGCAGGATCTGCTAAACGCGGTCCAGGCTGGTAGATGTCGTCGGACCAATCTTCAATTTGCTTTTTTCGCATTTTAGATCTAGGATCTACAGTCGTCTTCGCAGCGAAACGTCTGGCCAGGAACCACTGGAATGCCAAAGCGAGAACGAATTTCGCTCCAACAACGGATAGAATAAACACCAACGAGACGTAGAGAACTACCTTGGAGGCGATGCATCCAACGGACTCGGTATCAATGGACCCGACCTTGATGATTTCAGTCAAACATTTAGCCAGTCGTTTGTCAGCGGAAGATTGGAACATATGTGTCACGTCAACACCTCGAACCGCTGGATTTGTCCTGAGTTCGTCGAATTGTCGGGGAACAGAAACTTGGCTTCTATCAAACCAATCCAGTAGATTCAAATCAAGAACATTTCCCGAATATACCATCAGGTTTCGGGATTTGTTCTTTAAGTCGTTCCACTTGAAATACACATCTCCAGGAGGCGCTAGCTTGTGGTAGAAAGTATTTCTCGCATGTCCAGACGTATGGCATGCATACCCAAGGTATGGTGGCTCGGTAAAATTGGGTCGAGTGGAGCCATCCTGCTTAAAGGGAACACATGGGAAGTACCAAGCCAGTTCTCCCTGGCTGTTCGTTGGCACCTTTGAGTTTGGTGCTGCAGTGATGAGGTCTTTACAGGCGCCATTTACATTTTGAAATAAAAAACTAGCGTCCAAACCACCGTATGAAACAGGTGGATAAGCGACGTTCGTCCTATCTGGAACACCAAGAGCTTCCGGATGCTCAGTCCTTTCCATACTATAAGCTTTTCCATGGAATATAACGTTTCCAATATCGACCTCGTTTATTTTGAGGCGCGGCGTGGGGCTGCCGCAGACGACCTGCGTAAAACCAAAAGTGAGAAATCCAACAAAGGTACAAATTATGAGGATGAGACTGATAAGCCCCATTTTCTCGCGCCAAGCCCGTCTTTGAGCCTTCGCTGGCATTCCGAAGCATTTGAGGATGAGATCCGGACACCAAAACGTCACCATGCCGCAATATACGTTCCACAAACTTGGAGGCTTGATAGCATCCAGTTCTTCCTGGCGCCTCTTTTCTGCCTCCTTGGCGGCTTTAGATTGCTTCCGGGCCAGTTTTCTATGCGTATGTTTCCCCACGTCCCGCTGTGATGGATGGCGGCCTCGTAATTTCCCCGAGCGATCCTCAACATCAGGATAGTTGGCACCGGCATTGTTCCGGTCATGCCTGGTTAGACTCTTTATGTCCGTGCTTCCCGAGCTCACTGTGTCTGCCTCGCCATTGTCATGAACTGGTTCATTGCCAGTTGTGGAAGGGAATGTAGTCATGTTTTGAGCATGTTGGCGGTAGTGATAGTTTGGGTGGTCACGATTCATACGGGTCCGTTCTGGTCGAATCAAACTCCTTTTCCGATTCAGATTCCTTGACTCCATTGTCGCGTCTGAATCATTCCCTGGGGTTGCTCGAGGAGACGTGGGAGGGTTCCCATAGTAGCCGTTATTCCTCTGTCCATTTGGTGGAGGTGTCAGGGGACTATCTGCATGTCCACCAGTTTCGAGGTCAGGACGGCGTCGTTGGTATGAGTCGCGGAATGCAGGTGGCTGGACATCTCGTCTCGAAGATGAGTGGGTTGGGCGCTGTGGAAGAGACATGTTGAGTTGTGAAAGGTTCTGCTTAACCCCAGAGGAAAAAAACTATGATTAGCTGATATATTTGCTTGAATAATGGGATTCTCGATTTTAACAGTCCCCATCACCGCAGAATTATAAATAAGCCAACTCTCCACATACCAGTGAGCAGTACCACAGGCGTTAATCCTGATTTCAGGGTACAAACTCGCGACTGCTCCAAAATCGTGCTGTCCACCACGCACCCAAACAAGCGAAAGCCTTAACAAGATCGGACAATAACGAAAGTGTCGTCCAACCAGCCCTCGAAAGGGTGTCTCAAATAATGGTAAGAGGCGTTTAACGAACAGACATTAACAAACGCTGGCTGATATACTCGGTTTTGGCTCTGCGCAAAGGGGGGTGTTATGGCTGTGGGGCAAACGAAAGGTCGTTTGTTTCAAAAGGAGACCCGCGGACTGGGAAAACCCGGACAAGCGCAGTGAGGATGGGCTCCAGCTGACACAGTCGACCGACCTAAGGAAATGATAAACGAATGAACAACAACGAAAGGAGTAAAAAAGGGTCGTTGTAAGAGAGAGAGATGGGAAACAAAATATCAAAAAAAGAAAAAGAAAAAGGATCACAAAGAAATCGATTTCAGGACATCGCACCAATGGCAGAAATTCGATGCAAAAACGAGCGTAAATCGCCTTAGCATCGAACGTCAAAGGGGGATGAAGTTTCGACGCTGACAAGGCTCGCTGGGACAACAAAACAGACCGGGCGGGCGGCGGTTGGTTTAGAGAAAAGCCAGCGAGAGCAAGCGAGGAAGAAAGTTGGGCAGTGCGGGATTGATTGGGCTAGTGTCCGGATTGGGCGAAGTCTGAGTGGCCCCCGGGCAGGCAAAGGGGCCTTTTCGGGGGGCAATGGTTTGATACAGGTATGAATGTATTATTGCTGTGACATTGGTGACAGTTGTGACACTTCATGACAGGAGTGATACCAGGGATTTTGCCTGCGAATGTCTCGGGTATGGCCTGCCTGTATATACTGTACTGTAATACTGTAGTCGTCCTGCCAGCCCGGAACTAGACGTATGTACAGTACAATACATATATATATACATACATACATACATACATACATTACGGTTTCGAGTTTATTTTTAGTAGCACGTCGTACCACTCGCAATGGTCGCGGCAGTGGTTTTTTATCCGCCATGGAGCATTTCCGCTGGCATGCCTGGGTACTGAGGTATTGTATAATAACACACTGCTTTGACTATCAACCCAACTTCACGTTTCAAGACGCCAAACCTTTGCTCCCGAATCGTTACTAGGAAGGTAATTTGTATGTGATGTGTATGGATCAGGCACCATGCCATGGTTTTTCAAGCCAAAACAAACTTCTGCCAGTTCGCTCACTGTACCTATTAAGCTCAGCAGGAAACAGGCCATTTATATAAGTATCGCATCCCGCGAAAAGAAAACAGGATGTCTGTATCCTCCATACCAAATGCCCCTAGGTCCTGCCCTTGCCCGAATACCTTGAACTGATAAAGGATGTCGCCGCGATGGACATCCGACCGGTGATCAAGGACTGCTGGTGGGGGAGGGTTGGGTTTTTTTGTCGAATTTTGAACTTTGAATTCTCGTGTCAAAACATTTTCCTCGCCTTAAATCCCATTTCATAAAAATCGCTCGGGTTTCGGCGTGTTAAGGAGACAAAAAGTGGGTTAATATACCTATTTACCGGCGTCTATCCATTCGTTGATGCATGTCCTTGGGCGCTGCCGAAGTTACCATTCGGAGAGCCGGATAAATTACCCTTTCGATTCTCAGTCGTAAGCTAAGAGCTCGACTGTGGCACTCAACGAATGGAGATAGCTCAGTTAAGTAGGGGTAAAGACACCATGGGGTGGCGATGAATTTGTGGCTGCGGTTTGGGGCGGACTGGGTTACAGAAGGGCAGCAAGTCTGCAACTAGCTGAGATTTTTCTTCTCCTTCAGCGTTCTGGCAACACGTTTAGGGAAGATGATTCTTTTATCCCTTTTTTCAGTATTGCAGCACCTTTAATAATATATAACCAGTCGGAATCAAGAGCCAAGCTAGAGCGGCTCATACAATCTGGCTGTGAGGTGAATTGGAAAAAAAACCCCTTCCCTTTTTCTTTTATTTTTATTTTTATTTTTATTTTTTTGGAGACCACAATCAGGGTTCCAAGCTGCCCCAGGTATTTTTTAACGAGTGATTGTTACAAATTGGCATGTAGCTATACCTAATCTAACACCCGATAATTCAAGAATCTGTCATCCTTTTGTTCGTTCGTTCGTTCTGCCCTCCCTGATTGAGACTCAAATAGAAACACTTCTGCCGTCTGTCGTAACCTGTCTGAGATGACGATGGGGTTATAAAATATTCCCCGCCAGCCGAAAAGTCTCTTTATTTCCTTCTTTGCATTCTATTATTGTCTCATGGTCGATATAGTCCGTACTCCAAATAATAAAAAAACAATATCAATCGCGGGCGAAAGAGGCGCGGCGACCTGCCATCGAAAGGAAGAGAAAAAATCATTTATTACATCCGGGGACCCCGGTTCTTATCTCTAAGACATGGAACGTAACCCAAACACTTTATATCTACTCATTCTAGGTTGAACCTCGAAGGAATGCAAGCGCGGGATATAGGTTCTAATCTAAAAATTTCTTTAAGTGTCATTGATATTGTGTCGTCAATTAGTGTTACCAATAAGTTATCCATCTCAGCTCTGGTTAGCATGCTTCGGAAAAAAACCGAGAAAGCCCGTGTCGAAAATCTACGATCCAGCGCCCCCTGTCAGGCAGAATAAATCCACTACCATCTGATGTTCCAAGTACGTATATGTACAGTACATTACATGAACATGGAAAGTTACAAACAAACTTGAACTTCCCACCTGTAGCTATTCCCGTCCAAGTTAGCTGCATCGTCTGTTGTACGACGTTTTCACTAACTCCCTCCTTACTGGTCAGCGCGATCAGTGACGAAAAGGGAGCCAGCTTTGCGCAGCGAAGAGAGGAGGGGTGTTCCAAGGATCAGAATTATAAATAGACAGACCTGCTTGTGCTCCTGGATATATAGAACGGTAGCGCCCGGAACAATTGGAGAGGGAAAGTTAACAGGTCGGTTTTTCAACTTATATAATCTGTAGTCGTTGTGACCTTGGCAATTGTTACATCATTCGATCTGGGAATAATAACGTAGGGGACCCATCGTCCATGGACGACTGGGGCGTTCTCGTTGGGACCAGGTGCCAACCAGGTTACGGCTATCCATGGTTCACGATCATGTCAATTCGACAGCCGTTTCTTGGGGGTTGTTTTTGTCTCTCTTATTCCCCCCCCCTCTTTTTGAAGAAAACTCGAAAATAATCAACTGGTAGAAATGCGTCTCGTAAAATTTTTCCTCCGTGGCTCTTCCCCCACAGGGGTATTTTACTGTAGTATCTCATATCCACGAACCCCTCCTGGAGGGCTCAGGCGCAGAGGTTAAGAGGAAAGAATCTTAATTTAGCGCCTGGGAGAGGATCTGGATCTGCTTTCGAACATGAGGCTGGGTCGTGGATAGACCGTTTAGCGAGGAGCCAGAGGGTAACCTGAGCCCCCACTGGCGGCGCTGTGAGTGGACAGAGTGAATCTTTTTGATAAGTTGCATAAAATAAGTTGATGGAAACAGTGGCGATGAATTTTTTTTTGCGCTGGATATGCGGAGGAATTAGTTGACACATTTGTCCACCACAGATCCACAGCTTCAAGCTGACTGAAAAAATTATCTACCAGAGGCAGATATGTATTAAAAGGCCCATTCCTTTTTAAACGTCAAGGACTATTTTGTATTATTATTGCATTTTGCTCCTGACCGGGGCCTGAGATCGTTGGAGAATATCAAGAAACGATGAAGTAGTGCAACACAGAACTCGTACAGTAAATCCATGATCTGTTTTGTCTCTCCGCGACTTGAACAACGGCCTGTGTACTTAGCTTTTCTAGATATCTGTCAGTCGGCGTCATGTCTCCGTGTTCCCGGGAATTTAGATAGCCAGCTGGAATTAGTAGGGAGGTTTTGCGGTCAAGCTTGGGGATCCATGTTCAGTCCATGTGCGATTTGCAGGACTCGTATCACGAACGCACTATACAGAATATCATTGGAGCAAACATCATTTAAAGAACAAGACCAGGCGGTGGCCTAGGGACAATTGAGGCCTTGACACTCATTTAAGCCTACCAAAGAACCCACCGGCTGAGCCCCAGCTCGGATCGCAGTATCATGCATACATACGAGGAGGAACAAAATAGGCTGAAAAAAAGTGTCCCAAAAGCAGTGCAGGTTGAAGAGCCGCATCGTACATGTCGGGCAGGCTAACCGAATCCTCCATCAGCACCCCAGCCAGCTTCTCCTCTTCGTTATCATCATCTGCTTCTGCTTCTCTTCGTCAGCTTCATTATCCTTATTATTATCCCTCCTTTCTTTCGTTCACTGTCGCCTCTTCTTCACATCCTTCCATTGTTCTCCCCATTCGCTTTGTATTCCCGTTTATTGCCTCCTGACCCGCGCTCCTCCAGGCCATCCCGGGGTACATAGACTTGAGACACCATTTGATTCAACACCACGCTGATCCGGACCCCTGACCCTGTCTTCCTCACTCCCTTGTCCCAGTAGTCTCATTATTTTGCCTGCAACTTCGCTAGCCAACTTAATCGTCACTCGCTTCTCCACTTCCAACACTTGCTTGCTGCTCCTCTCGCCTTCAGCGCTGCAAACCGCTTTCTTCCTGCTTGTTGACTACTGTTAGTGAGAGGGTTCAATAATTATTCCCTCCATTATCCCGCTTCAGTACTCTGTAAATCCAGGGTCGTCCAAGGTCTCGATCGTATTGTGGTTACTCCTGTGTCTTCGAATGCAAGCTTGACGATTTTTGGGCCTTCATTGATATCATCTGTCGGGGACAAACATGCAACTGGTCGAATAAAACTGCACCAGTACTGTTGATCGACCCCACTGTATGTGGGCTTGATTCACTCGTTTTTGCACCGACACGTCGAACCATTACAGCACGCCATAATTTTCCACGCCCCCAGCATAAAGAAACCACATTCAAAGAGGATCAACTGCTAAGAACAGTGCGAACTTCGACGTTTGCCCCTTGACAGGGAACCGGCTGTGGCTTATTTTGATCGTGAAAGCTTCCAAGCCCTGGCATGGCCATTTGACGTGTATCTCAGCGCAGTGTAAGTTTCTCTACCTCTTGTGGGCGCTGCCTACAGCTTGCTCAATTTTCCCTACTAATTGCCCATTCGTCTCTGCAGCTAGACAACGAGGCTGTGAGATTAGATACAGGCACCAGTCCTAGGTCCAGTTTGGCATCTCGATATACATGAATATAAATCCCCGATTTTTCGAACCTCCCCGTTTTGGCACAGATTCCTTCAAAGATAATCAGATGACACTGTTGTCATTGCATTAAGCCAGCAAGTTCCGCGCAATCCACACCCAATTTACCGGTTATACGGCACCCATTTCGTGCTGCAGTTGTGCTTTTTTTTTTTTTTTTTTTTTTGAATTAGTACTGTTGGATAACAAGAGGTTAATTGTCAGGGAATACCTAAGATATTATTCATAATACTGCAGTAATGCAAAGGACGCCGCCAGACATGGCAACCTCAATGGCCCCAGAACGAGTATACGACGCTCTACCCCCTCTCCCTCCAGCTCCAGCATACATCAGATCATCCCCCCTTCCGGCCCTCAACCCACAAAATCTCCCCCCACTTCCGCTACAGCCTCCATCTAATGGCGATCTGAAACCGATGCTAAGTACGGTTCCTAAGAGAAAGCCAGTGAAGCTACCACCGCTAGAGGTTTTCAATGACGCTGTCATCCACAATTCTCCTGTCTCTCCCGTGGTGATTGATCCTTCGGCCTCTCTCCCTCTAGCTTCTAGTGCCCAAATCGAGGATGTGAGAACCTTCCCTTCCGACTCCTGGCGACCGGACGAGTTGATGCTGGATAATCCTGGCATGACACAGCTCCCCCCACGCCAAAGCTCTCTCTCGCCTGCAGCCTACCCGACCCCCTCTTATCAAACTCCTCCGTACCGTCACATGCCTTCGAACAGTGTATCAGAATCCCTAAGAAGCATCCCGGAACGCAGGGATTCACTCCCTCCTGATCAATCTCAGCAAATGCCATACAAAATGGGTCATAACAGAACCCAGGGTGGTTCATCCCAAGGTAGCCTTGAAAGCCTACCCCAAGAGAATGAGATATATCAACCATTGCAGTATCACCACCAGGCATTCGAGGAGAGCGAATTTGATAGAAATGGTAACCGCGGATCAAAGGGTACTGTAAGGTCCACCTCCGGCTCCTCCTCAGGCGGTGAGCCAGGACCAGGAGTATATTCACAAAATTATCTAGCGCCAGCGCGAGGTTCACATCTTGGACTTACAATTCCGCGACCAAATTCAGCATACTCGTCCACGTCGGATTTTGCAGCGCGAGGGCGATCTCCACAGCTTTCCCCCCATATACATGCCCGTGGTATCTCTGCACATTCGGCTGCATCTCCAGACACCAGGCCCGTATCTTTCGTTGACCTCCTTAACGTACCATACCCTCAGCCCGCACCAGGTGCGGCAACTTCAGGCAATGCCCATCTGCGTCCATCGGTTGGAAACAATGCATCCCTTCTCAGTCACAAACAAACCTTCGACATGTATTTGGCAAATGTTAAGAAGACAAATGACCCCGGCGCCCAGTACGAATTTGCCGTGTTCATGATTCATGCAAGCCAAGAATCCGAAGACGGGCAAACCCCACCAGACTCAACAAGACCTGAGAAATCGAAAGATATAACTAAAGTTGACTTATTACGAGAAGCTAAATCTATCTTACAACGCCTTGCTGACCGTAGTTATCCTTATGCACAATACTATCTAGCGGATGGCCTTGCGTCCGGTCTTCTCAACAAAGGGAAGCCCGATTATGATAAAGCATTCCCATTTTTTATTGCCGCTAGTAAGCATGGCCATGCCGAGGCTGGCTACCGTGCTGCTCTTTGCTACGAATTTGGCTGGGGAAGCCGAAAAGATGCCGCAAAAGCTGTCCAATTTTACCGCCAAGCAGCGTCAAAAAATCATCCTGGGGCGATGTCAAGACTTGGGCGTGCATGTTTAGCTGGTGAAATGGGCCTCGTTAAGCGATACCGGGAAGGTATTACGTGGATGAAACGAGCCGCAGAATCCGCAGATCATCAATACAACTCTGCCCCTTACGAACTTGGTCTGCTTCATGAAACTGGATACGGAGATGACGTTTTCCAAGATGAAACCTACGCTGCGCAACTGTTTACAAAGTCCGCAGAATTAGACCACCCCGACGCGGCTTATCGCCTAGGAGACGCTTATGAGCACGGCAGGCTGAACTGTCCTGTTGATCCAGCACTCAGCGTACATTTCTACACATGTGCTGCGCAGCTGGGACACCCCATGGCGATGATGGCGCTGTGTGCTTGGTTCATGGTTGGCGTGGAGCCTTTGCTTTCAAAAGATGAATATGAAGCATATGAATGGGCTAGAAGTGCTGCTGAGTTAGGTATGTCCTAACATTCCATTGTTCCCGTTGAATATGGAATTTTTTTTTTTTTTTATTTTTTTGTTGCACTGCGCCCTGAATTAGACTTAGGCTGACATTTCACCAACCCTGGTAAAGGCCTTCCGAAAGCGCAGTATGCCGTTGGCTACTTCACGGAAATGGGCATTGGATGTCGCCGTGACCCCCTCGAAGCCAATGTTTGGTACGTCAAGGCAGCTGACCAAGGTGATGAACGAGCGAAACACCGCATCGCAGCAATCCGAGCGGCAGCGTCCGGTGCTGACCCTAACTCCGCGGCTTCCAACCGTCGAAATAAAGCAGGAAGTGAACGAAATGGGTCTCCAGGTGAGTATTTTTGAGAATCGATTTAACCTCATAACATTTACTAATACAAAATGTTGTGGCAGGAGACAAGCAAGGCAAAACCAAACGATTCATGATCTTTTAATTTTTGAATTCCCTTTCGAATTTCTTCTTCACGGCTCACCTGAGGAGGGGATCGTAGGGCTGGCATATGAAAACGCTCAATCTCAAAATGGCGGATTAATAATAATCGACATATTTCCCATACGCTTGACTCTCATAAAGCCATCAGATCTTCCTTGGATACCGTCACATATATTTTGGTGTCGTAATATCTGATGTCTGCCCTCACTCTTTACATTAATATCTTGCCTAATATCTTCCTCTCTATGGCAAATTTTCTTGTCTATGGCAACAGGGAATACGGTGCCCCGTCAACTCTTCTATGATTCACTGCGGTACATATTTAACTCTATCTGCCATATACTGATCTGGAACTAATATTCTGCTCCCCTTTGTTTCTCCTCCTTCCTCTTCTCCTCTTTATGACAAAAAGCGTTTTGTATACATCTTTTCCTCTCAGGTCCTGGCAAGCTGCCACGATTCCGACCCATATTTGCATTTATTTAAGAAAATCTTTGCACATTATGCCATTTCGTCATGGGATCAAGCTACGGGCTATCTACGGCTACATATATCTTCCCCTCTGTACCTGCCAGTTTTCTTTTCACAATCCTTCCCCCTTCTTGTTATTTTTTTCTGGAAACACATTTTCTCGGCGTATGTCTGGTAATGAAGGGATTCAAATATTCATGTATGCGATGCAGAAAATCTGGGCACCATATAAAAGGGTCAACTTGATTATCTCTCTGAAATGCATGATATTTTTGCTACTATTTTGCTGTTCTTTTTTTTTTTTTTTTTTCGTTTCTCTTGTTAAGCCCAAGCCGCATTGCTCCCGTGGCCCTACTTTGTTGATTTCCTCTTTTTTCTCGCTTGTCAGTTCTTTTTTTGGCATGGCCAATGGGTTACTTTTTGCGCTTATTTCTTATTCGCTTGGAACGTTGCTCTTTCTGTCTATGATTATCAGGTTTACACATCTATATAAGCCAAAGACAATTTAATACTAATTATTAAAACGTATTAACACGAGGCACCCTTAAACCGTTGTGTTGAATCGCAGGCAACCTCCAAAGTAAACAGTCGCTGTCTATACAGCCTTGGAATAATACACCTAGATAACATCCCAGTACTGATAAAGCTCCGCTACTCTCATGGTCTTTGTCCCCTCATTGCTTCTCAACTCAAGGGCTAGCTTTGTAGTTGATATCCTCTGGTATATCGACGAAATGGACATGCCATTCCCGACCCCGTTCCTCATCTTCTTCGGGATTAGGTATGGTCCGATTCGATCAGGGTCTGGGATGAGATAAAATGTGGATAAAGATGTTAAACGACGACGACGATAGATGCGTGGGAGATGGCATGAAATACTACATTTATGAAAAGTAATCCACAGCTCTGTACAGCGGGCTAGAGTGAGAATATGAGCTGCAAGAATATTCTCTGATACCTGGTAATACACGCATAGCCGCTAAGGAGTTTGGGTTAAAAGGGAAATTACAGCAACGTCTTGTTCGCCCTGTTGTGTCGTTGTTGTGGTTGCTGCTGCAATACGGTAAGATATGACGCTTGGTCAATGTCCCCTTGATCCCTAGCTCATGATCCCGCTATGATAACTTGGTTGGTGAGAGCGGAAAAATTAATAAACTAAAAAATAGCAAGTGGAGATTTTTTTATATATTTTTTATTTTTTTTTATAAAGAATAACTATTTATTAGAAGTGGTAAATTAAAATAGATCTATTAAATGTTTTGTCAAAAGTCCAAAGTCCCATCTTGTTCAAACCCGATATAACTCCCACGCTAATTATGAAAGATAGGATAGGGGGGAGACACTCCATTGCAGTGAAGAGGAGAATTAAAAGTAATAGGCATTAGCGAGGTAGATATGGGAAGGGCGTTTCCGAATGCCATGCAAAAGGGGATAATATAACATCTATACAATAAAAAGAAAAAACATAAATCATGTGCGCATGCATCAAAGCCAAAAGGGGACGGCGATCCCAAAAAATTTTAGGGCTGGTAGAGAGCAGAACAAAAAAAATCCATCACGACGTGCTTTAGACTACTTCGATAGCCCCTCCTCCGGACTCGAAATGCTCTTCTTCTCCCTGATCGTCTGATTCGAGTCGATCACCATTGTCAGAGAATAGCTCTCGGTCAAAATGCTTAGAAGCCCAGCGAACCCGATGAGAGCACAGCAGATAACCCACACGATGCGCAAGCTGTCCGTGTACGCCTCTTTAAGATGCTGTTTCTCAGGTCCTTCATTCATTGCTAAAACCACCCGAACGAGCCCAGCAGCGTCTTTGCTTAGCATCGCAGCAGTATTAGCGAATTCTGGGTATCTCAGCAAGTTTTTCCGCATCTCGTTTTGGAAAATGACACCGCCCACGGCAACGCCAATCGCCTGTCCGAATGCGCGGAAGAAGCTGAACATCGCGACTGCGATAGCCATGTGACCAGGCCTTGCGGATGCCTGAATTGCAAATCCAAGGGCCGGGAATAAGAGACCCATCCCAACGCCAGCGGGGAGCAAGAGGAATATCCAGGCCACGATGCTGGTGTTGACGTCGAGGACGGCGAAAATTCCCATACCCAAGGTGGATAAAGCGAATCCCAACCAGATTGCCCAGCGCCAGTGTCCTGTTTTTGTAACGATGATACCGGCTATAGCGGCGATTGGAGCAACGGTGAAGGTCATGGGAAAGAGGGAGATTCCAGATATTATTGGAGAGTACTCTTTGACAGCCTCGAAATAGAGCGGCAGGTAATAAAGACCACACCAAAGGACGAGACCATGCAGCACAGTCCCTATATAACTCACAATTGCCGTCCTGGTTGCAAATATGGTAATTGGAATAATGGGATCCTTTGCAAATTTGTATTCGTAAATCATTGTCACGATGAGCCCAACGGCACCGATAAGAAGTGGAACGAGTGTTCGCCAGGAATCCCATTCATACATCACACCTCCCCAAGTCACCGGGATTAGGAATGAAGCGGTGCTTCCGACGAAAAGGACCGATCCAACGTAGTCGATTTGACGGAGTTTCGCCTTCAGCGAAGAAGGAATGAAATTTAACTTCAAAAAGAGGAGGATGAACACGGCTCCGACTCCAATGAACGGGAAATTAATATAGAAAATCCACCTCTATATCCCAGTAAATTGCAGCTATCAGCACATTTGCCTGCCTCAATGGAAAATTCTCTCGCTAGTTTAGATAGGAGAAGGATTGGTGGGATTGAGACAGACTTACCCATGAGACATTTTGCGAGAAACCACCCCCGAGAATGGGCCCAGTAACTGAACCAAGACTCCACATTGCATTGATAATACCAAAGTAAATTCCACGCTCCCTTAACGGAATGAGATCAGTTACTACAATCTCAGTAAGAGCAATAAGTCCACCGCCACCGACACCCTGGATGGAACGCCCAACAAGCATGTTGGTGAAGTCATTTGCAAGGCCAGCGACAAGTGTCCCAACAAAGAATAAGACGAGTGCAATGAGAATCAACGGCTTGCGGCCGAAAATATTAGAGAACGAAGCGAAATTGGGTTGGAAAACTAAAAGGGCGGTTAGCATTGAAGTAGTTCTTAATTGAATTGACAAGAAAGGATATGAAGTTAATATTTACCAGTAGAGCACAACAAAAAGGCGGTTCCACTCCAAAATGCCTCAATGGCGGAACCTTTCAATTTCTCCGCGATTATCTACAGTATATTTTTCAGCAAAGACCTTACACACACATGCTGGTAGGAGAAAAATTTGACCAGTGTAAAACATACTGGTAAAGCGACAGAGATGGACGTGCCATCTAATGCAACCATCAATGTGAGTACCGAAAGAGTCAATAAAACAAGCCATGTTCGGCCAGAAGGGCGGAACGCTTTGACATCGGAAGAACTGTCAGATAGCGAAGTGGAGGAGATGTTTGGGCTATTAATATCGGGTCTTTCTTTGGTGTCATCCTCGGAATGCTCTGCCGAAGTCAGAGTAGTGTGGTCCGCCATTGGATATGCGCTTAGGCCGTCAGCACTTGGATAGGAGGGGAGCTTGGTTTTAGCCAATCGAGAGAGAGGAGCCAAAAATCAAAATCCTTTTAATTTGTGAAATAATAAAAACAGAGGTCCCTGATGTTAAGGGGTGCTCTAGAATAGATGATCGGATGTGGAAGTCGGTAGACAATGGAGAAGAATGTTTGACTCATGAGATAGGTAAATTTCATCTCGGGTTTGCCCAGGTATATATAACAATCAATGGTTATACAGGCATCGGATAATCGACAAAAAGGAAACTCCATTGCGTCAGGGGAAACGGAACGCAATGAAACAATATGGAGTTGAGACTTTACAATTGGAGCTTCCGTAAGCGCGGACATGATATTCGTCCGGAGGCCAGTTCCAACGTTATCAACAGGACTGCTTTAACGTTATGGGGCATCAATCCTTGTCGTCGCGGCAATTCAGATTAGGCAGACCCATTCTTTCTCTTCATCTTTCTGGACCCACCAAACACATTCAGAGAACGGGATCATACATCACCCTGATGCCGAGAGCTGTGGGGGAAGCTTTCACGAGCTCTCCATCTTCAGAACTGAAGTCATCCTAACGCTGGTTCCCTCACTTCCTCGCAGTGCTGGCCAACCAGTCCATCAATCCATGGGTAACTATTAACCCGAGATAGATTTGTTCATCAATGACAAAGGGGTTTTGTCAGAGCGGATAAACCAAATGAGTCCCCCGTCCAGAATCCCCTAAATGTAGCCGCACAATATCTCGATTCGTAGCAGTGGGCCGAAATCACCAGGGCACAACCCAACTGGTGCATTCAATCATCCGTGTCCAGCTGGCCACCTGGCTAAGCTGGCCCACGTTGTTCAACCAGACGATTTGGCCTCGTATCCGGAAAACGCCTGTCATGCTAGCCGAAAACCAGACCACTGCGATACATGGGTGCCAGAGAGATCTGATAACAAAGCCGCGACTGATCTTTTCGCCAACACGGGGACATTTGGTTGGCCCGACCACGGGGGATTGGTTGGAAACCGAGCTTAGTCAACACGGTTATCGAGTTGTGCCGAACCCCCCTGCGGCTCAATATTCGTCCGATTTCGCCATCAAAGATGTCGATGAGGACAGGACAACTTCACCATTGATGTCATCTGCGTCCAATTTTTAAATCCATGCAGCAGCTGGATTACTTACGCCCTTTGGCCAGATTCCGATAATAAACATAACGTCACTGATACATACAACCTCACCCTTCTGTTCAGAAATCGGGAAGAAAAATAAACACCTATCAGATTAACAACCTTATTGTTGGCATACTGTCTCTCTGCTAGGCCACGTGACCTCTCAGCCACTACAGATAGCCACCCACTAGCTAGTTCTTTCAACAATTAACCTCTCAACATTTATTGACTAATGTATCTAGTGATGTTCTTGGGGGATACCAAAACTGCAATTATTAACACAGGCCTAAAAATGTCAGAGATCTAATGCAACAGGAATGGAAAAAGAAAAGAAAGACATCTATTTATCAGTATTCGCTCAATCAAGCCTTTGAAATAAATATTTCCGTATCTTTTTCTTCCACTGCAGTATCAACCAACATATATCTCTTGAATATCTTCTCGTGGCATATTCAATATAAATGCAAAATCGCTCTATCACTCTTTGCAAATCTTCACAGCAGAATGAAATCTAAATCAAAATAAATCTAAATCAAGAGTAAATAAACATGTCTTCTCATTATCATCATCATCATCATCATCATCTTCATCTTCTTCTTCTTCTTTCTCTTCAAGTGATAAAAGAAACTTTCAAGGCTCATGTATGTATCTATCAAAACCTGTCCGCCTGAATTCCATATACAAACAAACACATACCTAAACATGTATCACTTAGAAAGCTTGAATAATAATATAACAACACAACTATTTCTGTACTATAATTTCTTTAGCTTAGAAAGTCTTTTATACCCTTTAAACAATGAATATACAGTACACTAATCATGCCTTTGATTGTTAGTCATATATTACAACTCTTGCCAAAAAAAATTAAAAAATTCCTAAATATTGTACCCTACACTGACTACTTCGCCATAAATTTAAATTCTTTTTGCAAGTCAAAAAATGGCCTAGTTTGCCGTCAAACTGACTTGTGAAAAGAGCTTCAAATGTACAGCAAGACACTGTAGAGGTAAAAGAAAAACAAAAAGAAAGAATAAATTGCAATAAAATACTAATATAAAATAAACATACGCTAAAAAGTTGTTGATACTGTGTGGTGTATATATATATGTAGAATATAAGAGAAAGAACAGCAGTATAGCAATAAAGAGACAGGTAGAACCAAATAGTACAAATGTGAAACAAATAGGCAGATGCAACAAACAATGAACCAAAGATAAGAAAAGCAAAATAGAAGAAGAGATATTGAATTGCATTTTGGTGTTGAGTAGATAGATAGAGAATAGAGAGTAAAAAGGTAAGTAAAGAAGTAGTCCCATTCAGATCAGAAGTTTGTTTGTTTTCTCTTTTCTTCTTCTTTTCTTTGCTCACAACTTCTTTTGTCCCCCCCTTTCCCCTTTCCGTCCCCTTCAATTTCTCCACCTCATTCCGTTTTCCTTTCCTTTCCGCCATTTCTGATCCGTCTGGAAGAAATAAAAATTAAATAAAAACAAATGAAAGACGATGATAATGAATAATAATATAAAATAAGCCTGTGTTGTTGTGCGTGTGGTGCCATTTCTCCTCTTATTTCTTCTCCCCTCTCTTCTCTTCACTTGATTCCTCGTGAGTGGAAATATGGCGACGAAGCGGGGGGTGACACGACCAGAAGCCGCTCCCGCTATTACCATGAGCGTGGAGAAGTCGGGTGGGATGAATGGTCAAGAAGGATATGAAAATCGTCTTCTTTCAATTTTTTTTTAGCCCAGCCTTGAAATAAGATCTTGAGAATCGATCATCTGCTCATCCCTTTCAGTTTCATTTTCCTTTTCCTTTGTCTTTAATGGCCCCCTGTAAAGACGTGAGGAGGAGAAGTGAGTAGGGGTTAAAAAAAAAAAAAAAAAAGGAAAAGAATGTTTGTTCGCATCCCTTTCCAGCTTATTTATATAATAATTAAAATCAATTTTTTCTTCCAAAAGAAAACATACACAGCGAATAAGATAGAAACAGGAACAAGTTCAAAACGAAGTAGGAAGAGAAGAGAAAAAAGAAGCAAAAAAACTCCCAATAACATCTCCTCTAAACCATGCAACCAGGGTTTTGGGTAAAACCTCTCCTTTCATTTCTCTTTCAATTGGTTCGGGGGTAATCTTGACAAAGAAAAAAAAAGAAACAAAACAAAAGGGGTGGGTGCAGGGAACAATGAAGTGTTACATCATTTAAAAGAGATCACCGCAGCCCCAGAATTGTTCAACACCAAGGGCACCGGGATTTTTCCAGAGATCATTGGAGAAGGAGAAGAACACGGACTTGGATCCTACTTCACTGATGATGGACTTGATGGCAGCAGTCTGAGCCGCCTTGGAAGCGATGGCCTTTCCGTTGTTGGAACCGCCACTGGGCCAGCCAGTCTCCAAGTTGATGACATCCTTGCCTGGGCATATGTCTCCAAGGATCTTCATCTGGTTCTTGATGAAGCTACCGCACTCAGAGGCGACGACATTGGGATTGAAAAAGCAGTGGATGTTGGCGCCGATGACGTCGATGTGCTCGCAGAAGCGCTTACCGGATTCGAGCCACTTGTTCAGGGGCTCAGTGGTGGTGATTGGGCCGTTGTAGCCGGCACCTCTCAAGGTGCGCTTGGCGTAGTCGAGGAGGCCAACGAGGGAGTCTGCGTTGGCGGTACCTTGATGGAGAGCCTCGTTACCTACGACGATCAGGTCGACCATGTCGAACTTGCCCCATGCGACGATGTCCTGGACCTGCGACTCAGCCTCTTTAATGCCCTTGTTGGAGACGAAAACACCGAGGATCAGATCGAGGCCGTTCAGTTTGCAAGCGTTACCAATGTTCTTGAGGCTGTCGCAATCGGTGCCATAGACACGGACAGTTTTGAATCCCTTGAGCTTGATGAGGGCGATATCAGCAGCGACAGCAACAGGGCCCTTGCACTCTCCACCGTCGGTGTACGGAGAGTAAGTCATACCCCATTTCTCACCACCACCGAGAGTTGGAGTCTTCGGCTTAGGGGCCTGGGGAGTCTTCTGTTTGGCTGGGGGAGGTGCTGGCTTGGGAGCAGACGTAGGGTAAGGGGCGGGGGCAGGGTGATTTCCGGTTGGGGCGGGGCAGACGTAGACGTAGTTGGTTTCAGTGGCAGTCACAGTCTGGGCGGGTTGAGTGTAGGTTCCAGTGGTATACGTGGCAGGGGTGGGGTAGACAAGGACGGTGCTCGCGGGAACACTGGTGGTTGAAGGAGCGATGGTATAGGTACCAGGGGTGGGGCAGACATAGGTGGTCTGCTCAATGACGCTGGTGACAGTCTCGCCGGTGGGTTTGACAACGGCAACATCGCAAGTGACAGTGGTTGCGACAGTCACGACGGTAGTAACACCACCATAGGTATGCTCACCAGGAGAGACAGAGGTGCTGGTGGCAGCGCAGACAGTGGTCTCCCTGGTCACAATGATAGTCGTTTCTGGGATGGTATAGGTTCCTGGTGTCGGGAACACAGTGACTATAGGAGTAGGAAGCGTGGCTTCAGGGGTGACCACGACGGTCTTGGTCGTGGTGCTGGTTGACTTGATGGTGGTTGTTTTCTCCTCAACCACTGAATTGAGTATTTGTCAGCCGTCAATTCCAACGCGATGTGGTATCTGAATATCAACAGCATCTAGACCTATCTAGTCATCTCCCCCTTTTTTTTTTGTTTGGATCATATTTTCAGTCCATTACTGCCTTCATTCCCTACTCCCTATTTCCCTTGATGCAAATTGGTAAGAATTGAATGTCACTTACAACTTGGCTCTCCGTAATAAGTGATGACCTTTGTAATGCAACCACAGTTTTCATCATCATCGTCGTGGCCGGGGCTGTCTGTGGGGATAGGCGACACATCGCTAGGGATAGATGACGCTTCATAGCTAGGAGCCACCCGGGTGCTGGTGCTAGGGATGGGCGAAACCTCGTAGCCACCGGTGGGTGTAGGGGAAGCCTCATAGGTGCTGTCACTGGGCATTGGGGAAGCCTCATAAGCACGTCGCTGATGGAAAGCATTGTGCTGTTGATGGCCTACATGGGCCAGAGCCGAGCCAGCGACAGCCGCCGCGGCGGAAAAGAAGAGTGCTCCCTTCATAGCGTCACAGTCAAAACTGGGTTATTCTGATATCGCGAGACGGGTAGACTTTTTTTTGGGGGGGGGGTGTGTTCTGTGGATGAGGTGGGGATCTTGGCTTCGTGAAGAATGAATGCCCGCTGAAGGAGTGAAGCGGTGGTCAGTGAAAGACGGGGTGTGAAGTCGTCGAAAAACAAGAAAGGAACGGTGATGCGGAGGGGGGAGGTCGCAAAGCCTTAAGAAGAGACGAGAAGAAGAAGAAGAAGAAAAGAGAGAGCGAGAGAGAAAAGAAGAGGAAGACGAACAAGACGACAGGGGAAAAGGGGGGGGGCAGGGCCAGTCCAGCGGGAAATGAGTACGGGCTAGTATAGCCACGCTAGTACGAGGAGACAGTACATACAGGATATTGGTATTATTGGCATTCATTTCCATCCCGCCAATTATGGGCCATCGCTACGTCGGCAGATAGCCTGTTGCTAGAGTAAGTCCAGGGGAGTGGCCTGGAGAGAGAGCAATTTCATCAACTCCATCAGTATTAATTTCTTGTTCTCGAATTTCTCAGTCAACTCTACAGGATAATGCAAAAGAAAACAAGAAACCAAAAACAAGATCTGGAAACGGGGAAACAAAACAAATACCTAGATATATACATCCCCCAAACAGAAGTCCAAAACGATGATAATAATACTACGGAGTACACCGTTGTTCAATACCAACCCGTTGTTAGTTGGGTGAGTGACCATTAACTATATTATTTATTATTTGTAAACATGGTCCAGTCCAGCGCTCTTCCTCCCGAGTCCCCGCCCCAGCTAAGCTAAATTACCCAAATTACCCAAATTACCCAAATTACCCACATTTTACCAGATCCAACCCGCCAAGAAACTGCCAGGTCCCCTCTGCCGCTGATTGGAGGCTTGACAAGCGTTTTGATTCACCTGGGCAGGCACAATCCCGCCCCAGCCCAGCCAGCAAGCCCTAATCTAGGCAGTCAGCCAGTCAGCGTGTCAGCCACCCACACCCTCAATCTCCACGAAAAAATCCCCCCCCAAAGACACACAGTACAATACAGTACAGTACAGCACATACATACGGAATCTTGGGCGGTTGACACTGACACCTGATTGCTCTCTCTTTCTCTCTCTCTCTCTCTCTCTCTCTCTCTCTCTCTCTCTCTCCTCTGCAACAATATTATTTAATTCCAGATTCCAGTTTGTCCGGCGCCCAACAAGTTCTACGTTGCTGGCATTCTTTCTTTAATAAAAAAAACCCCCTGCCTATTTACTCCCGTCCAGCACAGACGTTGCTTCCACATGCATCATGGACAATAATGGTGATGGTCTCATGGATGACAACTCTCGCCCAGAACGCCACCGCCCCTCTTTGGCGCCCTGACCCCCCTGGGCCTTCAAGGGGCCCTTGGGCAAAAGGATCAAAATATCTTATTCGGCGTTCAAGGAAATGGGTTCAAAGGAAGAAGAAGAAGAAGAAGAAGAAGAAGAAGAAGAAGAAAAGGTTGGAAATGTTAATTTTCTACAGCAGGAATCGGTAATTATAAGTTAGAGCAGCCATCCAGAAAACTTTTGTTTTTTGATGACCTGCCACAGGGATGGCTGTCAATCCAAAAAAAAAAAAAAAAAAAACAAAGTCTGACTGATCAAACCCAATCTCTCCTCATGCATGGAATACAGATTTAATCTCAGCTTGTAATGCCAGATACAATGAGTTTGTGCAGATGCCCGTTTTAACTGTCTTGCTGACAGCACACATTGCATTATATGAAGTATTTCTTGAAGTACTTGTACTTACTGTACCTGTGCATGTACAGTACAGTACTTTGACCAGCACATCAATCTGCGTAACACCCATCTCTTGAAGAAATGGAAGACGAGACATTTTTTCTGTTAAAGAAAAGGAGAAAGTCCCAAGGGTTGTTGTTTGCCAGCTTCTGCTGCTCGCCTGCCCTCCATCATCCAAGCAAAAGGCTATGGGATAACTATCTGCTTTCATATAGATAGCTCGCTCCACTCCCATCCCTATAAAGGAAAAGAAAAATGTTATATCTGCAAATCCTGCAAATCCTGCAAATCCCCTCCCCTGATGTTTCGATCGAACTGCTGTAGCGCGTGCTGTCCTCCAAAAATAATAATCATCATCAAGGGTGAGTGGATATTATTGGTGATACAGCCCGAATATTTCAACACTACTAGAAACAAAAAAACACCCACTTACACTGCCAATAGCAAGTTCGACATGAGAACTACCAGGAACAACTGGCGCCAGGCAGGTACACACATCTAAGTGTCCCGCTAACAAGCCCCATTTTCCCTACTAAAAAACAACACCAACCTCCAAGTGCTCGCCTTGGCCCCCAATGGTTTCCAAAGAGGCAAATTGTTCCCGCTGATCTCTTCGAGGCCTTCAAGATCTGACTCAGGGTTATGATTTCCTTTTCTTTTTTCCATTTAGGCCATGTACTGTACCTTGAAAACATTAAATCTAGACCCTATTGAGGCTTTGGGGACCTTTTATTCTTCTTTGAAAAAAAAATTCAAAAATTCAAAACGTTCACCGCAAAAACCTTACAAACAATCAAGGGAAAATGGGAAACTGAAAACATGAGAAAGGAGTGCAAAGCCGCGAAAGCAACGCAAACTGCCAGCAAATGTTAAAAACAACCCCAGTCAGATTTGGATCAGACTGAAACAGTAGTGCACAGGCAAGGAAAAACGGTCTAGAACTCCTATTATCTCTCATTCAATTGACATTTGACAGGTTATTTGCCTGCTTATTTTCCCCTCTCTCTCTCTCTTAAAGTTCTATTGTGTTCTCTTCTCCTCTGGCAATATTCAATTTTATCATATCATTCTTGTCATGGCTTAACAAACTGTTCTGCTTCAACCAATTTTTTTTTGACTTTATTTTATTTTATTTTAAATTTGAATTTGAATTGTATTTTTTAAAAAAAATTATAAGAAATCATCTTTTCTCTTCTCTCCTCCCCTGTTTCTCCATACTGTTTTTTCACCAGCTGGGATTCCCGCTGCTTCTCACTCTGGCCCAAAATCAATAGTAGGAGTAAACAGTCGTAAATAACGATAGTAGCATAATTGTCGAAGACAAAAAGCTGGAAAAAAGAAAAGAAAAGCAAAACAAAACAAAACCTTCTCCACGCGTTTGCCAGTCCCAGCGTCCCAGCGATCCCGCACCATTCTCCTCTGGTTTAAAGAGACCACCCCACTCACTGCCACAGTCAGTGCCAATTAATGTCCTTATCACACAATCCCAAAAGCCAGATTCAGACATTATTATACACGTTCCCAGTCCACACCACTCACAGGCAGTTGTATTCGCTGTTACATTCCCGTCCCGTCTACCCAGTTAGTAGAACCCACGTACCGACATATACATAGTAGTATCTCCGTGGCGCCCCGAGGAAGCCGCTTCCAGCGCTCCAATTGCGGCTGGATCCATCAGCACATCAAAAGCCTCTGTTGCTAGTCTGCTTGCAGGTTGTTTCGCCGGGCTCCGTGGGGCCTTTGCTTTAGCTTTGGGGGGCCGGCAATCAGAGTATTTTATGCCTCCCCGTTAGCCCAAGTTTCTTCTGTGGGCTGTGGGTTGGTGGATTCCTGCCAACGAGAATTTAAATATGTAAAAATAAAAATAGGACAGTGCATAGCCTCAATTTCGTGAACAAACAGCTTGTATATACCGATTATCTGGATTTGGATGGAAGTAAGTTGCATACCTAGGTACACAGCCAGCGTGGTAGTCAGTTGTAGAGCATTCATTACGTATGCGCACTCCACCACAAATCGAGACATTTGATCTCATAGCGTTTAAAATGTCAGAGAATGTCTTATCTTTTATTTTTATTTTTAACTTTCGGTTCCCCCCCCCCCCATCTTTTTTATCTTGTTTGTCTGTGAATTATTTCAGATTTATCATTTGTGAAAGTTTTCCCTCTTGAAACTTATCAGATCAGATCAGATCAGATCTCGGAAGAAAAGGGTGAGACGGCCTTTTCATTACCATTATTATACTTCTGTAGACCAAAATGTAAGGATGGAAAGGAATTCTATCTTGTTCGATATTACTACCTACGTAAGCAAGTACTTGCGCCTGGTACGGTGAAGGCAAAAGGAGGTATGAAGGTGGCATGTAGATGATATTGTCTACAGAACATGGATAGATATGGCATGTCAACAAAAAGAATTATGGATGAAAGAAAATATTCATAGATCACCCAGCAGGGCTGCACGGGTCCCACTGGGCATCCCTTTACTCTGGTTCAATTGGGTGCTCCCGACAAGAACATGTCAACAGGAAACATGACACGGCGCTTCGCTTTTGTATAGGCAAACCGGACATACAATAATTGCACCACCCAGACCCGAGATCCTGTTCTTTACTTTTATCCCTTTCTTAACGGGCAAACGGCGGTAACAGTATTAGCTAGGAGAAAATCAGGTTGTTGGGCTAACTCCCTGGAACTGGAAAAAGCTTCATCCCCCATTCCCATTCACATGCCCATCCCCATTCACATGCCATTATTGTTCCTTCTGTCACTTACTCTCACGTTAGCCATAGCCCTCTCTGTCATGGAGGGCCATTAAGTCGTCGCCATCGCCACTGAAAAGGGACAAAAATTATCCCTTCCCCGTCATCCTGGTTCTTTTGCAATGATTCAAATATATCTCAGACAAAAGTTTAAAAGTATAACACGACGCCCAACAATAATGTCACGCATGATTCCCGTTCCCCTGGCAAATAAGTAGATCCTGAATCTATATCCAAAAGACGGGGAAAAAAGGCAGGTCTCTTTATATGTCAAGAGCCAACCGATTTTTCATACTTGTATTCCCCCATTCCTCATTCATTCACCACGCAACCACGGGTCCTGCAGTAATTCATGTGCCGTCTTCCGTTCCTCAGGAAGCCATTTCAGCATAGACCGGATAAATTGGAGGAATAACTCCTTCTCTGTGCCTGCCATATGTACTTCGGCGTTTTCAAGGGTACATCCCGTCGGAATATCTATGGCGTCGTTGGGAGCCCATTTCCCTGCATATATCCCCGTCCCCAATTGAACGGGTACACATTTTAGCACAAAGCTACATGGGGTTTGAAGAGAGGTGCGTGGGGATCATTTTGGGCCTTTCCCGTGTAGTTTTTTTCTTCTTCTTTCGGATTTATTGATTCACGCACCTGTCTCATCAAAGCAATTCTTACTGTACCCGCTCCGCGCGACAAATTCAGGTGGTGGGGGGCCTAGAAACCCCACAATTTTCGCCATGTGTGTATACGGACAGTAAGAGCCGTTTCTATCAGTGTTGCTGAAGAGGTGCTCACTCTCGAAGAGATCCCATATCTAACATGAATGTCAGCTCGTGCATATTAAAAATAAATATACGAAGAAAAATAGGGGGGAGGGAAACAAGGAAGGAAAGAAAAGAGAGGTAAAAAAAAGTAAAAGCGACCATAACAGACGTAGCCCTTTTTGTTCATACCAAATTAGGCACATTCCAAATATCAATTTTAGAGTCCCAGGGCATCATGAAAGACACCTCCGGTGCTCTATAGATATGCGGTTGCGCTTCGCCGGGGTTAGTGACTTTGTGGATTTTCCCAATCCTCGCCTCTCCAAAATCGCACAGGACTGGAGGGCCCCGGTTGTTCTCAGCAGGATCGCGAAGGGCACGGGATGTGTATATTGTTCTTGTTTCGTCGATGATTTTTCGCGAGACTGGATCGCGCATTTCCGCCTGGGAGAAGTTGTCTAGGACGGAATCGTCCGCAATGAGGAGCATGATATTATCGGATTTGAGATCTAGTTATTATGTGAATTTAGTTGTTTTGTAGGATAGGATCATGATGCCTGTTAAGAAATGGAGAATCATAGGATAAATCATCCCTCAGTTTAGGGGTTTAGATCAGTATATATGTATGTATACAACCATACCTATATGCACAATATCCGCCTCTATATGCAAAAAATCCAGCGCCGCCAGCAGATATTGCAACGTCAATTTGAGAAGGGTCTTATTTAATCGTTTCGTTGGGGTTTTACGCATGAATTCTAGCAAATTGAGATGCATGGGCGGATGAACGAGGCAAGAGTGTCGTCCGTGGGGTCCTGAAACCTCGAACATGTCGTAACTTGCCGGATATAACGTGTACCTGGGTGAGAGGACTTGATTGAGTTGAGATGTGTATACACCCGCACCTCTTGGTCGTGTTTGGACGCCTCTGTTGTGCAGACTTTGAGAGAGACATATCGGTGGCCCCTGAGTAAAGTAAGTAGCCATCTTCAAGTTGTAGGTGACGGTTCGGCCGCGAAGGAGATATAGTAGTCATAGAACCAAAGAGTTGATACCTGATTGTATGCAGTGGGACATGAGGAACGAGAGTGGAAACCGGAGCATGTGTGTGAGTAAAAGGCAACACACACTTACCCACAGAGCGAGTGGGAGGGGAGAGTGCCTCACAGTAAATCACGACACAGCCAGACAGTCGAAAGATCTCCATACCCAAGCTTTCCTAGGACTTGGTATTTAGCATTGAGCACCTCCCCAATACGAACTGGATAAAAGAGCTCTGGCTTGTAAAAGGGTAATAATTCCTCTTCCACAAGTTTGGAGGAGTCGATTGTCGGAAACTTGCACGTGGAATAGTTTCGAACCGGGGACAGCTTTCGCCTCTGCCAAAGCTGTCTGCCGACGCGAAATACAGACGCCATACGGATAGGATTTTCAAAGGTCTCCAAAGTCAGTGAACTAGCATAGGAAGAATGTTGTAAGAGGCAAGCACCGCGAGTATTGAGCACTCGAGCGATTGAGGCATCGGAGATGATGTTTTAAAGAGATGCACCGCCGCGAAACACGTCTGCACGTGACAACATGAAATCTGTGGGATGTGGAAAGGTTGATCCGTGTAATATTCTTCGGGGAACTAGCTAGGATATAATAACAAGATCACGTGTGGCGGGGCGGCCGCCGGGGCAACGTACGCCCAACAAAATCTTGAATTAAGCGCCTAGCTGGTTTGAGTTTTCTGGCCCGTCCCGCGCGCGGCTACCTAGGTACACACTTCAACCTATCCCAGATCCTCGCCGTCTCACACGCTTAATAAAATATCCATTGCCTACGCAGGTAATTACGTTTCATCTACTGCCAATTTCTGTGGCGTAGCGAGACCTCCAAAATTAGGAATAGAAAGCACAGCGCCTATATGTGTTTTATTTTTATTCTCCAGCTGGGCCTGGGCATAGCTGCTGTTGCTTTTAGCCAAAGGCTGCCATGACTCATGAACGTCTCTGATCTATTTAGGGATCCAATACAGAAATCGAACGTTTCAGGAGGGGTTCGAAAATGGGGAAACATTGGCCCTGGAATCGCCAGACAAACTTCGGTTGAAATATGCGGGGTTGACCCCTGGTTTGCTGCAATGGTGTATTTCATACGTTTCCTACTGGAATGGTCACGGCGCGTGCAGATGCAAACATGGAGCTCTGTCTGATTGAAAGAAACCATGCGAGTTACCATTATGGCTATAAGAAGCTGCACTCTTCCCATTGATATCAAATGTTTCTACTGAGAAAGTAGTCAGCGGTAACTGAATATCACAACGATGACATTCAAGTTATTCCTCTACCTGTCTTAATTGTGCTTATTTTTATTCATCTGTTTCCTCCGAATCAAAGCATTTCGCTACACTAACGACATGTCTCTCGTTTTCAGAAGGTTCATTTCTTACATCGGCAAGAATATGCTTGACGATATCAAGGATTTGGCTTGGAGGAACTCAGTTAGCACGGCTTGCGAAAAGGTTGAAAAGATGTAAGAACGCAGACCCCGAAATCCAATTATGACAAAGTAACTTACTTCATTCTCAGGATCAGCGAATCGCACAGGCTGAGATCAAAGGAGTTTCGCCTCACTTGTCTCATATGGACCCGACTGATACCAAGGAAGTCATATCAGTCCGCTTCTTTAACGGTAACGGGTTCGCCTGGGGACTGGGCATGTCCACATCGACGGTTCAATGAAAATACTCTGGAAGTTTGCCCCGGAGTAGCGAGAACCGTACGGGCTCTGGGAAATTGGGACCAATTCTGTGAAACTCAGAACTACAACCACTTTTTCATTAAGTACCCGTCTACACATCGCGAGAGAGGAGGCCAATATGAGGGAAAGGCGAGGGAAGGAAAGGAGGGCCTTTCTTGGGAAATTGTGACCGTTGATTGTTCGTTGATTTGTTGCCTTTGACGTTTTTGCCAGTGACGTTTTGGTCGGCGTGTGCGCCGCAAGGTGGAGGGCTATTATTTAAAGTTTCAGCTCTCGTGTATTGTCCATCCTCCTTTTTATTGAGGTGCAAAAAATAGATAAATTCACCAGCACTCCTTTCAGCGATTATGTGCGCTCTTTAGAATGAGATCATATCAACTCTAGCTGTAAGTAGTATCTCAGAATACATTCACCAATCGGCTTATTTACTCTAGTCCGCTCATCTGTAGGATAATCCTGGAAGATCCAGTTTACATACGTCTAACGAACCAAACCAAGGAATTACTTCCTAACATAGTTGATGCATTATTTAATAATACTGCTCTAGTAGTATTGAGTCTGATAGCACCCAACAACAAAAATCATACTTTAATCTCCAATCCCCCACGAGCCACCTGCGAAGTCCTGGTTATTCTTTGATTCCAGCCTTCGAATCCCATCGTCGTCCTTCACCTCCGCCATCGCCACCTCATCAAATGGCCCACAATCGAGAGTACCGCACGATCAATCGCACGGGGAGCCCACGAAGTCCGTCACTAACCATCTTCGTGCGCGGTGTCGGGGGTTTCAGACCGCGGCCCTTTCGCCTAACTGGAATAGCAATTATAGAGAAAATAATAGCCGATCCAACATTCGCAATAGGTAAACAGAACAACCTAACGAGAAGTATTCAAATTGGTCAGATTGACGACACCCAATAGAGGTCATCATCACGCTGCTAGTGAGGAGGGGGCTAATTAAATTTGAAGGGATGCGGCTGGAGCGTCGAAGAGATCCATCAGCTAGGCGAAATTTTTTCGTGTGCCCATGGTTCTAGATAGCTACAAAGCCCTGCGCAAGTGGATGATGAACGGGGTGGGGAGGTTAAGGACTAGAAGCTTGCAACATTGCGGGAAAAGAAATATTGGTTCGCCATATTGTGTACTACTTGCGCTTATCTTTCTAATTCTTCTCAAGATCACAGCCCCAACTGTCTCAAAAAAAATTAAAGAAAAGGAAAGAAAAAGCCCATATATCCCAGCATATTGTGGAAGGGCGTAATGCGGAACTCAATACGAATGAGTTCGCATTCATAAATAGATGCAAGCAGGCGAAGGAGTATACATGGCAGGTAGGCATGAGATGTTAACGTGGCTGGGTTTGAAAATAGAACTCGACAAGCTTTCTTGTTGTTTCAAAATGCTTTAAGTATTGGAGCTACTAATCTTTAAGCCATTTTTAGACTATTATTCTAGCGCGAGGCCTGTTCAATATACGAAAAGCGTCTCAAGTGCCTCCCCTGCTTCTAAAACGATATATACACATATGTACAAAGGCTTTTCTATCCTCTTTCATACTTTTTGTTATACCAAAAGAAAGACAGAAATCCATTTACTCCCAGGTGTTAATTTTCATGGTACCCTTCTCCTGCAAATTCTGGTGCATCTTGAAAGCTTGGAAGAGCAGGTGAGGTTCGTGGCCCATGCCCTTCTTCAGGCATTCGAATTCAGCGCGATCGAAGTAGTCTTGGAGAATCGGTTTGTAGTCGGGGTGCGAGCATTTGGAAATGATTTCGCGAGCGCGCTCGCGGGGAGACATACCACGGACATCAGCGAGACCCTACATTTTTGTTAAAGGAGATTAGTTATCGTTCTTCTTCATTTCTCAAATACGGGGATGAAAATAGAATATGAGGTATCATTATTTACCTGTTCAGTCACAACGACATCCAAATCATGCTCTGTCTGATCGATGTGGGTACAGAAGGGTACAATACAGCTGACGCCGGTGGGATCAGTCTTGCTTGGGCGAGTCGAAGGGGTGTGCATGATACTGTATTTAGAGTTGCGCAGGAAATCGGCAGAACCACCCAATCCATTCAGCATGCGAGAGCCCATGACACAGGTACTGTTGGCGTGGGCATAGATATCCACTTCGACGGGGGTGTTCATGCCAATTACTCCGAGACGGCGGATAATTTCAGGCGAGTTGGAAACTTGCTGCGAGCGCAGGAGCAGTTTATCAAAGTAGTTTTCCCAGTTATCGTAGAATCTCTTGAAACCGTCTGGGGAGAATCGGATGGAGGTGGCAGTGGCGAAGTCCAAGTGGCCGCTATCGAAGAGGTCGAGAAAGGAGTCCTGAAGCACTTCAGTCCAGACGCGGAGGTTGTGGAAATTGGCGCCGCCCGTGCTGAGGCCGCCGATGACTGCGTTGGCGATGTTTCCAATACCAGACTGGATGGGTAGAAGGCTTTCAGGGAGGCGGCCCATTTTCACTTCATGTTGAAGAAATGCGATGATATGTCCGGCAATGGCTTGCGATCCTTCGTCGGCTGGGGCGTTTGGTTGGGTCTGGTCGGGGTAGTCAGACTCCACGATGGCAACGACTTTCTCAGGATCGACTGGGATGTATGGAGTTCCGATACGGTCTTCGGGTGCCATAATCAGATATGGCTTTCGTCGTGGAGGTTTGTCGCACATGGTGATATCGTGTAGGCCCTCGAACGAAGGACCAGCGGTGTTGACCTCAATTATGACTTTATCTGCCATCTGAACCAACTCTGGAGATGCCCCAACGGAAGCTCCAGGGATAATTCCACCTTCTTCCGTAATAGCTGATGCCTCAATAACCACGACGTCTAGTTTATTGTTTGGTTTATCCTTTGTATAGAAGCCCTATTGAACGTGATAATGATTATCAACAACTGGCCCTTATCTGGTATGAGAAAGGGAAGAAAAAAAAATCAAGCACAACAGCGTGGGGCTATGTCACATACGTATACCAAATCTGCGGGGAACATGCTCAAGTGCTTATCGAAGAACTTGATATTGCCATTGTTGATTCCCTTCGCGATCTCCTTGCCGACCTGATGAGGCGCTCGCCTCTCAATCATATTAAGGCTAGCCCATCGATTCTCCGTCTCTGCCCCAGAAGACGCCCCGACGAAAAGGGTATACTTCAATTTTCCTTGAAGCGAGTTTTTCTCAACATGATCTGCTAAGGCGGTTGGTATTTTCCTGTACGCAATTCATAGTTAGAAAAAGGAAGGCCATGAAGACAGGAGATATGTGTATTGAGGCTTAAACGTACTTGGGGTATCCAACGCCAGTAAAACCGGACCAGCCGATATAAGAACCATTTGGGAAAAAATGAATCAAATCCTCAGCCTTGGCCAGCTTGTTCAGCATGGACGGCCGTCTGACACGACTTTTCAATAAGGCGGATGCAGCCATTGTTATGTAAAAATTAAAGATATCTTCTCTCTCAATCGACGTATTCGTTTCTGCTGGAAAGCCTCCTACAGGTCAGGACGGAGGTGACCACGCCTTTCTCCAGCTGGGCGTAGAGAAGCAGGGCAAACAAGCAATTTTCAAACTTTGAACAAAGTTTTATAGGTCCCAAGGTACAGATATAGATACCAAGGTATATAAAAGAAGGCTTATCCCACCTGCACCACGAGACGAAAACCTGAAATGAAAAAGGGATAAATAGAAAAATGAAAGAGAAAAAAAATATTATTAATTTAA
Source organism: Emergomyces orientalis (assembly GCA_002110485.1). Taxonomy (NCBI): domain Eukaryota; kingdom Fungi; phylum Ascomycota; class Eurotiomycetes; order Onygenales; family Ajellomycetaceae; genus Emergomyces; species Emergomyces orientalis. Next base: position 3,669,956 of record MOWL01000067.1, read on the forward strand.
AAGCTCTGGAGAAAATTAAAAAGCCCTAAAAACTCAACCCTTTCCCCCTTCTCTCCGCCGCCATTCATATTTCAGACACAATCATCGGCGGGAGGGAAACTGGGAACAAATTCGAGGGCTCGGCGATTTCTCGGGGCCGGGATAGGGTGGAGAGGAATTAGAGTAAATACATACATAGGTACCTAATAAGCAGGTATCTAAGCATTTTTATACACAATAATGGATATTGCTAAGCAATCCAAGCAAATCGGGAAGATAGTGGCGAGCCCTGGAAGGGAAATATCGCTGAGATCGGGGACGAACAAACCACAAAAAAAAAAGCCAATCAACTTTTGGGATCGTTTGCTTCACCGCCTTTATTTAAACTACTAAGTAAGGTAGCGGCAGAAAAAAATTCTGACGCTTCTCTCCGTCAAAACAGGGAAAAATATCAAGGGCGAAAAACAAGAAAAAAGACGGGCATGATGATTTGGGGAGGTACGGAATCCTTTAGGTATTTTGTTATAGCTCTCCTTGTTTCTCCCCTATCTTCTTAACTCCGACAACGATAACGACAGCAAGATGCACTCCTAAATCTATGGAGCACTGGAAGTATAAAATAAAACTTTTCGCAGTAGGTAAAACCTGAGCTTTTTCCTAACCTCATTATTAAGAGCAACGAAGATCCTGTAAAGTGCAAATGGCAAAACGACACAGTTAAAGTTTACTTGACACATATTAAAACAGCAACAGAAAAGCACCAATAAAAAAGCAACAAGGAACAAGAGCCAGCAGGAAAAAAAGTACAAGTATTTAGTAAGAAAGAAACAAACCAGTCGAAAAAATCAGAGCTAAAATAAAAATCCTAAAAGAGCAAAAAAAAAAAAAAAAAAAAAAAAAAAAGAAAAGGAAATGAAAAAGGGGATAAGAAATGCCGACAGGCGAGTAACATAATAAGCAGAGGGCGGAGGGGGGAAATAAGAAAGAGAAGAACAATTGTAACAAAAAAGAAAAAATACATTCACATCCGGTGTCATGTTTCCTCCGCCGAGATGATCTTTTCGCCAATGGCCCAAATAATAGTAACAATAATAACCCCTATCCATCAAGAGTACCCTGTGAGATTACCACAATTTATGCGTATGCGGAAGCTTCAACTCCGCTGAGTGCGCAAGAGATAAGATGAGGATGACAAAAATAAATAGCAGAAGTAAATAATAACAAACAAGAAAGAAAAGAGGAAAATTGAGAAGGGAGAGAAAAGAAATGAAAAAAAGTGAAAAAAAAAAAACGAGAATCCTGCCTAGAAAAGGACAAAAAGGGAGGTGCCAGGCTGATGACCCCCTTCGTCACGATGTGGCTGCTTCCGCTGGTTTTTCTGGAGCCGCATCAGTCATTTCTTCATCTGCTTTTTGGCCATTATCCTTTTTCATCACGGTATCCCCATCCTTATTATTATTATTGCGATTATCGTCACCGGTCGTTGCCGTCTCCGCTTGCGCCTCCGTCTCGCCAACCCACGATCGGAATCGTTGATTTGCCTGGTCTATCTCCTCCTTTGTGAGGCCATGTGCCCAGTTGGGGTTGTTGACAAATTTTTCCCTGAACCGCTCTTTGCGCTTTTCGCTAACGGTAGCACGTTCCTTTGCAGCTTCTGCAAGGTCTTCTTCCGGATTTGGACGGCGATACCACCAATCCTCTGTGCCAGGTTCGTAGAGGATATGATAACTATTCGCACATATACGGATGACCAGTCCGTCGTGGTTGACCAGCGGTTTGTAATATAGGTTATATTCCTCATCCGAGTCCAGCTTGCCAGGAAGGTTCCGTTTCAAGAAAGGCATACGCATCTGTGAAAATGGAACTCCCTCAGTCGGATCACGCATCGTGAATGCAGAGACGTAGTATGACCATCTGGCTTCCGCATTGAGCTCCTCATTGTCAAGGGTACCGTCTTCAGCAGTTAAGAGCTGAGCGGTTACGTGCTTGGTGGCAGGGACCTAAAATGAGGGAAGAGAAAGTTAGATTGAATCCAGTTAAACAATTTCCTTGCAAAATGTCAACACTTACGAAAGTAATGCGGTAAATGTCTCCTTCCTTAATTAGTTTTTCAATTTGTTTCCGGTATTGGATCTCCTGGTTATGGGTTGTAGTGTCCTTGTCACGCTCCTTGAAGAAAATATTGATGATATCCGAACTCTTGTCCTTGGGGTCGGAGTTGAAAATCCCACCAGCATATCTGGAAATTCCACTCAAGATCTTGTCTAAGTTGTAGAGCTGCCAGCCAGTCTTCAGGTAAAACCGACGTAACGTCTCCTCCATATGAGACATATCAATGTTCCCCTTGATCACTTCCTCGCACATGCGGACAATCTGATGGTACAAGTTGGATTTTGGATCTGTATCGTAGAGGAGATCAGAGGGAGACTTGTCGATCATTCCAAGGTCGTAGGCAGCCTTTGAAGCCATTGCTCTGCGCACAGCTTCATGGGCCTCTTTCTCGTACAGCTTGATCCGGAGAAGGCGGCTATAGAAAATCTCAAAGGTGCGGATAAAGCAGTAGATGTTCAGGTTGCAGTAGAGATGATGAACCTTCTTCTTGTATGATTCGTTCAAGGGGATTTCGCGTTGTTGGTTGAAATTGCCCTGGCTTGGGTGTTCCATCCATTTCAATTCAGCGACATCAAAGGATTCAGTTGGGTCCGGGATTGGGGTGGACGGAACAAGAGTTCCTATGCCTGGTGTGGACGCTCTGCTACCGGAACGTACACTGATGTCTCTATCAATACGTGGAGTCTTTTCATTACGACGCTCGAGAACATCGCGCAGAAGATCCAATTTCTTGCCATTCGCAATTCTCCGAGAGCGAATAGTAGAAACGTCTTCGGGCGGTAGACTTTCATCATCAGCTTCCTCACTCGCCGGCGTGGTATCGTAAACTTCATTGAGGTATGTTTTAAAGCCTTCACGGTCCATACCAAAAAATACGGGAATGAAGTCTTTGAGGAAGTTTATGACTTTGTTGGGGTCCGCCCCAAAACCGCCAGAGTTGTGGTCGATATAGCACAACAAGAGATGAGTTGCATCCACAAGGACCTCCGAGTCATCGAAGGCAAAATCGAATTGATAGTTGGGGACTTGGTATCCGCTCTTCCGAATATTTCGAAGTTCTTCTAGCTTAGCCTGGATCTCGTGCTGGATATGTTTCGCGACGAATAGTTTTTTGTCAGAGCCTTTCATGATGATAGCTTGGTGGTCAAGACTTCTCCAGAAACCCTTTTGCATTTGCTCGCGCCATACTTTGTCCCATTCACGCTGCAAGGCATTATTAGTACACACGAAGCGCACATCCACAATACAACAAATCATGGGTTACTTACTTGACTAGCCTTCCATTCTTCACACTTCTGCTTAAGCCGGGCAAGAACAATAGGAAGGACAGTGCATGGCCGTGCAAACATCTCGTCGATAACCTTCTGGCCACGCTCTCTATCGTATATTTTCTTAATGATTCTCCTGTAAATTGTTTCGCTCTGACCTCCAAGCCCTGGAGGGAGTTTGAAATTCGTCCTCTCGGCCTCATTCATTGTCGCCATTTGTTGAACAAGGGGTTCCATAAGTTGAATGGTGCGAATACAGGCTTCAATGTGATGATCATAATCATGTCTATCTTCCTCAATACGGTGCAGAGAGTCTTCGTACTGATTTTTTCGATGGGCGACGAAGCCCGAATCCTCCGACGCCCATGTGGGGTGGGAGGCCCATTCATCATTGAGAACGCTCTGGCACATATCATCACGACCGCTGCATGGTTTCTGGCGCTCACGTTTAGGAAGTAACCGATAGCTGGGACCAAGAGCTCGACAGTGGGACAAATTGACAACGCCGGACTCGGGTTTGGCTTTCGGCTCAATGATCTCATCCTTGGGCTCAACATGCATAAACCTCTTGAACCATGACATAATCTCCTGGTTGCCCCCAATAAAACTAGCCGCTCGGTTGATGAGAATATTTCTATCGATCAGGTCTGCCGAATAGAGGTTGCAGAGTTTCAAAAATTCCCCAAAGGTTTGCTTGTTCCCAATGAATTTCTTGACACGATCGAAGAACGCATATTCTTCATGAGACGGGGTAAGTGAAAATGTGGGAGAAATTGGTTCCGGAAGAGCGGGAACGAGCGTTGGAGATACGGCTGGTGGAGCTTCAGCTTGAGTCGTTGGTTTGTGACCCAGTTTGGCTCTCTTCCCAACAGCACCAGGCTGCGCACCAGGAGCTCTATTTACCTGGCCGCTGGCGATGCTAGCAGAATCAGCTACTACATTCGAGGGTGCTCCCAAACCAGCGCTTCCTGGACCCTGAGCTGAAGGCTGGCCACGTCGCTTCTTGATATCCTTTGCAGGCTCCTTCACGTTAAATTGGCCCAGAGGAGGCATCTTGACATCGCGGTTTTGGGCCTGGAGCAAGGCGGAAGAATTTGCATACCCAGGCTCTCCCCGTATGTTACTGAGAGGTGTAGCCTCTTCAGCTGCTTGGCGAGCTGCTGCTGCCTGAGCTTTTGCCTGAGCTGCTGATTCGGGTAGAAATTGTTTAAAATCTTCTAAAAGGTCTGGGGCAGAGTTAAAGAGGACCGTAACCTGGGCGTATACATCTTGAATCGGTTTCGACTCTCGCTGGTATGTCTGGAGAATTTCGAGAAACTGTTTATAGGTATCTGGGGAATCGGCAAAACGGTTCTATTCAAATAAAAAAATAGTAAGTCAGCCACAGGTACTCAAATGTAGGCGTCTGACTACAACGGAGAGCACATACCTTGATCTTATTAACGTAGCTAATAGCATGATTAAACTCAACGGGGCCACGTTTACTCATATCGCCCTGCACACCTTGAAGCACACCGGACCCCAAACCCGCCAGGTTATTTATGGGCTGGTTTGGCCCTTGGGTCTGCATGCCGCCCATATTCATCACTGACGATCGCCCAGAACCTGCTGTTGCAGCAGACACGGCGCTCTGTAATTGTGAAACGCCTCGTTGCTCCTGCTGATGGGCAATTGCGGCAGCGTTACCTTGTGCCTGTTGATCTTGCTGGCCTGGGTATTCATAAGCTGATTCTTGGGGTTGGTTTTGCGCGCCTTGTTTCCCGCCGTAAATCGCGGATGGCATTAAATGGCCTTTTGGTGAGTAAGGTCCGCCAGGGCCCAAGTTCATTCTCGACATTTGCTGTGGTTGTTGTGGTTGTTGCTGTTGCTGCTGTTGCTGTTGGCCTTGACTGGGTGGTTGCTGCCATCCAGCACGAGGTTGGTCGTAGTAATCAGATCCCGAAGCAGGTCCAGGGCCACCTTGCGGCACCGAGTCACCCGCAGCTTCCATAGATGGTCTCGCTGCTGATTGCATTGAAATAGTATTTGTGCCTGACGGAGTTGTCACCCGTATTGCATCTGGGTTGTCTTCAGTGCCGCATTCGATTCGGTAGCCGGGTGGCAGAAATGTATTGAACCCCTGGATAAGTGCCGGATGGCCGTTGAACAGGGTGGAAACCCGTTGGATAACTCCAGGGGTGTCGATTCTATAGAGGCGGGTCAGTATTTTCTCACTTCCGACCACGCTTCTCAAGGTACACTTACGCTTGACTTTTAAAGTCCTTCATGATATCCAAGAAACGGTTATAAACATCAGGCTGTTCAACAAATCGAACCTTCACCTGGTCAAGATAACTTAAGGCATCCTGTCGAGTGTTCGCCATTAGTACAGATCCTGCTGGTTTGCCGGAGGTGCAAAGAGAAAAAGACAGAGAAGATAACGAGTTTTATCAAAGTATCGAATACAGAAAAGAAAGGAAATTACAGCGACAGGCGATTTTATATCCCCAAAGCAAAAATGTGTGGTTTTGGGGTGGCTAGAGGCTGCTGAGAATGACGCCATGGTGAATAGGTCTATTCTTTGAGCCGTAGCTTGAAAATCGTGAAAGGCATTGACTTGAAGCTCAAGAGTGTCAAAACACTTTATCTCAAAGAAGGTTACTGCACCCTATAAAGCCATTCTTCACACGGAAGGTATCCAGTGGACCCTAAACGCTTTCCAATATGCGTTCGACCAAAGAAAAAAAGCGCACAAACGAGGACCCACCCAAAAGAGATATCAACTCACATTCAATATTGGTTGTTGTCCTTGTGCTAAAGCAGCTACACTTCCCGGGATCTGGGGTGGCGCAGTGCCATTGAACCCAAGCATTGATTGCTGAGGCGGCTGACCCTGGTGGAGATACGTTCGGGGAGGGCCATCTGAGTGTTGTTGCATCTGGTTCCCAAATAAACCTCCGGGTGCATTTGAACTAGGAATAGATCCTTGTGGAGGGTTAGGCGCGGCGTTTGCACCCAAGTTTGAGAGGAGTCCGTTGGGTCCACCAAGCGGATTGTGACCTTTCGACGCCACGGGTTGGTGAATAGGAATGGGGCCGGCATGACTTTGTACAGGATGATGTGATTGTTCGCGATTATACCGGTCCATGAGGTCCCTGTCTCGTTCCCGTTCGCGGTATTCACGCTCTCGTTGTATCATTTCGTCTTCGCGAGCTAGCTCTCGTTGTCTTTCCAGCTCGCGTTCTCTCTCTCGTTCTCGATCTCGCTCTCTCGAGTCTCTTTCACGTTCCCGATTCAGAGAGGATTGTGGGGGTGAATGTTGCATCGACTGGCCAATGCCGGGAAGGGAGTGGTTGGGGGGGTGAGACGGTTGTTGGTGCTGGCCATATCTAGAAGGGGGTTGGTGTGATGCTGGAGGGGCGCCAGCGCCTTGGGTTAAATCTGATAGTGTGGGGAGTGTATGCCCGGACGACTGGTTGACAGGATGGTACGGGCCTATAATAACGAACAACCAAGTTAGTCCAGGTGAGTTTTTGCGCGTCTATGGAATGCCATTGTGCATCCCCAGTTCTTGGCGCTGTTGTTGCATCTGTGCGCGGTTCTGCGACCAGGGGGGATAGCGGGTAAAATGGAAAAAGGAGCTCACTATGGTATCAAAAACAGCATATGTTAGTGGCAGGAGATCAAGAACAATGGTTTTCCAACTCGTCATGATGATGAAACAAAGGGGTGTACTTGTGCACAAGGGAAAAGAAAACAACGTACCCATAAGATCCCAGGGGTCGTGTTGGGGCCTGGTTCATCTGGTCAACTCCAGGATGAGGTTGCGATCCACCTCCTCCCGAGTGCCATGTATCCTTATTTGAGGGATTCATTGCGTTTATATGAAGAAGAAAAACAATACGGATTTGAGGGGGAATGATTCTTTCAAAACCAAGAGGAAGCTGTGGGCGATTTCAGCTTTTTTGTTGGTTGTTGCAAGGGGGAAGAAAGACAGAGCTGGTGATAGGAGACGGGGGGGAGGATGTTCAAAAAGCGGGAGATAAGACAGACATAGTCACAAGCTAAAATGACAAGATATTTCCCAACATGTATGCGACCAAGCACAGCAGAGTGATTAAGCTCGACAAGCCGGAGGTAGTAGTTGGGGAAAAGTTGAAGCTGGTGGATGCAATCTGGAGGGTGATGATGTTGCTCCTGACCGCCCTGGGACACGGGAGAGGGCCGATTTTTCTGCCGCCCCAACCACCCGCGCTATACCCCTTTCGGGAGCGGCTAGGGTTTGCTGATTGGCGGAACCGCATCAGTCGCCCACGTGACATACGCTGCGATTTATTTGCCGAAACTTGGCCGATGCCAAGACATTATAAAACGCTATTCTTGTTTGGGAAGCAGTGTTATATCACGTGATATTATCCATACTTGGACTCCGATTCTAATAATGAATATTCTGTATTGACGGGTCTAACCTGGAACTACACTGACCTGGTTAACTTATATATTCATATATATATATATGTGTGTGTATGTGTGTGTTACCGCAGCCAGGTATGGCTGCAAACATGGATCTTCCCAGCAACTGCACACACCCGAAACCGCCATATTGCGCACAATACTGTAGCCCCAAGCCATGAGACCATCGAGGGTAAAACGGTTTGGCTCGAGTGACACGACACCCACCCGGCAATGAAGAGGAAAATAAGTCATTAGATATGAGGTTCGGGGTGCGTATCTCCTACAACATTTTAGTGGCGTCGCTGGATACGGAGAATTGCCCGTGATTCGATCTTTTAGGCTGGCTGATATACCACATCTTTCCCAGATGAGGGTTGGTTGCATTCTACCAAAAGATATATTAGGCCGTTACAACAATTTCAGAACAGTGGATTTGGGTTTCGAACTGGCCGCCATTATAGTCTTTTTATTCTTCAAACCGGAGGAATGACAGACTATTCTATTCTCGCCAGATACTCATCAAAACGTTTCTAAGCGTAAAGAAAACTGGCGACGGATGTCGGTGCTCCATTTCAAGGTCAATCAACGACTACCTTGAAATAAGGGGAATATTATCAGAAGCTAATAAGCATAGTGTAAATACAAGGCAAGCTAATCCATACAACCTATATACTAATTGCACGCGAATATAGTTTGCCCTTCGTCACTTCGATTGGCGTTTTTGTGATAGCGAATTAAGCCCGCCCCTGTTCTTCCAGTATAGAAGAAACATAAATATGAGAAATAACAGCCTTATATTAGGTTTTCGTCAAGAGTTGCATTGTGCCATGGTTCGTTTATTTTATTTTATTTTATATTTTTTGATACCAGCAGTCTGAGTACTATGCTTCCTACCTAAAACATGGACTCACTTCGCTGCTGGACGATGTTGGTCAGGATAGATGGGTCAGGAATGAGCCTTTGAGAAGATTGTGCTGGCCAATAGAGAATTGAAGAAATAGCGGATTGAGGAGGTGGAGGATGAGGAGGATGTTCGTAGTGTCGATGGGTACTGGCTGTTTCAGGATCATGAGGAGAGTGAGTAGATTAGGGTCGATACAGTACATGTACATGTATGTATGTACACAAACTCAGATGTTATTACCTTCTGATCTACACCGCAGATAAGATTGGAAAAATAAGGCCATCTGTATATAATCCATTATTCATTGGTTAGCACAGTTGCATATTCCAGAAACCAATAATCAACAATAGACATTCTTTTCTTTTCTTCTTTCATTCGTGGTTCTATAAATCCCTCTATCTGGCTTCCTCTCATTTTGTGAGGTATGCCAGCCCCGCCAGGCACATCAACCTATCATGGAGGGAAAGCTCATACCAGAAGTTGAATCACATCTTATCAGGACTGCCAGGGTGGGGGAATCCCAAAACAACGCAGCCGCGCAGCAATTCAATCCTTGATATTACCTAGGTAGATAGGTAATGCCACGCAGTGTTTCCTGAGGAATTTGGAATTTGGAAAGATAAGAACATCCCAATTCCACGGGTTTCGTTTACTATGCCGGCCATTAGTGGTTACCCCACTAAGAATGGCTCCATAATAAGAGAAAAACTCTACGGCAACATCTTGGTCGGCAACATCTTGGTGTACCCGTGGCCATTTTTTTTTACAATGGTATCGTCACCATCAATCTGTTTTCCCTTGGATCCAAGACATTTGAAAAGGTGGGAATGGAAGATACGGGTACTCCCTATCACGCGAGATATTGCCCCTAGCTTAGGTATTTTGCCGAGGTTTGATGGAAAATACAGTATACAACAGTCAGCGAAGGGCGAGAGCTTTTAAGGAAATCTTTCGACCTTGAAAAGCCTTCGACATCAAAATGTGGTGGGCAATGTCGTCGTCCCGCTTTTGCGCTTATTTAGGTTCAGGAGCCTCAGTTTAACCTAGAAGGGTGAACACTAACCGAGCAAGGTGTGTCGCAACAAAGATTGCCGCCGCTAGATTGAAAGATAACTTCCAAGCTCATCTTTAGAGGTTTATCACTACTCACACAATCAACAAACAGATAAGTTATTGAAGTTCACTCAGCTATATTTAATAGACTCGCGTGCTGCCTTGAAATATGGATCAATTTCGTATCACGAACCCGCTCGCTCGGCCAATTTCACCACACGTCCGGTTTGCCTTACTTCTTAGTTGCGGGTTGTGACTGGCCGCAACAAACATGTGGCCACTCAAATATCTATTATTTACTTCTTGGGCGGCATTAGGTTTTGCGTCTTGCGATCTGTCGTCTCCGTTGACTTTCGACAGCCGAGAAGCCACCATCGAATCAGTCCACCGCGAATTGTTCTCACGAAAGTCATCATGTCGAGGGGTCGTATCCTCCTTTTTGGCCCGGATAGAGGAGTACAACCCGAAAATCAACGCGGTTGTAAGCCTAAACCCGCATGCGTTAGAGTATGCGGATGGGTTGGACAAAGCTCTCCGGAAGAAGAATCCCACCGGGTCCCTTTTTTGTATTCCGATCCTTTTGAAAGATAACTACAACACAGCCGAGATGAAAACCACTGGAAGTTCCAGAGCTCTGAAAGACAATCAACCAGCAGTGGATGCTCCGTCCGTCAAGGCATTACGCGACGCAGGGGCGATTATTCTGGGAAAAGTGAATCTTCACGAACTTGCCCTCGAGGGTCTCTCGGTCTCCTCTCTTGGTGGCCAAACTCTAAATCCTTACGACTTGACCCGCACCCCTGGCGGCAGTTCTGGCGGAACTGGTGCAGCCATTGCGGCTTCATTTGCCGTATTAGGGACGGGAACTGATACAGTTAACTCGTTGAGGAGCCCTGCAAGTGCAAATAGCCTGTTCAGTATCCGTCCTACCCGTGGCCTGATCACTCGGGCGGGAATTATTCCTGTCTCATATACACAAGATACTCTCGGCCCAATTGCCCGAACTCTGAAAGATGCGGCTACTGCTCTCACAGTAATGGCGAACATCGGATATGATCCTAAGGATAACGTGACGGCTCTCGTCCCGGAATCCGTGGTGGGTGTCGACTATACTAAAGTGCTCGTTCCAGGTAGCTTGAAAGGCACTCGACTAGGCTTAATCGAGGGCTTCTTCAACCGCACTGTAGACTCCGAGACAAGTCCAGTGAATACAGTGATGGATGACATAATATCAAAGCTGCGAGCAGCGGGCGCTACCGTTCTCACTATCGACGACGAGATCTACAATTCAATCACGATTTCCAATAGCCTGGATGTCCAGAGGTTCGAATTCCGCGAACTAATGGATTCGTACCTACAGGACGAAACTCTTGGAGGCTCTCACCCATCAAGTCTGGCCGAGCTGTACAGCGGTGGAGATTATCTTGTGATTCCTAGCCAGCATTCCTACGTGAGGACAGCCCTCGTGTCATCGACAAGCAACGAAACGTACGCAACGAGACAATATGGAATCCACAATCTCAAACTCGCCCTGCAAACTACCTTTAAATATCACTCCCTGGACGCTATTATTTACCCCGAACAGCAAAGTCTTGTTGTGAAGACTGGCTCCGCATCACAATATGGCCGCAACGGCATTCTGGGGGCTCTCACAGGGTCTCCAGTAGTCACCATTCCTGCAGGATTCTCGCCTCCTAGCAACGATGCACCTGACGGTGTACCAATTGGGATGGAGATTTTGGGGCTTCCGTGGACGGAACAGAAGTTGCTCAATATTGCGAGCAAAATTGGATATCTGGGACAAGTTAGACGCATACCACAGTTGGTTTCAAAGCGTGTGGGGTCTAAAAAGTATATCTCTGTTCCCCGCATTAACCCAAATTCGGAGGGCATTTATAGGGTTTATCCTATCGGTATTCTGGGACAGGGGTAATTGTGTCTCTTCATTGGGTAAAAATTCTCTGCCTTTGTAAAACATCAATGGACCAGCCTTCATAATTGTGTCGGGATTGTATAGTAACTACACTGGGATATATAGATATTTTCTACGGAGATTTTAGCATCATAGATACTCTTTAAAATCTAGTTTAGATTTCTAACTGACCACTTTTTAAAGACATTGAAGCTGGGCCTCAAAGTTTCTAACGGGTGTATTTTCGGACCGATCCTCAGTGGCTATGTGGTGTGCGAAACAGAGCCACAGCGCATTGGTTTATGTGACACCCAAAGGCATTCTCCGAATTCGGCATACGGGATTTGCAGCATCAGGGCCGCTGTTTCTGTTGGAGTGTAATATTGGCTTGATTCTTCTATGCTAGTATGTGTGCGTTACAGAGACCTATATAGCCCTGAGAGATGAAAGGAATAACATCGGGCCGGGCGAATAGATGCCTCTGACAGTTTCATGGTGTGACTAAACGGAAGCAATACATTTTAAAGATGTACACCTAGGTAGAAACCTAGGTATATTCCATTAGCGTTCAACAAACTTAAGGAACTAGAACATGTGGGATGCATAGAAAACAGATTGTAGGTGCCTACAATAAAAAATCCGTTGGACAATAACTATCCAATTGAAAATTTAGATACAAGAATGACTCCTGGATTGTTACACACCCCTTTGAAGAGCCTGTGTTTCTGTCCTGCTGCCCCTCAACAGTTCAAGTTAACATCAGGTTCTCCTCCTCGACCCCCCAATCTCCAACTTCCCCACCACCAATTTCCACCTTTCTCAAACTGACCCCTTGTCTGTTATATCCCTTAAATATTCAGCAAAGTATTAAGCTACTATCAATTCAATCACCATGGAGACTCTAGAGCCACATACCATCTCTCTCCTCAATGTACCGCCTAAGGAGGCCCCGGCTGAACCCCGCACAGTGGTTGCAGCTTGGGTACACAAATTCCTCGCATCACTGAAGCAGGGCAATATGTCCGACTTAAAAAAGCTCTTTCACAAAGATGCATGGCTGCGGGACATGCTAGTTTTCTCATGGGACTTCCGCACCCTCAACGGTGCTGATAAAGTAACTGCTTATTTCCAAGAGAACCTGGCTAGGGCAAAGTTTACAAAGTTTCATGTTAGGGACTCTGGGCGGTTCGAACCCATGTTTAAAACAGCTGCACCGGGAATTCAATGGATTGAGACTATGTTTGATTTTGAAACCGAGACGGGAAAAGGCACTGGGATGCTTAGGCTTGTCCAGGATAATGACGATATTTGGAAAGCATACATACTCAGTTTCATCCTGCAGGGGCTTAAGGGGCATGAGGAAAAGTCTGGTCTCAATCGCCCTGATGAAGGAACAAATGCTATCACCGAAAACCCACGTGGGGAGACGTGGCGAGAGAAACGGGCGAGGGTGAAGAGCTTCATGGAGAGTGAGCCTACTGTTCTTGTTATTGGAGCAGGTATGTTTTATTATTTACAGCTTAACTTGTGTCCACCCACGGGGTACGTTATCCATGCTAACAAAATGCTTGTGCAGGACAGGCAGGGCTCATGATCGGTGCTAGGCTGGGTCAGCTAGGAATCCAGACCCTGATCATCGAGCGCAATGCTAGGATTGGTGATAGCTGGCGTAAACGATACAAGGTAAGTGGATAACAAGTCACCGAGGAGATGACCTTTTCATGCTAAAACTGTACATAGACTTTGGTCACCCATGACCCGGTCCAGTATTGTCACATGCCATATCTTCCGTTCCCAGCCACTTGGCCCTTGTACACCCCAAGGACAAGCTAGCAGATTGGTTCGAAGTATATGCTGGAGCCATGGAGCTCAATGTATGGACCAACACAGACATTGCAAGTAGCGATTACGATGAAAGGTCAAAGGCGTGGACAGTAACAGTGCGTTCGAACGATGGTACTACTCGCACGGTACATCCACATCACATCGTCCTGGCCACTGGACATTCAGGAGAACCAATCATTCCCAATTTCCCGGGAAAAGAGCAGTTCAAGGGTGAAATATATCATAGCACGCAACATAAAGACGCCTCCGAGCACGACGGTATTAAGGGAAAGAAAGTCGTTGTCGTCGGCACTGGCAACAGCGGCCACGACATTGCGCAAAACTTCTACGAGAACGGCGCGGACGTAACCATGCTCCAGCGCCGTGGGACCTTCGTGATCTCGCAGAAACATGGAATAACTGCGCTTATGGCCGGTATGTATGATGAAACAGGCCCGCCAACTGACGAGGCCGACACCTACGTGCAAAGCATGCCTTTACCGGTGCAATTAGCCTTCCACGTCTTTGTAATGAAGATGCTTGGTGAGAATTTTGAAAGGGCAACGATTGAGGGCTTAAAGCGGGCTGGCTTTAAGCTTGATGCTGGCCGTGATGGTGCGGGGATTTTTAGGAAATATCTTACTCGTGGAGGTGGGTACTATATCGATATCGGATGCAGTCAATTGATTATCGATGGTAAGATACAGGTTCGGCAAAGTGAGGGTGGAATTGAACGGTTTGAGCGTGATGGGCTGGTGCTTGCGGACGGAAAGGGAACGAAACTTGCTGCTGATATCGTGGTGCTTGCCACGGGGTATGATAACATGAGGCGTACCGCGGGGAAGATTCTGGGTGATAAGGTTGCTGACAGGCTTTATCCCGCGTGGGATTTGGATGAAGAGGGGGAGCTTAATGCGGTATGTCGCGGCTTCATTTCTCACCCTTTTTTATTTTTCCTTTTCCAGACTTTCAATTTGCATATTAATTATGCTCCGTTTAACGATGCTGATTGAGATATGGCGGTTTATATAGATGTGGCGTTACAGCGGTCACCCTAACTTGTGGTATATGGGTGGGAACCTGGCTCTGTGCCGGCTGTTTTCTCGGCTGCTAGCGTTGCAAATTCTCGGGGTGGAGGAAGGGTTATATGTTCTCCCACAGAAGAAGAAGTAACCTGAGTCGGATTGCTTTGGGATAAGGATATCCTTCGGAAAAGTAATCCGGGGGTTCGAATTTGGGCTGCATTGTTATTTTATTTCTTGCAAGCGAAAGGATTATCTCCACCTGCGCGCTCTGTCTGCCATCGCAACGCAATCTGCCTAACATGGTAGGAGATATTTTGTCTTAGGTATATAGTTGAATAATGAGATATAACTGATGTAGTTGCACGGAATCGGGTAGTTTTGAAAAGGAATTTTTGAAAAGTTGCACATTGCGCAGAGACAATCTCTCCATCTGTGCTGACCCAAGGCGAGATAACAATCATCTCAACGGGAAGGTTCGGCACAGGGTCCAAGGCATGAAAGAAAACCTCCAGAATATATCTGATACTGAATTTTCGCCTAATAGTCAATCTTTGACTAGTCTGTTGTGATTTGTTTGCCAGGCCAAATGTACCCGGGTTGTCAATATCAGTCGGCAGGCAAATACGGGGGAGGAGCTTCAGGGGCTTTTATATACATTCAAGATCTTGGCAATGTCTTGATCCACCCAGCAGTGCCTTGCCTCCTGCTTCGATATCCCCGCTCTGCCAGCATCACCATGTCGCCCTTCTCACAGAGATACGAAAGGAAGATGAGAAGAAGGGCGTTGACAACATGGTTCAAAATTAGATAGCCGGCTCAAGTTTCAGAAGCGTACTTCTGCAAGACAATTGGAGGAAGCCCAACCCTGCCCTCTACGTAGGGTCTACTAGATCTTTGGGTCCGTACAAGCATGGTATAGCTGACAACTAACATAATATATACAATAATTAGAATTATATACACCCCTTTCAAACATACATGTAACTATCCCACAAGAAATGTATATACACGGGTACATCTACATAAATAATACATCAAAACCACACCCTACTCCTCCTAGTTTACAACCTCGCCCTCAAATGCCCCAAAACCATTCCCAACCTCTTCACCGCCGGCCCATCCTCCACCTCCGCCACCCCACGCTCCCTCTGCTCCACAACCTCCCTCCGCGCAGCTTCCACATATGGCTTTAGGAACCCCCACACCGTATCCTGATACGTCTTGTCAACCTCCAACCACTCAGCTACGCCGGGCATTTCTGTCCAGTCCCAGTCCTGATATTGATTCTGTTGCTGTGGATGCTGTGGTTGTGATTGTGATTGTTGTTGGATGGCCGAGAGTATCGAGTCGATGTCTGGGATTAGGCTGAGTTGGTTCAGGGGATAGGAGGGGATTTGTGATTGAGGGATGGTTGTTGTTGTTGTTACTATTGGTGGGTCAGAGAGGGAGGAGGAGGACGGTAGTAGCATGGAAGCGTCTACTTCGAAGAGTTCATTTTGTGGGGATTCTGGGGGTGTGAACGTGGCTGGTTGAAAGGTTGGGGAAGTGAGGAGGAAGATGACGGCTTGGCCGTCTGTGGGATGAGGAGTGTAGGAGGCGTGGGAAGGTTTGTGCGGGGTATCATTATATTCATTATGATTTTGATTGTGGGTGGTGTTTGGGGTGGAGGGGTTGTGCCATGCGGAATCGAAGTTGTCTGGTAGGCTTTTGTGGAGGGTGGAGGGAGTGGTTGTAGTGGTGGTGGGATCGAGGAGGTCTACCTCCGCAGTTCTAATCGTTCCTTTCCCTTTTGCGCTGGATAAATCGTATGCGCCTAGGAGGAGGGTGTCATTGTTGTAGTTGGCAGCGTCGTTCTGCGTAGGATCGTGAAACTGCTCCCAGGCTCTAGCATCTTCGTCGTGTATGTTCGAGGTCGCTGAGGGTTGGGCAGGTCGGAATGACTCTGAGGGAAACCTCTGACCCCCACCTGCTCGACCTGACGGTTCGCCTAGGTTTAACCCGTGTGGCTGGGGGATATTCCCCGAAGCTGAAGAACTGCCTTGGAGCCGCGCATGAGCGGAGGAAGGGGAGCTCCCTTTGCCGGATAAGCCTAGTCCTGTAGATAGGTTGGAGGCTATGTCGTTTGCGACGGAGCGGGAAGAGGGACCAGAAAGGGTGTTTCGTAGCAATCCTGAGGCAGAATCTTGGATCCTACTTGTAATTGAAGGGTTTTTTGAGGCGAGTTCAGAAGAGGAGGAGGGGAGGGAGGAGGAGGAGGATTGCGGCGTTTGTTCTGCCTTCTGTGAACCCCGCTGTGGTAGTTGTTGGTGCGGATGAGGGGGTGGAGAATTATTATCCATTGGTTTAATTTTGTATCCTGTTAAATTCCCCTTCGAGGGTATGTGTTTAGCTACACCATTGGGTAAAATGTTAGTTTTCGCTGTTAATTTTTCTCATGTTCACTTCAGCGGTATGATTAGTTGTGCCTCGGGAATTTGATGAAGAAATGACGAACCTGCTAACAAATAGACGTTGAGTATACATAAGACTTCAATTTCAAAGCTTTGAATGAATCCACAGTAATAACATTATCCAGTGGGAGGGTTTTTTTGTTAATGTTAATGGTGAGGTGAGTTTTAGAGTGAGAGGATTGAATGGTGGCAGAAGACAAAGAAAGTTTAACTCACATGTGAATAAAAAGCCTGGGGATAAGAGCCTGGGGGGTCGATCGTTAAGAGAGCTAGTTACTACTTACCTATAAGTTTGACCATAAGTTTGGTAGTTCAAGTTAGCTAACTAACCAACCAGCAGAAAGATCTTCATCAAGTTGAGCTGGGATTGAAATAAAACAAGAATAGAATAGATATATCGCTACATTGTGGATAAGAATACAGACAGAGCCCATATCCTTGATATTTTTAGACATTCGAACATAGTGGGATGATAGATAACTAGGTATTTCCAAGTACCTCCGCCCCGCCAGAACCCCTCCCAGGCACCTGTGACGACACCCAGCACCACTTCCTGCCTGGTTGAGTCCTGGAGCCCTTTATTCTTCTTCTGCTTCTGATTCTTCCTTTTCTCTACATCTTTTTGTTGTCTTCTTGTCCTTTCTGCTCTACTCAACTCTCTTCTCTGCCTTGTCCCATCAAACATTGAGCATTAGTTACCTTTTCATTTTCTCTCTGGGGACTTAAGGTTCTTCTTCCCCTACGGCTATCCTGTCCTGTGTTTGTTCTAGCTCCTTGTTTTGCTCCCCTCCCTCCCCTACGTTACGGTCGCGAACTAGTTTGCTTTGCCCTACCCAATATCTTTTCGCCCTCCTCAGTCTCCAGTAAGTTAAGTATCGTAAAGACCGACTACCCCTCCCCTCTCCCTACTTGTATACCCCCTCTCTAAATCCTAAGTGAGACCTTGCCCGCCAGATAGACTGGCTGGCTTCTCAGCTTCTCACTGTTCTCTTCTTCTCACTGTTCTCTTCTTCTTCTTCTTCTTCTTCTTCTTAGTGTGGTGGTCTGTCTCTCTTGCCTGTGCATGCCCTCTGACAGTGCAGAATTTCTCCCACGTCAACAAAACCCAACCAACCAGCCTGCACCTCTGTTGGCAACCAAATAAGTTAACTCGCAAACAGGCCACAACCCAAACAGCTCGCTCTCTGCTATAGACCGCTTTCTATTCTTCCTTTTCTTCTTTTCATCAACCTGCTATCTTCCCATCTCTTTTCGATAGCCTTCTCCTATTATCCGCTTGTCTCCATCCTGTCCCTCTGCTCAACGTTTGTTTTTGTCCTCCCCCGCCATTTCGCGCCGTCTATTCATCCTAGTTTCCGACCCTGCTCTTTCACTGCGGGACATTGCCAATCTCAACACACCAGACCCCGCAGATAAGGAAAGAAGAACAAAATAGTCACTCAGGCCACACGACCTGCTAGGAGCTTTCGGTTGTGTCGTGTCCCCAGCCCATACAGAGGGTTGTTCTTAAAATATGGTAGACGGAGATCCAGGTTCACCTACCTGGAAGTTCACACAGTAAGCACTCCATCCCCCATTTCCCACCACTTTCCCCATCAACCTCTGCTCCTAAAAAAATATACATACCACACCTTACTCGTAGACAGATGCCCGCTGGCTCCATTAGCCTGATCCTCCAGTGATTTTCTGCTGCTGTGTGGTCTGCTGGGCGCACTGGTGGGATTTGAAATGTCTGCGGAACCCATTTCTAACAGCTTCAAAACAGATGCTTCGGCGATAAAGGCGATGTGGAAGATATCACAGATGGTTTGAACCCTCCGTTTTATATATATCGTTCCCTTACTCCCCCCTTCAATTTTACATCCTTTTTGGTCCTAATATACTTTTGACGGCCTCTCGACATCCACTACGGCCAACGCTGATACATCTCGCTTCCCTACAGCTGATATCATATCAACGGTCGAGTTCGATCACACGGGAAACTATCTTGCAACAGGTGATAAAGGAGGACGAGTAGTATTATTTGAGAGAAACGAAACGGTATGCCATGCCACGCCATTCCCTCTTAATCGTTCGTTCTTGCCCGCATTTTTAATAAGCGTAAGAAAAGCTGACTTCTCCCGATTAGAAAAAAACCTGCGAATATAAATTCCATACCGAGTTCCAATCCCACGAGCCGGAATTCGATTACCTAAAATCTTTAGAGATTGAAGAGAAAATCAACAAAATAAAATGGTGCAGACGACAAAATGCATCCCATTATCTCCTTTCCACCAACGATAAGACTATAAAGCTTTGGAAGGTGTTTGATAAGTCGTTAAAAGTCGTTGCGGAAAATAATCTCTCCCATGATCTGACTCCGGCAGGCGCCGTGGCTGGCGGCGGCATGCCACGCGCCCCGCACGTTTCCTTCCGCGATGCCTCCTCGCTCAAGCTGCCCCGCCTCACGCATCATGACACTGTAGTCGTTGCAGTTCCTCGACGTATCTACGCTAATGCCCATGCCTACCACATCAATAGCATATCGGTGAACAGTGATGGCGAAACATTCATCAGCAGCGATGATCTTAGAATCAACCTATGGAACTTGAATATCCAAGACCAGAGCTTCAATATTGTTGATATTAAGCCCGCGAATATGGAAGAACTAACAGAAGTAATCACCGCTGCGGAGTTCCATCCCACTAGTTGTAATTGGTTCATGTATGCTAGCTCCAAAGGAACTATCAAACTCGCAGATATGAGGCAGAGTGCTCTCTGTGATCAGCATCACAAACGTAAGTCTTTACATCCTTCAACTGTCCCGACAACGAACTTTTGACCTAGCAGCACACTTCAAATTCTCTCCTTGTGCCTCCTACTAACCTCAAAATTTCTCATTGAATAGAATTTGAGCAAGAAGAAGATGCGTCCTCACGTTCTTTCTTTTCCGAAATCATCTCCTCCATCTCCGATGTCCGTTTCTCGAATGATGGACGGTACATATTATCTCGCGATTACCTAACAGTCAAAATATGGGATGTCAACATGGAAAGGCAACCTGTAAAAACGATCCCGATCCACGAACACCTCCGTCCCCGCCTCTGCGATACGTATGAAAACGACAGCATCTTCGACAAATTCGAGGTAGTCTTCTCCGGCGATGCGGAGAACGTCATGACTGGCAGTTACAACAACAATTTCATGATCTACCCCTCCGATCCTAACAAGGAGACCGAAGTTGTCCTCCAGGCCGACAAGACTGCTTTTAAGGCAAAGAAAGTTGGCGTACCGACTCCCATCAACTCTGCCGCATCAACCAATAAGAAGGGTGGATCGAGGGCTGGTAGCCCTGCGGGTGCTGGTGGACGGATGAAGAAGGAAACGGACGCAGACCAGATTGATTTTAATAAGAAAATCCTACATATGAGCTGGCATCCGTTTGAGGATAGCATTGCGATCGCGGCTACTAACAATGTAAGTTCTGACGCTCCTCCTTTATAATCTTCAAAATACCTTTTTTTTCTGTTGTCACCCATTACTTTCGTGTTTTTTTTTTTTTTTTTTTTTTAACCCAGAAACACTAACGTATTCATTCTCTATAGCTCTTCGTGTTCTCGGCCCTGTGAGCCCGACCTAAAACCTGAAGAAGGAAAAAAAGAAAAAAAGAGAAAAAAAACAAAAAGAACAAAGCTGGTTGTGCAGCCTCACCATATTTTGCTCATGGTTCTATCCCCCGGTCTTACAATAACCCCAATCACTCATCTATCTATTGCATACACCTACTACCTTGAGCCAAACCCATCCAGTTTAATTCGTGTTATCAGGGCATTGGCAGGCCTTCCGCCAGCAAATACAATTTATTTCCTTTTTTTAACCCTTTCTCTCCCTTTCTCCCCACCTCTCTCTCTCTTTTGCATGGCTCCCGCCTTCAACCCGCGTAGTGGTTTTGATTTTCACAGAGAGGGAGGAACGAAAACGATATTACAATAGGCCTGAAATTCTCGACAACCCCCCCAAAAAAACCCGGACTTGCCGTCCTTTTGCGAGGGGAGAGGGAAAGGAGAAAAAAACAGTTGTGATTGATATGTTTAGGGTAGTAAAAGCTTCTAAAATTGTGATATGTCTGCAGTTCCCCCCCCGACCCCCTCTATTCCCTCTATTCCCTCTATTCCTCCCACTCCCAATCCCGTTTATGATGATCAAATGAGAAATAAAGATTGAAATGAAGAAGTCTCTGTTTATTTTTCTTCTTTTTTCTTTTCTTTTTTTCTTTCTTTCTTTTTTTTTTTTTTTTTTTTTTTTTTTTTTTTGAACAAAAAGAGAGGGGTATTTGAGAAAATAATACTTCTAACACTGTCTCATTCTCCCCCACACCTCTCCCCTCTGAAGAAAGGAAAAAAGAGAAAGAAAGAGAGGCACAGGAAGAAGAAAAAGCTAGGAAGAATAAGACGGAGGAAAGGAGGTGGGGCCCGTGGTAGAGATTGGGGTTTAACAAAAAAAAAAAAAGTTACATAAACGAACAGGCTTTGACGGATGATAAGGAAACCACTTGCACACTTCCTCTGAAATGAAAGAAAAAGAAGACAAAGAAAAAAAATAATTTAATATGACAGAGAGATGGAAAAGGCAACAGCAAGCGGGTGACGGGTAAGGGGAAGGGGAAACAAATAATACATAAAATAAAAGTACAAACACGATATAGGTGCTAAAAGATGACATATTAGACAATGAGAGGCAACGGAAATCTTTGGTATCTTTTGTGCCAGTTAGCGGGTCCGCCAAGCCCTCTCGCGCCCTCGCAATTGGCCTGCATTGACTGCTAGGCCTGTTGCCGCTACACTGTTGCCGCTTTTGCGCCATCTCGCACAGCTCCAGCGAACATTGTTTGATCTATGACTTACGGAGTATACTCACGGTCGCGGTATTCTTTATACTAAAGAGAAAAAGGTTTGGTGCCCCAGTATCCTACATGCAAATTTAGAATCTCCAATCAAAATGTTTCTTGACACAACCTTTTCTTCAGGTTCATTCGTTGAAACAATCTATTCAATCACAGTAGAGTCAGCGCAATGTATGTGGTTAGGGTATAGTAGACGTCAGTAAGGTGAGGATCCAAATTCAAAAAAACATGTATTTGTGGATTCTTTCCCATGAAATATGATGAGCTCGTTCCTCCTGCTCGTTCGACCTTGATAGGCAATCTTGCCGGACATAGGCTTTGAGAGTGTACTCTATATGCCAAAAGAGTTCATTTAAGATATACTTAACCTACAACTCCAGCCAATTTGTAGCTTAAGCAATAGAGGCAAAAGAAGCATCATTCAAATTTTGCCTTCTTACAAATTTTGTTTGCAGATCTGAATTCATTAACTGACAATCTCAGCTTTCATAACACCAGAAAAAAAAAAGGGAATCTTTAAAACTATAGCAAAGTAATTTTGTGTATTTTTTATGGAGATTTTATACAATTCTGATACAGTTTATTTTTCGCCTATGTGCCTGCATACAAGGTATGTACCTACATACATAGATGGGGGTGGATGGTGTAGTGGTAGAACACTGTTCATGAAAGCCTGATCTGACAAGTAGGTATTGACTATTGAGGAGTAGCTCTGCTGAGACCTCAGAAAGAATTGTGAGTTTGAATTCTGTCTCTGTCAAAAAGATATTTCTACTGCTTGAGTCAGATGTGATTCTATCTCATTGACTCTTGAGAGAAGAAGTTCTCTCTATTAAGATAATTTCCTATTGACAAGATTATTTGATCTAAGTGTTTACATATTTCAGTTAATTGATGAGTTTTTTCAGGATTTTTTCTCTCTCAGACATAGATTGATAGATAAGAGAAATGAATGATCATCAGAGATTGACTAGCCTCTCTTGAGATCTATGAGTGAATTGTAGAATGCTTGACTGAAGCCCTCACATGAAGGATAACATATGTGAGTTACCACTGTACTAGAGAGAGTGGCTGTCATAGTCTCTGACTGCATATAGCCTTTGAAAAATATGAATAATAATAATAATAAGAATAATAAGAATAAGAATAATAATAATAATACCTACATACATATGTAGGTATGATGTAGGTAGCTAACTAATATTTTTAATGCCTTGATAGTACATACTAGGTAACTCTTGAAAGCGACGCCATGCTCCATATAAATCTTCCAGAAAGAGTGCTTCTGCGCGAACCACTTTGACCATCCACTTTCATGGTGACAGTGGCAGCGGTTTTCGCGAACCTTTTCACGGTGACAATGATCTCAGACAAGTTGTTAACTTCCCCCATGTCTGTGCAAACTTATCCTGCATTTTCATAACCTCCTGGTTCCCCATTATCTTCTCTGCGATTGGCATTTTAATAAGAAAACGCTGCGCTCCCAGTTTTACTACAGCTAGATGTTAGTTATGCCAGCTAGTGATTAACTGTTGGGGCATGATAATTTGACTCACGTATCTTGATCTGATCGATCCGCTCACAAATATCTTCATATCCTAGAGAAGACTCTATCAAGGCAATTGCTAAATATTGATCTGGCTTAGGATAGCGCCAACCCTGATTCCCAATGGGTCTATCGAAGATTTTCTGCTCCAAATTGTATCTTTTAACCTTTCGAAACAATTCCAGCCGCTGGCTGTCCGCTTGGAGAGCCCACTTCTCCACATCAAACGACGCTGCGTCCGGGAATGCCAGGTCAAGGAAGACGGTATATTGAGTGGCGAGCTGTAATGCAGATAGACGATAGTCCAAGCCGTCATTAACCCTCATAAGCTCATCCTCTGAAAACTGGGCTCCTTGTAGCAACTGACGGACCGAATAGTGGAGCGGTAGGTTTGGCGCCAGGTTATCAGCGCCGGGGAATGAGTCCGCGTAGGCCCTTGCTTTCGCCCTCACAACATTGTGGAACCCCTTCCCGATGCTACCAGCAAATCCCAGCGTTGGTACGCTATCAAGTGCTGGCTGGCCAGGGCTAACCTGGCGTAGTTCCTCCCACTTCTTTTGATAGTCAAGGAGCGGAAATTCCGATCGCGTTCTCCATTCTGATTCCCACATATCGTCCCGGGCTGCAAATGACACTCCGTGAGTACCGTAAAATTGGTCCGATTCCTTGTAAGCTTGGTGGACCGTACTGCACAGGTTTATATACGTCGGACAGCTCATTGCTTCTCTTTGGTCAACGCCCTCCCGGTGAATTTCGGCCGTTTGCACCAGTGCATTCAATACGGCAGTCGCGTAAATAGAGCCCCCTGCTCTCCCACACGAGGCGCTCGATGCCCACGATCTACTCTCCTGCTCATCACTAGCAGCTGTCATACCCGACACGTTAAGTCTCTTTACCACAGAGAGGGACGAATCCGTGTATGGCTTTACAAGCCACCCCCCTGAATAACATGATGTCATCACCAGGGTTAAATCAACACTCGGGTGAACGGCTTCGTGTAACTTTTTATTGGTAAGTTGCAGTGCTAGGTCAGAAGAGCCTTCGCCTCCTATGGACACCCCAAAGGATTCCGCTTCTCCATGTCCAAATATGAACACTAGGACCTGCTGATTTTTCTGAACTGCAATTCGTGTCTCTGATCTTAGCGTCGCTAAAAAACGCTCCAGGAGATCCTTCGCGGGAATTACGCGGATCATGTGACTTGACTCAATCTGCTCCAGTTTTTTTGCATCTAGGACAACTCTACGGTCGCCAGACCTGCTGCCATGTATGTATACACCATACTTCGTCACAAGAGTTCGTGGTTCAACGCAGGTGAACCACAGTTGATTCGACGCGTGGAAAGTATCTATTAATGTTAGCAACTGATCTGGAGTAACGCACAATCACACTCTTAAGAGACCGGCACTTGCGTGAATTTTGAAGAAGATGGTGGAAGAGATAAAAGTCCGATAGAAACCACCCATCAATTTTGGGGGAGGCATTATTCTGAAAGTCGTTGACACCACAGAGAGCAATAACGCGAGTGTTCGGTTGCACATCCGGGGGACAGAAGGAAAAGAATTCTTTGTCTTCATTTGCGTGCTTCAGGACCTGTCCACTGATGCTGGAGGGTGTGACAGTTGGGTCCGCCCTTGGCTCCACCATGATTCTTCAGTCGAGATCTCGGCTCCGAGTTTCTGCTGGGTTTATTCACACAAAAAGAAACAACATGCAGGGTTTGAGTGGGTTCGTATGGGTCTGTGAGAGAATGTGTGTGTGTGGGGTTGGCCGAACTAGACAAGTTGTGATTGAACTGATTAGATTAAGTAGTTAGAAAACTACGAGATCTCCGGTCGCCGAAAGTCGGCAAGAAATAAGGAGGCGTGTATGAACCACGCTAAGCCTGATTAGGACTAGCGCGCTCACACAAGTGAACTCAGAAAGCTCGTAAAAGAAGGATTACCTCACAGTTAGTGGAAGGTGACTCATTCTATGATGACATCACCACGTTGAGCCATATCTGGAAGTTAAGTAACTGGAGCCTTCTGAGTTATTCGACACAAAGTTCTGGCAGGGAGCGAATCACGGACATGTCAGGTCGACTGATCATTCTGTCTCTATTTGAACAGAATTCTAGGCAAAGCGATGATTCTAGTTTAAGGAAATTTGCATCGAACCGGAAGACACCGGTCGGCTAGGAAAGAAGACAACTGGATTTATCACGACTAGTACTAACTAACTACATGGTTAAAATCCATTGAATCAATTTGACAGTCCTCTACCATTTTTGCATCTCCATGTCAACGTCTTCATCCAAACTACCATCAACGGATTTCTCAACCTCAACAGCGCTTGCCTATCAGAAAAGTAGCAGTTAGTTTTTGTAATTGTTGGGCTTGGTGGTTATGTAATTACCTCTGTTGTTTGAGAAAGGGTCCGTCTGTACGGCAGCCTATAGTGACATTTGGGTCAAATGGGTATTTTATACTAGTGTTACAATAAGCACACATCAATAATACTGATTTATTAGTAATTAAAATCTTCTCATTGATAGAAAATAATAGGATCCACATTTTTCTTCACTCTGGATGAAGAGCTCTAGGGGGCTTTACACCCAGGGGGGGTTCTACATCCAGGGGGGATTCTATACCCAGAGGGGCTCTACACCCAGAGGGCTCTACACTCAGAAAGAATATGTAAGATGAAACTCATAGTCTGAATATCAAGACTAACTAAACTTTATATAGTAATATACTAACTATATTGAGACTAGTGTCATGGACACATGTCAATAGAATTGATTATTATATAGAATTACTATGGTATACCCCTTTATTTTCGTTAGTTTCCCTCTAATATTATAGTGTCATTCTAACATTCATTCTGAGGGAATCCATGGCATTCTCGCGTTTGAGCGCGTTTTTCATTACGAAGCAGAATACTCCATATGTACGCTGCGTAGAATCAAATCATATTAATATCTAGTATAGCCACCAGCTGTCTGTATAACTGCCTGACAGCGAGCTGGCATCTCTGCTATAAGCTCCCATAACTGCTCCTCAGTTATAGCATCCCAGGCAG
Organism: Emergomyces orientalis; assembly: GCA_002110485.1. Taxonomy (NCBI): domain Eukaryota; kingdom Fungi; phylum Ascomycota; class Eurotiomycetes; order Onygenales; family Ajellomycetaceae; genus Emergomyces; species Emergomyces orientalis. Next base: position 3,696,408 of record MOWL01000067.1, read on the forward strand.
CTCTAACCACTTCTCAAAGTGCATCATAAGAAAGATTGTCCTCATCTCCATGATTCTCTTGTATCCACAGCTTCATAAGATTTCATATAGATTCAATTGAATTCAAATCTGATGAATATGACGGCCAATCTATAGAGGTGATTCCACATTCTTGAAGATCTTGAGAAGTCTCTGCTGCTGCATGTCCTGGAGCTCCATCTTGCATTAATTTCAATCCAGGATTCATTTGTATCCAACCATGAATAAGAGGGACTATATGTTCACAATAGAAGGTCTAGAAGAAGAATAGAAGAATAGATTAGCACTATTTCTAAAATATTGTCAATCAATCATCTTACCTTGTTAATAGTTCCCCAATCCTTTTCCCAGAATAAGCAGGGTCCCTTTGTAATTTCATTAAAAGCTCCCCAGAACATTCACCCCCATTTTCTCTGAATCTTATCCATTATACAGGTAGAATCAAGTGCTTCTCCTGCTCTGCAAGTTACCCAGGTTCTTGTATAGCAGCCAGATTTAACCCAAGTCTCATCAGTCCAAAGAATGACAGACCACTGCTCAAATGTCCAATCCTGATGCTCCAATGCCCACTGAAGTCAAATACCCTGAACACATATGAATAGAGGTGGCTTTCATAGAGCTATTCTGCAAGAATAACCTCTTCTCTTTAGTGCTCTTCCCAGACACTTCTCATTGACCTCAAGATGAAGAACAACAATGAGCTTTTTGTATGACATTTGACAGTTAATTCTGGAGGCAGAGATGAACTCTATGATCTCATTCATCTGCTTCTCAGAAAGTTGACTAGGATGACCGACATTCTTCTTAGAAGTAGCTATATCATTTTCACAGATGTATTGAACTCCACAATAAGTAATCTCAAGATGATCAGAGATCTTTTGATAGGTTCAATCCAGTCAGCAAAGAAGAAGAATATCTCAATGTTGATCACAGATCAATCATTTTTGAGGAGTAGCAGAAGGTTCAGAAGGTTCTGATGATAGAGATGCAATAGCAAGTAAGTTCATATTGAATAAGAGAATGATAATAATGAGTATAGAGATCGCATACATATGGAATAAGAATAGAATAATGAATGAGAAGCTTGCTTCCTATATTATGAGAATATTTAGAGACGCGGCACCCCAGAATGAATGTTAGAATGACACTATAATATTAGGGGGAAACTAACGAAAATCAAGGGGTATACCATAGTAAGACTTTTACACTGAAAAATACAAAAAAACATAAAAAAAACTCATTTGACTCAAATGTCACTATAGGCTGCTGTAGCATGAATTTCAGTCCTGGGGGTTGCTGAACAGACACAAACTACACCAAGAATGAGCTTCCCGGACTACGAAAGTCAAATAGCAGTTTCTTGATTGGGTTTGCGCTGATTCACATTAAACTGTAATAAACTATTCGAGATACCACTGCCATTATTATTGCTATAGAGAAAGTGATTATGCTATGGAGAGTCCAACTTTGACGTCATACACTATGCTGGAGATTATCCCAGAATACCCATGATATTAAATGATTATAAACCATCCCCGCCATCAGAAAATCTATGTATATGTATTTGTACAAGAGGTCTTTTCATGCCTTGGTCACAGGCCATCCGCCATACAACAGCCTTTGAAACACTTGTTTCCTGTCATATTTTTTGCTCACAGCCTTGAGTTTCTCGAGGCTCTTACTGCCATAACCCTTCATCACGTTCTGAGTCGAATGCGCTGTGTTCGGGAAAATGTACGGGAGAAACGTGCCAGTCGCTTGACTTTCCTTCGTGATATATGAGTTTAGACCCAGAAGTGCCTTTTCGGCCGCAGGGCGTTCGGCAGGGCACTTATATTGAACGAGCAAACTCCACCAATTCTGTGCCACGGGCCGAATATCGAATAAATTCTTTCCATGTGCTTTGCCAGCCTCAGCTGCGGCTTTGCCGAATTGTTGGATAACAAGGACCAAGCCAGAGGTTGGCGAGTTGCTGAAATTGGAAACGCTGAGGAAATAATTGTAGACCTTTGTGTAGAGGTCGAGATCTACCAGAGTCGAAACACCGGCTGACTCACGGCTATTCTCTTGGTTGGTTACGTCCTATGGCGTAGACACTGTGAATGGGCGAACTTACTTTACTGGTGGCTGTTCTCTGCTAACTGATTTGCTGAAGGACAGTGCGGTACCGTTTGTGGGTTTCACGTCAACGGTACATTCGAGGCGGTCAAGAGATTTGAATGGAGTCGGTGTCTCTGAGACGTGATCGGCATAAAGGAAAGTGACCTTAAACACGCCAAAAGCAGCTTGGATAATGATGCCGGCCTTGTCGTCTTTCTCCATAGCATTCTGCGTCGCGACGATTGCTGGTAGTATCTCCTTAGAGTTCTTTGATGGCAAGGAGACCGTCTTATACCAGATGTGGTGGAATGGAACGGTATATAAATCAAATCTGGTCACAATGCCTGCACTCCTGTAAGCATTTTCTCAAAACGGCGAGACACTGTTGATAGACGTACCAAAATTATTCCCTCCTCCCTTAAGCGCTTGGTACAGGTCAAGGTTTTGGTTCGCATTTGCATTCACAATAACGGAGTTTCCAAGGACAACCTGCATGCAGAATTAGCTTTTTAGCCACATTTTTATAAGGCAGCACCAATCATTCTCTCTGGTTTTACCTCGAAGTTTTTGACATTATCACAGGCCAGACCATACAGTGATGGGATGATCGGTATTCCTCCACCTTGAATCAACCCCGAGACGCCAACCGAGACGTCTCGCCCACCCACCGCATATAGTCCATGAGGATCCAAATCGTGATAGACATCTCCCCAGGTGTTTCCAGCACCGACGCTGATAACTGATTTATCTCTGCTCAAATGCCGTCCATTGAGCTTTCGTAGGTCTATAAGGACTCCAGTCTCATCGACAGAGGCCCATCCAGGGTTCAGGTTGTGACCGTGGTTACGAACCGAGAACGGCGAGTTCGTCAATCTGATGACTGCGAGCTGCGCAGCCGTTTCGAAAGCCGAGCGTGGACTGATAAAGCATTTCGCGGGAAGCCAGCAGTTCGATGACCTATGAGCGGATTAGAACCAGCTGTGCGCTTCAATATTGGCTTTCTTTTTGGGGGAACTCGCCAATTGGCTTGCTCGGCCTCAGTATAGCTACTCATTCCCGAGTCGACGTAGTGTATGGGAAACAGAATTCTTAAAAGCAAACATGCCGCACGAGAAGAAAAGGAGCCAAGCGTAGCGACACCCTCTATTTCATCAATAGTCTTTTGATTTTCATTTATTCTGTTCAGAACTTCAGCGGCTTCCACGTCGACATTGGATTCGCTGGCGAGCCTAGAAATTTCTGCCGTCAACGCCTCTGACAGCGACGCATCCATATCAGAAGCTGGTGCATTTTGTGGAACAGCAGCAACCCGTTGGATGGCCAGACATGGCAGAATCCAGCGAAAAAGCATCTCCAAGCACACAGTTAGAGGGGTTTACAAACACGCCTGAAACGATGGGAGAGCGATGCGATGAATGTAGCGGGGTGTCAAGACAAGCGATAGATCCCACACAAGGCAAAGGCCAAGAGATATATATTACTTTTATAAAAGAATCATCGGCTTGTTATTATTATAAAAAGGATCGGATCAAAACTCCCAATGCATCATTAAAGTTCTCTCCCACGACAATAAACAAAGAACACTCCAAAACACGATATCAGAGCAGACTTGGGTTCTCCCTAGACTTGGCGTTAAAATTACAAAGAACAAGGGTGATGCTTACGATGAGTGACAAAGGTTGCATGCATATTATTAATATCTGTCGAGTCCTTCAACCGTCAGAAACCCCGTCCCAATCATTCGCGAAATTGTTGGTTATCTCGCCGAGGCTTGAGCTATTTACGGAGACCAGCCTCAATCTCCTCCACGTTTTGTGAATTTTTTTCTGCAAACTTGACAGTCTCCATAAACCCTGGCTGTCAGTGGAGATTTACCGGGAACTAAAAACATCAAGCCCGGCGGATCGCCTTGGCCCTAAGAAACTAACATCGGGTCCTGGATTACCCAGGGCCATAGCAGGGCTCTCCCTGCCGTCCCCAGAGACTGTCTGTCAGACGACGGCTGTTTCTCCCAAGTTTTGCCTCAGGCTGTGGAAGGATCCTGAGGATCAAGGACGAATACGATGAATGAACCAGTGCCCAAGCGCGGGACAAAATTGAGAAAAAGGGGCAACACTACTCTGACTTATTTGTCCATTGCCAAAAATGGGTGGGAAAATGAATTTAATAAAAGTTCGTAAAATATATCAAGGTTCGGCTCAGGCACCGCGCTCAGCAGTCCATCGGGCCACATCAGCATCAAGGTCTGGCTCGTACAACCACCGCAACTGCCCGCCTTCACCACGTGTTGCAGACTGGTCGGCCCAGATAGCACCCGGCGGTAATTTCGCTTGTTCTTGGGGTGGCAAGCGTTTGGCGTTCATTTGGTTGGTAAGCTCAAGCACCTTATCAATTCGCTTCTGGCGATAACCCTGCCAGAACTTTAATGCTTCGGTCAGTGGTACATTGGAGGAAAGTTTCGAAAGAAGAAGGGCCAACATGTTAACATCTTCAAACGCTTGATTGACACCTTGACCCGCAGTGGGTGGGATGGCATGGGCCGCATCGCCTAGGATAATCACACGTTCCCCAGTACTCGCCCATCTTTCGAGCTTTGGAATACCGTAAAATGCCCAGATACCCATTTTCTCTAACGGTGGGTTCTCCAGTGCTGATTGCACGATATCCGGCCAATCACCCAGGTTTTCACGTAGCATATCGAGGAGGCCTTGCTTGTCTGCCGCCATCGCCCGCCAGCCTTCCTTGTCCTTCTCTGGAAACCGTCTTTGGGCACCAATCATAAGCTCGGAGCCATCCACCAGCTGAGGTACCATGAGGAAGGGATGGCCGTAAAACCCGAGTAAACCGGCTTAACTTCAGGAGCAACATAACCCCGAACGGCTGAATTAATACCATCCGCGCCAACCAGCAGTGGAGAAGTGGCTGTCGAACCATCTGCAAATTCAAACTCAACTTTATCCTCTGTTTCGGTAATGATTCTGGTAAACTGCTTGTTAAAGTGTGTTTCCACCTTCTCTTCATCCAGCATTTGTCTCAATTCGGCTATCAAATCCTTCCTGATGATGCGGAAGCCGCGGTAGCCGTACAGAGATTCAGAGCCGAAGTAGTAGAAATCCTTCACGTTACCATCACCGTCGCTAAAGGAAAGCTTATCGAAATGAAGCCCTTATCACGGACGCGGGCGTACACTCCCAATTTGTCCATAATGCGTAAGGCATTGGGGGAAAGTGTAATCCCACCACCAATATCATAGGATTCCGCACGTCCTTCGTAAAAGGTACAAGGGATATTGACCCTCTTCAGAGCAAGCGCGAAGCTGAGACCCTATAATTGAAACAGTTAGATACATATCATATCGACCAGAGGCTAGGCGGATATGCGGAGGCACTTGCTGAAAGGCCCGCGCCAATTATAGCGACATGTCCGGGAGTTTCTATCATTCTCTAACAATCGAGTAAAGGAAAGGTGAGCGCACGCAAAATTCAGTAGACGTCAAGAAGTCAGGCACCGTTTTATTTTACTTCACACTGAAAAGAAAAATGAAACATTCCGGCTAATTCTACATCTATAAAGCAAATCACAGAGGGTTATACTACTGCTCGTGGAAACAAAGACAAGTTCCGACTGTTACCCCTCTTCGGATTCCCATGCATTCATACCCCTCCCAACGACAAACAACCTCGAGGATGCCCATGGTTTCTGTGTCTGTAGGGATTCTTTGTCAAAATACCACCCAACAGACCGGAATGCCGGGTGGAGCAAATTAATAAGGATGACAGCCAGCTTATGCATGAGAGATAAATTCTTAGTCAGCTGTTAAACAACGCTGACTTAAATACTAGTGCCGAATCGTGGTATCTGGGTTAATTTGCCGGACCTTGCTCCACAGACGAGCGTCATGATGCAAGAGGGGGAAAAAAGGGGGAGATAATATCGAGGGGCCAAAAGAGATGTTTCCTGACCCTAAGTTACATCAACCAATGCATGGAGCCCGCCATGTCCATGATCCCTCGGGAATTTTTATCTCACCGGCCCTCCTTTTGTATCCGGTTCCAATACTACATTGCACCCCCTTCCTATTCCACCTACTAACTCGAGTGCGCCGGCTCGCGGCTGCTCGGACATACACGGCTGTCCGTCCCCAAGGCGGAAACAGAAAATCTTTCATTTCTTTGCTTGCTGGGGTTGTGTTTGCTCCAAGCCAACCCCCAGCCACGTGCAGGGTGGCGGCTTACCATAAACCATGGATAACAAGCGACGCCCCTACCCACGGCGATCAGTCCCAACGAACGTGTCTACTGTACTTCGTGGAGTGGAGTAACATTATACGTCTCACCTATGTGCATAATTTGGAACAAATCCATGTACAAGAGGGACCACATCTCCAACAATCTCGGGACAATCGCCCCAGTTGTTCCCAATCATTGACGTCCAATTTTGCCGCGAAGTTACTCGATGACTGCTCATGTTCCCATTGATATCCCACAAGTGCATATGAGTTGGCCGAAACTAAACTTTTAAGAATAAATAAGCACTTGGCTTTTGGTGAGATTGTGTTCTATTCTCCTGGTGGTTGCATTGCGCCTAGATTGCCGCGCCCGTTAACGAAATCAATGCCGCCCCGACTCCGCACAAAGTGTTGGCATTGAGGTCAATGTATATGCTTTGTTTCTTGTCTCTCATTCGTCTTCTTGGTTGTAGCAATGGCTACACCATTTTCCTTGTTCAGAGTTACCTTAGGCTTTGATCGGCCTTCTTGGTAAATCGCCTGTACTTCCTACCATCCATGGCATACAAATTTGGATCAGCCATGGGCATACATATGATCCATGTTTTAATAACTCCATGAGTCCGAACATTCTCGGGATACAAGTGGCTATTGCATTCAGGATGCTCAGCAGATTCTGCAATGTCCAAATAGGAGGTCAGCTCTACCAATGGCTGGAAATATCGCAGTCATTTTTCTTATCCGCTGTATAATCTCTATCAGACTTTACGGACGCTGCTACAGTCGCTCTAACTACTGCAATTTCAAGACATCTTAGATTTTTCCTGAGGATAAACTTTGGTCGGTGCTTCGCTCCCCGACGGAGACCAGAGATATGCGAGATCTCCTTTTAAACACGATATCGTCGATCTTGGAGAAGACTGTTTCAGGAAATGACCTGGATTTTAGTTTCTTCCAACTCGGTGGAAATTCACTGCGTGCCGTACTCTTGCACTCGGCTTGTAAAGAGAAAGGGATCCACAGACCAATTGCATCAATAGTGTCGTCACCGACGATTGAATCTCTCATCGAATCGGCTGGATTGGTTTTCGAACTCCATCAGCCTAATATATCCCGTACGACCCGCGGGGCAGGATTCGCGACTCCGCCCGAAGAACAGAGCCACCCAGCGCAGATATTTGAAGATGATGAATGTCAAATCACGGCGCCGATCACTGGTATGCAATTTTCGTTCTTACACGGAAGCGAGAAAGACCCAGGGATAAATACCATAAGCTACCATGAAGAGTACAAACTCGAGCATCTGCTTCAGATGAAAAAGGCCTGGGAAACAGTAGTTGCATCTGTACCAATATTTCGCTTGGCGTTCGACCTTACGAAAGGGGTCCAGACTGAACTAGATACTGCCCCATTCTTATGAGCGGAGATGGTGGTGCACAACCGGAGGGACTATCAATATCAGGTTAAATCACGGAGCTTCTCTCACAATGACTGCACATCATTTGCCGTCACTCTATTCCCCAAAGAGAGTAAATGTACTATAACATGGCATATACACCATGCTTTGATTGATGGATATTCGAGGGATCTCGTCTTAGAGAAAGTGAGGAAATCAGCCACTGAGTGCTCCATCAGTCCTGGTGGCTCGTACATCACACTTTTACGTGACCTTAAGTCTTTCCAAACCCAAAGAAAACAATCTGCTACACAGTTTTGGGCTTGCCAAGATGAAAAATATTCATCTTCAAATGGTAATCTTCTTCTAGCTCCTCCAGAGGACGCTATCAACACCACCAAGAGACCATGGACGAGCAGAATTTGTATTTCACTGCCTGGTCAGGACATACAACTTGTGTGATGCAATGTGGAGCCACATTCACATCAGTTATACACGGGGCTTGGGCATTGTGTCCATCAAGATATGTAGGTTCTGACTGTGTTGAATTCAGAACTATTCTTTCTGGACACTTGATTTCTCTGGACAACATTACAAACACTGTCGAGCCAATGATTAACACTCTTCCATTTCGGACAAAGGTCGACGAAAGTTTGTCTGTGAAAGAATACTTGGGACGCGTCTGCCAACAGATGGTAGAGTTAGTGTCATTTGAGTGATCTACGCCTGAAGATGGTTTTTCTAGGGTGTTTACCACGGCAATAGCTTTAGAAGGCGTTGCCAAACCCAATGTTGAGCTCGACTACTCAGTTATGCTCATCAGCACACCAGAGGCTGATATTGACTCTGACATACTTCTTCACCTCATTGTGTTACCTGATGGCACTGTAGAATTGAAGTATCACACTGCTAGCTATCAGGAACGAGATATTGAGTTGTTGATTCAGCTGTTTTGCAGAGCAACCCAGTCGCTGTTAAACCCGGAAGCCGAGATAAGACGCTGCCTGGAGTTTTTATTCTCAGCAGAGCATCGCCAAAAACTTCTCTCACTTGGAAACTGTTTCTCCCAGCTCACAAGACCTGCCTCCATTAACCAAGACTTGTTTGAATCCGCTGCCCGACAGCATCCAACCATCATTGTCCAGATTTTATCATGTGGGAAATGCTCAAGATCCATAAACAAATTGACTTGCGGAAGACTTTGAAAGTCATTTGCCAAGAGTATTTGTTTTACATGCTGAAAGCAGTTTCCTTGTCTTATTTCATCGAGGCTGACAATTTCTTGTCGATATGTTTTCTGGGATGAGACCAAGGAGATAGTGACGTATTTTTGTCCCGCGCTTTCAATTCTTTCATGGATTTTGCCATTCGTCTGTTGAGATAAGTCAATTGCAGGTATTTCCAGATTTTCATCAAGCCATCTTGCGTTTTGCTTATCCCAGGGTCGCGTCACCAGAAAAACTAGGAATTTCGGGTGAATGAAAGGAGGCTGTTCCACGACACGCCCACTCCAACCCGCATTTGGATCGATGGGGACGTATTCATCAATATCGGCACGCATATCTATTTTAACCCGATCATCCTCGTTCAACTCCATACCGATCTGTTCGGTGGTGTCCATCAGAGCGAAGTATCGACGATTGTCAGCATGGGGAATAGCCACAAATCGCAACTCACAACCCCTGAGCTTATGGCAACTGTCACCAACAACCTCATTCTCGTGTTCCTGTTGAGCGGTCATTCCAAAAGTAATCGTGTACTCTTCCCACGACGCATAGCTCAGGTTGGTGTGCCGGGTGTGATCTTTGGCCTCTCGCTTCTTGGCATTGTCTGGTTCTTGCCTGCCTGAATAAAAATATGCGTTCCTGTTTTGTGGTTTTCGGGCATGTATGCTTGCCAGGGAGATGGTTCCGCCTGGCCAACAAGCAATTGTCCAAGTCACTCAAGACTGTTTATGATCTCGCTCCCACGGACATAGAACACGAGAGTTTCAGATGAAGCCAGTTGGGAGGCAAGCCTGCAAACCTTTTTTTCCTGATTTCCATGCTTTATAATGCGGTCATCTGCCAAAAACAACTTTAGTTTCATCATCTTCTATGCTAGATGAATTTGAACATGATAGAAAGCTCACCTCTGTACAGGTTCCATGCGTAGAGACCACCCCACTCTTTGGCACAGTTGATCGTTATTTGAAACATCTGCCGTGTGTTCACATGTTGCATAAACCTTGGGAAGTTGTCTGAAACGCTCCGTGGAAGGGCATCAACAAGGACCTTTCCTGTGGTGTCAAGTCCGCTCTCGTTCAAAGTAGCCAGTTTTTCACTGGTAACAGCTTCCTTAACCTCAAAAGGCCGATCAAGGTCAAGGTGCTGGGATGTCAAAACGAAAACCAGCTTTGTCTTCGCTCAGGTGGTCTGAGGACACACCGTCTGTCTCGTAGATGATGCGGAACATGACCTCGATGTTTGATTGGTGCCCTTCGAGCATAAAAATCCGTAGCGAGAGATCGACTCTCGGAGGACCTTGAGCAGAGACTCGTTCATAGGTTAGTTCGCCGCGAGCCAACTCGCCTGCAATGTCGTGATAGTCTTGAAACTCGTCGAGTTGTGCAGTTAGAGCTAGAGTATCCGTAGCATTATTAGTACAGTTGCCATGTTATAAATAGATAATACAGAAACAATTCTGGTACGGGAGCCAGAGGTTAAAATGAACTCACCTTCTTGGTTTTCGGAAGGGTCGTTAGAAGAATGTCCGGGAGCTTTGTCCTTAGTTGTTGGATGATTTTTGCGGATTGAGGCTTGAGTGACCCGACCCGCATTCCAGTCGCCAATACAGCTGGGAAGATGAATCGCTCCCCTGTCGCGTATTCGCATCCATCCTCGGGGAGGCAGTCACCAACATCCGCTATGTAGCCTGTCGGCATTTCATCATGGTCTTCTTCCATATTTTCATCATTGTAGCCGCCCTCAGTTTCTCAGAGAATCTGGTTGGGCTCGGGATGCTCGTTGCTATTGCCCGTGCCACTCTCCTGAGTATTAGCAGCCATATCCACTGGTGCTGGAGGGGTGTCATTGTCGCCAGCCGGCTCGTCCATGCCTGTCTGAGTAGAGGAAATCAAACTTGTAAGTATGATAGATGGCCGGGTGAAGAGAATAAGAGAAAAGATGGAGACTTGTTAGATGGGTTGAGAGAGTTTGAAGGATTGAGAGGGTTGGAAGGGTGGAAGTTGTGAGGGTTAAAAAAAGTGAAGTCAGTGTGGGAAGTGAATAGAAATTTAGACAGTTGCCGTGCTGCCTGAAGTGTTACTAGCTGGAGATTTGGAGCTGAAGTGAAAAAAATGAAAAAGTGAAGAAATCAAGAAATGAAAAAAAGAAAAGGAGAAAAAGGAGAAGAAGAAAAATTAAGCTTGAACTGGGTGGATGACTTTACAACCAGAACACGCGAGAAGATAGAAAAATCAGCTCAAGCCCAAAACAGGGCTGGCTATTGCTGTAATCTACAGCTTGAGTAGATCAGTACCTAGTAGTTCGCAAGATTAGTTGTTTGAAAGTCTTGAACAATGCAAGCAGAATAGGAGAGAGAATGATGAGAGAAGTAGATGACAAATTGAGAAAGAAGAATAAGAGAGCAACAGGACAAGATGAAAATGCAGAAAAGTTCTGGCAAGTCAAGACCTTCATATATTCTCTAACTTAAGATTCAAAAACTCACAAATTAAAAGGGCCAGGAAAAAAAAAGAAAAGCAGCTGGCAACACTTGGTTTTTGTGCTGCTCGCGTGTGTTTTCACTGGCTGCTGACAATATTATTGCCTAATAATGAATCCTTACATAAAATACAGACTGCCTCAATTGCTTTCAAAATTGGTCATACCATTGCCAGTGTCACATTTATCGTGAAATCGAGGCAAAATGCTCAGAAAGGTGGCCATGAAATTGTTGCTAAATCAAGCCAGGTACAGAGGAGTTTAAGTTATATATGCCCATATGTACTCCTTACAGAGTACACCCGTGGACACAACTAGCCTCCACGTGACTCGGATAAATTCCAGTTCTTACCATAGTACCCGATACCTGTAGGTATGAAGAATTGCACCTCCCTTACCTAGAAGAGTCCGCAAGAGAGAAGCAACTCGCTGTGGGCTGTTTAGTTCTGCCAGTTAGCTCTGCTTTGGCCATATTCTTTAGGGCCTTTGAACCAACATCATCACCCTTCTTAACTCCATAGAGAATTCTACGTTTACCAAGCTTCAAAGTTTCCATCTTGACCCTTCGGAAAACTTCAGTTTTCGCTGTCTACGGGTCAGCTGACCCTATTTTTGCGTGGTTTGACCAAACACCACAGTGGAAAGCACACCTGACCACCTGACCAGGCAACAGACAAACCCTTGGAATGCAAATCTAAAACTTGACCGCGCAGCAAGCAGCGCGAATCCCCTGAAAAGAAAGAGGTGCCATGATCAGGACAGCCCAAGGAGGGCCAGCTGCAAAGAGAGGGACAGCAACAAGTTACAAAAGACTTGGATACTTTCATGAATGGAATCAGCCCAGCAATACTGTGAAGGAGGGGAAGAAACAAAGCTGTAGACAGCATGATTCGGCAGAGAAAGAACTGACTGAGTGAAGTGTCATAAAGGGCTCTTCCCTCCTCCCAAGTTCAAGAATTGTAGCCATGCGTGGAGGGACGGGTCACGGCTGTGGGGATAGATTCATGCGATGACTGAGGTTGGGTGGTTAGCAAGAGGCCGAAAAGCAGCAGTGACACCCGCCATTCCAGCCGCCGGCTAACCGTCACATCGTTATATAGAGGTTTTTGAGTGATGTGGGTTCCATACTAATATGAGCGGGAGCCATCTTAGAACTGGGGAGGGCGAGTTTACGCTCTTTTTCTTCTTTCTCTCTCTCTCTCTCTCTCTCTTTGTTTTTTGTCTCTTTTTATGTTTGGGCTGGGAATTGAGCATATTCGTTTTCTCCCATTTTCTTTTTCCTTTCCCTTTTCCTCTTCCTCTTCCTTTTTCCTTTTTCCTTTTTCCTTTCCCTCCCTTCCTTCGATTTAGTCATAAAGAAAGAACGAAAGAATTTTGTGGATTGGGGGCGGGCGGAGTATTTATTGTTTTTTTCTTATTTAATGTTGTTGCTGAAACAAATAATGAAATGTTGATTCAATTTGAGACAATGGTAGTGTAATCACGAAACAAAGCATTCCCCCGCCTCTGTATCTCTGTACTTTTCTTTTTCTTTTCTTTTTCTTCTTCTTTTTGGTGCGTTTGTGTTTCTGCTCTCTTGGGTTTCTTCTTGTTCTTACTTGTCTTAAGATTTCTTTGAAGATTATTGGTTTTTTTTTTTCGCTTTCTTTCCTTAAGATATCTTTTCCTCCCCTTGATTGCTCCCCTGGTTGTTCCACCTATGAAAGTGAGTGCAGGTGAAATACTTAAATACATATAATTCGAGGATCTTTTTCCTTCCTTCTCTCATATAAATTTTTTTTTTTATGTCTGGTCGTGAAGGGAAATGGGGATGAGAGAGGTGCACACGGCCTACATTAAAAAAAAACGTATACATATGGCTGGGGGTGTAGACGGAATATCTAGCCGTAAAGGGGGGAGGGGAAGGGTGTCTATATACAGCGGGTTTTATAACATGTTTTGCTTTTCATTAAAAGTTTCGTGTGATTTTATCTTGTCTAGGCTTGAAACAACCATTCGACCTCCAGTGTTGGGAATCCATCAAGGGTATGTAGCTATGTATCGTGTTGGTAAAAAAAAAAAAAAAAAAAAAAAAATTCAAAATCAAAATCTAAAATCGTTGGTCTTTCTTCGCGTTCCGGGGCTCTGATCAGTTAAGTTTCCTAATGTACCATTTGCGCAGCCGCGAAATCCTAGATTTAAAGCGTTAGATCCTCCTTGGCTTTCGGGTAAAACAAGAAATCAGGGGTGATAAATAGTAATGCAATGAACAAATAACCATACCGGAAACTCATCTATAATCGCGGCAGCCACCCTTTCAACTTCCTCAGCCAAATTTTGGACACCAGCATCCCAGACTCTTAAACTGCGCCCTGCCGTCTCTGCTGCGGGGCCAACACCCGGGATGCCCGAGTCGAAATAAATCACCCCTTCAATCTGATCGATGCTACCCTTTAATCTCCCCTGCTCAAGCATGCGTGCAGCATATGCTTCAGCTTTCTCCCCAGCGCTCAGATCCCCACTAGCCTCCAGTCCGAGAATGTTGCCCAATTCCCCCACGTGGATATTTTCATACAGTCGACTAGCGGCGAGGAGGTTGTGTTCAATGACAGCTCTACCAAGCACTGTGGATCCATCCGCCGTCACGGCGAGCTGGTGTGGGACCAGCTTCTCCGCGAAAGCCTTCACTTCCTCAGCCGTGAGTAGCCTGTCCATGAATATCTTCTCCAGTATATTGTATACGTCGAGAGACGATGATCGGTCATCCTTGTATAGACGAGATAAGGCACGGGAACGTTGGGGGCCAGCAGGTCCAAGAACGGCACATATAATGGAGGCAGAAAGAGCCTGGAGCCGGTCTCCCTCCTCCACTTCTCCAGATAAACTCACATTGAGATATTGCTGGCTTGCATCGAGGAATCTGCGATTAAAATCTGAAATGCGCGCCTGGGAGAGCTGGAAGTGAAGTTTAAGCTCTGGATCTTCGATCTTGGCAGGCATGTTCTTGACTCTGTTTAAAAAGCTCTCCGCATTTGTAGTATCGTCGTCTTCCAAATATAGCCGTACTATACGTATCCATATGCGCACTTTCGCATCGTCAGACATGAGGTGTTGGGAGCTATCGAACCGGATCGCTTGTAGTACCCTGGCTGCCTGTGTAAAATCTTCCTCCGCCTCGTACGCGTCTGCGAGAATTTCCCGGAGAACTGCATCCTGTGCCTCAGCAGAGGTGGAGTGGGATTGAATCTCGGACAGCGCATTTTGCCCAACCGCGATTATGACTGGGGAGGGTAACTTTCGGAGAGAGTTGATGAAGTTATCGAGGAGGGGTCGGGCAGCGACGATTCCGACGGATTCGCCCAGGATGGAGTTTAGGAAGGCAACGAGGTTGGGTTCAATGTTCAGGGAAGATGGGGATGATATTATCTTGGAGAGAAGTTCATTGTAAAGCTGTGACTTGCTCTGTTGGTTTGGGGTAGCTTCGATATTAGCCAGGGCAGAGGTGACATTAGGCTCCGCCATTGCGGGGGGGAGGGAGGGGGTGTGTGAGGCGGCGTCTGGGTCGTGAGCCGATGGTGTAAATGGTGATCCGTTTATATTTCGTTACTAATGAGGCACAGATACCTGTATTGCGCGTAAAGGAGGGAGGGAGGCTGAATGATAGAGGAATTGTTATATATACTATTGCTAGCTTCCACTGTCCTGTTGATGTTGATATAGCGCAGCGAGAACCTCGAGAGCTACCAGGCTTAGTCAGCAGAACATCGTGAACAAAAAATATAGCGTTGGAAATAGCCTGCATTTTGGCACCGATATAAATGTAATGTGTAGAACGCTAAGAAGTGGATAAAGCCCCATATCTTGGGCTCAGGTACATTATGCCAAATGCAGTCGATTATAATTACTGAAATGTATTGTCTACCCTGATTCCCCAAATATGCAGCATCGCGAACACAACATATCCGATTCGGACTTGCTGAAGGCAATAGGAACTGCCGCGCACGCTGGCCTTATATAACGCCACTACTTCCCACTTCATATGTTCAATACTGTTATCAATACGTATTAACCAGCACACATTTACTCAACGAAAAGATGGGTTATCTTGTTCCGTATCGCCATGCGCCGCCGAAGCCATCTACTCCAAGGGAAACATCTTTCAATTCCAAAGATATTGTCGCGCAAATTGGGGTGTGCAACGGCGCTGCCATTCGCAACTGACGGTGAAATACTCCGTAGTTCGTTTGGGGTTGAACAGTTAGTTTAGGAGCTATCCAATGCCATCTTCTGAAATGCAAGAACACCAGTCCGTCAAGAGTTCAAGCACACGGCCTGCGTAAAATTTTCACATCAATTCCAGTGCATGCAAAGCACTTTTTCCACAATTTTGGGGAGCATCGCATGCACTATCGCGTAGCCAAGATAGCAGCTGCGGGGATCAGAAGCTCCAAACACGCTTCAGGGAAGTAAGTTGAAATTACTGAGTATGCAGCAGATCCTCTACAATGACAAATATAGGACCACAAACTTTGGATGTGGGAAAATATAAACAAGGAGCCGGATCGGGCGACGGTGTGGACGTGGGCTAATGGAGTGAATCGTAGGATTATAACCAAATACCCAAATACCAATAACTTACACGCAGGTCAGTGCTTTTAAGCGATCGCTTCCACTCCAGGGCTTCACCAACCAACCAAACAAGCCTGTTCTTTCGGGCCACCATAAGCTTTTATTTAAGCTTATGTCTGACCCGTGGACCCACCCAGCCATGTCCAGTACAATACCAGCAAAAAATTGAGCGCCTTCATGCTTGCGACCCCAAAAAGGCAGCATGACAAGAATAAGGTGGGCGTTCTGGTAGTTACGTGAGACTATTCAGCCCAAGGACGAGTTTAAAAACGGTTTAAGAATCTTTGAATTCGAGCTTGAGGGTAAGATATGTGATGAGGAGAATATTAACGACAGCGGAGTAGAGATGTCCAAATGACATTAAAATGCCGGAGTCTGGCTTCTTCATGATAATAGTTTCAGCGGGATAAGTTAGAAAGCATACCCGCGGCTATACAGAGATCGAGAAGTGACTAGTAAGGAATCTAAGTAGCGTTTACGAGGGCGATGTTTCCAATATAAATAAATAAATTTGAACTGCTTCGTCGGTGGCAATTAGGTGGGATTCTTGTTTGAAGACCATTACCGCATTGAAGCGTGGCAGTCTCCACCGGGGGCGCCACGGAGGCAGATGCCGTGCTATGATCGAAGATTAAGAAGAGATGCAGCAACACACAGAGGGCCGAACATGGCGTTTTCTATGCAAAATTACTTGCTCTAGGTAAGTTGGGACCCTACCACCCCACCAAACTACTTTTGACAGCTGAAGCTTATTTGTCACTATGGTTTTTGTTTGTTTAGGTAGTAAAGGAAGTTCTGACTCCCTTTACACGGTAATAAATTGGTGATAGAGTGAAGTACTACTTTTGTAAGGATTCATAGCTGCCCAGCTGTTTTCTAGTGCCCACAAAACATGGGATGTGAGAGGGATGGCGTTGTCGTATCTAGGTCATGGGTCTTTGAGCATGTCAAATTTCGGCTGTCCCCATCATGGCTGAGCAGGAATTTGACGAGTTCGTGATGCCGAATCGTTTGACTAAAGGCTTGAAATTGTTGAATGAACCCTGATATAGCTACTCAGTATAAGCTAGTTATAAGCCAAATGAATGATCCCTAATATTCTTTTAGGTCGCATAAAATAAAAAGCGATGTGACGACTTTGCCAACACCATATTATCAAACGCCATATCCTGTTACTCCAGCGAGTTCTTTTAGATGACCATTCCACTCATCTATACTACGTTCTCAAACGAAACATTGGCATCGTCCTCGTCCATATCCGTACCAATCCCTGAAGCAGTCGGTTCTCCCTCCGAGTCGAAGTTGTAGCCCGCTGTAGGGGGGAGCTCCTCTTTGGCGTCTTTATAAGCCAAAGCATCGGCGTAGTTGCTTTCCCTGGCTTCTGGTTTAAGCTCCCAAGTCATAGCGAAATCTCCGCTCTTGACAAGATGAGCCACCATTTCCAACGTTTGTTTGAGGTAAGCCTCCGGTTGCTTGAGTTCTGCTTTGAGAGATTTGAATGGCCAGTACTTGTGTCGTCGGAAACATCCATAGATAAGATCCAGCAACTCGTTTTGTGGCATGCGGGCCGTCTTGTTCTCCTGAGCACGAGCCTTGGCAGGTTTCGCAACTTGCTAATCGATGGGTTAGGAACGGAGAAGATCCAAGCGAATAGTTTACTTACACAGGAAAGTTTGATTTGACTTACAATAAAAGTAGATTTATCGGCAACCGCAACGGTCTTAGGCTTGAGCATCTCACCACTAACTTTACCAATATATAACGTTTCACGTTTGGGTTTAAGGACGTCGAGTGCCCTAGCTTCAGCCATTCTCTGATACTCCTCATTTTCCACAGGAAGGCAGTTAAATTCGTCACGAACGCTACCGACAATTGCCGTTTGTTCTATACACCGCGTTAGAAGCATTGGTTAATACGCTGGTATATCATCCTAAACAATTCTATAGAAATAGATAAAACGTACTTGGTATGGTCTTTCGCGTGTAAGGCTCCCATTTCTTGCGATTGGTTCGTTTCCTAGAATCGCGTTTTGTCTGTTCATAAAGATATGATCTTCCATGGGGTTGGGCTTCATTGAACAATATGCGGGTCCTATCCCGATATCCCGGTAGGTCCTTTTCGGTGAAAATGAAAGTGTTCTGCACCGCAAAGGCAGATTTATCAGTATTGACATTTTGTCGTCGCAGGTTGTAATCTTTCGGAACGCCTTTCATCTGGGGCATGTCATTAAGCCGCATGCTGACCTGTTTAGAGCGGGATAAGTTAGCACTACTACTTCTTCTTCTTCTTCTTCTTCTTCTTCTTCTTCTTCTTCTTCTTCTTCTTCTTCTTCTTCTTCTTCTTCTTCTTCATCATCATCATCTTCTTTTTCGTGTTATTTGTAGCTAAATTTGTGGAATGAGATGGAAAGCGAAGCGCATACACGTTTGATGTCTGTAGGGCCACCCTCTACCCTAATAGTCCCGATTTGTACTTCTTCATCATCTTCCAGCCTTGACCAATTTTCCCAAAGCATTTTCGGTATACGAGTCAACCAAACATCTTGCATTGAATTAGAAAAATCCAAATCACCTGTATCTTCGTAGATATCATCGTCGGATATGGTACCGGCGAGTTCAGGTTTGGCATCGGGGTCAGGCTTGACCATGGGGATTGGGCTTGGCTCTGGTTTGACTCGTTGGCCTACAGGCCCGGGTCCCGAAGCCATGTTATGGATAAATCCGGAGACACCTATCTGTTGTACTGGAAATTGGTTTACGAGAGTATCGAAACGAATGATGAGGCGGTAGTATTCAAGCTTTGTTTTCGCAGTGGCGGAATCGGCGTTGATCTCCAGAACTTGCTCTAACAAGTCGGGACTTCTCCCAGTTGCTCAGTGTTATCTCCGTGGATAAACCAAAATCTCAGTACTCGCTCCGTGAAGTTCCCAAGGTTTGAAGCTGATGCGACGAATGAACCGAATAATTTGAAGAACCGAAGTTTGCGACCCTACCTAAATAAAGAGCATGCTGCAGGAGTGACGATATGGCACCTGGGAATAGCATCACGTGATTAAATTTAGCGCCGCCATCTCGTCATTTTAAAAGCAGCCATGAGCGAACCCATCCAAGCTTGTTTTCTTTCATATTCACTTCACCTCAGCCTCAACATTCCTTTATCAACGAAGCATATAACAATCTACGAATGTTACAGTTACCTTAGAGTCAACATCGCAATGACAGAAGACCAAGATCTCCTGGCTAAAATTGGGCAGCTTGCAGGTAAATTTCTGATCAACATCAATTTGACATCTCCTACTAATGTAGATCTCTCCAAGGGCAAATCAATCAGCATAAAAATCAGGCTACACCCCAAGCACAGCCATCGCGTGGTGGACATCATACACCTTACAGTTCGCACCACCCGCGACACCACGCAGGATGGGCTCCCTACCGTGGACGAGGTAGACACCTGGGCCCCCGACGCCATGCAGCTCCTCATCGAAATCGAACACTTGTTCTTAGTAACCAGGCTACGCCATCGGAAAGTGCAAGCGGTATCCCATCCGGCAACACGTCTACTGATGATATGAATGACAGCAAGCCTGGAAACCAAAATGGATGGGTTGCCAAGAGGGACCGCCACATGCAACTAATAAACTCGGCTATATACGACAAAGAAGCTCAAGCGAGAACCAAGGCTATCGAAGAAAGCCGCAAACTCAAAGCCCAGAAAAAAGGACAACGAGAAGAAGCCAAAGTTTTAAGACATGTTCAGGGCGTTGGCGGATACCAGCCTATCGCAACACCAGTCGTTGGACAACGAGCGGCTTCATACAAAATCACTATACAAGGCATTCCGTTCCAAGTTGTGCAAGGCGGGAGCAAATTGATTCGGCTACCTAGTGAGATCGTTACCCCTCTAGATGGAAAGCTTGGAATCGGCTTACCCTTTCTAGATGAACCGTCTGCGGCGAGCGTTACTCCCAAGAAAGTGAACATTGGTGGTGTGGAGTTTGTGAGAAGTAAGAAAGGAAACCTGCATCGTTTAGGGTCAGTGGTTTCGAGAAAGTATGTACCTGCTCAGTGGAATATGCTCGATAGAATTTCATCGCGTATTGTCTTTAACAATTACCAATCTGTAGGAAAATTGGGATTATTAAGAAGAGGAATGAGCTCTGCAAAAGATTTACTTCGACGGGTACCCGACTCTCTCCCTCCGAAAGCTTCACCACGTCCACCATGATGATACCGATTAAGCATACGGAATTAGACAGGGGAAGTGTGGTTTTTTGGCGTACTGACTTGTATATCTTTCTTCTAGGTTCCTGTTTCAAGGGTCCGACTTGCCCCTATATTCACGATCCTCATAAAGTTGCCATCTGCAAAGAGTTCCTTCAGACAGGCGAATGTGTGGCTGGTATGGCGTGTGATCTCTCACACGAACCAAGTGCAGAAAGGTCTCCCTCATGTTTGCATTTTCTTCGTGGGCGCTGCTCTAATCCATCATGCCGATATGCACACGTTCGAGTGAATCCTGGTGCGCCTGTTTGTCGCGATTTTGCGATTCTGGGCTACTGCAGCAAGGGAGATACCTGTGACCAGCGACATGTCCACGAGTGTCCTGACTATGCTAACACGGGGAATTGCGGCAACCGGAAGTGCCAGCTCCCTCACGTGGACCGCGCTGGCCAAATCCGCAAAATTGCAGCTAATAAAGCAGAAACTACTGATAATAGAGACAGTGCCGACGACGATGATATCTCTAGTGAAGAGGAAGCATACGATGAAATTGATTCGGATGATGTTGACTCCGATGATCTTGATGATGACCCCGTCATCATCACAGAGGGAGTGGACACCGGCGAAATTCCGCGGCAGCAAGACTTCGTCCGTTTTTCATCTTAACCTAGCAACTGAGAACCGTTGTTCAAATTGTTCAACGCCTGTAGCAGCTAAAACTTTGGAACGAAATACCCCTGATACCTTCACAAGGAATTAACGTAAGGCTTCGGACCCTTCAGAAGCATTGGCTTCCTTTATTTTCCTTTGCCTTTTCTCCTAATCTCCCTTCTGAAGGATGCAGCGGCGATCGGTTCTCTCTAGAGTTCCACGGAGCGCAGAATAAATGATACCGTATGGCGTATTCGGTCGATTTTCTATATTTTGCTATCCAAGTTATTGTGTACCGAACGATCCTCTTTGAGATGGAACTGTAGACATCCCGTCGCCTCGGTTTTTTTATATTTTATATTTTATCCTGGCTACCCGTTTTCTTCTTCTTCGTTGCTTTTTCCCTTTTGTTTTGCATTTAATTTGGCGATAGGAATAGGAGATACCCTTCCCTTTTGCTTCTATTTTTAGCTTAGTATGACTTTATATTATGTCTCTCATTATAAGCCACTTCCCATATGAGTTATCTCAGGAAGTGTGAAAAATGGAGAAACAAATGAAAGAAATGGGAAAAATGAAAAACAAATCTCATTTTGAAGGGTATTGTTTTCGAAAAAAAAAAAATGAAAAAAAAAAGGAATGCAACCATACAACCAATTGAAAATTGAAATGAAAAATATAATTTAAATGTTCTGCACTCTATTCGTGAATTGGACCTTTCACATGCTCTCGAGGAAGGGTAAAATCGTGGCAGCATTTTACATTGAGACACCTCACACCCACACCCAGACCTCAATTGCCATACAGGATAGGTTCGCCAGGTAGCCCTGGAGGGGAAGAGATGTCGTCGAAACTGAAATGAGCTAAATAGGGTTTGATTGACAGCTCACGATTTCCCTGCGCAAGGAGGGCATTAAAGTAAAATAAAAATAAAACGTAATGGGGAAGAGGAGAGAATGTATTTACAATGAATGGGTAACAACAACAGCAGCAGCAACAACACAAAACATGAGGGGCGTCTTCAAGTTCCCCTTCCCAATGAAATTTGGTAGTAAATTTGTTAGTTTGTCTATTTTATCCTATTTCATTTCTTCATCGTCGTTGTCGTCGGGCAGTAACTCATGCATAGTGCATAATAGGCGATATGCAATTACAGTTCTGCTTGTTTTGTCTCTATGTAGTAGTATATAGGTATTTTCTGCGTATAGTTTAAATTGTTATTGCCCTTGATGAGCCCACGAAGAAGTGAGAGTCTGGTTAGTTGCGTCATATGTTTTGAAAAGACAGATTAAATGCGTCTATGATTGCTCGCCATGTGGATTCGTTGATATGGGTAAATTGTTGCTTAAGCGAGAGAAAAGGGAGGGAGGTGTGTTAGATTTCCTTACCTGGAGGGCTTTTTGATTCATTCTTCCCCTGCTCCCTGCCAAATACTGACTCTGAAATATTTAGATGGAGGCAACGTCGAGGTTGGTTTGTATATCAAACATAGGTCAGGCAGAGGACCAATTGAGTGACAGAGATTTCTCTCTGCCTCAGTTTCTTTCCTTGAGCTCCTTGATCCTCGATATACGTCTGCTCTCTTCACGTAGAGTACAATTCCTCCAACCCTTCCTTTTTAAACATCACGCCAAACCGAAGAATTTGACTTAACCCCTCCACCACAGAGAGCCAAGTTGACGTCAACAAGCATTACGAGGTACATATAAAATCCACCCAGGCACCCGGTACTTTGGGCCTTGAATGCGGACACAAAATGCAACAACGGACCAGTTCTAATTAAATATCCATGTAAGTATTTGCAGCAGTTTAAGCAATAATAATCGTCAACTGGACCAGCCCGCACCAGTTTTTCCATGAAATGGATCCAATATATTTGGTAACATGCACGCTAACTGAATGAAGAACCGAGTCGGAAACACAGCCAGCCTGGGCCTATTGTCGCAGACCGCGTGTAGGTCGTTCGTTTGCTACTTAGCTTCTAAGCGCAGAAAAGGTAGAACAGTATGTACGAGCCCGTAAAGTCTGACATGCGTTTTGTCTAGTTAAGGTGTATTGGCGACATTAGCTGTTTTGGCCTTCATGGTGACTCTGCTTTTTCAGTTGGATGTGTTAGATTTTAATTCCAACGCCGTGCACTGTAGTTATATGCGTGATGAGGAAATGGACAGGAAGCTAAGAGAGAGCGCGGTGGGGTGGCAAGGCTGCATCGAGCATGTGTGCATGACATACTTTTTCCCTAAGCAGAAAGCTACATGTATGGATTTTTCAGCATATGTACTGTACCTTGACTGTGTCCATGTCCAGTTCCTGAGTTCAAGGTGGTTCTGAAAGGTTCGTAAACCAACCCTTTTCATAATAATCGTCCTTGCTGAAACGGGGTTAATGTACTGTACATGTACTTATATTGCCTACATGCATAGCGCCTGAAACATCTGTACGAGTGTGGTCCCATTTGGGTACTGAATTCGCTGCTGGGAAAATCGTCCGAGACGGGGGGCAAAATTACGTTGCTGGAAAGGGTGATGGTGTTGTTGCTGAATATCAGGGATGAAGGAGAAGTTGTGAAGACTGCTGTGGAATTATAAGCTAATACTGGTATTCAGTGAATCCAGTGCAAAAAGTTACGTAGAATCCTCCGTAGTTGCATCGGACCACTTTGGGAGGCAGGGACAAAGTGACGATGGCGGTTTATTAATCTTCGTTGGCCAATTGCCTAATCAACCAGAAATAGTGCACTTTTCTACCACACAGTGCTACTGAGGCCTTATCATTAAGTGTCACATAATTATTTATGGACATTAATAATATAGATTTCGGCACTTTCCAAAAATTATGTCTTTATCACCAAGCATGAAACATGGACTGTACAATTTAACAAGGGCAAGTAAATGTAGCACAGCGGATTTTAAAGCAGAGAGAATGCCATACATTCCGTATCCCAGTAAAGTACGCACATAAATACATACTGCATTAGGGAAACCAGAATAGAGAAAGCATGATATTGGCATAGTTGTTTTCAAGTAGAAGTGGCAAATCCGTGTATTTACTCTCCACAATAGAGTCTTGGTTCGGGTGGAAGGTTGCTTCAAATCAGCATGAGGCAAAATCAAACACCCCTGCTCTCGAATGCAGCGGAGAAAATATGGAAAATCATTATTAGGGAAATAATACCATTGGATATATCCCTGATGTGCACCATTTGACTCGAGACCTCGGGAGCAGAGATCTAGATTCTAAATAGACTTAGGACAAATTCGCTTCCAGAAACTTAGGCGGCAAACGCGCTAAAGTTGGACCCACTCACAACTTTGTTCCAACCGTAATTGGCTACTTCCCAAAACACGGACATGGTGATCCATCGGCGCGTTTGACCACGCTTGTTGAACCAATTAGGCTCAATAATAAGCACGTGTGCTTAATTTCGAAAATACCAGGAAAAATTGACTGGTCTATGATGTTGAAGTTTACGAGCTCAGACCAGGTTGATGCTCTACAGAAGCAACAAACTCTCCGAAAATTTCTGGCTAGGCGGGCTGGGTGAGCTTCAAGCCCTGGTCTTGGTTAATACCATACAATGACCAGATCTTGCGCTGGGTACACTGGATAATTGGAGGAGAGCGATATCGAATAAAACGAAGCCATGAACTGCTTGCGCTTCTGGGGAATACCACGGGCAATAAAGAGTGTGATATTGGGGGCCTGTCTCTTTGCTTTAGCTGCGATGTGGAAGACCGGGCGGGGGTAGGAATCATGGAAAAGAGGGTGGGATTTATAATTCTATCTTGAGAAACTGTATGGGACATGTTGCAAATCCTCCTGCATTGCCTGACATTCTAATGCTCTCCAAGTGTGGGAATTATGGGGTTGTATGCTCCCCATGAGGTGAATATCAGTTGACAAAAGAGAGCAAGTGAGGCCTCTCTCCGATCTTCGACGAAATACGCCTCTTGCGGTCGAGCCACCCATAAATCGCTGTACACCTTTCCTGCCCATTTCATCACGTCGTTATGAAAAAAGAGCATGCAAAATGCTACAATAATGAGGCCACCTCGGTGCCGTTTTGACCCCGCCAAGCGCGCCCCGCGATCTGCCAACTGGCCCCTCACTGCCCCTCCATCTAACACACCATGACACCTAACATCCCTCTTATAATCAGTCAAGGAACGGGCTAATAAATCCCACCCCTCCAAACAACGATAAACAAGAAAGAAATGGCTTGCTTTGAACCATAGCTCTATGTTAATTTTTTCTTCTTGTTCTTTTTTCCCTATCAAGAAAATGACCAGACCGAAAGGTAAGCAAATGCCAAGTTCGGTTAGATTAATTTATGCACCACGGCCCGTCCCTGGTTCCCCGCGTCCCCTGTCGCCCCCACCAGTCCCAGTCTTCGCAGCCCGACAGCTTGTATTATTGTTATTCCGTTTCACTGCTCTTGGTTGTGTCTTCTTTACTTATTTTGAGCCTCCAATAAGACATGGTCGGGTTATGGTTTACATGGTTATTTTTTATAAAGATGTGGGATCAGGCTCGCAGAGGGGGTGAGGGATGGGGAGTGGGATGAAAACGCCAACATGGAACAAAAAAAAAGTCATAGCCAGTATTTAATCATTTCGCGATGGAGTGAGTTAGGACCTCCAAACTTGATTAGGTCACCGTGCCGCAATGTTGATCCATTGATGCCTTAATCACTTTATAGCCTCATTGCCTGAGTTCGTGCCGCGAATGGTGGGAAGGCTGAATTTTTTGATCTTGTTTTGTGAATGCAAGCGAAATCTTAGCCCGTGATCCGTGGGAGGGGCCCAGAAACTACATTATCCATACATATCTCGGGTCAGGAAATGGATGTGGGTTAATTAGTTAACCTAAAATTTAAAACGCTAGGTCTGCAATTAAATGCACGAATTCCATGGGCCAAAACCATGTTGGAAGAAGCGGTGATGCCTCAGGCTAAGAATGTCAGGAATATATCATCACCTGCTCTCTGAGAAACTCACACTAGGTTAGTTATTTGGCCCAGGCACCTTTCATTTTTCCTCTTTTCTTTTTCTTTTTCTTTTTCTTTTTGCAAAATTCATGACCTGAGGCGCGTACATACTAGTAAGTAGAGAAATGTATGGCTATCAGTTCTTCTCGGTACTACATATGGTAACGGGATTGGTCTGGTTTGCTTTGTTTTGTTTCACTTCACGCCCATCGAGTGGATTTGGACGGATTTTTCTGTTCTGGATCCTTTTGTCCCGTTTATTTCATTTGGTCGTGGATAACTGAACGGAACGCCCATGGCGTTTATTTTTATCTTGTCACATTGCTATTTCCTTCATGACGGGGCTGAGGGGCTGATGAAGCGAGTGTACTCCTGCGGAAAACGATAGAGGAATGAAATAACTGGCTTTAGGACATGAGATTACACGACAAAATATTAATGTAGGTACAAGTTACATCAGGGCGGGTAGCCAGATGAAATTAGAATACAGTACATGTACTTGGATGCAGTGTACCCGATACAGAGGTTGGTCATCCATGAGCCCCAAATGCTGACGCTTCGGATTTCCCGCCAGCACAATGATGAAAATTCCGCAAGCGGAGTCTTCTGGCTTGCGTGGAATCAACCTGTGTTTTCGATAGTTAATAATTGGCAGTTACGACATTTGTAAAACTCTTCTCCTAGGCCAGGGTCAGTGCATATTAACATCACCCTTTGTTTCAGGGGAGCGAGGAAACCCCTCTCGGCATCGAAAGATTCTCCCCTCCCCATTTCATGCTGCTCACTAATGTTTGTTCATGTATGTATGCTCCTTATTATCACATCCTTTTCACCGTCATAGTACAGACCGACTCAATTAACTATGCATATTAAAGTGCTCACTACGCGTACTCACTACGCCGATCATCCACCAGACGAAGTTAAGGTGAACCGTGTAAGTTAAATTTGAAGATACCCCACCACCCGATAAGCACAGGCAAATGTGCCAGACGGGGGCATCATTACGTACGAAGTTCCGTCAAGATGGGTCTCTTAAAAAGGGAGGTAAGTAGACCGACAGTTTAACTCATTTCCCTGCATCTGAAAGGAGCAACCATTCTTCAGCGTCGACGGGGTGGATCGTTTCCTCTCTTAGGGACCTAGTTGTTCCAGCAATTTTTTTTAAAGATTAACCTGGGAACTGGGCGTACCTGAAGCACGCCCAAGAAGAGAGTGTAGGTTTCATTTTTATCTGGACTCGATGATTCTCCAAATGAGGCTTGGGTTCAAAAGTATACCTACTAGATAAAATAAAATAAATCGCCAATTTCCCGTTCTCTGGTGGTTTTAACCAATAGTATCCATAATGATACTGTTAATGAAGAAAAGAGATATCGTAAAAAAGAGGTAAGGCGATATCATTACCTGAATCTCGTTCATTGCCCGCTCTTAAGTGTCTGAGATGTGAGGCGTTCAGGCCGAAATGGTTCCTTTGTCGTCTCGTCTCCTCACATCTACCTCGCCTTCTGCCGGTTATCGGCCCCTCGTTGATTAGTTGGGGCTCTCTTGGGGGGCTTCTGGGTCTTTGGGGTGAGATCCGACTGGACTCTTGTAGCTAAATACGTAGTGTTTATTCAGTGGGCGGGTGGAGCTAAATGAAGTAGTGGTCGATTGTTCAACCAGCTTGCTGAGTGAACAGGTACTTGGATACCTAAGCACTTATTTATCGTGCTGACTATTCGGTGTTTGATTTGAAGAGGAGAAGCGGGTGGGGGGAGGATGTATTTATGTATGCCATGAGGGATGTGGTATTCAGCTTTATTTTCTTTTTTTTCCGTCTTGGTAACTTATTTCCTTTTTCTTCCTCCCCCGCACTTGATTCAAATCCGGCTTGTAGATCGGGTCTATTGCTCACCACGTCTTCTGATAACAGAGGGGTGAAAAGATAAAAATAAAATCCGTAACTACGAGGAAAATAGGCATCTGCATTTTACATGGAACGACAGAGTAGATTGTATGTCTGTCATGTAAGGGATCGGAAATAGTGGCAGGTAGAGAGGGACACGAGAAAAAGTCACAAGGCAGCTCTTTTCTTGACGGAGGCTGGCCTTATGATCGTGGGGTGTGGAGGAGTTAAACTAATAGCGAGAAAGACGGAGAGGTATCGTGATGGTATGGTGAAGACGTAGGTATAAGGGAACGGGAGATCAAGCGAATGATGAGGGTTCAAGGAGGATATTTTCATCCTCATGAACATACGCGGTACATCTGTAGAAAATTATCAGGTATAAAGATGCTTGTTGAAATGGGTATTTGGAACACGGGGAAGGAGGCAGCGGTAGGGTCGAAAACGGAGCGTGTTTTGCGAGTATCATGGCCAGTAAATTCAAGAATATGGAGCAGTCAATATAAGTCAATACAAGTGATGCGAGGTTCCTCGTAGTGAGATGCAGGAGTGTCAAGGAGATGTCAGTTTGAGAGTCGAAGGTGAGGTCATCGAAGGAAGAAACCGTGGGCCAACCCGCGGTCATTCCGCCATTCCAGCCATCACCAGGCAACATGACCAGTCAACCTTCACGACACCCAAAAACTACACGAGCAGGAGAAGTCACAGATAGAGTGAGAGAGAGCCAGAGAGGAAGACGATTGCTTCTGATGTGCTGCAGCGGTGGGAAATGAAGATTATTACACTTTCTAATACACCATCCCTCGGATGGGTGGTATTGCTGGCTTTCCCACGAACCAGAAAGGAACGAAAAAAAATAAGGGTTCCGATGGCATCGTACATATATGCAGATGGTACAGTACATTCAAGAAGTTCTGAGACGTGCATCGAACTTATGCAGAATAACGATGGGCAAAAATAAATTTAAGGGCGGAGATATGCTGGGCAATCTGCACAATCATAGGGTGGATATGGGTTGCCCGAGACCACGACAAAAAAAGGTACAAGGGACGCGAGACCAACAAGCATCCATGGAGACGAAGCAGAAACCATAAGCTCATGGTATGAAATCGACGGGGGCCTTAATCTCTGGCGCTGGAGTTCGTGGCAGCCACTCAGCAAGCCGGACCCGCGTCCCCTGTTGCTGGATCTGTTCAGGTCAGGTATTGCTCCAGCAGCCAGTTGGGAGTCTCAGATGCAAGTCTACCCAATGCTAGGCAGAGCATCCAATCGCTGCCATGCGACGAGCTCTAGACGGACGATAAAGCGTCGCCTTACTTTTTGGATCCCACACGCCTATGCTGGGGATCCTTTAGACCCTGGGACCACCCATCTCACTGGACCACTGATCGGTCCCGGGACCAGAACAACCACAGAACGTTCTGACTGAATGTGTGTGCCCCTCGCTCTTGTATTTTTCGCGGAGCATCCGGTTCATCTAAAAAGAAAAGAAAAAAGGAACGAGGACATTATGGGACTTCAGTTACGGGCCTTGATTTGATGATGGCTCTGACAGGAATGTCGCCTCTCAAATTATGATTATTTTATCTTTCTGACTCTCTTTTTTATGCCTGAATTTTGATATGATACGTCGGGGCCAGGATGCTTGATCTCATTGAGGAATAGACTCCCTCTCAAACAGATGCTAACGACTCTCAAGGTTCGCCAAAATCCGTTGACCGACTGGACAGGGGGAGTTTTGTCTGCGCGTTCTGCCAGGAAAACTAACGGTTTAGAGGATCTGCCCGCAGCACGAAGAAGGGAGTTCTTTTGGGAACAAAAACAATGGCCTTAAACCCGAATTGAATTATTATCGGGAAGGAGGAGTAGAAGGTTTTTTTCTTCTGTTATATTTATTATATCCTCCTCCTCGTTGTCTTGTTTTCTTCAATCAGCACATTATTATCACTCTTCACTATCATACTGCACAGCTGCAGACCGCTATATTACTCGGGTATACTCCTACATCGTCTTACCTACATATATTAACATCAACCTGCCCCTCGAGCTCTTCCTCAGTATTCTTACTCCCATCAAACCTGTCACCTCTATTATCGCTATTATATTATTGTTATTATTATTATCTCACTTTTATTGTCTGATCGGTTGTTGAACCGGTTTGACAATTAATTCATCGATAATACTAAAAAATAATAGTATCTCCCCGCACTGATATATCCTCCCCTCCCGGTCACACACACACTACTGAGCTACCACTTTCCCACCCCAACTTGCTCGCTCTCGCTGCTCCGTATATCTGCTGCTTATCCACCTCCCACCCAGCCACACCGCCTCTTCTCTTCCACCCATCCGACCACTTTTCCTCTACAACAACAATCCTCCTCCTCTGCTCTTCTATCATTCATCCTTTCTCGGAGAGATCGTTCATTCGCAGCTTTATTTTATTCTCATAACGACTTTTACGATTTTTAACGACCCTGTTATATTAACGCCGTGCTTATCCCGCTTCTTACCCCTCCTCGCTCTAATCTCTCATCACTCTTCACACATTCACATCCACAACCATGACGAGATATCAGCCTTCGTCGACATTCGAGTTCTATCACCAGTCACCATCTGCTCTTGATTCGAAACCTGTGTTTTCCGGGGACGACGAGATGAGCGTACTGGATGATAAGATCCTCGAATCCTCCACTTCAGATATCCCCTCCATGCATGACCCAAGGCGGTCGTCCTTTGATCACACTTCAGAGGACTTCTCCAGAAGAAATTCAGTCTGGTCAGACTCCCAATCGCGACATGCCTCTCAAATGTCTACCCCCCTCTTTGAACCTGTAAACCCCTTTGTCCGAGTAGACACCACACAATCCTCCGGCTATGGCCAGCAACAAGCATGGCCCCTCTCCGCCGATTCCGGCTCATGTACGCCCACCCCAATCTACGAACAATTCCCCCACGACTACGACGGGAACTCCACCAACCCTTTTGCCGGTGGTGCTGTTGGTCCTGTTAACCCCATGTCCTTCTCCCATATGCCATATCGACCTGGGTCGACTTTCCCTGGGTCTACTGCGACGCCAATGTCCCCTCAGTCCAGCCAGGGTTGGGTATCTGGGACGTCAGAGGCTACCGAGGCACGCTCGAAACCCATCCGGAATGCCACATACCGGAACGGATCCCCGTTGCATATGCGGCGAGATGGCATCCGGAAGAAGAATGCTCGGTTTGACATTCCCGCTGAGAGGACTCTCAGCAACATTGACATGTTGATCAGTCAATGTACCGATGAGGATGAGATCAAGGAGCTGAAACAGCAAAAACGTCTGCTGAGAAATCGACAGGCAGCGTATGGACCCCTTCCTTTCTCTCTCTTCAACTTCCCCCCTTCCTATCAACCCGTATAAATGAAAGGACTATTCCTTCTAGCCCAAAGGAACAGAACCTCAAACTGATCTTCTTACAGACTTGACTCCCGACAGCGGAAAAAGGTGCACACTGAACAGCTCGAGGAAGAAAAGAAACGGAATTCCTCTCATATCCACGAGCTCGAAGAAGCCATTCGGGAGATGAAACTCCGGGAGGCAGAGCACCATCGGGAAAAGGCGGAACTGTTTGAGCGTGAGCAGCACCTGCGCGGGTATATTGACCAGCTCCACATGGAGAAGGAAGAAATGATTCGGTCCCATACTCTTGAAACTGGTGAACTTCGCAAGAAAAATGCAATTCTTCGAGAACATCTGGAGAAAGTGGAGTTCAATGCCCAACCAACCCCGAATTCGACATTCCGCAACGAGTTCTCCGACTACGAGAACATCACAATGGAAAATGCTCCTTGGGATGACTTCTCGATGGTGAACGAGTTCTCTCTTGGCAGTGAAAACCATGCGCTCATTCGTACGCCTACTCCTGTTCCTGACAACAATGTTCTTGTAACTTCCAAAAAGTCCGACAAATCTTTGGACAAGCCTCCCGGCCACACCGACTCCTCTCCTTTCAGCTGGAACACATTTTATATGTGTTTACTTTTTGGTGCTTTCATTGCGTCAAATAACAGCTCGGTCTCACCTGCTATTCCACCCCTCTCAGAGGAATACCGTGCGGAATCAGCAAATGTCTTGAGAGCTGTTCTCGCATCCGCTGATTCGTCTGATGCTGCCAATGCCCTGAATTCTGGGACCATTCCAGGCCCATCCTCTGCCACTGCCATACTCCCCGCCACCATTACTGGTGCAGAAATGGCGCAGATCACCTCTGGCGGAGGACCTCCCACATCAAATCTTGATGACTTGCATCACAACCTTGTCGCCCCTACTAAGCAACAAGAGGAGGAACAAATCTTTTCTCTCAGCACGGAGAGGTATAGGTCTCTCACCACCTTAGAAGACGATGGAGGTGACTTTAAGCCTCCTCCATCGAATTTCCAGCAAGCCTATGCCACCATGCGCAATGCCGGCATGCAACATACAAAAAATTCTCCTGACATCTATTCGCGGTCTCTATTATGGGACAGGGTGCCAGAAAAGGTGGTTCGAGATTTTAGGAGGATGGTGAAGGAATGCAGTGCTCCAGCTCCTGGCAAAAGTGAACAAATCGGAGCCGTTTGCCAGTCATAATATCTACGGCAATCAGACCTCGCATCCATTCCTTGCTCTGTCCTTTGACATGATGATTCGTAACGGACCTATTGTACGATGCCTTTGAGCATCCTACTCCGCTTGACGCGAACCCCGACAATTTCTTTTGTGTGACGAATTTCTCCTACTTATGTCGACATGTGTTTTTACTCTAGTGGGTTCATGAACAGCATTTACAAGCAGGCCTTATATTTGAATTTTTTATTTATTTATTTGTTTTTATTTTTTATTTTTTATTCATCCTCTCTGGGATTCTTTTAGCAAAACAGGCAAAACGGTTGGGAAGCGCGCATATTTCGAAACAAATTTTTTTTAACTCTTCTCTTCGGAAACCAGACCTACAGCACTAGATGCGACCGCAAGGCGAGAATTCAGGGGCGACTTTTTTTTCGCTTGCCTAATTCACCTCCATCATGGGCGACCATAGCGAAACCACAAACAACAGATGACATACCGTTCAAGCGGGCAACAGACGACGAACGACCGCGGCATCCCCGCACATTTTCCTATCTACGCCCTACATACTATGATCCAACTATATACACTGCACCTTACAATCTCCTTCGTCTCGACCTTATCTTCCCATGTTATTCCGCCTCTCTGCAAGACGAGCCCACCCAACAACGACAGAATACTCTTCGACCTAGAAAACAACAGCACGCAGCAGGCCAACCCACCACAAGAAGATTTGGCTTTTTACAACCGAATGAAAGCCCAACAGCTCTTAGCCAGCAACAGTATTTCCTTGGTGGACTGTTACTTGCATTCTGCTATATATAAACACTGTACAATTCCTTTTGGTTTTACTTCTCCCTTTTGCAGGTACACTGGTGCGAACGAAAAGCTCCCACACTCATTCCCCTTCTCTCCAAACTTAACCCAACCAAGTCCTGGTAACAGGATGGGGTAGGTTAGCGTGGGGATTGAGCGGCTTGCGAATTTTGGCCATCTTTTGAAATTTGTCTTGCGTGTAGCCGTTATGTAACGTTTCGTATGCGGTTTCTTCTTGCTCCTCTCATTGTTTGATAATTTGTTTTGTAATATGTTTACCTAGCTTACCGTTTCTGGTTTTCTGTTTTGTGTGTGTTTCTATTTGTTAGCTACTTGCCTTTTTTCTCATGTTCATGATGCTTTGGAATTTATGACAACATCTATCTCTGCATGTTTTTGTTGATAGCTTTCGCGTTTTGATTTTTTCGTGTTTTATTTCTAGCGATTGCGCATGGTCCCAGTTTCTCCCCTCCCCCCATATTGTGGATTGGGTTTCCCTGATCCGGCCCAATTTTGTTTTTTTGTTCTTTTTGAAATGATTATTTGGGGACCCTTTCCGGTTCTCCTCGTCCTGTTTAGTGGTATGATTATGATTATGATTTCTTATGAAAAATGGCTACGCTTTATGTCTTGTCAACCGCGAGGCAAATTGAAGCGAGGGGGCTTCCGTTTCCACTGAACGCTTATGATTGATTATGTTCCCCCCCTTTTTCCATATTTTTATTTATTTAAATATTTAACTTTCAATCCTTTACCCACGCCATTCTCTTCTTCTGCATCTCTCCCCTCAATTAACGGAAGACAGCCAAGACAATCACTCTTGAATATTCTTATTATTTGGCTACTTAAGTGACCCTATTTCCACAATCCCACATCTAATCCCCAAACCACTTGCCTTCTTTGGACATATTTTTAATTCTAATTATAATCAAATCATGAAATGCATTTTTTGATTTCCATGACGGTCTTCTTTTCCAGCGAGACCATATACTTCTACATCAGAGGGAATAAAGGAGAAACGCGAAATAGAATTCAATTAACGCGGACTGATGGATATAGTGTCGTGCGACGAAACAACCCGTTCGTTCCAGAAAATCATATAAATCGAAAAATCGAAAAATGAAAGGGTTGAAATAAAATTGGCCAATTAAATCTTCACATAAACAAAAAATCCCTTTTACTTCGGATTATACTTGTCCTTCCATATCCTGTGTCGGTAATAAAATGTCAGCAATGGCCTGGGGAAGAGATCAACCAAAACTAGCGACGGGAATGGTTGGGCTGATGAGGTCTGGTGCTTGTGCTTTGCGGTGTGGGGGTGGGTGGGCTAAAAATAGCCCACAGTTGGCAATTTTCAACGACAGCCTATCAAGGCCACCTGACACTTGCGGTTTGAGACGACTCAACACACCGACACTTTCTCACTCTCAGACATAGACATAACACGCAGACGATACGGTACGGTGCCAAGAGAGCTGCGAGCGAACGCTTCGTCATGTCATATGTAGCGTGTCTGCGTGTTTTTTGGAAATGTATGGAGGGGGAGTTCGGGATGTTTTGTGTTGCGGTGT
Organism: Emergomyces orientalis; assembly: GCA_002110485.1. Classification (NCBI taxonomy): domain Eukaryota; kingdom Fungi; phylum Ascomycota; class Eurotiomycetes; order Onygenales; family Ajellomycetaceae; genus Emergomyces; species Emergomyces orientalis. The sequence continues at coordinate 3,731,181 of MOWL01000067.1, forward strand.
TTGAGGTTGAAGATTGGACTAATCCTTGTAAAGTTGGCGGCGAGGGAATAGATAGAGGTACGAGGTACAGGCACCAGGGAAAAATCACAAAATACAAAACACGATATAATATGACACAAGCAGCAGTATGGGCATGGTTCGTGGTGTCTAGGCTGAGAACGGACGGGAAGCTGCAATGTGATGTCAAGGACCAAGCGCGAGCAGGCAAGCAGAAGCAAGGAAGCAACTAAGCAAGCAGGGCAAAATAATTGCAGCTGCTATTTCGCGAAGTGCCTTTCTTGGTTGCTTGGGTTGATTAAATTGATTGGGGTGCTTACTCGGCTGGGTCCGGTGCCCTGGCCCGGTGTGGGTAGGGCTAGTTTATGCTTCATTTCGGGGGGTTTACGTTTCGGGGGGGAAATAAGAAAAGGTGATAGGGAAAAATGGCGAAAACAATTATCGGTGGATGAGGAAGGAGAAAAGGACTAACCAAGTATTTCCAAGCGTCTTGCTGCCGTTCTCTTCTGCGAGGCGGTAGTATTTTGCGGCGATGTACTATAAATGAAGAGAGTTTGAAACACGATTAGCATTGATCCATTCATAGCTCCTGTTTTGTATTCTGCAAGGAACAAAACAACAAAATCAAAAACGAGACAGGGAAGGAGGGAAGGGGGGTAATGGAGGGGGGACGGGTTAAACGGCAAATGGATAGTGATGGCAAAGGGGAGCTTGGGACACTTGAATGCCCAAATGGAAAAGTGAGGGAGGGGGGAAATAGACGCATTGCTGCCCAACGGTGATCGGTGTGTGGTTGGTAAAAGCTTCGCCTTTTTCCCTTGGACACGCTATGCAAGGCACTGAGCCAGTGGGTGCGGCGTCAACCCAAGACGGATTCAGCCTCAACAGGCTTCTCAGCCTGAGCAATTTGAATGGACAAGAAAAGTTACGATTTTCCAATCCCCTTTTGTATACATCTCGACAGAAGAGTGAAAATTTCAAAGTATGGATAGTCGATACAGCAAAAGCTGCAGGACAAATGGGAACCTCTCTCTCTCTCTCTCTCTCTCTCTCTCTCTCTCTCTATTTCACTTACTCTATCTTTCTTCCCTCCAAACCCCTCCAAAAAACACCACGCTGCCTCATTCATGGCGTCCGTGTCTCCCAGATTCGCTGCAGTCTCATAGTAATGCCTGGCTGCGACGGGATCTTTGGCTACTCCCCAGCCATTACGGAAACAATTCGCCAGTTCATAAATGGCAAGCACCAATTCGCCCTTAGCTGCACCGCCCTTCTTCGTCCCCGCACGCAGAGCTTCCGCCTCGATCGAGGCGGAGTTGGATGCTGCGGCGGATAGGTAGGTTACAGCTTTGTCAGGGTCGGGTGCACAACCCCACCCATGTCTGTATGAAGGTGTAAGAGATTGTTCTTTTAGTTTCGTTCTAGGGGTAAATGAACAAACCGGAGAGCGAGGCCGTATAGCACTTGGCTCAATGCGTTGTTCGCACCATTAGGATCGGCCAGTCTGCCGAACATCCGTGTTGATTCCGCGAGCTCTGTTTCGAAGAACAGGAAATCAGGAATAAGCCAATGAATTAATACTCTTCACTGCTCGCTTTGAATATCCATATTTTATGTAGAACGGTGGTAGCTTAAACTTACGCCCCTCTTCATGTAGTCGAATCGCTTCTTGAATATTCTCCTACAGCACATGGAGCCAATTAGCAACCCAGCCTTTCCTCTACGGTAACATACCATAACTACAATCCTTCCCCTAGATATCAATAAAAGTAAAAACTAGACATACATCACCCTTTTTCTGCTGCTCAATATCCCCCATCGGACTAGTAGGTCTGATACCAGCTCCATTCAACCCCCCTTGTACCATTATCGTCGCCCTCTTCTCCCACTGTGCCTCACGCTCCTGCGCATCGCCCGTGTCGGGCGCGATTTGTGGGAGATCCGGAGGAAGATTGATGGAGGAAGCGCTGGCGGAGCGCGAAGCACGGTTCAAGTGCAGGCGCCGGGAAAGGCGGTGTTCACCCTTTTCACCGCGTGCGGGCGATAATTCATGGCTGGGTGAGTTCTCGTGGCTCCCGGCGGAAGAGACATTGGAATGGCGGCGGAGGCGGGAGAAGGGGTTGTGCGACGAAGTGGAGGGGTTCGAGGGGGTAGGAGATCGGGATTGAGGCTGGGACTCGGAATGAAGGGGGTGGGAGTGCGAGTGGGGTTGGGATTGGGATTGGGATTGAGGGTTGGCGTCGTTGAGGCCTGGAGGTTGGATAGTTTCGGTGGTGTATGTGTCTGAACGGAAGAACTTAAATTCGGGAGTTTGAGGGGGAGGATTAGGAGGAGGGAAAAGTTCTTGCTGGTAGAAGCGTTGCTGCTGATGCTGCTGATGTTGGGTGTCGTCGTCTTTCATTTTGTCTTTTTTCCTGAGAAGGTCTTTGAGCGTCATGGCGTCGATTTATTTCTTTGCTTTTTATGTTCTATGGTGGGGCAAACTATGCGCACTTTGAAGATAAGGGACGGGGATAAGTTAAGCTTTTGAATACGCAGATAGCTGAGTGCAATTATATTTTGATTCCATATATTTAAAAAGGAAGAAAGCAGAAACATATTAAAAAATGCGGATATCTGGACTCTGAAACAGCCCTTATGAACATTACAGCCCTGGCGATTGTGGCTGTGTGAAGCGTACGTAGGGAGCTAAGAATGGGGACAAAGAGGGACAAAACGCCGAAACACTCAGCCCTATGTTTGTTTCCATGTAGCCAAGTATAGCTAAGCCTTGCTGGGATAGCTGGGATAGCTGGGATGCTTGGAATATGTATATGGGCTCCCGAGTGCATCTTGGGTTAGAAAGATGTTGCTTAACTGGTTGCTGAAATAGACTCATATCAAATAGCGACCTCTAGTATATACCTGAATTATATATGATGCTCTAGCTTCTCTAGCTTTCCCTGGCAAATTTCAATCAAACTACTCCATTTTTCATATACGTAAGGCATGCGGAACATGAACGCTGCACAGATCGCGGGTCCAAGAAACCGAGAGAAAAATATGTATAGCTTCCTACCATCGTCATCTATACAGAAAATCATTAGATAGGGCCACAGCTCCGAAACGCTGTATAATAAATACATCTGGACCGCCCTAACTCACCAGTCCTTGAGTCGAGGAGAAAAACATGAGCCCGTGTATCACCAAGAAGAACTTGCTCGTGTAGGCGTTGGTTCAGGATATATCCAGCCGGGACAGTTCTTCAACCCCTAGTACATTCATCAAAACATCCACAATAGCTCCTACTATCGTGCCTCTACTACACAAGTCAAACACACAGTAGGCCTCGTAACCATACCCAGATACATATATCATACGCATCGTCTCTTACCATCCATCGACATTATCGCGAAGCGAAGCCACCATAAATGTACGGGATCGAACATATCCACCCTCCCAAAGAGCCCAAATCCAGCCGCCAAAAACCAACTTGAATAACCGAAAAATGCTCTGGGCGAGAAGAAGCACCAGACATTCCCAGTCCGTCGACAACAAGCACGACGTGCTCCCCGAGCTGGGCCATGTGGGCGGCGCGCTTCAACGGAGGCATCGCCGCCGTCAAACGCAAAGCAGACCGGTTAATTTGTATTCGCAAGAGACTTGTCCTCGGGCAGCTATCAACGCCTCGCCACTGGAATCGCGAGGCAGACATCATGCGCAAACTACGCGGACATCGGAACATCTGCAACTTCATCGAAACGAATATCGCACCAGGGAAGGTTGAGTTAATACCTCAAGTACTGTAAAATGGGCACCGTTCATGATTTCATGCTGTACATGAAGAACAGGCGGCTGGTAGTCCCCGAAACGTTCGTATGGTATGTGCTGGTGGACTTGACCGTAGCGTTGGGCTGGGTGCATGACGGCTTTGCCCGTCCGTTTGACATGGTCAACCCCAACAAGAAACGAGCCCAGGGATGGATGCCCGTGATACACAGGGATATTAAACCGGACAATTGCTTCCTCCAGACGCAGACATGCTCCAACAACCCATATCCAATGGTCAGGCTGAGTGATTTCGGCCTCGCTATCAACAAAGGGGATATCATTAACCTGAGTGATACAAGCAGGGGGAGCGTGCCCACCAGGCGGGTTCCCCCCCTCCCCCAGTACCCGCCATGTGGTGAACGCAGTCATGCCTACCGCATTGTACCCATAGCCAAGTTGCACTGCCTGCCTCACTGGGCCCTTGGTATCGGCACACAAATATCATCACATTACAGTCGAGGACTTAGAAGCTGTATCCAGGCAGGGATGGAGAGAGACATCCACGAGCGCCCTTCTGCCGGGAAATTTTTCAATCTCATCGATCTCCTAGAAGAAAAGGAGCTCGAATTCGGTCCAGTGCCCAGTGGTACGTGTAAGGTTCTTCAATTGTAATTTGTCTGTTTACTATCAGTAGCAACTACCCAGACACAAGGGCAAGGGTTTGTTCAATTTTTTATTTCAGTTGGTAAGCAAGCAAGTGGAAAGAATGATTAGCAAGGTACCGTAAAGTGGGTTTTCAATGGCAAAAACAGTGGTTTATATTTTTTAAATTTTGTACACGGAAGTTGAAGGGAAGCTAGATCTAGGTCTGATATAAATTGTCCATGATTTACTGGGGCTTCGCAGCAATGATTCCTAGAATTTATACATTAGCGCAATGTACTCGTTGCGATATTTTCAAATGGCAATCTCCGTTTTATTTTCGTTAAAGCAAAAAGAAACTTACTCTCAACATCCGCCACACTTTGTTGCAAAATTTGTTGAATAACCTTCGGGTTCTCTAATTCTTTCTGGACCTTGCTAATGACGGACTGGGCCAACTCGCGCTGCTGGCGGACCTTGACCTGTCCCTCGTACTGCACCCACGAGTCGAGGACCTTCTTGGCCTCGGCTGCAAGAGCAGTGCGCTGCTCCATCTCAAAGGCCTGAGCCTCCAATCGGGCAGTTTCCTATAATCATCAAGTTGCCAGAAAATCAACAATTGCCCTCCTACATACTAACTGGACGAAACCAAATATCTCAAGTGTAGTCCACGTACCTTGGAGACCTCAAAAAGGTTCTTGGTGATTTCCACAACACCGCTCAATTGTTTGACGTTCTCGATTCTCTCCTTAACGGCGTTGGTGTGGTTTGCTCTCGCGCCGTTGAGGATATCTTTCTGCTTCTGAATCTGGGTCTCAGCCCACTCCTTGTACATGGGACCAGCCATCTTGGCTACACCGGTGAAAACGCTGAGGAGACAGAATGCGGCGACAGTTTCCTCATTGAAGACGTAGAGCTCATTGCTGATAGCTGCGATGGAAAGACCGGCACCGGCAGAGAGGATGGCAGTCTTGGACACCAAACTGTTTCCGGGGAGGGCATCGATGATGGACTGGGCCTTGGTTTTGGGGTCTTCGGTGGGAACATTGGATGCCGACCGCGTAGATGTGAGGGAGGTTGTGGCCGCTGGAATGGCTCGGGAAGATATAACCGGACGGACACGGGCGGCGCCTGGGATCAATCAATTAGTCGTGGCTCCAATTTGACAGACAGAGCGCGACATAACAAAGACGTAGCAACTTACTAATGGCGCTCTTAGCCAGTCTCGAAGCCATTGTGATGGGAGGGAGGATGTGGAGAGAGAGAATGGTGTGGTAGTTGTGATATTGGAGGTTGTTGTAGTCAATAAATGGCCAAGTCAAGTTTGGCGAAGAGGCTCGGGTTGGGAGACGGCGCTAAGCCAACCCAGGACTAGCGGGGTTTGTTTTCCGAGTTTGCATCAAAAAAATAAATCAACCAAGACGGAGGATGCTTAGAGAGGACACGACAGGACAGCAGAAGAGCCGGATATCTGCAGACTACGGTATAGAAGCAGTCTGCTCGGTTGAGAGTTTTTCATATGCCAGTCAATATGCCTGGGCTACTCGGTGGAGCACGTAATTCCAAAAAGAGGAAGAATAATGCTCTAGAGCCCAAACTGCAATCGTCTAAACGGAGAGCTGTGGCAGAGGACGACGATGGGGATAAAAACATGATACAGCTGTTGGAGGACCAGATAGCAGAGTCGCGGAAGTACTATAACAATATTGTGACACTGCTATCCCTCTTCATCACCGAAGATGCTGCCAAGTCACCTAATCTTACTGCTGCCCTCGCCCTCTGCAGAGTGTTCTGCCGGCTGATGGCTGGAGGCCAATTCAACAAACCCAAAAGCGCAAGTGAGCAGGACTTAATACTGGTCGCATGGCTGAAGGAGAGATACCAGGAGTATCAGCAAAGTTTGATTACGGTTCTCAAGAAGGCAGAGCCACCAGCTCAAGTATTAACCTTACACCCCCCTTCAATTTATTCAACAAGTATGCGCCTAACAAATTTCTAAACAGATTACCGCCCTCTCCCTTTGCATGCGCTTGATTAAAGAACAGTCCGTCAATGGGGGAGCTGGAGCTGAAATAGGGGCGTGGAAGGGGGGCTATTTTAATGACTTGATTGCCGCCCTCATTGAAGCCCAAGATGGAGAGCGAGTGCGGTCTGAATTCATCGAAAAGTTCCTGAACGAGTACCACGATGTCGCTTTTTATACCCTTCTTCGACTTTGGTAAGTCTCTGATTTCTTCTTTGTATCAATGCGCACTCTCATAGCCTTTATTAACTGTTTCTATAGTGATTATGCATCAAACAAAAGATCTCCCGGTTCCCTAGATGTCGTTATATCCCTCCTTTCCGCCCTAGGCCAACCCCCACAACCAGACCACGAGTTCGAGAGCTTCTACTCCGACCTGTCGACTGTCGGCCAAAAGCACAAATCAACCATCCTCTCTGTGTCCTCGTACAAACAACGCGCTCAAGCCGCCTGGCTCGCCGTTCTACGGAGCGATACGCTAAACGAACACCAAAGAAAAACTCTCCTCCGCCTAATGTCCCGCCTCATAGCCCCTTGGTTCCTCAAACCAGAGATGCTCATGGACTTCCTAACAGACTCTTATGATCAGGGTGGCTCAACCTCCCTCCTCGCCCTCTCAGGCCTTTTTTACCTAATCCAAGAGAAGAACCTCGACTATCCACAATTCTACCAAAAGCTCTACTCCCTCCTAGATGCCGACCTCCTCCACTCAAAGCACCGGTCTCGCTTCTTCCGCCTCCTCGACACCTTCCTGTCCTCTTCCCATCTCCCCGCAACCCTCGTTGCCAGTTTCATAAAGCGGCTTTCCCGACTGGCTCTCAACGCGCCCCCGGCCGCCATCGTCGTGATAGTCCCCTGGACCTACAACCTCTTAAAATCCCACCCAGCCTGCACCTTCATGCTGCACCGCGTTATCCGTGACGACGGGGACTCACAATCAACGCTACAAACACACGGCATGACCGACCCCTTCGACCCCTTGGAGCCAGACCCAACCCGCACTGGCGCTTTAGAAAGCAGTCTCTGGGAAATCGAAACGCTGCAATCACACTACCATCCTAACGTAGCATCGTTGGCGAAAATCATCTCGGAGCAGTTTACGAAGCAGGCGTATAACTTGGAGGATTTCTTGGATCATTCGTACCAGGGGATGGTGGGGCTAGAATTGGGGAAGGAGGAAAAAGAATTGAGGAAAGTGCCTGTGGTGGAATTTCAAATTCCGAAGAGGATTTTTACGGATCGGTTATTGGGGGAGGATGGGGGCGTAGATAAGGAGGTTGGGGCGTTGGTGAGGGGCTTGTGGGGTTTTAAGTAAAGGAATGAAGATCACAGGGTTCGCTACATCCGTTAATGTTTTATATTTATCGGAAAAAGATTTAAAACCCCGAGAAATTCCATCCCAGTAATTGTCTATATTTTACTATATTTTACTTCAACTCTGGCATTTCAAATTTCCCCTGTTTTTTCAGCATGGACTGCGGAAGAGTATTAAAAAAGGGCCACCATTCAATGTAGAGAAAGTCGAATACCTATTCGATTATTAACTATCCGATAAAGCAAGACGAAGAACTCGCTTGTATCTCAGTCTGAGCGCCGCGCAAATGAAATGAAACAAAAAAGAGGATGCTAAAGCAAAAGAAAAGAAAAGAAAAGGAGCAGAAAAATGACAAAACTAAATGAATGGAAGGACTCTTCCATCAAATCAAACCCTCTGGGGTAGAATAAAAAGTGTTTATACCCAAAATTGGGACGAAACACAAAACGCAAGTCCTAAAACTTTAGCCGTTTGAATCCATTTCAGTCAGATTGAATTTTACGTGATAATGTCAATGCCCATCTCCGAGAGGACACATTCTGACCATTCCCCAGTCGTGGCAGATTCATATGAGTAACATAGCTCCAGGGGGTGCGGTTCCTCAATCAATACCTCCACCTCCGCAGCAGCAGCCTGCTCAAGCGCGGACTGAAAGTCTCCACTAAAGCCAGGACGCAAGACCAACTGAGGATCCGCGCGAATATATTCTCGCGCCTCCGGGCGCGTGTGACTTTGTATATCGCGCTCCTCTGCCTCCAGGTCCCCCGGGTGGTAATTGCCAGTTGGATCGACGACGAAAATTGCGCGCTTGAGATCATCAAATAATTCATCGGATATATCAACGGGTATGGCTTCGATGCTCACTCGCAGGTCCTCCAAAATTTCTCTGACGTACCGGTCTCTCAGGTTTCGGTAGGTAATCGTCTCCTGCTCCATTAATTGCCAGCATTGGATGATTTGCGTCTCCGTCGTTGCCATCTCAATGTTCTCTCCAATCTTATAAGTGATCTCGAAGAGCTCCTTTGCGACGGATCGAAAAACCTTATCGATTTTCGGCGCAGCGCGGACGATCGTAGCACAAATGGCTTTGGCGAGTTCTTGAGAATATATTCGATGCCAAAAGGCTACCCAGCTGCTCATGCCGATTCTTGATTTCCGCATCCGCGTCAATTCCAAAGAGAGAAGAGTCGTCCGGCAATTATTAAGGACCTGTTCTGCGTTCTTGCGAGCCTCACGGACGGATGGTGGGACAGGCGCGAAAGGAGCTGGAGATGGTGAACTGTCGACAATCTCGATGGCTGAGTCGGCTGGCGAAACTGGGCGACAATGAACAGGCTCATATTCTGCTTCGGAAGGGGCATGACCTACCCCGCTGTCCGGGGTTAAATTGGACCCCCGTTTTGAGGTGGTGTTTTGCAACCATTCAAAGAGGGGATAGGGTGCCATAGCCCCAGCATTCTCGCATTCGTGTAGGTGAAATTGATGAGGCATGTGGCAGCGAGAAACAGGCAAACAAAGACAGAAAGAATGCAGCGAATGAAGAAACACACGACTAAAGCAGATGAAACCCAGATGAATTTGAAAACAAGCCGTAGAGAACGGGAGGGGAGACCCATAAGTAAACTAAGAAATAGATATAGAAATAGTTACCAAACGAATGGAGAGCAGAACCTGATGGATTAGAGTAATAGATGAAATCAAAAGAGACTCAAGCACGGCGAGTCCATAGGAATAGAGAAATAACTAATAGACACCACAAAGCAGTCCCTGAGTATGTTTTGGTGGGCGGAGGTTGTCTGCATTGGAAGGAGTATGAGCCCCATGCGACCCTGAGTCAGAGAAAGCGCAATTCCGCAGCCATTGCAGGAGAAAGGGCCATCAACTGCGTAAAAATAGTATACAGCAATATCTCCTGGGTTTTCAATGTCTTTCAATCCTTTGATTCCACTGATTCCATTGATTCCGCTAATTCTCCTATGCAAATGTTGCTTAGTGGTGACGTCAGTACCAATCCCTCAGTGAAGATATTAGACGGGTTATGCAAGACCTTGACTTCCAGAAGGACGGTAGGCTGGACAGCCAACAGGAAAATGAGAGACAGAAAACAGAAACGGTGCATGAAGCAGAGAGGCGGAAGTACAGGTTACGAACAGTTGTAGAGACAACCGCCTAAACCATAATGATCCCCTTTTGATACTTCAGTTAAAATTAGGCATCTCCCCCTGCTCGTCCCTGATCGAAGCACGTTAATATTTAGTCCTCTGAAGGGATAAACCCCATTGGCATCAGATATTCCGTCTGATCTTATTACTTTTCATCATTCTGGCAGGCCGGGGAACCAGGACACGAGTTTCACATATCCTCGGCTTTCCCTGGTTCCAACTTAAACCTGCAGCTTGTAAATGTCAAGCCACTGCCAACCTTTGACTGACACTCAGTCCACCTCGAGGGTAAATCAAGGCAGTGGAGGGAGAGCGGGGTTCCAGCCAAGTATCATCACTTCGCAACCTAGACAGTGGCCAGATACCCACGATGTTGGCGGGGTAGGTCTGCTCTCTGGAGGAAGATGATGTCGATGGTATGGAAGGCAAAGGCTGTGATAGGGCATGAGCCCTAGATTGCCCGATGAAGCATCTTGGCACTTCGTGTCCGCTCCATCTTCGTGGAATTTGTGGACTTCGACGAACAAACATGCTTGAACAGTCAACCAACTTCATGATGCCATTCTATGATCAGCATGATGGTCCGCCGCTCCGTGCTGCCCACGTAATCTCTTTCTCCTCCCCTAATGATTTCTTATGGACAATGCCAACACGTTCTACGCATCAGAACGTTCTCTACTGACTAATTACAAATCTTAATGAACTATTGAGGAGGGTGTAATGACTCCCTTGGATATTGAAAAAACGACAAGTCCCGTTATGCAACTTTCTATCTTTGGCCTTCAGGGATGTCAAGGTTGCTAATTGTTCAATATGTACCATACCGAGCTACTCTCTCTTAATATCCAACAATGGCTACACACTGAACTATCTTGCAGTTATTCCCAGAATTAGGGTTCATGTCTCGCTATTACGAGCCGCGTGGATCATCTCGGAAGCATCTTGCCCTGTCCTGCAGCCTAGGCAAGGAATATTGCCTGTTGTCCTTGAAGAGGTTCCAGCGGGAAGTTTATTTGGAGCGGATGGAGGGTGAAATTCCCTCAGTTTCCATCCGTCAGCACCTTACATGACGACAAGAAGGCCCATTATTAGTCTTCTCTCCCTGTTGGCTATCGGCCACTTGGAAGCCTTGCTCACGCCTGTCAACCCACACCAAAATGGCTCGTGGGGGTGTTGCAACGAATCGGAACTTGGCAAGAGTGGGTTTCACAGATCTGGCTAGGCCCCTGATGAAAATCATAATTTGGTGGCCCTAGCTTCTGACTTTATCCCACAACCAAATTCTCCCCACCCATACCAGGTTTTCAAACGTCAATAAAAGTCGATGATTGAGAATCGAATTAAAATAACGCCAAAAAACAAGAGAGAAACGACGAAACGCATCCAGCAAGCGAAGAAGTGAGGAAATATGGCTGTTATTGATATCACAAAGGACTTATCGGCCCTCTTCATCCAACAAGTGCAAGTGACACCAGATGCTGTCGCCTTAGAGGACGAAAAGGCCCAATACACCTATTCTGAACTTGATAGAAAGGTCTCAGAACTTGCTCTCCGCATCCGTGGGCATGGTGTTGGTCGAGACAGTCTTGTTGGTGTGCTTCTGGGCCGCAGCGTCGACTACGTGATTGCCTGTTTAGCAGCTCTTCGTGCTGGTGGAGCTTTTCTTGTACTGGAACTTGCGTATCCTCCAAACCTTCTTGCTGATGTTATCGACGATTCGAATCCCGCTGTGGTAATCACAAATCAAAGCCAGGCTTCCAAAATAAAGGGTAACATCCCATTGATAGTCCTCGACAAGCAGCAGAATGAAAACACTCCGAATGCGAAAGAGCTCCCGCCATTACCTGCTGACGATGATTTGGAAAGACTGGCTTTTGTATCTTACTCGTCCGGGACCACTGGCCGCCCCAAAGGAATCGCAAATCCGCATAGGGCCCCAGTACTCTCATATAATCTCAGATTTCGACTTTCCGATCTTCAGCCAGGGGACCGTGTGGCGTGCAATGTCTTCTTTATTTGGGAGATACTTCGCCCGCTCCTGCGAGGAGCGACAGTCGTTGCGATCCCAGACGATATGAGCTATGACCCTGCTGCGCTGGTAGACCTTCTTTCCGCAAAGCGCATCACAGAAACGCTGATGACCCCTACCCTTTTGGCTGCGGTTCTCTCAAGGCACCCGGCACTTGGAACCCGTCTCCCGGATCTGCGCACACTGTGGCTTAATGGTGAGGTAGTCACCACTGACTTAGCCCGGCGAACTATCAAAGCCCTTCCACATACCCGTCTGCTCAACTGCTACAGTGCCTGTGAAACCCATGAGATTGCATGCGGAGACATCAGAGATATGCTTGATGACGAAGCCCTTTACTGCCCTGTCGGCCCACCATTATACCCGAAACAAACGTACATTCTGGACGATGGTGGCAAATCAGTGGAACATGGGGTTAGTGGTGAGCTCTTCATTGGTGGGTCGCTACTAGCTCGAGGGTATCTGAACCGCCCTGAAACAACCGCCAAAGCCTTCCTTCTGAACCCATTCGATTCAAAGCCAGGAGCACTCATGTACAGAACCGGAGATACAGCCAAAATGTTAGCCTCAGGGCTTCTCGAAATCAGTGGTCGTGTTGGAGCTATGATTAAGCTTCGTGGTTATTCAGTTGTCCCAGGAAAGGTTGAGAATGCTATCACCAACCATCTTGCTATTAGCGACTGTGCGGTGATAGCTCACGGTGAAGGTCTCGAAAGACAATTGGTAGCATATATCGTCCAGGATAAGACAAATTCCTCTGGACGCTCAACTATAGAAATCAACGAATCGGGGCACAGCCCAGCAGCACGTCGCATACTCTCCCCTTATCTAGCTCACTACATGATTCCAGCTTTGTGGGTTAAATTAGATGAGTTACCCACCCATGAAGTCTCTGGCAAAGCCGACCATAAACGCCTTCCGCCTCCTCCAACACCCAAGCCCATAACAAATGGACACAAGGCTGAAAGCGACCCAATCTCGATTGACGCCATAGCCGAATTTTGGGCCGCATCTCTTAAAATAGCGCGAAACGCTATTACCCCGGAACACAGCTTTTTCGATCTAGGTGGACACTCCCTATCAATTGCAGATCTTGCTTCGAGGCTATCGAAAAACTTTGGTTTCCGCATCCCCCTCGACCGTCTAGTTGATCCTCCAACACTCAACGGCCACCTGAAGACCGTACGTGCTGTAAGAGACGGGCATACAGCAGCATTGCAAGCAGATCTGCCAGCAGTATTGCGCGCGGACTCTGTCCTTGACGAAAACATTCGGCCCTCGGGCGCGAAGATAAGTTCGCTCTCCGAGGCAAACACAGTGCTCCTGACCGGCGCCACCGGCTTCTTAGGCGCCTTCCTCCTCCACGACCTATTGGAAACCACATCCGCCAAAATTGTGTGTCTTGTGCGTTTTAACGACCCTTCTGGAGAGGATAACCCTGGAGGTGTAGCCAGAATACGCAGAAATCTGCTTGATCTGGGGTTATGGCGTGACTCGATCATGGAGCGCGTCGAAATCCTGCCTGGAAATTTATCTCGAAAACGCTTTGGTCTTTCCCCTGAGGCTTTCGAAGGCCTTGCTGCTCGTGTCCAGGTCATCATCCACGCTGGTGCCACCGTGAACCTTGTATATCCGTATGCCGCACTGCGAGGCGCCAATGTAGGTGGAACAAGAGAGATCCTGCGCCTGGCGTGTCACTCTGGTGCTACAGTGCAGTACGTATCTACAAATGGAGTTCTGCCACCTTCTCAGAAAGGCTGGTCGGAGGATGCCATGCTTCACGTATCTGAAGTTCCAGAAAAGCTACTTGATGGTTACGGTCAGACCAAATGGGTAGCAGAGCAACTTGTGCTCGAGGCTGGTCGTCGCGGTCTACCAGTGAGAATATTACGAGCAGGAACAATAAGTGGCCACAGTACCACAGGCGCAGGAAACGCATGGGACCTTCTATCTGCGTTAATTGTGGAATCAATCCATCTCGGTTATGCACCTGACGTAGAAGGGTGGCGAGCAGAGATGACTCCAGTAGACTTCGTCAGCAAAGCTATAATCCATCTCTCCAATCAGACTCACGCCAATCGCGTCATGTTTCATCTCGGCGACCCTAACCCGGTCGGCACCCGAACCGTGTTTGATAACCTCAAGGACCTGGGTTACCCAACCCAACGCCTCGGCTGGGATGAGTGGGTTGCATTGTGGACCGAGAAAAGAGGATCTGCGAAAGGTGGTGATGGCGCCTTTACAGTTGACATCCTTCGAAGTGGAATGCCAACCGTCGACTTCCTCAAAGGTATTGTGGTCTTGAACAACGCCGAAACCAGACCTTTTCGTGCGGACGTCGAACGGCCCAAAGTCGACATTATCTTGCTGGAAACCTATACTCGCCATTGGTTTGCCCGAGGATGGCTTCCTCGCCCTCCTTCCCGTAAACATTGCCTCAATGGGACTACACAGACAGCACCGAAAGGCCCACTAAGTGGTCGCGTTGCCGTTATCACTGGTGCATCGTCCGGCATTGGCGCGGCCGTTGCCGCTGCCCTAGCACGAGAAGGGGCTCATGTCGCTCTCGGTGCACGACGCACTAAAGCCCTTGAAGCCATTAAGAGCTCCCTTTCTCTTCGCGGCAGCAAAGCAATCATCCGGAAAACCGACGTAACAGATAAGTCACAAGTGGAAGCCCTAGTCCAGGCAGCAAACGAGGAGCTGGGCCCCGTGGACATCCTCGTATCGTGCGCTGGAGTCATGTATTTCACGATGATGGCGAACACGCGGATGGAGGAGTGGGATCGCACTGTCGATGTGAACTGCAAGGGCCTCCTCCACTGCCTCGCGGCCACTGTGCCATCAATGCTCTCGCGCGGGAGGGGCCACATCGTCGCCATATCATCTGATGCCGGCCGTAAAGTCTTCCCTGGACTAAGCGTCTACTCCGCCAGCAAATTCTTTGTCGAAGCCACCCTCCAGGGTTTACGATTGGAAACAGCTGGAAAAGGCTTGCGTGTCACAAGCGTTCAGCCAGGAAATACGGCCACTGATCTCCTAGGGATGTCTACTGATGCTGAGGCTATCAAACAATATGGTGAACCATCCGGGGCGCAGATCCTAGATCCGGAAGATGTGGCGAACTCGATCATTTATGCGTTAAGGCAAACCGAGCACGTCGCTGTGAATGAAGTACTGATTGAGCCTCGCGATGAGCCTATCTAAATACAAACCACGAAGGAAGATAAAGTAAGGAAAACCCGATTTTCAACCAGCCGATTCTCTCCTAGTTCAAGGAGTACGAAGCCGTTAAATGAACAATATGTTCTCGTCAGGTCACCATCTTTTCAACAAGATTGACACTACCAGCCAAGGTCGCATACACTATTCGTCCATTTAAATTAGTTTATAATCTTTCCCTTTTCGGGCTGAGTACCCATACGCACACACCCTCATTAATACCTCCATTGGGGCATCACCCTTTCCTGCGTGGGTATCTTTCTCTTGACATTCTGTTTTTCTTTTCGGTGGGGAGATTTGTGTCTATAAGAAAGCAACTACTCAGGTGACAGAATGCCAATTGGAAAAACAGCTTCTGCGCCCATCTTCAGCTCCTTCTGAAGAACAGGCGAGAAGAAGTAGAGAGAAGAGAAACAAATGTTTGGATGAGAAGAATTATTCGTGAGACTGATTGTTAGATGATATGATAGATAGAAAAAGCCCCACAGCGACAAACCAAACATGTAGGTGACCTCAGAACTAACATCATTCGTGTTATTGTTTTCAAAAGTATTTACCCAATTCATTCTACACGCCCAAGCCTGGGAATATTCACGAGATGATATCGGATTCAAATTGTACATCCTGATCCAGGGTGAGGTAACCCGACCGCTGCGCGGATATCCGAGAGCACCTATTATTGTTGTGATCGGCTAAGCACAGCTGGAGCAGCCATACTCACCTCCTATCGCCATGTCTGCCTCGCTGTGATGAGGTGTGTCGGATTGTATACGCATGTTGCTGCTACCCAGGCAGACAGCTAAGCCATATATGAGATGATATGTCCTTCGCGCTCTTAAACAGTTCTGGTGTAAACCTGGACTTAATTTGCTAGCTAACGAGCATGTAAAGTTACAGATCTCTCGCCGGATTTTAAAATTCTAGCATGCAAAGAAAAAAACTGAAAAAGAACGACAAAATAGTGATACACAAAAATGATAAATGAAAAACAAAAGGTGTGGGAAAACTGAGCTCCAAACCGGAACAAAATGGCTTCATAAACCTCTCTCTGCCAAATATTCCGGACCGTTTCAACAAGGGAAAAAACAATCCATATGTCTGATCCGCCGCCCTCTGCAATTATCTGAGAGGTCACGCAACCTCGGGTCCCATCCTCCCAAGTTGCAACGTGCTCGCCCTTCTTTGGTATGGCTTGTCCAGGAATGGCGCCCGTACTTGAATTTGACAGGATCATCATCCCAGCGACCGTGGATTAGGAGTACGAGAGGCAACTTGCTCGTTAATTCATAGGGGCCCTTTTCATCGATAAAGACACCGTTGGAGCCATATTGGCGGCTATCTGAGCCAATTTTTCTCTTTTTATTGTCTACCAGGTGTACGGTAGCAAACTGCCTGTTTCCTAACCAACAGGCATCGGTTTGTTTGAGGTGGAATGAACAAGTTCCCTTGGCATATTTAGACCGAGCTAGTTTCTTGGATCTACTCTTCCTGATTTGCAGTTCCCGGGAGTTCTTGGTGCTCTCGGTATGCTCTGTAGGGTATTCCAAGTCATTTCTTGAAGCCAGCTGGATGAATTTTGCGGACGGCTCTGTGTTGGGTGTGTCGATAGAGGGAATGGAAAGATCTGCAGAGGTTGATACTGGTGCAGATGTCAGAGGAGATGTAAACACGGGTTTGACCAAGCAAAAACAGAAACAAAGCTTGAGTAGGAATTGAACAATCATCATTAAGAATGAGTAAAACGAGTTGCTGAGAGTTCTTGAGAGGTAATCCGAGGGAAAATAGGAAAATATGAGAAGTGACCTGGTGATAAAAAATCGGTTTCAATTGAGCAACTCAGTGCCATTTATATAGTGTCTTACAGAAGTTCTTGTTCTATATTTTCTTCTATATTTGATTTCACCTGGTACTGGTCTGTTTTTAGAAAAGCTATCAAATCCATAGATTAAAGATAGAATTCGGATAGCTGCGACCAATTCTAGCACTCCTACCTACAGGCACATATAACCAGCCCCTCTTTCTCTCCATCTGGGTGTAGGTGTACGTCCGTAGGTGTAGTAAAAACGTCGCCATTAATTTGGGAAATTCAATGCGTTCCCACCAACAAGGTTTCGTTCGGGGCGGCCCCCTGCTTTCTGGCAGCAACTCATTGGCTCTGAGTCGTAGGAGTTTTAATAAGCTTTAAATTTAACAGGGCATCTCTACCAATTCGGAAATGGAGTGCGCTGGCGAATAAGATGACAGCAGTCTCTACTCAACTAGGCTAAGCCACTGAGCCTCCTGTCTCTCCATGCGAACCACTTGTATACTAGTATACAGGGAACAAAGGTCGAAAGATATCGTAGTGCTTGGATCCCGACGACTAGGGCATGAGGGCATTAATAATAGAAGAGTATCCACTGCGCCATTAACATTCTGAAACCCACTCTCTTCAAGAAGTTCTTTTGAGGCCTTTCTTGACCAGGACAGAGGACACGCGACTATTAGTCGTGCTGAGAAAACAATTACTGCGTACAACTGTGCATGATTGTTCGATGTCAGTGTCACAAAGGAGCTGATATCAGCGTATGTAGACCAGTGCGGTGCTATATATTCAATTTATGCAGGCAAATACCCACGCGTAGGGCCAGACATATTATTGAGATGGATAAGATAGCCAGCTGCTATATACATAATAAACAGTAGTTAAGCTTTGTAAATATAAATCCAATGACCTCGTATGACCCAATTCCGCTATTCAGAAGCTTGGGATGCAACATGGCATGTTCTGGTTGCCAGTTAATAAAACTCCATGAGCGTAGAAGGAAAATTAAGCAGGAAAAGCCAGTTGACAGCTATTTAACTCACCTCTGATGCCCGAAACTGACTGCACGGAATTGACTCTCAACATCTCAAGGGCCTATAGCCGAGGTGTGGAACCGCCATGGTACGCTACGATGGCCCTCGCCTGGGAGGGCCATCTATTCCGAGTAGACAAGATGAGGACGGGCAAGGCAAAACCACTGAAAAAGGACGGAAAGACGCTAACTGGGCATGCCTTCTCCTCCTGCCATAATCTACACCAGCCAGAGTAGCTAGGGGATATTAAATATTAAATATTTCAATTACCCACCACTTGTCTATACATTGAGATTAATAGATATTATAAAATGATGTACTATACACATATAAAGCAGAAAGTAAAAATAAAAATAAAAATCAAATATCTAGTACTCGATATGCTAATCTCCTGCAGCAATCACCGCTTTCATCCTCCATGGCATACTGCCAACCAGATATTGAATCTTGTCATAGCACAGGCCAGTCATTTCTCTGCCATGTCTGAGCAATACAAAGGACCTTTGCTTAGCAGGATGGTTGACAATGCCTATTCTTTCGAGTTCACAGTTTAGAGTGGCTTGAAAAACATTCAACATAAGATTTTGAGATAACTTTTCAGAGGTAATCTTTGAAATTAGCCTGAACATTGTTTGTTAACTATCAATCTGTAAGTACAATTGTATAATTTTAAAAGTCATTCGAAGAGAATGATTTATTATGATATTATGAATGACGAAGATTGAAATTCTAAGCTGATCTGAATGTAGTCTTACAATAATCTAATTCAAACTTGTGATGATCAACAACTTGATCACAAATACAAGAAAAATAAATTATTTTCCAGAAATCTCATGTAAAAAAACGTGTTGTTGGGATTCGCCGAACATGGTTGTTCCATTGCATGATTACGGGCCCGTAATCGGCGAACCACGCCCATTCGCTTATTCTTAGTTCCTTGGCTCGCACATAGCGAAAGAGTCATCATATATATTACATTATTTCATGGCTAGTTAGTTAAGGAATCAATTGAAGCATACATATATTAATATTGGCAATATAACGGATCGCTGAATCCGATACATGTATGAATAATTGCAAGTTGAAGATATAATAACATAATGTTGATAGTACTAGTACTTTTGTGTTGGTAGAGAACTTGGGGGTTTGTTTTGTTTGTTGATTAACTACGGAGTTACACTTCGGGGGTTGGGGATATGGCCCTATTTAGCTAGAAATCAGGCCCATGATTGTTCATAAAAAACTTTTTTGGCATATCCTTGACGGTAACTTTCAAGAAAACTGTCACAGACTTGCTAGTACAGCACACAAATAGCTAAGTTAATTGTTAGGGCGTAAGACAATAAAAATACTAGCATGGTTTGATTGTTTAAAGAGAGCTAGTGTCAAACAACTGATTATTAATCAAAGCGCCAAATGGCTGCATCGAACCACTCAAATCTCCACTGAATACACCACTCCATCTACTATCATTATTTTTCTCCTAGTTTCCACCTAATTTGGATATTTCATTTGGTATATGACAGACTATTGATTATTGTATGTAACATGCCCCTATATGGGCATATTTTGTAATATAGCTAGCGAGAGATTCATGGTTATAAAAAGCCGTGGAAAACCTGTAGATATTTAGAAGGGCCAGAGCTCTCAATCCAATTTTACTTCACTTTTCATTCGTACGCTAGCATTCTACCATATAAAAATCTCTCATAGCTAGCTAGTAGGTGAGAGGTCACGTGGCCTAGCAGAGGGGCAATATGCCAACAATAGTAACTTTAATGCCAACCTTAAACGAACCTTTGAGTAAGATTTTAATTCGACCTCTTTAACCTTAAAATCTTGAACTAAACTTGAACTAAAAAAAAGGTTTGTTTAAGTGACATGATTCTATAAATAATATACTGCATATGCGTGCGTGCTCCAGGCATGCATGTTCTGAAGGTTGGGGGTTCTCACCTCGGAGACAAAAAGGAACAGCAAACCGTCCTGTATGGTATGGACCGGCACTGCTGCGAACGACGGCGCGGAGTTTAGTTGACTCATGAAAATTAAGCCCAGCCTGCTGCTTGACGGGTGAGCAGATACCAATACTAGACCAGATATTGCTGTGAAAAGGTTTTGCCTTCCCAGGGTATCACTCTCCTGGGAGTTGGGTGTCACGCTCTGCGCCATACGTCATGGGGCCAGGTTCCATTGGGGTTTGGAGAAATCGGAGTGCAGTCCACTATGGAGATAGCTGGTGCGAACAGACAAAGTCCGTTTGGTATCAGCTAGCCTCGAGTCGGCGACAATTTCATTGAGATAGCGCAGCCTCAACCAGTTTAAACTCTGATAAAGGCTTTTGTCATGTTTGTAAGCAGTAACTTCGGGGACGATCGAAATACCCAATTCCCTAGAAAAACAAACCCACTCTACTTTCACTTCTCAAATGAGCAAGATATATGCCAGAGAATGTAGGTTTGATAAGGGGCAGCCCAACTGTGGGTAATTAACATTATATCGACAAATCATAGGGTTGATTTGAGCAATGTTCAACCTGCTCCTAACCGATGGCCACCTTATGTACTGCGCATCTACTTTGTCAAGCATCGATGTGACAAATCGATGTGACAATGGCCGAGAACGACACCCGTTAATTTACATTTCCAACCGTTGAGTCCAATAATTGATATGTCTAGACACCCAGGCCTGCCACCATGCCACAACATTCATACGCAGCGCATACACTCCAGAGTCCATACCACTGGAAGTGGAAATAAAACATATTCTCGAGTTTTATCCCCGGAGCGGTATGCAACAGGCTTAAAAGCTCCCGAGTTGCTTGCTTCGGAGTAGGGTGCGATATGTCCTTAACGGCGACAATTCGTATTGTTTCTAGAACAATTTGGATATTCAAGCCTCTACTATGACAGGTCTCTGCCTTCATATCCAGCGCTACTGTTTGGACTCATACTATACAAGTGGAAGTTCAAGTCAGCCCACTTCAGTTTTAGGTATATATAGAGGTCGTCAATCCCCATTCATCACAGAATTTAAATCAACAAAAACCCCTAACCCATAAGCGAATAAATAACAAGAAAAAGTACCCGTACAAATAAGGCGAAATGAGCATCACATACAATCCCGACAACGACATCCCTGATCTTTCGGAGAAAGTCATCGTCATCACTGGCGGTAAGTCAACCTAGCCCAAACCCCAGCCAGGGCCAGAGCTCCTCATCCCTTGATCATAACACTTACTTTCATTCCCCAGGCACCGCCGGCGTCGGCAAAGAAGCTATCATCCAACTCGCCAAACACAATCCCGCTCATATCTACGAGAAAGAACTAGAAGGGTATTTGTAGTACAGTTTTTTCATTGCTGCTTTTTCTTGTTGATGTATAGTAATATGTAACACCGCTCCCTATTTTTGCTGTCTGGATAGCGGACATGTGTTTGATATTTTAATTTTAATACGACCCTCATACCCCTCTGAGCAATTTTAGACAATACTAAGACCATTCCTCACAATTCCAGGGTTGAGAAATCTTGACGTTGGGCCGAGGGAGATGGACTCACCATTACTCATATCTTTCAATCCTCAGTGTCCTGCCGCCATGTTCTAACATATCTCCACGAACCTAACATTCGGTTCTTACTCTCTATTCCATGTTGACCTAGCTCTATCGTTCCTGCACACGACTTTCCAAATATAATACCCTGACAACGGAACAGAGGTTGATGAAAAAGGAGCACGACCAGGTACCAGAATTGAAACCGTAGAGTGAACTCCCGAATCTCGCAGTCGAAGTATTTCAGAATCCGATCAATCACTGATGGGCACAATCAAGAAGATACCTGCCTGGATTGTGCAACAGATTATCGCCCAATAACCCAATAATTTGCACATATCCTCGTCTTGCATGCGCTGCCCATGCATATCCCATTATGTGCAACACCCCAGCACCTTGACACAGGACGTGATGGATTTTCAGCTCCTCCCTTCGCGTCTCTAAGACAATGAAAATGGAACGAACAACTAACAAAGTGAACAGAAAGTTCAGGTTGAAGTTACGTGTGGAGCGATAGAGGCAATTATTCAAAAACATATTGAGGAAAATTCCAAATCATCAGCCAAATTTTTGGTTTTCCACGCGCGCGGGTTCTTTGCAACAAATATCAGACGGTAACGGTTTGTTATAACCTAGCTTTGTCGAAAGAGTGTTTTATTGATTCGCGTGTGGGCCCGCGACCGCTGGGGGATAGAGAAGATTATATGGGCCCCTTCAACGATTACGCCTCACTCGGTAAAGAGACGGGGTATGAAGGAAAGCAAACGGGAAGACATTCTTTTCTCATTCGATAAGAAGCACCAGCGGGTTGGGTTGGATGATCCGGGGTCAGCGCAAGATGAAAATTTGGCGCGAAAACGGAAATATTCTAGAAAAAAGCGGGGCATAGAGACGAATGAAGCAACAGAATGACAAATGCAGATTTATCGAAGTAATCAGCCCTCATTCTCCTCAAACGGCCAGCATCCCAGATATCGGACATTTCCCCCAAGTTAAAACATATCTGAAGCAGCAGAAACTGACAAGCACAGGGCATCATTGGCCGAAATGCTGGAACACAAGCTGTGATATGATAATATCCGCGCGTATGGATAATAATAGAGAGGTTCAGAACATCCATATGAGCATGTATTTTATTATTTTTATTCCATTAGTTGTTGGTCAAGGAAGCCCGTTTGCTGTCCGGTAACAAGGGCAGCAGAAACTGGTTACGTTCTTGTTGCTCTAAAGCGGGTGGGGATATTCTTCATGGGAGAGAAATGAATTACGCCGCCTCGAAAGTATGGCACTGCGGTCGTATTCAGGCGGGCTGTGGCGATGATCTCTGCAAGAATTACCACGATCACCACAAGGCTTTCCTGTCAACACAGCATATGCAGTGTAACGGGCAACCTTGGAACCCAAACGACTTTTCTGTCAGTGGAAGGTAACTATTTCAGGGCCTGATGCCGTAATGATTTCACAGAGAAAAGGGTCCGACTCTAAAGCCAGGTTTATCTCTGTGTTGAAAGAGGCATTTTACTCGCCCATTTTAGCTGGCAGAAAACCAGCACAAATTGGCCGACTTGAAACTCTGTTTGTATTACAAAAATCATAAACGATAGTATGCATAAAACGAGCCCTCGGTCAAAAAATCACATAGTTAGGAGTCACGCATTCCCTCATTGCCGAAGCCGGAATGAACGAGCGAAGGGAGAATAAAATGCTCAGTGGGAACTCGAACTTGCGTCGCATTATTATTACTACGAGCAGTCATGCCTTGTTAGGCTGAATGCGACAATTGCCCAATTATGCCGGGTTAGCGACGTGACCCGCTGCTATCGACACCCCGTTATGAAGATTACCCTTTTTAGGTGGAGGAATATGGAGAGAACCAACATATCTCAAACAATAATACTCCGCAGTGCATACCATAACAATAAAAATATGGGCATAGTATTATGAACCTTGGATCATTCTGCGCCGTATTCCAGGCTTTAATTCCAGGCTTTAACGTATTTCTTGAGATGAATTGTACTCCCCAGAGCGGGTATGAGAAAGCATGCATCTTGCTGGGCAGCGAGATCAATTATTAGAGTATTTGTTCAAACTGGTAAGGCATAAACAACCGGTGGAAGTTATTGCCCTTGGGGGGTCGCCACGTATTTTTTAACAGTGGTGGATATGGATAAAATAATTCATTCAAGGAAAAGTTCTTGGTAGCTTCGAGGAGCATCGGTATACTTCCAGTTCATAACCCCAGGGAGCGGCTAAGCACACAGAACCCCAGACTCACTGTTCCCCACCATTTCTTGTGTCGTTTCCAGTTCAGGACCTGACTTGCAGCAGAGACTAATAATAATAAAAATAATCAGAACTGAGCAGCAGGCAAGCTGAGACAGTGATACAACGTATTCGGAAACCGTTAAATGACATTTCTTGTTCGCAAAGGCATGTATGATCTCTCGCTGATCAGCACTGACATGGGCGGGCGAGCATCACTATCAGTTTTTCCTTATCGTTCTTGATTCTTTTGGCCCATCACCGCAGCGCGCCGACTGGAGATGGTAGACGGGTTAACATTCCTACTGCGGCGCTGCCGAACTGCCGAACTGCCGGTTATGAGCAAAAGAAGAAATAAGGGCAGCGGCGGAATTGGAGCCGCTCAGCGTCTCAATTCTTGGCGGTGGAAAATCTGATGCGATCGCCAAGCGGATTGTCGCGCTAGAGGCTTGGCATAGTGGAGCGGCGCCCCTCCTGAACCTTGGCAATTCATAAATTTCGAGCGGCAGCAGAGAATCACTCGTCGAAGGATCGCACGAGTAACAGTTGTCGTAGCAAACTGATGCAACATACGAAACAGATAATGCCGACACTTTGAAGTAGTGGTTTGATTTTTGTTCCCCTGGAGGATGGCGGCTGGGTTGCACGCTGGATAAATATCTGCGGCGCAGGGGCGGGCGGGTGGAACCGCAGTGTACCTGAGCCCCCAGGGGGGGAGGAAAATAATTCGGTACGGCGGCAGTGACCCTGTTTATTTTATTAGCTTCTTTTTGCTGACTTGCTCTTACATTCATCTTGGGGCAACCCTCTTTCTCATTTTCACGTCAATTTTGTAGATGACGATGGCATTCCTGTTTCGCATGTCTCATAATTTCCACGATTTCCATCCACCAACCTAGACTGCTGAAAACCTTTCCTATCGTGGTCTTTCCTCTCCAATTTCATAGATATATTATCGTCCGCTTCCTTTTATTGACTTCTTTC
This sequence comes from Emergomyces orientalis, assembly GCA_002110485.1. Lineage (NCBI taxonomy): Eukaryota > Fungi > Ascomycota > Eurotiomycetes > Onygenales > Ajellomycetaceae > Emergomyces > Emergomyces orientalis. Next base: position 3,755,957 of record MOWL01000067.1, read on the forward strand.
TAATGATTCCTATTTATTTTCTCGTTCGCCTTTTTCCCTTATGGACTTCCTGATAGAATTTTTCGTTTGGTTATAATTCCCTCTCCACCCCGCCTCCCCCCACCTCCATCCTCCTCCCCCGCTTGCTGCTGGCAGCATTTCGGATCTTAATCATAGAGAAAAAAGAGAGAGAAAAGGAAAAAAGACAAGAGTTTTGAGACGACGAGCAGGAGGAAAATTTCCCAAGGAACCATGCCTCTTCTCAATGTTACCGAGTTGAACATTGTTCTCTCGATCTTGGGTTTGTAGAGACAACATATCTCTCAATAATATTCCATAGCGGCCAACCCATATTTTTGTAGGAGCATTCATCGTTCTGTATGGCTCCATCTCCGCAAAGATCAAGAATGTATGGTATCTTGGAGAAGCCTGTAAGTGAAGTGTTGCATTTTTTTCCCACCCGATTGATTGGTTATCCTGACGGGAGGATAAATGTCTGTAGTGCCCGCTGTCGTGTTCGGCATATTTCTTGGGCCCCTCGCAGCGAAGTTCATAGATGCAGAGCGATGGGGCTCAGCAGCTGAGGATCAGAAAAATGAAATCACTCTAGTAAGTCAAGCAACGACCAACGTATCTACCCTCAGACCATAGTCGTTAGCTAAGCCAGAATTTTTTTCAACCACAGGGTGTGGCTCGTGTTGTGATCGGAGTACAACTAGTCATTGCCGGTTTCCAGCTGCCTGCCAAATATCAATTCACACGATGGAAAGAAATGTTACTTTGCCTGTTGCCTATCATGACCATTATGTGGTTATGCACGACGGGATGCATTCTCTTGACTATCCCCAACCTTACTCTGGTAAAAAAAACCTCCCCGCTCATAGGATCACCCCATGTTCATAGTTGATTCATATTGGCTAACAAACGGCCGCTTTCAGCTCGCTGCTCTTGTTATCGGATCCTGTGTCACTTGCACGGACCCCATTCTATCGCAGGCCATTGCCAAGGGACCATTTGCCGACAAATATGTTGCTCGGGACCTACGTGAGATCATATCCTCAGAAGCTGGTGCCAATGATGGCTTTGGTTTCCCATTTCTCATGTTGGCGACATATCTTATCCGATACGCGGACGTTCCTGGGGCTGGGGATGGCATGATTCACAAGAGAAGCGCGGAAATAGGTCGTCTCGGTGGCGGTGTCGGCAAAGCCATTGAGATGTGGTTTGTGGAAACATGGCTTTACACAGTTTTCATGAGTGTTGCCTATGGCGCTATATGCGGGTATGGTAGTTGCATAGTTGTGAAATTCTGTCTTAAAAAGTAGGTTTTTAATGGTGCGAGAGGGAAAATAAAACGCTGTTAAACCACGGGTTGCTTACTTACATTTATTAGAAAATGGATCGATAACGAGAGCTATATGCTCTGGCCATCCGCGTTAGGGGTAAGTCTTAAGACAATTCTCACTTCTAATATATGAAACATTCCCATTCTAACTAGTTTGAAGTTTTTCCTCCTGGGAACATGCGGCGCTTTAGGCACAGACGATCTCCTGGCCTGTTTTGTTGCGGGAAACGCACTGAACTGGGATGGTCAATATCTCGCCGAGTCCGAAGCTAGACATGACGAGGTAAACTCGTGCATAGATGTACTGCTGAACTTTGGAGGATTCATGTACATCGGAGCTATCATTCCATGGTCCGAATTTAGTCAGCCCGAGTTCGGAATTACATATCCGAGATTAGTCGGGTTGGGGTTCCTTGTACTGATTCTCCGTCGCCTTCCCGCTATCTTGCTGCTGTACAAGCTCATGCCGAAAGTGTGCAAGGATTGGAAGGAAGCCTTGTTCATGGGATATTACGGCCCAATTGGTAAGTGAGAAACCGCAGATAAATCCCCAATACAGGTCATGGCAGCTTTTTTTTCTTTCTCTCCGCTAACCCGGTAAATGTTTGAATAGGAGTTGGTGCGGTTTTCTATCTCGAACATGCGCGTCACCTTTTCCCCAAATTCGGAGAAGGAGATACCGAAGAGACTAATCTCATTCGCGCTCTTTCCCCTAGTGAGTCCTCAAGTTCCCCACATTTTTGCTAAACAGCAAAGCAACTCTGTGACTGACACCAAACAAGTCGTATACTGGCTTGTCTTGTTCTCGATCGTTGTCCACGGACTCTCAATCCCAATTCACAACATCATCTACAAGATTGCAGGTATTAATCCGATAGTTGATGAATCTGGGCCCGTAGAGATAAGGCCACTTTCGAGACAGATGTCGTTGCCGAAAAACAGCACTTCGAATGAGAAACGAAATTCAATCACTGTGTACAACAGATTCTCGCGCGGCGCTCCGCCGGACGGTCAGATGACCTGGGATCTGCCAATGTTTCAAGATGGGTGGCATAGAGACGACCAAGGGGGCGAACAGATTGAGTTCCAGTCGGCTTATTCGAGATCACAGCCGTGGTCACGGAAAACGAGCATTCAGTTTGACGATAGGGGAGGCGACCCAGTGTGATTGTAATAGGGGAGTGATTTGCTAGAGGGCGGCGTACCCTGCGGGTTATGTAGAAGCCAGAGACGGAACAGAAGCCCGCATTGCCAGAGAGGTAGAAGCTGCAAAGTCGCTGGGGTATCCTGAATTACCTAGTTCGGCGGCGAGAAGGGTGCGGCGGTGGCGACCGGGGGGGATGGGACCCAGAGTTTTTGAGCGTGAGAGTACTGTACATATATATCATGCAACCAAATCTTTGTGTTCCCTCCTGTTAGAAGAAAACTCCTGCGAGAGCTATATGCGCCCAATGTGTTCAAGTGTATAGTTCAACATATTGTTTTGCAACTGTTGCTCCTGCTTTTCCTTTATATTCCTCCTTGTTTTCTCCTTGCGTGTGCTACATGAAACAAGGCCTTCAGGCCTTCTTCCGTGCGTCATGTCAGTGCAGTTATTGCCAGAAGCAAAACTTAGCCCAGACGGCGTAGAGACACTGACGTAAAATTCAGGACGAGGAAAAAAATGCCTCATCGAACGGCAAGATGAGATTATTTGCTTACTGCCCGTGCACTGGTGCTAGCGGTAAGCAGCCGCTATCCCAGATGAGAGATAGCTGCTGGTGCATTGGTAGCGAAGGAGGGGAGGTATGTGAAGAATAAGATCTGCACGCAAGTTCACGCCAGTTAAATTTTCGACAGAATTAATCAGGCACCGAACTAGTTATCGGATATGTAGCAATGAGCGAAATTGATAAACGGATGAGAATTGTCGATACCAGTGATTAGTTGAAATTTCAAATAGAAATACGAATCCCCAGTTGCAAACCTCCTTTTTTTTTATTTAACACACCGTGCGTGAAAAAGACGACATGCAATAAAATATGTCGCCCATGCTGATTGATTGAGACTCCTGTCGCTTCTTAGAATCAACTTTACGTCGATACCCCTCTGATCTTACCCTCGGATTCGAAAGGTTGTTGGGAAAACGAGTTTGTTATAGCGGGCCGTGATGGTGGTTTGTATTGTGCTTGCGGTTACTTCTGTCCTTCTTCAGGAGCTGATATTTTCTTCCTGGGAAATCTTCACAGGCGTTGCTAACCTGTCTACTTCGTACTCAGAATAGGTTAACATAACTAATATTTATGTCGACATTCCAAATCTTATTCTCATGGATATAAACTCTATGTTTGACTCAGGGGTCGTGAAAAACTGGGTGTGAGCCACCGAATTTAGCTTGCATATATCTATATATATAGATGATAGCATCGGCACTAATTATTTCATCATAACGCCCAGCCATAAAAGAGAATTTACATCTCGCATGTCTTCAAGAAGGGAAGCATGGGAATAGCGCCCTCTTGATATTCTCAGGCTACAAACGGATGGATATTCACCAGCGTAAATGTTATATATCAGGAATACCCCTGACCAACGTTGACTTGATAGACATACGCAGAAGGTAATAATAAGAGGGGGTTCCATGGCCTAACAAAAGTCTCCGAGTGATGATCTGTTGATCTGGTTAACAAAAGACTCAATAACACTCCCAGTCGATATCATTTCTCACGTCATGCTCAAAGAAGCTTCGTTAGAGACTGTTATGGATCGGCCGTTTGTTGCACCTGCATATTTCCTGGGGGTATTCCCCCTTCTAGCCTAGATTCTAAATATGAACATCCGCAAAGGCCCAATCAATAATACTCAGTTTCATGTATCTGGATTCTGTCATAGCCTGCTTCTCAAATTTTAAATAGAAATATGAAGATAAAGTGCGTGCTAATAGAAGAAGCCACCAGCCACATCTGTGACATTTTTTGAGGGGCTTTATGCGGAGGCTGGCCCAGACAGACATCTACCTCTGTAGATAGGTGCGCACGACCAGGAGTTTGCTCGATGGGCCAATAATGGCTTGGGGATGAATCCCCGGCAGCTGGCACCAGCAATAATCGTGTCATTATTATCATTTACGGCAAAAACTCTGCGGTGTGAATGGGGATAGCTCACGGTTCATTATTCAAAAATAGAGGGCTATTAATATGACGGTCAGATTCAAGCCGAATATTAATATCCGGGCCTAGGAACTATTATATGTTTTGTTGCTCGGATGATACTAAATAAATGTCAACTCCGACGGCCATGGGGTATGGGCGTGAGGCGTGAGGCGTAAATATAGAACAGCCCTAGAAACGACAAAGGTTCCGTCGTTCCTAACAGGCTAACAGGTCCACAGAAAGACTTTGGGTAAACCCTCGAGAATTATCGTCAACTTTGACTGAAAATTGTGTATACTTTCTTTGCCTGTTTTGTGGAGGTTTCAATTACCGAATTAGGCATTGTAGTTGGGTTGGTTATTTTCATTTTATTTTTAACAGCTCGTCTGGGTATTTACAGTTCAGACGCAATTAGTAGACCCCTCGATAACGAGATAAAAGCCACAAACAGTCCGGATCCAGCTATCATGCGGACAATGTGTACGAGACTCCAAAAACGACCAGCTATCGTGTGTGTATATCTGCCTATTATTTTCATTATCGCCAGAAGATTTATTCTCCCGTTCTGTATGAGAAAGAAAAGAAGAGCCCGGGAGGAGATGCTAAAAATCCACCGTCTTTGGTGAAACGCTCTCTGAGATGAGATGCCAAAGCTGCGATGGTCGCCGGTTTTTAGCCGAAGCGGTCAGTCCGCCCCGTTTATCTAAATTAAGCAATCTCCCATTGCTCAAAGCTTTGACGAACTACCGCAAAGATCCTCGAAGTATCAGTGGACGTTCCCTTCCTGGAGGAAGGGGTCCTCCGCCGCTAGCACAACCTTGCTGACATCTAACTTAAGTTTAGCCCCTGGGCGCAGCGGCTGGTCAAGGTCATCCCATGATTCTTCAGGGGAGGTAATATTCTTGGGCATGTTCGAACGGCGACTTTTATTGTGTCGCTGACCCAGGAAGGTCGTTGCGGCGTGCTTGCGTCTTATTTCCCCCACAGAGAAATGCCAAAAACAGCAGAAAGCTTTAAAAAAGAAAGGAGTTCAAGCTCCCGCCCATGCCTGCGATCCCCGGGCGTGCTTGGCTGCTCAGGGCTCGATGGTTGATCCGTATTTTGCTGCGGACGATCAAGGGAGAGGTAAGACGACGATGCACAGGGGGAGGACAAGCCAAAGAGAGGGCCAAGGAGGACGGCCCCAATCCCCTGCGCTTCTCCTATCCGTTTTGTCTCCTTATCTTTCTCCTTTCTCATCCGTTCTCATCAATACTTAAACTCTTCACGTCTGCACTTGTTTGGCAATTCTGTTCTTTATCTTCAAACTACTTCCAATCAAACATATTCGCTATATTCCTCTCCTTTTTAATAAAACATATCTATCCTTTTCTTATTTCTTTTATATTTACTCTTAAAAACTCAGCAAAAATGCATATGATCAGCTCTCTTTTGGCCAGCGCCCTCCTGGTTGCCGCTGCTGTTGCCCAAGGCGTTTCTTTCACCAGCTTTCCTGAGGATGTCCAGGCTGGCGAGCCAGTGACTGTCACCTGGACGGGCGGCAGTGAGGATGAGGTATGTTTGGTTCTCACCCTCGAGCGAGGGCCCCTCTTATTGCTCCCTACCTGATGCCAATATCAATTGCTGACGCTTGTAAACATCTAGCCCGTCACCATCACACTACTCAAGGGGCTTAGTACCAACTTGCAGAAAGTCGAGACTTTGACCAGTACGTTCCATGTCCCCTGCAAATCCCCCTAATCAATCGCAATTCAAATAGCATTCTCTAACATGAAGTTTTCTCAACCCCGCACAGCCTCTGGCTCAGACGGTTCTTACACATGGACCCCAGAATCCAACATCGTCAATGGCGATGACTACGCTCTCCAAATCACCCAGGGTGAGGATATCAACTACACCAACCAGTTCGCAGTCAGCGGCGGCTCTGGAAAGGCGGCTTCCCCCAGCTCCACCCCTACCAACTCCAGAAACAGCACTTCCAGCGCAACAACTACCACTAGCGTGACTGTCACTCCCACAGGCCCCACGACTGCTCCTCCCACCTCATCGCCTACCCCGGCTGGCTCGGCTGGCTCCATCGTAGCCCTGTCCACCCCCTTCGCATTGATTATGGGTGTCCTGGCTGCATTTGCCTACTTGCATTAAATTAGATTCATCGCATCTTGAGATCAGCCAGCATTTTTTTTTTGTTTCCGGCGATCTTTTTAAGCTTCGGTTTTTTTTTTTTTTTTTTTTGCAGCAGCAGCAGCAGCAGCAGGATGCGGACAGAAGGGAAAGCATAATTTTATCCTTTTCCTTTTCTTTCACGCCGCCATATACCCTTTTCTGTTTTCCTGTTCTGTTTTTTCCTTTTCCCTCAGGAATACCATCAGATCTATTCCTCACAGCATATTGTTATGTCGCTCTACCGACCTACGTATACACCTCTGCACATGCTGCACACGCTTTTCACCACAGTCGCTTGCGACTTTTGTACAACCACCTGGGACAGAATTCGGAATGAGATCGGCCAGAAGGGGAAGAATTGATGCGGGTATGGTTGCGTTTGCGCCCGTGAAAGTGGAAGGGCGAAATTCAAAACCCGCCCTGGCTCGCTGGAATACCTCAAAAAAAGTTGGACATAGATTATCACACTTCGTTTTTTCCCTAGTTTAGAATGGAGTTCACATATTTTGGACTTGAAAGAGCGCAGTTTCTCTTTTGTTGTCACATTTTTGATCTTCCCCCCCCCCCTCTTTTTTTTTTTGTTAAACAAATAGGAATATAACTTGCTGTATAGATATGGACGTGTTTATGTATTGTAGAATCTATTCACGGACTTCTCCATAGTGTTGCATTGCCGCAAATAATCTCCTTTGGTTTCCGGCTGCATGCATATACCTATAAGATATCCATGATGGCTCAGGTGGCATGTACACGCTGAGCTATTCAAAACAAAGTACTCCCCATACTTTACAGCGTGGTTAGATTACCAAGGAATTATTTCGCTTGGTACAGTATGGAACATGCTCGTCTTAGTAGTTCTATATGTACTGTACAACTACAGCTCTCCTTCCGTCGTCCACGCTCCTTTGATCGCATTAGCAATACCAAAAATAATCCCCAAATAAAAAAGGGGGATACAATAGAAAGTATAAAATGGAAATAAAAATCCATAAAGAAGATCGAATCTAGTAGTCAAATGGATTTATGCGTACCCTTCCTAAGCAGGGTGTGTTTCATTTTGAGGTGGTAAACTGTTTTTCGACTGCAGGTTTATATATCATATTCAGCTAGGATGTAGCAGGCGAACACTGAGAGCATGAATGATACTTAACATATTCTAGGATTATATGAAGGGAATCTGACGCTGTACTCCGCTGAACTTGGAAGAGATGAAGCAGATGAAGCTCAATTACGAAAATTGTGTGTTTTACTCCCTGATCTAGAAACTAAATAAAAACTAGTATTCAGAAGTGTCAAACCCAAAAAACAAGGCCCTGTGCATTTTTGTTATTTGTTTTTTCTTCTTCTTTCTTTCCTTTTTTTTCCCTTTTCTATCCAGGTTCTCCTGGTTTTATTTCTTGCAGGACTGTCGAATGAGAGGAGGCAGCAGATGGGGCTGACATCACCAAGTGTATGTAACTAAAGGTTAAAATCTGTCTTTTCTTCCAATTCTCCAACACCTCAGCAACTTCATTCATTCAGTCAGTCAGTCAGTCAGTCAGTCAGTCAGTCAGTCAGTTCTTCATCATTTACTCAACTCTGCTGTTTGTTTCAATGCTACTGGGGCTAGTTTCATGCTTGCTCCCGCATTTGTATTCATTCTTTCCCATCTCTGGCTAAATTCCGGCTCTCATTCCGTTTTCCCTTGAGAGCTAGGCTAAATAGTTGCAGAGGCAGATAGGCTGGACCGACATCTACCAAACCACCTTGTGTCTCTCTCTTCAATATTGTTCACTTTCATATCATCATATAGATACTGTTCAATCTTCTACTTTCATTCATATCTGTAGAATTGTGTTTGTGTCTCTGTGTATCTCTTCTGTGTTCTTCTATATTTCCTCTCTAGTCTCCATCCAGCCACAGTCAGCACATCTCCTCTTGTTCCTTCTTCATCAGATCTACAATGTCTCGGCGATGAAGAAACAGCACAACAAACCACAGTCAGATCTAATCCAGGTGCGGAAGTTGAGCTTGAATTCATTTGGCAGTATGTTCAGAAAACAGCCTTCTTTATTATCCAAACCCCCGCATCCAACACCTGCAGCACTCCACTCCCTAGCCTCTCTGGCGCGCCTCTAATGCCCTTCCCCTTCTTCCGTTGCACAAACAAAAAAAGAATCAAGAAGGGGAGGGAAGAAGGGACGAAGAGGTGGAGGAGGAAGAAAAAAATACCCTCCCAAATAAGAAAAATGCGAGGCCCAATAGAGCGCGTCAAGCTGGTCAAAACAAAGTTTAGTTTCTGTAGGGTCTCCATCGCTAACCATTCTCCTCCACCACCCGTGGTTGTGGAACAATCAGCTGCAGCCCCCCCCCAGATCCACCTTGCCAATGTCGAAACCCATCTCAACATGCATCAGTTCAATGGTCTCTTCGAATCCTCTGCTCCCGAGCGCCAGCAGCAGCTTCACCATCAGAACGGTAGCGGGTCGGATGAAAACTCACACGGTGAGCCTACCTACCCGTTTCGTGTACTTATTACTGAGGCATACGTATATATGAATGGAATACCTATATAACGGCTACTAACCTATATTTCTTAAAATATTGAGTAGATCCTGCGGCCACCCGAACCACCCCTGCCCTCGCCGCAATGCCCAATGGAGAATCTCCACCTGCCCCGGAATGGTCGTCCGCCGTAGGCCACGCGATGACCGGGAAGTCCGGCCGGGTCATACACAATTTACAGGAGGACATAGCACGTCTAACGCGCGAATGCAGTTTACATCGATCGCGTGCGGAAGAGGCGCAACGCATAAACGAGACACTCAAATTCCAGCTACAAAACGTGACGGACCGGCTGCGCAATTCAGAGCAATCGCACGAGGCACATCTTATTTCGATAGCGCGCAAGGATAGGAAAATCGAAGACTTGAAAGCGGAAGTTCAAGGAGAGAAAGATAGGCGACTGAAGGCGGAGGAGGATGCGCGGAGAACAGACCAGCTAGCCCTGCAGGAGCGAGATGAACACCATCGCGCAATCGCTGAGGCTACAGAGATCGCCAATCAAGCGCGCAATCAGTATGAAACACTTACCCGTGCGCGATCGAAGGAGCAACTCGAGTTTAGAACGCGTCTCGATGGTTTCCGCAAAGAGCTCAAGGAGCTATGTAATCGGGAGATTGAGAGGCAGAGCCAGCTGACGCGCTTTGATGTGATTATTGAGCAGAAGAATAAGGAGATTGAAGCGGAGAGGGATCGGATGGAGCGGTTTGGACAGTTGTTTGCGGAGTATAAAGAAGCTAGTGACCGTGCGGTGCACGAGCTGGTGGAGAGAAGTCATCAGAATAACGCTGTGATTGACGACGTGGTTGAACAAGCGAAGGAAGTTACGGGGAGGATGAGGTGGGTTATGAAGGTCAAAGATGAGGTTAAGGGAGCGGAATGATGGGAGATGGAGATTGAGATGGAGATGGAGATTGAGATGGAGATGCTGATGATACCCGTTCTACTCGTTCTTCTTGTTATCTACCTTGTTCCAACGAGATACCCTACCCCGAGTCCCGATAATCTATCTATATTCGATGTACGATGTGCGATGTGCGATGTGAGTATGATTCGATGTTTACAGACACCACAAACACGACCCTTATTCGAATTTGACGCTCCCCCATTTCTCCATTCATCTAGACAAAGCAGGGTTTGGGAGAGCTACCTATTTCACTCACCCTGGGAATAACTTCCATTTCCAAGGCGGATGGGTGGAAAGCTTCTCATACTCCCAAAACTCTTCGGCAAACGCCTTCCAAACGTACTATGCGACTAGCTGAATACATTTTTCTATTGCCATATCCCGCATATACCTGAAATACTCAAAATGCCGACACCGCATTCGTCCCACACGCATCTACTCGCGAGCTCATTCCAATTTACGGCCATATTCATTATTATTTTTTCGACCTTTTTATCTCCCATGTACAGGGCCCGATCTAAATATACAAACAGCAAACGCGACCATTTATTAGCGACTAAATTCCTTACATACATACAGACATACATGCATACATACAATACTTCACATACATACAAAATGGGTTGCAGAGAGCATCTACATCCCGCAAAACAGGGCACATACACGGCGTTTTTATTTTTATTTTTAAATCGAACCTTTACCGTTTCAGCCAACGTTACCGGGCAGAAAAGTCAAACAGGATCATAACGGGAAAGGGGTAATTTATATTATGATGGCCTTTCTTTGTCGTTCTAAAAGAAGTGACGAATTCCTGTCTCCTATTTCTTTTAATTTTTCTTTTTCGTTCCTGCGGGGCATCTTTTACTTGTCTCATTCTCTGATTATTGCCCCGTTTGCTAATATAGTACATTTAATATCCGTTACTTGTTTAACCTGGCCTCTTCATCATCATCCCTCAAGACGGAAAGGCGTTTGCTGGTGATTGTCATTACTTTTGTTTCCTTCTTTCTTTTTTTTCTCACTATGGATCATTTTATGTTATTTAATACATGCATGTAAATGCAAGACTTCTTATATCTTATTTTATTTTCATATTTTCTACATACAATTTTCAATTCACTTGCTATTTCCTGCGGAAATATTGATTTCTTCAGCAAACTTACGCGTAAACGGTCCCTCGTTTTTTTCCCCTCCCTCCCCCTCTCACACGCACTCATACTCAATGGAGAGGGCAAAGAGAACACAAGACAAAACAGTGTCTGGAACTACATCAGGCAAAGCTAGCAGATATTAGAGGCCCTTCCGAGCTCTACAGGCCTCTTTTACTTTCCCCTTCTTATCTGCCGCTATTCCTCTCATATTCTATTTTCATTGTCCAGTGGCCTTTCTCTCCGTGTAAAGCCTAACCTTTTCCTTATATGTGATTTCATACGGCATGCCGAATATTTATAACTCGGTTAAATAAACATGCAACAAAAATGAAATAGACGGTGAAGTAAATTTGGATGAAGTTTACAGATTCCGTATTTACTCGAGGGTTGTATTTTCACATCTCGTCAATGCAATTCAGTTTTGCAATGCGGGTATCCGTTCTTTCGAACGGAGACGCATACAGTCATTTCAGAATATTACCCTGTCTATTCTGGTCCCATCATGTCAACAAGGTGCCAAATTGCCCTCCCACATACTGTGCTGTAGGGACGTCTAGTTGATCGCCTCTGTGGGTGTGTATATAAATCAATAAATCTGGATATCGAAGGGAAAACATCCCCATATGCAACCAAAATACTCTGTCGCCCATAGCTACCATCCCCAAGCAATGTCATAACCACAACTTCATAGCAAAAGGTCTCTCTTTATTCTTCCCTCATGTTACAGATAGTCATCCATGACAATTCTCTACAACAGAGAGCGCATATCAACTGCATTGGGTGTGAGAGCAGAACGTTCCAGTGTCGAGTTTTGGTGTCGTCTTGATAGTTAAAACAACAACAACAACAACAACAACAACAACAAAATAACAACTGGTTTTCCCTACATTTTTTGCTTCCTTTTTTCTATCCAGCTATCACCGCCGTCAGCGGTGTTTTCATTGTCCTTTTGACCCGTCCCTGATATCAACTTGCATGGTTGAGTGAGGGGAGGGAAAGAGATAGAGAAAGAGAGATAGAGAGAAAGCTCCTTTGCTGTCCGTTACGGGATCTGATGTCTGATATCGGATACCTGCTGATGGTTTTTACGGTTGCCTTTGCTTCCATGCTCTACCCGTTCTTGACTCTCTGGACTCGCTGATCTTGATATTTCGTTGCTATTTTGCTTGCTTGTCGGTTCGTCTGTCTGTCCATCCGTCAGTTTCTTGGGTAGAACTGGAGCAGAACATATCACGGCCAGCAAGCACTGCTTGTTCCTTGGACCTTTGCTATCTTGCTGTCCAAAGATCCGTTTCGTGCGAGTCTTGAAGCCATCGGAAGCCCCCGCTGCAAGCTCTCCCAAATAGCTCGAATTGTATTTCCCGCACTGTTCATTCGGTCTTCCACCTGTGAACTGTCTCCTCTTTCACCTCTATGACGCTCAATTTCCAAGTAGGGCAACTAATAGACAGCTTGAAGTCTATTTGGTGAAGCATACGGGGTATCGGTGAATCAGCCCTCTCCATACCTGTTCGTTTTGTCTTCAATTATACGACTTTTTTGCGTATTTTGAATACTTTTTCTCCCGGTTCTTTTTCTCTTCATCAAAATTCGCCTCGGTATCCTCAACTCGAGTCTGCTCTGTGCGCCTGACCGTTTATTCTTCTACTTCCTCCTGAATCTGCGGACGTTGCATATTTCTCTCCCTTCCAAACCGGCATCGCTGGAATACCTCCAGTGGACCCCTGACTCTGCTGAGCTGATTGAGGCTCAGCTATCCGTAGCGCTGGGAATATCAAACCTCCAAAGCTACACCGCAATATGGAAGAGCCACAAACCTTGACTGTGGCTACTACCTGGAAATTTGATAAGGACGCCGTAAGTTTGCAGGTACTTGTTCAGGTTTTCGCATATAAACCGAACTGACACATTCATAACATATCGCAGGCCGGACATGTTAGAAAGCTCTTCAAGTGCGTATGGTTATCAACGCTGTGCTAACCTCTATCTAATTGAATATAAATACTAATTCGGATCGCGTTTTAAGGGCAACCGCTGCAGCTGGTGTTGGGTTCTGCAAATATGAGCCGGCAAACAACGTGAGTACAGCCATTTCCTGTGCGGGTTTGATAATTTAGATATATCGTGCTTGGGTAACATATTCCTCCACTTCATTCGGACAGGTCTTCGTGGTGGATAACTGTGATATTTTTGGGTCTGCTTCCGAGATGAGCAATTTGGTGGCTAAATATATTGATGATGAGAAGGATAATGACCTGATGGAGGTAAGAACATCAAACAACGGTGTGAGAGTTAGTTATATATGTATGCAATTCTTAGTAATTTCACCCTATCATGCAGATTCCAAAGGTCTCCCGTCTAGGGCCTCCAAATGTTCCTTATGAAATTACGTATGATGATGATATAGTCCCGGGGACTAGAGGGCCTTTGATCGATTTCGCTCAAGTTAGTGAGAGTACCAAGATTCCCATTACCACGAAATACTGGAAATCCGATGCTGGAACTACTGGTGGCTTCGAAAAGTTGCGCTACGCCATCGACGAAGTTTCCAGGCTGTCCGGAGCAGACATTGTCCTAGAAGAGGCGAATAGCAGACTCCGTATATCCAGTTACCTGGATAGCAGCATCGTCAATGATGCTATGAACCGGCTGTCGAATTTGCAGCCTTGCCTAGTACGTGCTCTTTGTTTGCGATTTCCTGAACGTGCTTAAGCCATGTTGCATGTGTTATTGTTGAAAGGGTCTCGTTGTCAGGTCCCGCAGGATCTCTTTTGTTTAGCTTTTCTTTACCTTCCTCCTTTGTTTATACTCACTTTAATTTTTTATTTCCTCCCTTCCTAGGGTGCCATCGATGCTGACCAATGGTAGTCTCTTTCAATTACGCCTCAAGTCTCACACATTTTAAATGTGTCCCTGGAGACGAAATATTGCCTAAAGCTCTTGGCCTACTCGGAGCTAAACAGCCAAGCGGCCTGTCGCATTCTCGTCGACCCAGAACGGAAGGATATCGGTCGACTTTCCAAGATGTTTGTCACCGTGATGGTGACAAGAAATTCAGAATATCAGGGCGATCACGTCCCTAAAAACCTCAGGAAGCCACCCCACCCAACCAAGCCCACGAAAGGACGGTCCAAACTATGGGCTGATTTCAAATTTCAGGGACTGGGGGACGCGTCAAATGCCCCTCGGTTTGGGGACAGCGTTCCTGAGGGGGAGGAACCTGCCCAGCAGAGTCAGTTAAAACTCAACAACGCGTTGGCAGCTGTTCAGCCAACAGGTACCCTTGGTAGTAAGCATCCTTACCTGACCCGGGAAAAGGTTTCTTTTGTCGACAACTGGGCTGCGGAGGTTGAAGCTGGAGCAGTCGCAGCAAGCGCTTCAGAGCCTAACAGCACGCCTCCTCCAAACCCTTCGGCTGGGCCAGCTCCGCCAAATCTACCTCCAGGAATCAAAAGACGAAAGGCAATCCTCATAAGCTCGGAGTTAGATGCCCCTGCACCCGTCGAAGCCTCTAGAGTCGAAGGCGGCAAAATTACAAACAGGGGCCCTCGGCTGCCTGCGAATTTTAATGCCTTCGCGTGCAGACAAGCAAAATATTCATCCGCTGAAAATAGTAATCAGAGGAAGAACCCAAGCCCAAAGACCGTCGAAGAGCGAGAATCAACCCAGCTTATTGAGTTAGGGGATACCTCGACGATGCCAAGGGCAACAATACCACCAATATCCTACTTTCAATCTCCTCTAATTCCCACGAAGGCAATGAGGACCGGTTCGACAATGGAAAACAATTATCCAGAACATGCAAAACAGAATGAAAATCTCCGCAACTCAGAGACCACAAGGAAGCCACCTGAGGTAAACCGCCCTAGAATCCGTGAGCCTGAGTCTCGTGTTTTCCGCCGGACCATGGGCCAGAAGACTGGGCATAACTCCCGAACGGGAAAGGATCTCAATATTAAAGCGGAAAGTCAGGATAGCCTCACTTGGGCTCCAGGCGCACCCTTGATGGCTTCAAGCGCATCGACTGCCTGTTTTTCTCGTCTTTCTAACAAATCCATTCAGCCAAGCGAATGGAAAAAAACCCAACTAGCAGTTGAAGATGAAAAACGTGCTGTCACCCTCAACGATTTTCTTCAGCACATTAGTCGAGTTCTAGATGGAGCTCGATGCTTCCCAGGAACTGTTTCATTTGAAATCCAGTTAGGCCTTATACTTGCAAGTCGATCGCTTATCGAAAAGTACAAAGAGGTAATTTTCGATACCAAGATCTGGAACCTTCTCTTTCAGCCCAAGAACAATCTCCCGACACCGAGCACAATATTTACCAACATGGTCACAACGTCTGGCGCAGACGTTGACTATATTCTTGATTTACCCGAGAGCCAGGGACCTTTCGCATGCCGTACTTTTTCCGAGGACGTTCTGAGTCGTCATGTTTGGTACGAGTTTCATTGCACAACCAAGCACGACGAGACTTTGGTGGTCACTGTCGATGAATCTGGGACGGCGGTTGTCAACAGACCGGAATCCGTGTTGGGTGCAGTAAATATCCACTGCGCAGCGCAAACCTGGGATATGAGAGGCGTGGTGAAGGGCACCGTCGAATACATTCGAGGAGACGAAGAAATAGACCAGGCAATCCAAAATCTCATTGGCAAGCTGTACATCGAGCCCGACCTCACCAACGTCGTAATTTTCACTCGAATCCCTGAAGATGGCCAACTTGATATTACCAAAGTCCTCATGAAGCGTTCCACTCGCCACCGCTTCCATACGCATGAGACAAGGTCTCTAAGCGTAAGCACTACGAAGAAATCTGCGATCCATGACGGCAATCCTGCTTGTTCTAATTATCGAGGAAACGAATCTGAATCTGTTGGTGGCTCCAGTGGTCGGGAGACACTATTGGGTATCCAAGAACCAATCCTCCAGGTCACTGAAGTGCAAAATCTTCTTTTGGCATACTCTGGCGAAGATAAATCGGTCGTTCGTGCTCGAGCAATATCAGCTGATGGAATGATAGTTGATCACAGGCTTTGGTATGAAATGTCCGTTATTAACCCAGCAATTGAAGACATTTTGCGCTCCAATAAATATCTTGAATTTGGTGAGAGCACTGTTTCTTGGTCCAGCTTCAATCCACCAGCGAGGAATGAAAAGCAACCCGCTGCCAAAACTCCGGAGACTCGCCCAGCTGAACTGAGCCATGCAAGACAATTCGATAATCGAATGCCACCACCAAGCACTATGGCAGAGATCAGTTCAAAAGATGTGAGCGAAATGTTCCACGCTGCGAACAAGATTGTTCAAAAGATTGACGGCGTGGGATGGGCTAATTTTGGTCCTGAGGCTCAAGCAGGGCTCAAAGTAGATCACGCCGTTTCTGCGTCAATGGCAGCACGGTCAATTGCTGCGGCTGAAGTACCGACGGAGTTTTGGTAAAGTAGATGCTTTGCTGTGAACGAAATGGACAGTGCGAGTGCTAGGAAGGGATTCCCTGGACGAGTTGACGATATTGTCTGGATGGATCAAGCTTTCTGGAGATTGAGCTGCTAATTCGTTCAGGTCTCGGCACAAATGGCATTTTGATGGGAGTTGTGGAGAGCGTAGGGAAGCTATTTTGATTTTTTATTATTTAATTAGCGAGCGATGCATGGTTATCATTGGTATTAGCGGCTTTGCGGATATGGTGGAACATTGGCGGGAAGCTGATTGAGAGAAAATCTTGCTTCCATCCACACCTCGGAAGAGTGCACCAAGTACATCCGATAAGCACCCCTCGATCCTTTCCTGTCTTCGAAATTTTTTATGGGCTAGGCAAGGTCAAATGAGAGGCCTGTGCGAAATTCAGAGGGGAGATTATCTCCAACAGGTTTCCGTGTCCCCCATTCCGGCTAAACCTAACTTGGTAGTTTAGATAACTCGTTCTAAAATTGAAATAAGCTTTTGGAAATACGCAGTAAATTAGCGTCAAATATCCGAATCCTGTGCCATATCAGATTTGTCAAGTCTCTTGGTCAGTATCAACTGAGAAATTTGATCAAAAATGTATTCGGTACTACGGAATTCCGAAAGAGGCTTGTATGGCATAACCTCGAGGATTTGAATACACGAAACCTAGGCAGCTTTGTTTCTAGGGAACAAGAACAAATAACTACAGGATTTTTTGCCTCCGCATTCTGCACAAAATGTCTGAGGTTGCTTTGAAATCCTAGGTGCCTACTACACAAAATGTACAGTGCTTTTCATCCAAGGCATATCAGCCATCTTCAAGAGGATCCAGATAGCTATCAATGGATCCATGCATGATACAGTGACCGGGCACTCCATTACGGTTTCGCCACAAGTCAAACACCAAACTTCTTGGAGAATGTCCTTCCTATCTCCAAGCTTCGGCTCGGAAATTAATTCAAAATATCTCTAACAATAGCCCCGCTATGTCCCCGAAAACGGTCCGATGGTCATTTATTCGGCTGATATTTATTGCATTGAATGAATCCAGCCCCTTGTTGCGAAGCACTGTGCCAGTCATAGATACCCTACTTGAGCTGGTGTGGGAAGACAAGCCTCCTCCGAGAACGCAATTCTTGCAACGGAAAATAGATTTGCATTTTCCAGTATGCCTTTGGTCACCCTGCCACTCACTCATCGACAACAGCTTTACTGTTGTAGCCTGCGCATAGCCGGAGTACACGACACCTGGCTGAACCCTAGTAAAAATGCTTCACCGCGTTATATACGAGAGCAAAATCTACACGCCTAGGTAATCACCCCCTCACGTAATTATATACAAAGGAATTTTTAACTGAGGATTGATATAATCATTTCAAACAGTACTCCACGAAATCAGCAAACACTCTTGCCCATACAATCAGCAGCCACAGCTGGGCGCCAGTAAATCTGCATCTCATTCCTCTGGGCATCCTTCATACCAAATACCACCATGCCTGACCACCTCCTTGCCAAAGGCCGCGTTACCAGCGGTAAAGCGGGCACCAGGATCCGCGGAATGGGCTGCCAGTAAGTCCTGGCCAACCGGCGCCCCTAGTTTAACAAAGAGAGCGTTCTAATACAGCTCAGCGAGAGTTACCAACTAGCCATGCATACGCTTGACCAATACAGAGGAACTGTGGTCGCCTGCCGCTATTGCCCTCCTCCCAACCTTACCCGTCTGGAAAACCTCACGGCGCTGAAGGCCGTATTCTACGATGCTGTCTCCCGTGTTGTGCTTGCTCAACCTCATCTACAAGTCGGTATCACCGGTGAAAGCTCCAAAGACCCTAGCTATGTGCGCCTCGATTGCCTTGACCTCCGCAATCATGTTTACTGGACCTCGTTTGACGACTCCGGTCCGCTCGCGCCGGTGTACCTGGAGTCAATGCAAACTCAGCTTGATTCCAGATATGATCATCTCCCAACCCAGCCAGGCTGGAGAGTGATCATATTACACAAGGTTGGGGCGGTGTCTCTGGAAGTGATGTATGTTTGGAACCACCCACATCACGATGGAATGAGCGGCAAAATATTTCATCAAAGCTTGCTACGAAATCTAAATGAGATGTTCATCCAGAACAAGGAACCCACACTCAATGTTCCTAAGGGCTCAGATAGCTGGACACTCAACCTCCCCGATCCTTCTGACAAGTTGCCCCCAAACCCCGAACTTTTGTCTCCATGGCCTATGGGACTTACATTTCTACTCAAACTCGTTTGGAGGGAAGTGAAGCCGTCTTGGATTTTCCCACCCAGCAATGTGCATGCGACCTGGGCTCCAATTCAGACCTCCCCTTTCGAGACCCGGTTTCGCAACTTCATGGTCGACAATGAAACTGTCACAAAGGTGGTAGATGCTTGCCGTAGGCATCATACCACTTTAACAGGCCTTGTCCATGCTCTCGTTCTAGTCTCCCTTACATCCGCTCTTGAGGGCATGAACGGCTTTGCAAGCAGAACTCCTTACGACCTGCGAAATATTTTGCCATCGTACAATCTTCAATACCCTTGGTTACAGCCCAAAGAGTCGATGTGTAATTATGTGTCGGTTATAGACCATGAATTCGACGCTGAACTAGTTACGATGATCAGATCAAAGATACCGGCCCAGGCCATAGGCTCCCGCCTGTCTGCCGGGGCCATGGACATAATCTGGTCCGTTTCGGCTCGAGTTCGACAGGAGATTCAAGCTAGGCTAAACTCAGGCGAACACAACGACTTGATAGGCCTCATGAAGCTTGTCTCGGACTGGCGAATCCAGCAGCAGAAGGAGGCACGCAAGACGAGGTACCTGTCTTGGCTCGTTACTAATCTCGGTGTCCTCGATGGGGGAATTGGTGACACCCAGGGACTAGAAGGTTGGTTGATACGCCAAGCTGAGCTGGTTCTGAGCGCAGAGGTACCTTCCGCTGCCTTATCAGTATCAATCGTGACAGTAAAAGGCGAGAAGACGTGTATCACATGTAGCTGGCAGGACTGCGTAGTTGACTCAGGCCTTGGTGAGCGTCTGATGCGCGACCTGGAACGATGGCTGAATGAAATTGAGTCCTAGCTATGATTCAGCAGTTCTCATCCTTAAATGTATCATAGCAACCTTTTTATGTCAGAGGCATCCATCCGCCCTGTGTCAGAGGCATCTATCCGCTCAGCCTGATGTTATTCCTTTCATCTCTCAGGGCTATATAGCTCTCTGCAACGCACACATACTAGCATAGAAGAATCAAGCCAATATTACACTCCAACATTTTAGCCTAGACTTTTAGTATCTTGCGAATAATTATAGCGTATCGTTTTCTAGCGGGTAACTCTGTTCAAGCGTCATTTTGGGAGACCATCAGCATGAATCAGCGTTAATGAATATGGAGAAAAACACAATTTGAAGACATATAATAATATATATTCCTTTTCAATTGTATTTTCTGATATTTTAAATGTGGTTGTGATGTAAATTTTTTTTCTGGAATTTGTAAATGAACCAAGGGGATCTATATCAACCCTCGAAAGTGGCAGACTGAAATTAGTGCAGTTAAATCAAACCCATAACAAAAAACGGTTAAGCTACTAGGAGCGACCACTCAAACATGTCACTGATGTCCTTCTTTTTCTCCCCTCCCCCTCCTTCTTTCCCCCGTTTCCAGCGACACAGGATAATAACCAAATCCACTCGCCCAATAGCTACACTAATCGTCCTCATCCCCCTCTATATCCCCCACCCCCCTCAGCCATGCCGCCTTCGCATCCACCGCTGCCTTCCGCACGTCCCGTTTGGGATCGTCTAGCGCAGACTTCAGCGCACGCAACACGGCGCTTTTCAGCGGAAGCAATGGTGAAGGTTTCGCGCCAGTAGCTTTGGCTGTTGGTGAAGTTGAATCTGAAACGCCAGGGGTTTGTGCGAGGAGCAGGAGACACTGGAGTGATTGTGCGCGGATGTGTGGTGAGTTTGGCGTTGGTGTGGTGTTATTGGCGCTGAATGCGGCCGTGGTTGTTGCTGCTGTTGCAGATGTTGATGCTGCGGCATGGCTATGCAGTGCAGTTTTCAACAACCGTTTCACCAAATCATCAATGTAGCCCGCTTCGTTGATTACGCCGACCCCATTATCGCGAATTATCACAGTTAGTGTCTCCAGGGTGCCAACTTTTATGGGTTGTGAGAGTTCGTCGGTCAAGTCTAAACTTTGAAGGAGGAGAGGCAGTAATGTTGGTAGTTCTGGCATCACCAGAGATGAGGGGATGGTGGAGAGAATGCCAGATAGGGCAGTTAGATAAGCCTGCTTTGTATGGGGTGCAGCTCGGGATGCTGCGGCTGCACCAGTGTTGAGGTCTCGCACATTTTTGGAGATTAGCGGGATCAGAGTGGAAAAGACTCGTTGCTTCGAAAGGAGGCGGATGGTGGCGCCGTTTGTCGAGGAGAGGACATCATCTGGGCTGAGGAGGAGGGCAAACCCCCGCGCAGCGGTTGTGCTTGTTTGGGCGTCAGAGGACGAGAGGAGGGCTAAGAGTGAGTTGAGTATTTCTGTTGTTGAGGGCGCAAGGCGGAGTATCAGTGCCTTGGATAGCCAAAATATTGTGCGGATTTTGGGTGGAGTAAGGGTTTCGTTTGATGTGGGTATGGATGTGTATGTGGAGGATTGGATGAGGGATGAAATGGTCGAGGAAGCAGTTGGCAGTTGTGCGGTTGGGAGGAATTTGTTGACGAGGAGGGCGAGATGGCGGGCGAATGCCAGATGGGTGGAGAAGTTTTTTTCAACAATAGCTTGTCGGACCAACTCCTGAAGAAGGGATGTCATGTCCGGATTGGTGAAGGGCAGCTTAGAATCTTTGGGGAGTCCGGCAAGCAGGTAAGTTGATAGGATCATTGTTTGCTGTCGAAGGTTTGTGGTAGTGGACGAAAATGGAACTGAAATAAAGCCACCATCTGCTGCGAAAAGGCTGTATACATTCTCGCACACTTTATCCTGTTTCTCGCGAAGGAGGGACCGGACTATAAGATTGCACAGCCGCCCAAGAACGTCAAGAACGGATGAGTCCTGCATGACCGTGGTAGTATCATTTTCCATTGTTGCGATAGCCGTCCGTCTACATAATTTCACCAGTATCTGATCATAGTAATAGTTGATGTTGGAATCATTTTCCAGGCCTTTTCGATCCATAGCGTAAAGTATCGTCAACAAAATCGCACGGGGGTATGCAGAAGTGCTTGTATTTCCGGGCTGAAGTACAATTTCCAGCTTGCTCAAGAGGCGCCGGACCAGAATTTCAAATATGTCTTTCTCAATACTGATCTGAGCAAGGCTTTCAAGGGTGGTAAGATATACGGTATCTGCACCTTTATCGGAATCCGGAAGTGTAGCCACGAAAGCTGGAAACGCGATATCCATGATAAGTTGCGGTTTGTGCTTCGATATTCCCGCCAGTGCGTGTATTGCCTCTTTTCTCAGCTCCGCTCTTATTGAGGTTTCTGTGAGCAGAATGTCATCGAGATACTGTACGAAAAGACCAATTTCGTTTTCCTGCAAAAAACCTCGAAGGGAAGATAGGCGAAGCAGGCCTTGCAAAGAGGTAAGGCGGAACGAGATTTCATCCTTCGCGGAGCCCATCAGGGTCTGGCTGAAAATTTCAAATAACGGCTCCTGGAATGAGCTGAGAGGATTTTCTGGGGTGGGATCTGACCCAGGCGTAGTCCATGTTCCAAATATATCGATCGCGGAATCAAATAAAGCGACAAGAGCCTCTAAGAGAGCCCTTTGTTTGGCAATTCCATCAGCATCTTGATACACCAAGAGTAATGGAGGAACGACGGCCTGGATAATCAGAGTAAAGGATGCAGAAGAAGCAGATGAAAGTGATCTCAGGATTTGCCGTGCGGGTTGAGCTTGTTTCTGTTGTGGTTCGCGCAGCTGTTCATTACATTCTTTCGTTATTGGCTTCAGATATTGTGCGAGAGCGGAAGTTTGGGATCTCGTGGTAGGTGCAGACAGTCGCTTTGCTAGGCGTTGAAGCACTCGTAGCGACTCTTCTGCAATAATTTCTTCTTGCGCATTAAGGATCTCAAATTTCAAAGTATCCCATACGCTTATCGAGTAACGCGACACAGTGGCTGGGTCATACGAGGATATGCATGCGTAGAGCGAATTCAAGGCATCTTTCTGCCTCGTCGTTAGCAGAGTCTAGCCAGGGTATTAGAGGTCCACGTACTTTCACATTCAGCGATGTAGAGTCTAATTTATCTAATAGTGAAGGGAATGCGTAAGGTGCGAAAACCTGTGTTGACGAGATGCAATCTTGCAGACGATTTTTCAAATCCTGCGCGGTGATGCCGTATGGATCATTTGGCGGAGGCTTAAATGTGATAGGAAAATAATTATACACCGAATCAAAGAGGGTCTTTATATATATATTGAATTAGCAAATCCGAAATTCGACCTCTTCAGCCTCTGTTTAAGTGCATATACCTGAACATGGTTGGATATATCCCATTCCACCATAACGACCTTAAGAATGGAGAAAATGAGCATGAGATTCCTTGGATCTCTCTCTCCGCTCACAAGGTCAACGATTCCAACAAGTGATTCGTCACCCATATCTCGCAACGCTATGCACATGGTAAGAGTCTGTCTGATAATCTCGATTGCGGGGTAGGCACCCACCTTTCCTATGGTTTGACATTAAACCATTAAGCAGTTGAAGGAGCTGGAAGCGTTGTGACTGGGGGCGAGTCAGTAGATCCGAAAAGTGCCGGAAAGTCCTTGAAGTATGTGAGCATTCCTTCAGCAATTATATTGTTCGCCGTTCCAAGTGTAACCAGGCCGATGGCCGATCTATATCAAACCCGAAATATTGATCCTCATCCATTGACGCACTTACGATCGTATAACTCCCTCAGTCATATCTTTATTAAAACGCTCAAGGCTTTGAAGCCTATCCAGGCCTGCAATTGCCCCTCCATCTTCAATTCTATCGCAGTAAAAGTCTGTCAAGGCTTGTATTTGTTG
Organism: Emergomyces orientalis; assembly: GCA_002110485.1. NCBI lineage: Eukaryota > Fungi > Ascomycota > Eurotiomycetes > Onygenales > Ajellomycetaceae > Emergomyces > Emergomyces orientalis. The sequence goes on from MOWL01000067.1 coordinate 3,779,662, forward strand.
ACGGGAAAGGAATTTCGGCGGAAGCGCTTTTATGACCGCGGTCAAATATGAGACTGCCTTTCCCCGAATCGCAGGATTTTCATCATTTATATATTCTCCCAGTGATTGAACTATGTCAATCAAAGAAGACTGCTTGTTTTCAAGCTCTGCAAAAACAGAAAAAGAAAGAAAAAGAAAGAGGCATGTCAGTACTCCCCATTTGCCAAATTTTAAAATTAAAAGCGGAACTCCTTACTTTGGGCAGTGTTCCTAGCAATTCCAAAAGCCTCCTCTCTGTTATTCTCGACCACCAGCAAAAAATCTTGCAATTCGGACATCTTGCTGGTATACCCAGTGTTCCCCAATGCAAGCCCGACGTGGTGAAATTGAATTGTGACGAAGATGGCGGTTGTGTTTGCGATTTTGGGCCAAGAGAAATGCCCGCCCTTATCGATAACAGTCACGTGTTATTGCTTGTTTGCAGTGACAGAGAATTTATAATTGGCTTATCCAGATGAACGAAGTAATGAGAAGAGAGAGAGAAAAAAAAAAAAAAGAGGGAGATCAGATCTTGTCGAAAATAAGGCAGAAGCATGGCACCAAAATATCGATACGCAAAAAAAGATAATTGGTGCTTCGTTAGCATGTCTTGGTTTCGATCCAAGGTCCTCCGGGTTATGAGCCCGGCGCGCTTCCGCTGCGCCAACATGCTTACTTGATATATTTAGATTGCTCACTGTGCTCTATTTATATTATTAAACTAATACACTTAGGCCACCGAGTTAGGACTAGTTCCTCACGCAACAGCTTCATATATATCAAATTTCAGAGTGACGGCTGATCGTGGATATTATGATCAGGTCCAGCGAGTCCTCATTATGATGCTGCAGGCACTACACAATTTATGCCTTCCAATTATCTGCTGACGGCTACGCAAACGAGACAATTATGAAATGGACGTTGGAGTCATATGACGTAATCAGCAGTTGCTGTCAGTCACGTGATATTTTCTTCTTGGATTATATCTCGCCTGCGACAACTTGGTCGCTTGTGATGATATCATTCACTCTGCGTGGTTATGTGAAATATATCCCCCAACTCGAGCCAACGGACTCCATCCATTGCCAACCATGAAGTCTCTCCTCCTAAAATATCTCGTCCTCCTAACTTCAATTGCCCTCACCATATCCGCCCTCCGCCATTTCCCTGAGAACCTCAATTCCCTCCTCGTCTCCCGCCGCCGTCTCCTTCCGCGAAACTTCCAAATCCCCACATCCATCGTACCAAACCCAGACTCATTTTCCTTCCTGCTCCCGCAACAAAATCAAAATCAAATAACAATGGGGAACAGCATCAGCCGTCCGCAAGGCAAGGGCAAAGACCTTAACGGCAAAAAACAACGAGACCTCTTCGTCTCCGACATTCTCGCTAAGACTCGAGAAGTCAACATCTTCTCCTCTCTCACACGGGATATTGAGCCTGTTTCCGCCCGTTTCAATAATGAGACGGAGAAGAGTACCGTGCTAGCTCCGTTGAATTCTGCAATTCAGGGACTGCCACGCAAACCTTGGGAGGATCCGGCAGATTATGAGAATTTTGGAGATAAAGCAGCTTATGCGGGGAAGGAGGGGGAAGGGAGAGCAGCAAGGAATTTGAGACGTTTTGTTGAAGCGCATATTGTACCGGCGAGCCCGTGGCCGTCTCAGGAGAAAATTGAAACGGTCGGTGGTGGGAGCATTTATTGGAAGAAGGGTGATGATGGGAAGGTTTATGTGCGTGTCTTATCTTCTCGTTTCTTTCTTTTTTATTCTCTTGTTGCAATAATTTACTGATGGCTGGATAGATTCATCCTGGTAAAATCGAAGTTCAAAAGATTATGACTCAGGCCTCCAACGGAGAAGTCTGGATTCTTAAGGGAGTTATTAATTATGTCTGAGCCTCGACTATTTGTATATATCAACAGTGCTGCTGGGATCGGCGTCAGTGGGTTTCTTCACGATATCGATGCATTTACGTCTTTCTGTTTTGATATCCGACTGGTTTTCTCAATTTTCACATCCACTACTTGGGATTTGACTTTGTTAATGGGCAAAGAGATGCAAACGAAGAAGCGTGTTTGTTATTACGGATGGACATGTCCCAAGGTTCATAGTCCACTATATTTCATATTTTATTTCAAGAAACGCTCTTTGAATATATAACCAAATTCGAACGTGACAATCACACTACATACCCTCTCTAGGCTTCTATGGAAGTCCAATAGTAAAACGCATCATCGTGTCATCATTTTCTACCCAACTCTCTGCAACAGCCTCTCCTCAATACCATCCAGAATACAGTAGTGCTCCATGACTTCCAGATTCTCTGCTTCGGCCAGGAACAGCTTATCGGGGTCTTGGCCAGGTCCGAATGGATTCGCAGTCGCACTAGGATTCATCTGCGACATCTGTTCAGTCATGTGGTTCGCAGCTAAAGGGTATATGCAGATTAGCAAGAGTATTTGCAAAAGGTTGACTTTATTTGATGATAGCATAATACGAAAGTGAAAAAGATGGGTAGAACTCACAATTTTCGCCGCCTAGGATAAATCCAAAAACAGGTTGCAGGCCAAACAAGTTCAGGAAATACCATGACAGACTTGAGACCCATCTCACGTCAAGATCACGAGTCATGACTCCGGACTGCAACATGGACTTGAATCGAATGGTCAATGGGAACGGTAGCTTCACTGTGAAATAGTAAAATGGTCAGAGTCCGTCCCTCGTCCCCTCCCTTTAGTTGGCAATCCCTTAGGAGAGAAGAGAGAATAGGAGAGAAAGAACAAAAAAATGAAGGGACAGAGCTTACAAATAACAAAACCAGAAAAAAAAGCATTAATCCACCCCATAATAAGTGTCTGCGGAATCATCATGGCCATATTCCCCTTCATCATACCCATCATCGCATCCATGCCAGCAGGATCAGTCATGGGATTTACCGGTCCTGCACCCCGCCCTTCTGGGTCTTTCAAGAACGCGCCCTCCTTATAGCCGTTGATAAGAAAGCTCTTTCGAGGCGCAAGGGATGATGGGGTAAGAACAGCAGATGCATTGTTCCGTAGATTGATGCCGCGGAAGAGCGACAGGCGCTCACGGGACTCAGCGAGTGTCGAGGGGGGTTTGGCTGGAGTTGACAGGAAGAAGGTTGCGTAGTGGCGCAAAATTCCAGTCAGAATCTAAGTGAATGATTATGGATTATTAGACGCATTCTTTTGTAAACAGATGGGTTTCCAAGGGGCTGCTATTCATTGGGTATTCTGTACCATGACAACCGTGATGGGGATGAGGATCCAGTAGCTATATCGTTTGGAGTAAGATTAGCATCTGCGGTATAAATTGATGACAGATATGAATACATACAACAGAGCTGGATCCCGAAGGATTGTCTGCTCCACCCCTTGAACCGCCATTGTAAGAGACGATGAGGGTTGTGGTTTTGAAATAATTGAATAATTCTCCAAATACGTATAACTGACCACTGCTGGAAGTTTGATATGCTGGGGTGAAGTCGCGATTGACAATGGGCGCTATCCCGTATTAATCCGTACGTCACGCTGCTTTAGTCATCTACCTCCAGAATCAGGACAGCTCGCCGCAAGGTGATATTCGCTATAAACTCCAAGACACTTCATGGGAAACACTCTAATCAGATCTAATAGATTTATCATATTCCCTTGCACAAAGCCAATACTTCCGATATGACTGTATGATCCCGTCTCTGCCATCTCCGATCCAAGCATAATCAGCGTACGCGCATCACATACCGCCAATGGCCTCCCCTAAAGTCCCTGTCTACTCAGTATCTGGTACAACCCCCCCCCCCCCCAAATCAAGCAGGATCGAACGTCACCAGCCCAGCATATTTATATCCCAGCTCAAGAACCATATAATGAAACCAAGCTAACGTTGCATATTACCTACTACAGAGCTCAAAAATACCACCGACGATGCCATAACCCCGTACCTAATATCCGTCCCAAAACCCTACAATTTCACCGCAGACAACTTCAAATCCAACGTACGCCTAATTCTAGGCTATGCCGCAGTAATCATCTCAGGAGCCTCATTTTATGTCGACCGTCAACTGGGATGGAAAATTTCGAACTCATGGACCATAGCCGCCGTCGTGGCGTACTTCATTCTGAACTTTGTGTTTACAATCTGGATGTGGTTGGTGGAGGCTGGCCAGGTGTTCGAAGGGAGTAGGGAGGGGGGTGAGAAGGTGAGTTTATTTATATAGATATATGCCAACGGCTGTAGCATGGTGGACTAATGAATAAATCCCATCAGCTCCAAATTTCCTCCTCAACAAAGAAACATTCACCGTTATATACACTGCGCATCAGGCATACATCCAAATCCGGTGCGGTTCTCCAAAATGCTACTGTCTCTGCGCCCTTTTCCAAATGGTTTTCTGCGGATGGCACGTTTCATCCCGAACCCTTCAAGCATTGGCTTAATAGCGAGATCAAGGCGTTGAAAAGGGTAAACTCGGCTGCCGGAAGTAAAAATGGAAAGGGGACGAAATAAGATTGCGAGCTTTGGGTCTGTTTTGGTTTGTTGTTGACATGGAGGCGAAAGGGAAAAAAAGCAGCGGGTGGGCAAAAACTGGGTTGTTACGACTTTTGTGACCTCTCCCTAGCTTCTATTCTCGAGGCTATTTCCTGTTCTGTTGGTTTTCGAGTATTCTACTTGGTGTTTAGTATTGGGACATTATATGTTATAGAAATCTAAAATTCCTACATTGCTGAAGTTACGGATGGGACGTACGGTGCTTTCAATCCGTCTGAATACGTACTTCTTATGCACCCCTAACCTTTCCAAGTATGGCACGTTCCTCCTAGTCGATCTCTTTTGCCTGGAGAAATCAATGGACGGTGATCTCGAAGGCCCTGGTATATGTGAACTTTAGGCTTCCTCGTCATATGAATATGATTACCCAGGATGGAATAACAAATATGTTTCCTTTAAATTTCCCGCCAATAACCCCTGATCTGATGTTGAAATCGAAATCCAAAAAAGCTCCAATTCAAATGTAAAATAATAATAAAAGCCACCCCAAATTGCAAAAGCAGGGATATCGTGAGACCATCTTCCTTTATTCGTTTCGTTTTCTTCGTTTCACTCCCCCCCCCTTTTTTTTTGTAAATACAGCCGCCCCATTTTTCCCCTCACTCCAGTTACCCCTTTTACCTCAAATTCAAAATGCTTGTGAAAGCTACTAGGTACGTATGTATATACCCATTGAAAAGACCCTCCTCTTACTTACTCTGCTTGTGTGACGACGCCCTCTAGAGTACCGGGCTTCTCAACCGCGTCTGCAGGGTGGACCCGGCTGTGGCTGCGGTTCTGGACGATCCTCTGTAGGAGAAGATTAAACGGTCAGTATAACAGAAGGTAATTTCAAGCAGCTAATCTCTTCAAAGGGGGGATAGAAAAGAAACTCACAAGTAAGTTTCTCAGCAGCACAACGATCGTAACTTTGCCGATGGCCGGGACATATATGGACGCTTTCTCTTTCACTTCAGGTCCGAAATTCTGGGCAGAGAACAAAAACAGTCCCCTCTGGTCAGCTTTATCAAATCGTTTTTCCACGATCCCCTCACAACTTACTTACCTTCTCACTCGAGAAATTAATACACACAGCTCCCTGTCTCAAAAGTTTCGTATCGAACTTGAACTTATCCCCTGGCACCCCACTGATAACCACATCACAATGCGGCACCGCATCCTCCAACCCCCACCCCTCCATATCCATAACCTCATGATGTCTCTTCCTAAGCCCCTCCCCTCGGGTAAACTGTTGCACACCCGTGACATCCACACTATACACGCACGCACCATCATTCGCCAGCAGCGCCGCCAACGGCCTCCCCACAACCTCCGACCGATTCACCACACATATCGTATGCCCAAACAGCCTATTCCCGTAGGGAAGAATAGTGTTGTAAATCTGCAGGTACTCAAGGATCTTGATGACCGCAAGCGGGGTACAGGGTAAAACGGATTTCTGCTTGTTTTGGGGTGGGTCGAGGAAGCGGATGTTCTGGTACATGTTGAAGATGTAGCGGTGGCTAAGGCCCTCGACATCCTTGGAGATGTCGACGATTTGCTGTAAGTACTGGTCTTGTCTGTTGTTGAAAATGGGGTAGTAGACTATTATGCCGTCGATGTCTGGGTCTGCGTTAGCAGTCAGGATGGCGTCTTCGATGTCATCGCGCGTGACGGTGCGGAGGGTGTAGCGGAAGTTGCTGTTGTGAGAGGTTTAGAGTTGGTTAGCATATTTCCGCAGTTTATTTATTGCATTCAACTATAATTTCAATTGAAGGTCGTAAAACGATTCTCAAGAGCTCTCACTGTTATCCCAATGAAATTGCCACATCGCATCGGATTCGAGAGTCATTTGCGCACCCATACACACAACATACAATCGAAGGGTAACCATTTCATATATACAACCAAGCGCAGCAGAACAGTCACACACAACAAATTTAAAATTAAAAAAATTGCAGAGCTCACTTGTCTTTACACGTTTTCTCCGTCCAGTCCGCATACATCTTCGCAGCCGGGTCTGAATTGGCCAAAAAGCCCACGAGGTGCGGCGCCTTGCTCAGCGTCTGGCGCCCCTCATTGACTTCTGCCAACAGGCCCCGCGCAACGTTCGCCGCAAGCACAACTTTGCAGGAAGATGGAGCAGGGGTTTCTGGTTCTGGTGCCATCGCCCCGATCACTGTGGTAAGATGGGTATAAGACGGAAAAAGAGAGGTGTGGCAGAACAATTGGTGGCTATCTGAGGGAAGATGGCTTTAGAAACTTTTGTTTTTGGCCGCGTTAAGGATTTGTTGCGGGCCTATCGATAACAGGGGTTGCGTGGGATGGATGGTTCAATTGATTCACTATGTCAATTGGTGTGTACTTATAAAGTACTTTATTGAAGAAGTAATATATTAGAAATATATTTATGGAAGTTGTTTTAGAATAAATTTTGGGCAGCTGTTGCGTCATTTGGCATTGATAAAAACCTAGCGTGGAAACTATAGCTACAACATGCATATAATCAGCGGAAATCCTTTCTAGAAGACATCCTGTTAAAATTATATAACAGCAAAATACCAGATTCAATAGCAATCTTAACAACATATAGGTCGATAGAGAAAATGTGTCTACGAATAACTAGACACAGTTCCATTCAACAGAGCTAAGTGTAGCCATGCACATCCGCCACACCAAAATTGATAAAGACTGCACTGCTCTCCTTTGCCCGTTCATTATTGCAAAACCAAGTACTCCTGCGTATGTATTTTTTCCCCTCTCTTTTCATCTATACTAACACAGTGGTCACAAAAGCTAGTTGGTGTGGAGGGGGGCGGAGTAAGGCCTCCATCCCAGTGTACCCCCAATGATCGTTCAGACAGCGACAAATGACACATACAGATAAGTGTACATAGTGCACGATACAGCAAATAAAAAATTAAAATTAAAATTGACAAAGAGATAAGAAAGGTGAGAAATGAAGTATAAAATCACAAAGTAAAATGACTGAAAAAGCAGAATAAGCCCGAAAGATATGGAAAGTTGTAGTGTTGGAACTTAAGGAAAACGTTAAAAGGAAACAAAATTCGATTATTCAGGCAGTGTCCGTACGGCTCAGTTGGAGATGATGTTTTTTGTATCATTTTTGCTTTAAATTAAGATTGGGAGTAAGTGAGGTAATAGAAAACAAGGAAAATGAAATTGGGTTCAAAATTGTACACGAGCTATTTCTTGTCTATACATAGTAGTTGTGGCAGAGTGAGTTTTTTAAACAAAAGAGAGGAAGACAAAAAGAGAAATCCTTTTCTTGCGTAGTGGGACGAAGAGATTTTAAAATAAAAGAGGAAGGTTTGGGATTTTAAATCGTCACACCACGCAACATTAATCTTGCTTCTCGATGAATTTTCCTTTCTTTTTATTTCAAATATATCGCGTTTGCGCAAGCAACCTATGAGAAGGATTTGTTGAAGGTGAGAATGACCTCCTTCAAGTGAGCCTCCAGCTCCTTGCTCAATTGACCCTCCTTCTCAATTTGCTGGAGAATATCAGGCTCGTTGGATCTGAGGTGGGCGAGGAAATCGCTCTCCCACTGCTGAATCTTGTTGACGGGGATGGTGTCGAGATGGCCGTTGACACCAGCGAAGATAAGAGGAACCATCTCGTTGACGGCCATGGGGCTATATTGCTTCTGCTTAAGCAGTTCGGTCAGGCGCTCACCACGGTTGAGGGTCTGCTTTGTGGAGGCGTCCAAGTCGGAACCGAACTGGGCGAAGGCGGCGACCTCACGGTACTGAGCCAAGAAAAGCTTGAGCGAGCCGGCGACTTGCTTCATGGCCTTGAGCTGGGCAGCGGAACCGACACGGGACACGGAAAGACCGACGTTAATGGCTGGTCGGATGCCCTTGTAGAACAATTCGGCCTCCAAGAAGATCTGGCCGTCAGTGATGGAGATGACGTTGGTGGGAATGTAGGCAGACACGTCACCGCCCTGGGTCTCAATGATGGGGAGGGCAGTGAGGGAGCCGCCCTTGTGGTCATCGTTCAACTTGGCAGCACGCTCGAGAAGTCGAGAGTGGAGGTAGAAGACACTAAACGTAACGAGTTAGCCATATGTGAGCCCTATAAAAGAAGAAGAGTTTGATACATACTCTCCGGGATAAGCCTCACGTCCTGGGGGACGGCGGAGAAGCAGAGACATTTGACGGTAGGCAACGGCCTGCTTGGACAGATCGTCATAGGTGATGACAGCGTGGCGTCCGTTGTCACGGAACCACTCACCCATGGCACAACCAGTGAAAGGAGCAATGTATTGAAGAGGAGCAGCCTCGGAAGCAGTGGCAGCAACAATGATAGAGTACTTCATGGCATCGTTCTCCTCGAGAGTCTTGACGAGCTGGGCGACAGTGGAACGCTTCTGTCCAACAGCAACGTAAACACAGTACAGCTTCTTGCTCTCGTCGTTGGTGTCGTTCCATCTCTTCTGGTTAAGCATGGCGTCAAGAGCGACGGCAGTCTTTCCAGTCTGACGATCACCAATGATCAACTCACGCTGACCACGGCCAATGGGGACCATGGAGTCGACACACTTGAGACCAGTCTGTACCGGCTGGTTGACGGAGCGGCGAGGCAGAATGCCAGGAGCCTTCAGTTGGGCACGTCGCTTCTCGGTAGTCTTGATTGGGCCCTTTCCGTCAATGGGGTTACCCAGAGCATCAACGACACGACCCAGAAGCTCGGGGCCAACGGGGACATCAACCTGAGTAGTGAAGAGTTAGATATATGAAACACCCAATTTGATGACAAAGAAATTTGTATACATACAATCTCGCCGGTTCGCTTGACAGTTTCGCCCTCCTTGACGAGACGATCAGAACCGAAAAGCACAACACCGACCTGGCCGGCTTCCAAGTTCATGCACATGCCCTTGACACCAGAGGCAAACCTAAAAGTTTTGCGTTAACTATGTATTTTACTTTTGGTGGTGAAGGCGGACAGTCAAAACAAAGAACGTACTCAACGAGTTCCTCGGCCTGGACATTGGACATGCCATGGACACGAGCGATACCGTCACTATGATCCAGCCAGTTAGTATTCATCTCTTTATATCCTATTTCGTTATGTGCTGGTTCGCAATGGACGTATCGCGATGAATAATATTCCCTCTCTCTTTCATTTAGTTTGTTTGGACAGGGTTTAGGGCGTACCCAACGGAGAGGACATGGCCAGTCTCGGCTAGGCCGGCATCTTCTTGGATACCACGAATTTTGCTTTCGAGGATGGAGGAGAGTTCGGTAGGAGAAGCCTTGGCCTCAGCAGCGTATGTTCGGACTTGTTTGGAGGTGGCTGAGAGTGGTCCTGGGGTAGCAGCTCGAACCTGTTTTTGACAGAGAGAAAATTTGTCAGCGGGGGGTAAACAAAGCAGAAGCGACTCAAATGATGTAGAAATGAGTCAATTGGGTCCAGAGAGGCCATTGACATCATGTTTGAGGGCCGTATAGATGGATTCGGGTGGATGGAAACGATGAAGGCGACGGAACGGGTTGGGGTTGGTTTGATGTGAGGGAAGAAGGGGAGAGAGGATTTGGCTTACACCAGCGATCCTGCCAGAGGCAGAGATAGCGGCGACAGAGCGGCTGGACTGCCGCAGGGCGTTTCTGAACATTGTGAGGGAGGGGGTTCAGAGGGGGTAGAGATGGAAACAGATGGGGGGGGGAGCAGCAATTGGAGGCTTGCAGGAGTGGGAGAGAAGAGGAGGATTGTGGATGTTGGAAAAGAGCGAGCTTTGAGGTTGCGAGGAGGTTTGGCAAAACGGGACTAGCCAAGATTCTTGCCGAGCCTTAACCCAGGCAAAGTGTCCTCGAGTTGTTCCGAGAGTACGGCCTTACAACGCAATTATACTGTTGATATGATACAATTTAGGGCGCCATATTATATTGTAGATCTATTTACTATTGTCTATGCACTTCAATTGCTACAAATACCACTGTACAGAGACGCAATGTGTGCTTTATATCAATGTGTTGTCTGATTTTTGTTGTTCCTAGAGTTTCCGACTAGTGCGATGATTAGTCATCATCAACATAACGTAAAAGTAAATTCATATAAAAATCCATCCAATATCAACACACAACAGAGAGGCAATTGAAGGAAATAGGAATTCAAAAAGGCCATAAATAAATACATTTGCAATTTAAAACACTAATGATAATAGCATATGCTAGGTTATAGAAAAAATGTCAACCAACAAGTTTCGTAAAGCATTATCCGTCACACATATAATCGCCCAATATAAAAATAATAATGAAAAATCATGGGGAGGAGCAGCCAACGTCGGGAGTGGCGGATGGAGGGAAAACCTGCCCCTGAAGAATGTAAAATGAAAGTGTCGTTTCAGTGCGTCGCCCTGAACTTCCAATTGTGCCCACTGCGCATCAAGCAGCTGGTGTCACCACCATACTATAACATCCTTCTCATTAGAACCCTTCCCCCGAATCCTGGGTATCATATATACAGAACTCAGAAACCCGGCCATAGATATAGCACAGAACAGGAAACCATCGCAACACCGCGACCTTCACCTTATCCTCCGCCGGTGCCTCAAAAAAGGGGGCTTGGGGGGAAGATGGGTTGAGCGAAACTCAGACTTAACTCTTCCCATTCCCATTCCCCTTCCCCTTCCCCTTCCCTTTCGCCTCCTTAAACTTCGCGATCTCCTTCATAACCGCCTGATCAATCCTCGCCTTCAACTGTGGCCGATACCCCAACGAAAACAGCACTTCAAGCCACACAAAGAACGGCGCCAGGAAGAACGCCTGCACCAAATTATCCAGTAACGCGGGCGCTCTCCCCTCGAACGCGCCGTGGCCGACAAACTGCGCTATCCACGCGACGGCCTGGATGCCCAGGCCCCAGTATGTCGCTGTTGAGCCGTAGGTGGCTGTGAGATGGTTGACGAGGGCGGTGCCGCCAACTAGTAAAGGCGCGAGGAGGCTGCCGGCTACGGGTTCCATGAGGATGTAGAGGGTTGCGTAGAGGAGGCCGGCTATGGTGCCGAGGTTTGGGGGGAGGTTTTTGATGGAGAGGGATTCCGGGAGGGGGAAGAGAGGGCCCGTGTTTGTTGCCTTGTGTATTTTTCCTTTCTGTTAGTTTTGTGTCTGTCAATGGTAGGGGGGATATTGGAGGAAAGTACCAGCTGGAACATGCAGAGCATTATTACAGGGACAAATGTGATGTGGATTGCTACGTTCACCTATGTAAAAAAAAACGAGGTGTGTTAGGTATAGATGAAGACGGTATGAATTTAGGTAGAAAAGATTCGAGGTAGAGGCTGTATTTTTGTTTTATCTGGGTATCTCTTACTGGATTATGGTGGTATGCGCCATACTATTGCGTAGATTGGTCAGTATCTTCTTGTTCGCCAAAGAGGTATTTATATAGAGGTTACTTACAAACGTAAACTGCTTTTCTAGGTTAAGCGCCATGGTTGCTATCTAAGTCGCCCGGTTTACAGAGAGATAAAGAACTTATATTGCATGTAGGCGTGGTATATAGGTACCCGGATGGAAATGGGTAACTGCAGAATGATGAAGGGATGATGCGAGTTGGTATATCAATACCAATATCAGTAACAGTATCAGTATCAGTATCAGTATCAGTGTCAGTACCAGTGTCAGTGTCAGTGTAAGTGTCAGTAAAATATATGTCTGTTGTGTTCGGTTCTGGCCTTTTATATATTTACCCCTCTCGTGTGTCTGTCTGAGATGTTTCTCCAGATGTTGTTGACTGAGGCGGGAAAGGGAAAGAAATGTTACCGCGAGCGCCCAGCTTTCATGTGATCATCATCTTTCTCCGGCTCATCTTCATCATCATCATCATCATCATCTTCTTCTGCTTCCATCAACAATTTCACTGAATTCACAGTTCAATAATAACCTATTTTGTGTTTATTTTCCTTCCTACCTCTAGTATTATCTGTTGTCTCTCTTCATCTATTGGACAGGCAATGTTTTAAATGGACGTGTTTGCGCTTGTGTAGGCCCACTTCTCTCTATCGTTTACCTTGACTTGTCAATATAGAAGCCGCCAAACTGAAAATAAGACTGGCAAGAAACTTTGCCATCTGCGTAGACATCACAAATACTGTTCCATCCCATGAACTATAGTTTTCATATCATATTTTCCCTCATAGGAGTCCGTGAGAGCAACAACTTCAGTGTTAAATATCACGTGCTATTTTGATATCTCTCACGTGACACCCATTTCGCAACTATCGAGGCGCCAATTCTGCTGCTGCCCGTCTCTACCTGCGTTCGCTGTATCAGTTTGACGGCCAGCAGCCAGCAGCAGCCAGCAGTCAATCCTTTCAAGTTTTGTTTCCCTCTCCCCCTCTCCCTTTCCGCCTTATCCTCCTCTTGCCTGCGCAAATCTCACGGAATACGTCCCTCTCCAGAACGCGCACCCGTGTGTTCCAAGCTCAGCTCCGCTCAACCACCTTGCAGGGCCCACCCCTCTACTCTTCCAATCGAGCTGTGTACCGATATATTTACAGCCTTTTCTTCTCGTCTCTCGTTCACTCAGCTACTAAAAATTATTTAATTTGGCAAACGTATCCTGCTGGCTAGAGCCACGTGCTGCCCACTTCCCTCGCCATATTTCGCTCGTCCCTTCAAACTTCCCGCTCTAGAAGGACAAAAAGAAAAAGAACATATATAAATTCTGTCATGATATGCTAAAATCGAGCACGTCGTCGTCGGGGCAGTTTGTGCGCGCAAAATCCCTTCGTTAGGGCCGTTCTGGTAGCTTTTCGGGAGGATTGGATTTACGCACACGACTTGGGCTGCCGGGGGTGTTATATAAAATACTAATAAATAAAAGAAGATTATTATCCTTTCTTCCCGCTTAACGGCTCGGGGCGATTTATTACTGGAAAAGGACGCCTTATTCATCCAGAGCGGGAGAGAGAGAGAGAGAGAGAGATACCAACACCCAGCGCGCTGCTTTCATCTCTCTCTCTTTTTTGCTAATCTCTTCCTTCGTTCCCGCGCGCCAGAATTTTTCACCCCCGGCGTTTCATCATGTTCTTCATCCATTTCCTCGAACATGTCCTCACCCTCCATCCGACCTTCTTCGGCTCACACGTGAAGGAATACCTGACGCAGAAGTTGCTAGATGATGTCGAGGGCGTGTGCACGGGCGACTATTACATCGTCTGTGTGATGGATACATACGACATCTCGGAGGGCAGAGTGCTGCCTGGTAGCGGGTTGGCGGAGTATACTATTATGTACAGGGCTATTGTGTGGAAGCCGTTTAAGGGGGAGACGGTATGAATTTTTTGTTTTTTTTGTGGCGATCTACAATCAGCTTCAATGTGTTGCGCTTGGCGTTGCTACTGGAAAACCCTTACTGATGATGATATAAAAGGTCGATGCCATCGTGACGTCTGTTAAGAATCAGGGGATATTTGCGGAAGTTGGCCCGCTGACCGTCTTCGTGTCGAAACATGTATGTTACTTTTTCCCCCATCGTCGCGGAGTATTTGGTTTTACCTGTCTTACTCACGGGATTTCCATTTACGCCCCGGGTATAGTTGATTCCCCCCGAAATAAAATGGGACCCCGACGCGACTCCACCACAGTATACGGATAATGGAGAACAAGTTATTGAGCAGGGGACCAATTTGCGTATCAAACTTATTGGGTTGCGGAACGACGTGCGCAATATGTTTGCGATTGGAAGTATCAAAGAAGATTATCTAGGGTTTGTCTAACCTCTGCCCCAAGTTCCATCCACCCCCCAGTGGGAGACTTGAAAAATATATATTTGATTGAGAGGGGAAAAACGAAGACGGAAAACTAAACTTGACTAACACTTGTAACCAAAAAACAGGACGTTGTAATAATACTATATCTGTCTTCGGAATTGTGTATATCATAAAAGCCAGAACGAAGGAAAGGAAGCAATGGGGAAAAAATGGCTGATAAAAAGAGAGAAGCAAAAAAGCGAAAACTAACAAAAGACCAACCCAAAACTAGAACTGATTTCCCTTCGCCCTGCTTCTTCTTATAAACGGTGTTTTACTTTTATAAAAGAAGGATAACAGCATGGGGATCCTTCCGGAAAAAATGTTTCTTCCTTTCTTTCCTTCTTTCTTGGTCTGTTGGGGATTATCTATTGAAAAGGCTTCTTCATATCTTCAATTACAATATCCAATGCTTCCTGCAAACAGATTGACAAACAATGACGGGTTTTGGCTTTTTATTTTATTTTAACTGGGAGTGGGTTTCTTTCAGCATGGCGTTTAAAAAAAGGGGGGTTTTCAAGGGCGAGAAGAAAAAAACATATATAACTAGGTACACATGCACACACATGGAGTACAAGATGATTGATATAGTATCTATTGCCTGTCTGATACCTATGCTTTGGTCAATGCTGAAGCCTTTTCCTCAATACATAGAGTGGATAACTCAGGCTTTGATGTGCAATAGGCATGGCAATGGGTAATGGTAGTGGCAGCCGCGGCTCTTTTGGAGCAGAAAGGGCTGGAATGGAAGTGCGGAATGAAGGCAGAATTGTCTCCAACAACATCAATGCAAATAAGCTAATAGTAAAAGATATAGGGATACAAGGTTGGGGTTTGAGTTCATTCTTCTCAAATAATTGATGATAGCATTTTTATTGCATTGAGACACATATAAAAGAATGCTATTAATGAAGACGAGACTACTGTACTCTGTACATACATATGTGTTCCAGGCCTTCCAGAAGCCTGCATGAAGGGACTGAGGGACAGCGTTAGCCAGTCACAGCGTCTTGCGAGAGAAGATGAAACGGTGGCGTTTGTTTATGGGGCTTGGTGTTTTGGGATTGTTTAGTTACAGGCATTGGGGCTCCAGGGGACGATCAGTTTGTTGACCTTCTTGTTGCTCGAGGAACCCCATAAATCCTGCGTAAATGGAGAAATTGATGGGGTGGAACTTTTTCTATTTTATGCTGGACAGGATAAATAAACAAGGAATAGGTTACGGGAACAAGGGAGTAGGAACCTGAATAATGGTAGCGAGTTTGCATTCAACTTGTTGCTGCCAGAGTGGCCTTGAGCAGGTGCAGTAAAACAGTAAGACAGAAACCAGAACAAGTTTTGGCTTTCCCCAGACAACCCCAAAGTAAACATCTCTGTTTATCTCGGTATCTCTGTGTTTATCTCTCAATCTCTCAGTACTTCACATATTGCAAGGAAGAAGAGATCAATACCGCTGCTGTCAATCGGTGTCCCAGAGACATATTCAGTTGGTAAATGTACCATACAATTAATAGCCGCTCTCTCTCCTGATAATCATACTAGGCACAACGGTCTCCCGGGCATCCCTGCCCTGATGCCCCACAGCACTGCAGAATACACCCATCACAACACCCGCTGCCAATTCCCCCCAGACGCGGCCAAAACACTCCCTAATAATACTAAATTCTCCTAAATCCCTGGATATTTCCTCACCCTCATATCTGGCTTTTGTTCTTTGTCTCTCTCCCTCTCTGTCTCTCTCCATCCTCCATCTTCCTCACCATCTATCCCGTCCACCCTAACCATCCCACCATGTCGCTCAAAACCGTCTACGAGCGGTTCCTGGCCGACCCAACTGCATCGTCTCTCTCCGCTGATGCTGCGCTGAACTACATAACCACTACCACCACTTTCTCCCACCCAGAACCCATCGTCAAACATCTCACCTCCCAGTCCCGCGTCCTCAAGAAGAAGTCGGAGAAGATCGTCAACGCCGTTGAGGGTACTCATTCACTATGCTTGGACGTCGAGACCTCCTTGGAGTTTATATCTGGGGGAGGGGCCTATTTGTTGGAGCTGGATGATAATTTCATTGTCGATCGCGTCGTCACGGTGCCAATAGTAAGTTCTGTTCCTCTAACCTACTAGCTATTGACTTTATCTACCTTCTGTTCTTATTTACAATGCTACCCCGCGAAAAGATAATAAAGGAAAAAGCAAATATATATATATATATATTTTAATTTAAAAAAAATATGAACATAAAAAATATAATAATATTTAATGAAATGATGTATGGAAAACTGACGAGAGTTTGAACTCTACTATAGGTCCACATCGTGCATTTTGATAGCAACGAGAGGATTACGCAGATTCGACTGTACTGGGACCAAGGATCGCTTCTCAAACAGCTTGATATCATCGGCTCTAGCCATCGTACTTGGCCAATTCGCGATACAACTGAACAGTCGCGTCTCATCAACTCCTCCGTCTCCGCTGCTGCGAAAAGCTCTACCTCAATCTCGTCGCCAGCGTCTCTCGCTGATAAGCGGTCTATTACTACCGCTGCATCTAATGCATCATTCGGATCAATGACATCCCCCAGCAAAAAATTTACGAAAGACCCGCACGCATCCCTATCGCTATTCCAGCCCCCTTCCCCCCCACCTGACGAAAGGCCCGTGTCAGTGGCTTCACGCGCATCAGCCAAACCTCCGCCCCGCGATTACGGAGATTTGTTTGTTGGGGACGATGCTGAATCCACGCCTACGAAAAAATCTTCACAGCCACCAAGAAAGGATGATGCTGTCGCCCCTAAAGGAGGAGCTGGACATAACTATAAGCCGTCGCGTTTGTTTATGGATGACGATGAGGACCATCACTCAGAACAAGTGAATAGTAACATAAAAACAGTCAAAACTAATGCAAAGAAATACAACCATTTCGAGTTTGGAGAGACGCCTCACCCCGGATCCACAACGCAACCACAGGCTCCGGGCCACTTTGAATTTGGCGAGGCTGAACCACCTGCCCTCAAAGCAAAGCAAGAAAAGACAAAGCAGGATAATCATTTCGAGTTTGGCGACGCGGATCCGAGAAGCGCACAGAACAACCTCCCTCTCCACCCCCATGCAAAAAAACACCTGTCCCAATGGGATTTCGAGGACTTTGCCACCCCCGAGAAACCGCGACAGAAACTCCTAGCACAGAATGTGCGAAATTTCAGCTGGAGTGACGATGAGGCGGATACTGCAGATAGTCCACCCAAGCAACGACGAGCCCCGCAACCACGCCGCGATGCGGAAACTCATTTTGAGCTCCGCGATGATGGAACGCCTATCGCCCGGCAGCAGAACCAGCAGCTGCATCCCAGGGGCACTGGTGGGGCACATAACAAGGGCCATGGCCTGTACGAAAATAATCTTTACGATGACTCTGGTACACCTGTCGCCAACCAACAGGAGCAGGAGCAGGAGCAGGAGCAGAAGGTGCCCGTCAGGGTCCCTGGCGCGGCACATAACAAGGGCCTTGGGCTGTATGAAAATAACCTCTACGACGACTCAGGGACGCCTGTCAAGGCCAAGGGCGCTGCTGAGGGTAATGATAAATCGCGACCTGCTGCAGCACCCGCTAAAGCACCACTGGGAAACGTGTCGAATGCCCATGCCAATACCGTTAATCGCCGGAAGGACTTTGACAGCCATTGGACGATGATGGATGCCGAGGTGGATGATTCTACAGGGAAGAAAGAGGAGGCTGATTCTAATAATCATAATAGCAATAGCGGTAGCAATGGGAATGGGCATAATGATAACACCGGGAAGAGGAGTGATGAAAATCGACATGGTGCTGTGGGGCTTGATCGGAAGAAGGCTGTCAAAATGATGGATTCGAGCTGGGATACGTTTGGGGAGGAAGCGATGGAGGTGGAGAAGGAGAAGGAGAAGGAGATGGAGATGGAGAAGGAGAAGTTCCAGCGGGCTTATGTGACGCCCGCTCCGTCTGTGGGTGTGAGTGGGAAGAGGATGAGTCGTGACGTTAATAAGAAGAGTTGGGGGTTTGGGGATGATGGGTTTTGAGGATTCGATAGTGGGAAAAGGGTCGACTTGGTCATGCCGGGCTGTGTTTTTTAGGGATGGGGGCCAATATGGTATTGATTGATTGATATATCTATCCCCCTTGTTGTATTTTTGATACTCTATTGCTGTTTTACATTTTTTTTTCTCTTTTGTTGCTTATACCTCTATATTTTCTTCTTTCTTTCCTTTTTTTGCTCCGTCTTTCTTGCATTATTCTCTTCTTTATTCCTTTTTTTTTAGCTTTCATCTACGGCCTTCCCTGTTTTTATTTTACCTTTTCCACCTCCGCGTCCCCACCCTTCCCGCATTTCTTAAATATTTACATTCTTCCCGCCCCCTCGTTTTTAAAACACATGTCCCGTGAATCGTGAATGAAAGCGAGTGTAATAATGAAACGCATGTATGTATACCCATAAGACGGACAGACAGATAGGCACAGACAGCGTGAAATATGGGATATGAAATCATTTTTGTTGTTTTCTTATTTTATTTTTTGTGGCCCTGTTTAATAGTCGCTTCTCCTGCTTGAGATTTCATTAATTAGATATATCTATTATTGAATGCCATAGTTATTTTTCCTGTCAGTGAGACTCATAACTCATTGAAAGAGGTTGGCCTAGTTCATCTCACATTGTTGACATGGAAGGTAAAACTGTATACATATCTAGGTATAGATGGTTTTTTGTTTCTTTCTTTTATACATGTATATATATATTGTTCTGACTGTGAGTGTGTGTGAAACAGCATTTCCTCTTTGAGTCTTATCTTTTTTTTTTAACTACTTCTTGTTTACTCTTATGTACATATTCAATCCCATCACACAACTTGGGCTCTCTGTATAATAAATGGATACTCACCTCATCATACAATAAGCTGATACATTAAGTGAATGGAAATTCACACATTTTCTTGAAGCAGTCTTTTTCCCCCTGCGACCATCATCAGTAGTCATTCACTGGACATATCCATGTCCTAGTTATTTATTAGAGTTGCAGCTCTTCATTGTTCAGCCATCATGGATCAAAAGTGTTCAGGGAGGAAGAGGTATATGGATGCCTGAAAATATATACAGAAAGGCTTCATCACTGGCCGGTCTTTATGATTGGTTGCATGGCTTTGTTTTTGCATCCCCATCCTTCCATTCTTCTGTCCTAAATTCTCCCATTATTAGCCTTTGATTTTCTTGATGCCGCAGGTGTAACTCGGAGCATGGATTAGCTAACTTGCATACTATGCACTAAATAGGATAGCTTTGCCGTGGAAGGGTGAGTCATACACATGTTCAAGTTCGTCTTTGAAAGTTTTGACCGAAAAAAGGGGCCTGGTATCTCCAGGTGTGATGTGATGTGATAAATCTCAAGAGAAAGAAGACGCTGATGACGAGTATGCAAGCGGAGCACAATTTTCCTGGGTGTTGGTTTTGCCGTGTTTCGACAGAGGCCAAGCCAGAGCAAAATCACTGGCAAGAAGCCCAACCTGACTCCAGCAAGGGACTGTCCACACTGGTTGGCTGCAAAATGGTGAAGGCTGACTTGGGCTGTATCATGGGCCTGGTGCTGGTATTTCCAGGTAAAGTCTCCGAGGGCGGCAGAACACGCCGAAACCCCCCCAGCACCTCCTATCCCAGGTAGCGGGCGAGTTGCGACCCGTCCAAGGGCTAAATATGGTTATACAGCGTAGATTCACGTACTTTGTTATTTCACTCCTTGAGTGCTCTGGAGGGCTGAAGTCATTGAGATTGAAAGACGTGTCCTTCGTACTGAGCAACGTGCCGCTTACTCAATTAAGTTCTTCGATAAGGTGATGTTGAAGTGGATATTTGACCGCTGTTAAAATGCACCCGTAATGTGTGCGGTGGGATGATATTTCGTCGTTCAAACAAAGTTTTTGGTGGAAACACCGATGTTCGATTTCTCCGAGCTTAAACTAATTCAACCCTCCAATCCAACTCAAGTAGTCTCTCTCATGATGACTATAGCCTCTATTGTGGAAGTGTGCAAGATGCTCCACAAACCTGGATTCGCCGCTAAGGCGGCCTGGGTCGGGTTCATATTGCGCCTCGTCAAGCGCCAATAATAATTAAAATAATGGGGTCTCGAAGCAACGATCAGGGCGGACCACCAATGTTCAGCTTTCCTCCCTGTCCGTTCAAGGAAATCAGCAAACATATGTTCTCTTGGCTCCGTTTACCTTACTGAACTCATGCGAACAGTCTGTCCGAGTCTTGCGACTGAGTATCCGCGTTCAGCAATCGAGCCAGTGCCTTGAGTGGTGCTTGTTTGAGGGGAAAAAGGTACGGGATGCACCACTGCTTGCTCACCTTAAATAAACGAAGGACCTCCCCGCTTTCAAATCCAATTTTTCACTAATATCTCAGACTATCTTAGACCTCAAATTTTCCTCGACCATATTTTATCTCCCTCTCACTTGTCCTGAGGATAGTTCACTGGCTGGCTGTCGTTCTTAGCACTGAAGGCCCTCGTCTGCTAATCTTTTAGCTCCATAACTGTACCTATAAAACTATCCCAGGCTCTGTCACTTTCTCTACGCTTCTTTTACCTTCTGTCGATGACCCTGGCGAGAATATCTTTGCGCCCTTCTTTATTCAAAAATACATATTGCGTTCGCAACGGAAATCTAGTCCTGATTTAGGGGGTGAGAAGACTGGAGGAGCACCGCGTTACGGAGCAGTTCTCTCCACCACCACTTAAAACTTCGCCGGGAAGATTGGTGGTTAGCTGCGATCTCATCTGTGGTAGAACGGGTCGCTGGGCTTGTTTCACTGGCCTAGACTTGGTTCTGGTGAAGCAGGTAACGGGTGCACGCTGAGAGAAAGCGGAGCTATTTGGATGAGCGCTCCCAAGTTTGCTGCTTATTAGTCGCCTCTGGTATCAATTTGATATACTGGGGGAGGGTAAGCCATATCCATCTAATCAAAAGTATGGTATTCAACAACTGATTATCTTTTGGTTTTTGAAGACATCTTTTAATTTTAGTGGGCTTGTCCATGCCGGCACGAATTGAATTACTTGAACTGGTTTCGTTGAGACGTTCAAACGAACGCCCCATCCGGCTTGGTAGCCCTTTATCCCCGAATTTATATTTTACGCATCTCGAAGCCTTGTGAAAGGCACACACCACCTCCACTGCTGCAAAAATGTCTCCAACACCTCCATCCACCACCTCGTCGGGCATGAGCGCGCATTCCCCTGAAGGACAATACCGAGTAGTTAGGAAACGGAACCGTGTTCCGGTCTCGTGTGCACCGTGCAGAAATCGGAAGTAAGCTTCATCATTGGGCAGAAAAAAACAAAATGTATACCTCCTGGAAGATCATTCATCTGATGTCCGATTTCCCCAGATTGAAGTGCAACCGCGGCATTCCCTGCGAGAACTGTGTGAAGCGCAGCGATGCCCCCTCGTGTTCGTACGCCCAACCGAAGACCCGTAAGAAGCCTACCAGCAGCCAAGATTCACCCGTGACTCCTGATGGCATGCAGAATCGAATCGATCGGCTCGAGGGGCTTGTGTTGTCGCTGATGACCAATGGTTCCCAATCCGCCGGACCAGCTGCGGCGCATGCGGTGCTTTCCAGGGAAAGCACCAGCTCTACATCGCGGCGGGATCCGCAGGAACTAGGACCTGGAGATGAGATGGATGACGACGAGGAAGAGAGCGATACAGAGCAAGTTACTAAGTCATTTGGGGTTATGAAGGTTGATTCTAAAACGCAAAAGTCATACTACGTTAGCGAAGCGCATTGGATGATGGTTCTTAACGATGTAAGTCAATAATGGGCTCCCCATTCCTACCTAGAATTGTGAGTCTAAGATAGCTGATGTTCATAATTTAGATATCGGAAGTTAAGCAATACTTCATAACACATAAGAAGCAATATGAGGAGCACATAGAGAAGATTCAAGCAGCGAATAACGAGCCTCATTTCGCCGCACCCCCTTTGATATTTGGCGCTATGAAACCCCCCTCTGAGAAAGAGATTTTGTCCAATTTTCCTTCAAAATATACTACCGATATACTAATTAAGCGTTATTTCGATCATTATGACCCGTTTACTCGTAAGCCATTGAGCCCAGTTAACTTATTGTCGGGTGAGCTTGCTGACTTGCTCCAGATGTTATCCATGTTCCAAGTTTCAAGAGAGAGGTACGGCCCCGCACTCGAACTATGGAATCCTAAATTCTTACTAACTCCGTTAAAAGTATGAGCGCCATTGGGAAGATCCGTCGAAAACCAGCATTGTTTGGATTGGCATGGTCTTTGCGATGCTACGACTCGCATTCCTAACATATCATGACGAGTCAGACGAGCCCCCAGAATTCCGAGGCAAGTCCCTGCATATGGCTTCCACGTATCGGAATTCCATGGCTCAGTGCCTCGTCCTCGCCGACTATACAAAACCGCATTGTTATATGATGGAAGCGCTTGTTCTCCATTTACACGGCGATTATTCGCAAGTGAATGAATCAGAAGTATCGGTATGGGTTTTGGTAGGGGTGATTGTTCGCCTGGCCATGCGGATGGGCTATCACCGCGACGCGAAGATGTTTCCAAATGTCTCTGCTTTCCAAGGTGAGCTGCGCAGGCGGATGTGGACGTTTATTCGGCAGGCCGATCTGCTACTTTCGTTCCAAGTTGGCCTTCCTTCTATGGTTCGTACGGGGGATTGCGACACAGAATTTCCACGAAACTTGTACGATACCGATTTCGATGAAGATACGGTCAAACTTCCGCCCGAAAGACCCCTCGATGAGCCTGCACCCATCTCGTTTCTTATTGTCAAGGCGAGGATTGCCTTCGCGTTTGGGCGGGTATTAGAGACCACCCAGAAGGTTACTGGGTCTTCGTATGAAGAGGTCATGGAACTCGATCATCAACTTCGCCAGGCTCGGGATATGATTCCGAAACGGATGGCGGTTAAACCACCCGCGGAGTGCAATGAGCCTGTACATGTTACCAAGTCAAGATTTGTGGTAAGCCTTGCCGCTTCCTTTTTTCTCTTCCCTCCCCTTCTGTGACTTTTCCTTTTCATGATGCAATTCCCAGCAAAAGTTTGTGAAATCCGCCACCTTTATTTTGGCTAAAAAATCCATGAATGGAATCATAGATTGAAAGTATCTATCATAAAGCGCAATGCGTACTCCATCGAAGATTTCTCCACCGCGGCCGTGAAAACCCGCGCTATGCGTACTCCCGCCGCACCTGCATTGATAGTGCGATGGAACTGCTCCGATTCCAAAACATGCTCCAGTCTGCAACCAAAGTCGACATTCAGCTCCAAAGTACCAAAGGCTACATCACTACTACTAGCACTCACGACTTTCTCATGGCTGGCACAATCCTAGCACTCGATTTATACCAAATAATACAAGAAAGAGCCTCCGGCCGCCCCTCTGCCGATTCGTTTGCACTAGGAATAGACAGATATCATGAAGAACTTGCGGTACTGCGCAGGTCTAGGGATATATGGGATGAAGTCAAAGATCAATCAGTGGACGCGTGGAGAGCTACTGCTATCATGGATGTGATGCTAGGGAAGTTATTCCCGAGCTATTCACAGCAGGAGCATAATAGGAGTAATACGGGCACTACGACTGAACAGTCGGTGAACCCAACAACGGAAAGGACATTTGCGCCGCAGGACGAGAAGCAGAATGCGGCTATGACGCTGGGCCTGCTGAGTACTGGTCTGAACCAGATGAGTTCGACGGGTTCGCCTCCGTTTAGTGACACTGATCCGACGATGAAGTTTGAACCCGCTTCCGGGTATGGCGGTGGTATGAATCAGGGAGGAATGATTGATCCTACGCAGCTACCATCCCCTGGTGGAATTGGCCTGGGTATGGGCGTAGGAATATTTGGACAAATACCGAACATGCAGCCTTTCAATTTGGATTGGGTACGTGTTTTTGAGCTTTTGATACTCCCTTTTTTGGTACCTTTTCTGTTTTAATCTTTCCAGCTCCGTGCATAAATCAAGAAGATTGGACAAAGGCCGCTATACCCTTACTAATATCTTTCTGTACCTTTCTTTGTAGGAGGCATGGGATAACTACGTCCAAACAGCCGCAACGGATCCGAACAACCAGGGTTGGCCCATGTTTGACGTGCAAGGCTTCTCCCCCGGGCCTCTACAGCCATCCCCGTCACCACCACAACAACCGCCGACACTATCACAACAGCAGCAACAACAACCCCATCAACATCAGCCGCATCAACCACATCAACCACATCAACCACCACACGAGCAGCAGACTCGTCCAGAAACAACAGGCGGCAAGAGTGTATTCCCAATGCAGCATAATATTTTCGACACCGGGGGTCGTGACTAGAGGTAGCCCCTCGCTCTTTATGGGTATCCACGAATCAGAGTAATCGGTAATAGCCAATTTCCACAAATCGTGGCCATGGAATCGCGGGTAGTGTATGAAAAACGGAGAAAAGGAAGCGCTTGGGAGGCTTTTGCGTCTTCTTTTTTAAAAAAAAAAGAAGACAGAAAAAAAGGGATCGATCAGTGGTCAGCCTGAACAGAACTTGGGCCCTCCTTTTTTAAAATTTTTTTTTTAATTCTTTTTCTTTCGTTCTTTCTTGGCTTTGATTTGTTACTACTCGGTGTGTTCGTGTGGGTGGTGTGTTGGGCGATATTGGTTGGTTACAACTACTATATACCAGTTTACTCTGACTTATTTTGATTTTCTTTTGCGTTGGATTTTCGATGAAATTTTCTGGGTTTCTAAAGAAATCGAAAGGAGAAATGGAAAACGGGGCTTCCCACCTGGCCCATTTATATGTCCAGAGTGTTTGACGCCGGAATGAAAGGGTGGGTTTGGTCCCAGGGGGTTGGTCCGCCGGGTATGTTGATGTTTTTTTCAGATATGTATAATATGCCTGATAACTACATACGGAATATATAAAACTATCCCTGAGATCCTTCTGACATATGATCGTGTAAACATTTATCCAAAACGAAAAATGCGGAACATGAATGGACCTGGATAAAAACGAGCAAGCACAGTATCCACGTGACATGCAGGTTTTTGGAGTAGTCAGCTGAACTAACCCAATATGGCTCCAAACTTAAATCCACCTCGCCTTATCGACTTTTTTTTTCTTCCTCGTTACGGCCTTCTTCCCTTATTTCATCCTCCTCCTTTTCCACCCTCTTTGACCATCTTTGAAATTTCCTTCAGTTCTTTTGATTCTATCTTTCTTTGTGCGATATAATTGTATATTGTTGTAATATTTTTTATTTACACCTCATTGAAAATGTTAGTATCCCTTGCATCGTACTTTTGATTCCTCCCCGTTCGGGAAAGCTAACTTCAATATTTCACGGCGCAGGATTTCCCTCAGACACGCAGCGTTCCGCGCAATCAGCGCGGCCCCGGCTGCTTTTGCCGCTAAACCCGGAACTCTTGCCGCTCTTGGTCCATCGTTCCTGAGATTGAGTGGCCAGGTCCCCAAAGTAGCTTTCCAGCAGCGATGGAATTGGAATTCGTCGTATGAGGAGGCACAGCCATATGGCCGGAGGAACGACCGTCAGAACGATCGTCGAAATGACAGTTATAGAGAGAGAGATCCCCTGACAATCAAGCCCAATGAGACAATCTACGTTGGCAACCTCTTTTTCGAAGTTACAGCTGAAGACTTGAAGCGTGATTTGGCCAAATTCGGAACTATCCACTCCGTTCGCATCGTTTATGACAGCCGTGGAATGAGCAGAGGGTACTTGCCCACCCCCCCACCCCCGTTTTCTTTTAATTTCTCCGTGGACGTTCTGCGCGCTTGTTTTGACATGATTAATCTAATGCTTCCTCGCTTAGTTTCGCATATGTCCAGTTCGACTCCGTTCCAGCTGCTGAAGCCGCAATTGCTGAGTTGAATATGTCCATCTATGAAGGACGCAGGATCGTTGTCAACTTTTCAGCCCGCAGCTCCTCCCCACCCAAAACACGCGCTAGCGAACCAACCAAGACTCTTTTCGTTGGAAATCTGTCCTTTGAAATGACTGACCGCGAATTGAATGACCTTTTCAAAGATATCCCAAGCGTTGACGACGTCCGCGTGTCAGTCGACAAAAGAACTGGTAAACCTCGTGGATTTGCCCACGCTGACTTTTTGGATGTCGAAAGCGCCAAGGCGGCGATGGAAATTCTCAAGCAGAAAGCACCTTATGGACGTCCTCTTCGACTGGATTACAGCCTCAACACCAAGGAAATGATGGCCGGCCAGTCCAGAGGTTCCCGCTTTTCCAACTCCGGGCCTGAGGAACCCTTCCAATCAGAGGCTACCGAGACTGAAGCTGCCAATTCCGAAACCGCCCGGTAGAATCAGTTACCCACAACGAAAAATGAAGTGAACTTTGGATACACAACCACAAAACTGGGAATGGGCCTGCACAGGTGTTTTAGTGTTATATTTTACGTACTATGGGCGTTCTATCTGTTGTATCGATTTTGATCATGGGACTATTGTGGAGCGGAAATGAGCAGGATGGGTCTCCCAGTTTTTCCTTGTCCCTTCTTGCCTTGACCATTTTGACCTCTCCTTTTTTGTAGACGGCTCTCTTCTTCGCTGCCCTTTTTCTATTTTCCCCTCCACTTTCCGTACCTCAACACCCTTTCGTCTATTCCTCCACTGTACTTCGTCCTTTCTTTTCTCTAAAATTGTATATTATATTTGCATGTACGGCTGTTCATTTTGAGTCTCTGTGAAAGCTACTTCCTAATTTTTTCTGGCTTTTTTTCTATTTTTTATTACTACAGGCGGACTACTGTTTTATGTGATGAGAATAACATTGGTTTTAGGAATATGGTCTAATCTCCTCTTTTGAAGAATAACAATACTTGAATAACAATACTTGATGCCTTTGATGAATAGTCAGCTGTTCTGAACTTCTTCCACGGACTAAAAAAAGAAATTTTGTTCCACGTGAAAGGCGAGCCAGCTGACTAATGCCCTTACCCTTGGGTATTCGAGTACTGTATTGTGCTGTACCATACGGTGATACACGACAGAAACTTGGTACACGAACCAATTATACCGGCTGTTCCGCTGGTACCGACGTCAGGTTGCCGGTAATCTGGTATCGGTCGAAACACCCGAGGATGTTGACATATCAGGGCAATCTCCAAAGGCGAAAAGGCGAGCATTTGCTTTTTCTTTTCCATTTAATACAACCACAACAATATATCCTATTCTCCCAACCTGCTGTTCTTTATCTAACCTTTGTTTTTATGCTATTTATATTAACACCACTTCTTCCACACTCTCTCCGTGTAGGTCGATTCGTCAGGATTGAGTCACTTGCTGTCATTCATTTACCTGCTTGATTATACCCCACATATATAACGTGCATCTCCTTTACCGATACCACATACTTCTCCAACATGTCTTTCCTCGGCGGGCCTGAGTGCTCGACAGCAGGCAATCCCTTGACGCAGTTTACAAAGCATGTTCAGGATGATAAGTCGCTGCAACGGGACAGACTCGTTGGGCGGGGTCCCGGCGGCCTACAGGAGGGGATGCGATCAAGGGGGATGATGGGGGCCCAGGACAAGGTACTACGGACTTACAAACGAAAAATTATCATTTACTGATTTGTTTCTTTTTAAAATTGTTGTTAGATGATGGACGAGTTCCTCCAACAAGGAGACCAGATGTCGCAAGGCCCGGCACAACCGTTCGCCATGGAGCAAATGCGACGTGAACTAGAAAACTTCCAAACTGCGCCACCGAGAACGGGCTCGCCTGCCTGGGCTGCGGAGTTCG
This sequence comes from Emergomyces orientalis, assembly GCA_002110485.1. Taxonomy (NCBI): domain Eukaryota; kingdom Fungi; phylum Ascomycota; class Eurotiomycetes; order Onygenales; family Ajellomycetaceae; genus Emergomyces; species Emergomyces orientalis. Next base: position 3,807,861 of record MOWL01000067.1, read on the forward strand.
ATCATGGTGAACAGGCAAGGATGGAAGCTGCTTTTAAACCGGGGATGGGAAGAGCGTTTCCTGGGGGTCCCGAGTTCAATTCCGCAGAGTTTGCTCTTTTCCGACAACAAAACCGGAATGGAATGCAGGGGGCTTCGACCCCAGCTACTTCATCTGCACCAATGATGAACGCTTATCAACCGCAAATGATGGGATTTGGTGGTATGAACTCGGGATACATGGGCGGCATGATGAGTCAACCATATAGCATGGGGATGCAAAACCATCACCCACCACAACAATCCATGCAAGAAGATAAAGGGAAAGGAAGGATGATAGAGTTGGACGATCAAAACTGGGAAGCACAGTTTGCAGAGATTGCTGCGTCAGGGCAGAAGGATGAGGATGCGGAAGCAAATGCGGCAATAGAGGCAGAGCTGAATGAGGTCGATAGGTCAGTCCACACCGAGACTGATGAGTTCGGACACTTTGAAAATATATGGAAAGACATACAAGCTGAGACTGCAGCTCGCAGACAAATGGCCAACGAAAATTTAGATTTCGATAATATGAACTTGGGCGATTTCGGTGAATGGGATCACTTTGATAGTGCTCTTAACACTCATCCCAGAGACCCCCAGATGGGCGACTATCTCTTCGAAGAGGAAAACGCTTTTAAATCAGTCAATAACCCGTTCGAAGAAGGTGTGCGAATCATGAGAGAAGGTGGCAACCTTTCTCTCGCGGCCCTTGCATTCGAAGCTGCGGTGCAGAAAGACCCCAAGCATATCGAAGCGTGGACGATGCTAGGATCTGCCCAGGCGCAGAATGAAAAGGAGAGCCCGGCCATCCGCGCATTAGAACAAGCCTTGAAACTTGATCCCAATAACTTAGATGCCCTCATGGGCCTTGCCGTCTCATATACGAACGAAGGCTACGACTCGACCGCCTACCGCACCCTCGAACGCTGGCTGTCAGTCAAGTATCCCCAACTCGTGGACCCGAGTACGCTCTCAGGAGATATCGACCTAAGCTTCACAGATCGACACATTTTACACGAGAGAGTCACCGATCTCTTCATCCAGGCTGCGCAGCTCTCTCCACAGGGCGAGCAAATGGACCCAGACGTGCAAGTCGGGCTAGGCGTCCTCTTCTATGGCGCGGAAGAATACCACAAAGCCGTTGATTGCTTTACCGCTGCCCTTGCGTCCACTGAATCTGGCATTTCCAACCAGAAAGACCAGGTACACCTTCTTTGGAACCGCCTCGGGGCTACGCTTGCCAACTCTGGCCGGTCTGAGGAGGCCATCGAAGCCTATGAGAAGGCCCTAACTCTGAACCCCAACTTTGTGCGTGCTAGGTACAATCTAGGTGTATCGTGTATTAATATCGGCTGCTACCCAGAAGCCGCACAACATTTGCTCGGAGCGCTGTCGATGCACAAAGTCGTGGAGGAGGAAGGGCGGGAACGTGCCCGAGACATTGTTGGTGACGGTGTTGACGAAGCGCAGTTAGAGCATATGATACACATTTCGCAGAATCAAAGCACTAACTTGTATGATACGCTTCGACGGGTGTTTAGCCAAATGGGCCGGCGAGATCTAAGTGACTTGGTTGTTAGTGGAATGGATGTTTCAGTTTTCAGGTCGGAGTTCGAGTTTTAGAGGTTGAAATATTGTAATAGAGGGAAGTGAAGTATGAATTCGTCGGCTTTGTTTTGAAATGAAATATGATATTTTGGACAATTAAAGATAAAGAGGCATATTCACGCCTCATATGCAAGGGGCCAATATCAACAACCTCCATGCGTGTATGCTTTGCATGTTGAAAGGTCCATTCGGATAGATTATTCCAGGCTAGGCCATGTGTTGTTCTACTTTACTCATGCAATGCATTTATGACACTCGCAGTTTTATACCAAATACGGTATTGCGTTAGATACAAATAATAATGCATTGATATAAACTAAGCGGTCTATATTTTATTAACTCCCATCCCCTACCGCTGGTCGGCTAATGTAGTTATTCCCCCCTGTTTCAGGGTGAAATATCCGCAAAGAATTTAATGAAATAAAAATGTACAGTACAAATTCTCTCAGATCATAAATACATCTCCATGGAATATCTGTCCGTACTAATTGCTTTGTCTCTTGATCATGTTCTTGAAGTTGTCATTTTCTATCCCACAGTTTGAAGAGAAGATCGCAGCAAATCCCCCACTTAACTAATTTAAGTAAGTTAGTTAACCTCGGAGCTTTCCCCCGAATAAGCTTTCTCCACCCGAAATACCCAGCGGCATCTCGGCCGGTACGGACACATTATTGGACTCATCTCTCCCTCGACGATTGCTAACCATCAAAAAGAACAAGATAGAGAGAGGTTCTCGCAAGGCAATCCTCCAATATCAATTCCCCAAATCAAGCTTTATACCGAACCGGTTCTCAGCCGACTGTCTTCCCCAGTTCCCTAGCTCAAGAGTTTATCCCGAAATATACGCGGCAGAGAAACACAGAAGAAAACTTTACCCGAATTGAAAGAAGAAATACGTGCGCAAGGAGTGGAACTACGGTTTTAGAAGAAGAAAGGAACAAAAATGCCATCTCTAACCGGCGCCCAAATAGTCGCTCGCTCCCTCCATGACTTGGGAGTCACAGTGATCTTTGGCATTGTCGGCATCCCTGTGGTGGAAATCGCGGAGGAAGCGATCAACCTGGGCATTCGGTTTATTGCATTTAGAAACGAACAAGCCTGCAGCTATGCGGCAAGCGTGTATGGATACATGTCGGGAAAACCTGGGGTTTGCTTGGTTGTGGGAGGGCCGGGGGTTTTGCATACCATGGCTGGGGTGAGTGGACTCCTTTTCCAATTTACCACTTTCAGTTGGTTTTTTGATACATAAATATTGATGTGCTACGAGTCTTGAAAGCTAACAAGTAGCTGTTTAAAATGAATTCTAGATTGGAAATGCCTCTGTGAACACATTTCCACTACTCGTCCTGGCCGGCTCAGCGGAATCGCATATGATAACAAAGGGAGGATTCCAGGAAATGGACGCCATCTCCCTCCTCACTCCGCACACCAAGCTTGCCGTACGACCCCCCTCGCCCGAATTAGTGAACAGTGCGATTCGGAATGCATATAGAACATGTTGGTATGGAAGGCCGGGGCCCACTTTTATCGATCTCCCCGCAGACTTAATTCAAGGGCAAACCGCGGCGGGGTTCACATTACCACCCCCTGAGTATACTCTTGTCCCATCTCCTCCTAAACCCAGCGGCGACCCGGCGGTTGTATCGAAGGTGGCGCAGCTATTAAAATCTGCACGTGCGCCACTCGTCGTCGTTGGGAAGGGTTCAGCATATGCACGAGCAGAGTCTTCTATCCGCGAGTTTGTAGAGAGGACAGGGATACCGTTTCTACCGACGCCGATGGGTAAGGGCATGTTACCGGATTCGCATCCGCTCAACACATCTAGCGCACGAAGCACGGCCTTGAAACATGCAGATGTTGTCCTTCTTCTCGGCGCCCGTCTGAACTGGATTCTCCACTTTGGCGAAACGCCCCGCTGGTCCCGCTCCGTCAAACTCATCCAGGTGGATATCAACGCGCAGGAAATTGGGCACAACGCAGGGGATGCAGAGCTGGGGATAGTGGGCGATATCAGTCTGGTGATCCAACAACTTCTCTCCTCTCTATCCGGTTGGCAGTACAAGCCTGTCTCGCCCGCGTCACCGGACTCATACCCATCCCTCCTTGCCGCCTCTGCCACGAAAAACGAAAATGCGTCACAGCAAAAGGCCCTTCTCCCCACCAAACCTAATGCTTTCTTAACTTTCCAACGTGCCTATCATATTATCAAAACTGCTCTAAACTCCCTCTCGCCGCCGGAACAAGGCAACATCGTCTATGTCTCCGAAGGTGCTAATACAATGGACATCTCCCGCTCCTCTTTCCCGCTGGAGCACCCGCGCCAACGCCTTGATGCGGGGACATATGCTACGATGGGTGTCGGGTTAGGCTACATCGTCGCCGCGCACGCTGCGTACAACCTCCCCTCATTACCGGGCGGCAATAATATACAGAAACCAAAGAAGATCGTGGCGCTGGAAGGCGATAGCGCGTTCGGGTTCAGCGCGATGGAGGTTGAAACCCTTGCGCGCCACCGCATTCCCGCACTGATCTTCGTCATGAATAATTCGGGTATTTACCATGGCGATACGAAGACAGAGGACGAGTGGAAGAGTCTACAGGATGAGACTGTCAAAGAAATAAATGCGAAGAACGGTCTCCGGTCGACTAGTCTGCTCTACGAGACGCGCTACGAACATCTTGCGGCGATGTGTGGGGGGCGGGGATACTTTGTACGGACGGAGGAGGAGCTGGAGAAAGCGACAAGGGAAGGGTTTTTGGAGGATGAGCGGGTGACGATCGTCAATGTGATTGTGGAGCCGGGAATTGGGCAATCGATACAGTTTGGGTGGCAGGCAGCCAATGACAAAGTGACTGAGTCAAAATTGTGAGGGATATAACGTACCCTGTGTCATTTTTATTGGTTTGTTGGTTTGATGGGTGGATGTACTCTGCGTACTCCGCGTATATAATTACTATTTTCTATTTTAGAGTCATATTGGTGTTCGGGAAATAATAAATTCCTCTCCTTATTTATTAGCAGCCATGTCGTCGTCTTTCTTTTAGATCCGTAGTATTTATAAAGGGGGCTGTTTTCGTCACATGATTGAATGGAAAGGATCCCCCCCTGGAGATTCCAACGCTAGTCCCAAATCGGGGCTAATACGCAGATCTGAAGGTCTCGCCATCCGGAGAAAGATTCAGCGGCCACCTTGCATCTTTGAAGATGGTGGCGTCAGATATCTCTGTTGGGATGAAGGGGAGCTGACAACTAAGGCAGTTGAAAAGTGGCTTCTAGTCGTTGCCGTGGGTTTGTCTGTTTTCCATGCCTTCTTCTGTGTAAAAACAATACCCATTCCTTTTTGCTTTGGCCTGGTGGCCAGGTTTACCTTTCCTTTACGGTGGCACCCTGCGGAAGTACAGTTCGCCTCGTCGAAGCTTCATATACCAAGAGGACCAAGAATCCGCGCTGCTTACGTTCCCTTTTTACTTTAAACCTCTCTCATTCTAATCTGTTGAGTTCTACGTTTGTCTTTCGCTATAGAACTATAGATATTCCACAAACGCTTTTCGTTTTACACATCTTACATCAAGCCCTGACGGATTGGTAATCAAATTACCTGTTTGCAACCCCTGAGCCCCGACGGCTTATATATACATACAGCACACCTGGCCATATTCCCTATGAAGTAGCCAAAAATTAGGCACATATCCTCAGGAACAATCAACAATGCGTTCCGCTTCTCATCTATTCTACCTGGCAGTCTTTACCTGGTTGAGCCCAGTTAAAGGAGATAGCCATGTTTCCAGAGCAAGAGCTCACGCTCCCAGTGCTTGTGCGGTACGTCTATACTCTTCTAACAACAATAATCTTCTTTTATAAAAAATAATGAAAAAAAAATGTCTAACAAGCCGTTTCTCGAGAGCAGATTGACCCGAAAGCAACCGTCACTGATGCATGTGCTTCCTTCTCCACCCTAGATTCCGTCAACGACAAGATCTCCCCGCTCGTCCAATCCATCACCCATGACACAGACTTCTTTTCATATTACCGTCTGAACTTGTTTAACAAGCAATGTCCTTTTTGGTCTGACGATGCGGGCATGTGCGGAAATATCGCCTGCGCGGTTAATACGTTGGATTCAGAAGATGATATTCCCCCGATCTGGCGAGCGGAGGAGCTGAGTAAGCTGGAAGGCCCCAAGGCGGGACATCCGGGAAAGAAGCTCCAGCAGGAACGGCCAAAGGAGAAGCCACTCCAGGGTATGCTAGGTGAGGACGTGGGAGAGAGCTGTGTTGTTGAATATGATGACGAGTGTGATCAGCGAGACTACTGTGTTCCAGAGGACGAGGGCGCAACGGCGAAAGGAGATTATGTTAGTTTACTAGATAATCCGGAGAGATTTACTGGTTACGGGGGAGAAGGGGCAAGGCATGTCTGGGACGCGATATACCGAGAGAACTGCTTCCTAAAGCCACTACCCAAGTCCCCACCACAATCATCCCGTACGTTCCCGCTTGGTAATCTCCAGGCGGCGCAGGATTTCAAAAGCGTCCTGGACAAACATGAGCGGGACCAAGTCGTCACCGCTGCATCGAGGAACGAGGGCTACCCGCTGGATGACGAGTGCATAGAGAAGCGTGTCTTCCACAGGGTCATCAGCGGCATGCATGCATCCATTTCCACACATCTGTGCTGGGACTACTTCAACCAAAAAACTGGGGAGTGGCTCCCCAATGTCCAATGCTACCAGGAACGTCTCCACAATCACCCAGAACGCATCTCAAACCTTTATTTCAACTTCGCGGTCCTTGTCCGCGCAATGGCCAAGATCCAAAAGCATCTACAAACGTACTCCTTTTGTACCAGCGATCCACAGCAGGATTTTGACACGAGGCAGAAAGTCTTCTCGCTTGTCGACACAGTTTCATCACAGCCTAAGATCTTCGACGAGACCGTCATGTTCCGCGATGAGGCTGCGAACGGCCTCAAGCAGGACTTCCGCAACCGTTTCCGCAATGTCAGCCGACTCATGGACTGTATCGGATGTGACAAGTGTCGGCTATGGGGCAAATTGCAGACGGCCGGTTACGGCGCGGCGCTGAAGATCTTGTTCGAATTCGACGAGACGAAGAATGGCGAGAACCCGCCGCTACGGCGAACGGAGCTAGTGGCTCTCGTCAACACTCTCGGGCGCGTGTCGCATAGTATCTCGGCTGTGCAGAAATTCGAGCAAGCGATACTCTCTGGCTCGGAAGATAGTCTGCCTGTTCATACCACTCTTCCGAAAGCTTCGCCGCTCTCACCTGCAGAACCTAAATCTGACCGAGGTGGGGGCCAGGATGGAGAAAAGGTTAGCCCGTCGCGAGAAGATCAGGAACAGGATCGCAAGAAATTCTCTGTGGAGGATCTAGAGGACGATGATGACGAGTGGGCGCGGAGGACAGACCCTAAGCCCGGCCCTAAAGCTGAAAATCAGGGAGAGAGTATCATGGATATGCTCCGAGAGGAGCTCGATTTGGTGTGGCGGGCGTATATGTACGTGCTTAGGGGCTGGATTAATTTTCCTGGTACTGCGTAAGTAGGAAACTATTTCCTTCACACACCCCATGTCGCCCCGACCAACCAATGTGACGTGTCTAACATGAGACTTAGATGGAAAATCCTCCTCATGGAGCTTAGCCGGTTGTGGAATTATTGGCTCGGTATCCCCGTCCCGCCCCGTTCGTGGGAAATATGGATCCCCCGTCACGATGAACTATAAAAGCCGCTAAACCAAATATATAACAAATAGAGGTCCATTTTTTTTTTCGGAGACTCAAAAAGCACACTGTGTTACCTTTATCATATTTTGCCCTTAATTACCTTTCTACCATTTTCCCTTTCACGGAGAATAAAGGCGGGGAAACACATAGACGTGGGAACCTCGACCACAGCTCTACCTACTTTGTCATTTTGTTGTATCTGTTGATGCAGACATATATATATATGTGTGTGTATCACACAAAACGCCCTATAATACTATTCACTGTACGAGTACATGACATATGGGATAACAGGCGTTGAAGCGTTCTTGGAGAGAGTTCCTTTCCATATTATTTTTTTTCGATTTATTTCGAGTTTTCATTGGATACTTTTATTCGTCTCCCCTTTTGTTCACAATGTTTGTGTTTTTAAGAGGGTGAACATTTTTTAATGCATGCTCCTTATCTTGTCTACTTCGTTTCTTCAATTGCAACTCGTTCTCTTATACATACAGGCAACATAATACAATGCAAACCTACCCACCAGTTTCATCCCCAGGCAAGAGAGGATAACCAATCCTAAGCACTGCGGGCAGTATGCACATATCTCTAGATATCCAAGTAACAATATAAGGAGGAATATGCCGCTCAAAGATTTTATGACATAAATGAAGAGAGGGAGGGTATATCCATACCAGGGCCGAAACCATAGGGTAATGGTATATAAATGTAGAAGCCCAGAACCACCCATCCTTAAAAGGTTTCCCGGGACCTGAAGCACCCATGTTACTTAAATAAGTAATTCCAAGCTTTCTTTTCTTTCTTTCTTTCTTTCTTTCTTTCTTTCCTTCTTTCTTTGTTGCATTACACAAAGCGGATGGTATCGCCCTTTGAATAAAATCATAGAGGAGTGAAACATTATGGCAACAATAATACAACCCGCCCGGCTTGATCCCCAGGCACAAGTGATGGCGCCTGTCAAAATTCAGGATAATTTTGCGCATGTCTTTGGGCGCATCCAATTAGTCTATATATAACCTGCCATGATTATCTTTTGTCTTTTCCTTCTTTATTACTACTTACTCAATTTTCTCTTCTTTTTTTCGTTTTTTCTTTCTATAAACAACGCCCACATCGGTAGGTAATCTGCCACGATCCACAACGTTTTTTCCGCCAGGGCCAATATCCTACACTCTTATTTTTCACGGTATCCTGTAGGCCCGATGGACGGTCTTCCAAAGAAGGGTGCAAAGCAAGTTGCAACCCTATTCCTCCCAAATACCAAAGTTTGTCTCCGAGATGAATAAATACTTGCGCGTAAGCATATCTTTCTCCATTTCAAGGGCGCTAATACCTAACATTTCCATTAGAGCACACGCATAAAAAGGTTACTCTTTCACGTTTGAGAAGGACGTTTCAGGTATATTATACAAACCTCGACATACCGGAGGAACGTGTGGCGATCATTCATTTCCACACACTTGGTCTCAATTACAATTTTCGTCGGATTTTTGGCAAGGATCGGGCGCAACTCTATATTGTTCACCCATGAGCACGTTTTCCCAGAGGAGACAATATCGAACACAAAAATTGAAGGCATTTTTCAGAAGGGATCATAGAGCTCTCCAATAGGTTTTGGAACAAAAGTTGCGGCATTGTTTAAGATTGATTGTTTGTGCGTCCTTTTGCTCGAAGTTTTGCAGATTTCATTGTGGTGCGAATTTTCGTTCATTTCATTCCTTTTTGTTTTTCCTTTGGCTTTGCTTCATGCGCAGCAACAATGGTGTGGTATTTAAATGGGCTATTTCTTCAAGGAGGTACCGATGCGCCGGAAGCCGCTTCCTCCTCTTGCTATGTAGTGAATTTCATTCTCCAGTTTCGAGAGCGCTCAATGAATCCATTCATTCAATCTTTTCCTTTCCATCTTCCTTTCGTCATTTCTTTAGAGCATATAGTAAGCCAGAAAATCATTATCTGGATTATCATTGTGTATAAGCTCAGGTGAGAGTATACTGAAAGCTCCATGGAATGTGGGAGAAATATATCTTGCCATATACCCCGGGGAAATTTTTTTGAGGGGGTTTTTTTGCCATTCTTTGGGTTTTAGAATGCGGCATTGTAGCCACATTTAATCAGTACGTTTTATGGGCACTCTTTGCCGTAGCCATGTTATTAGTCTGTCCATTTTCATGGGTTCTGACGGTCGAAGTGTGAAAATGTTTTAAAACGACGTTGGAGGTACCTCCCCGATGACATCATCTCTGCGTAGATGGTGTTAACTTTAATTGTAGTAGTTTTTAAGAGTTCCAAAGACCACGGCCCTTTAATACTGGATTGAGTGTCTCCTGATAATAATCTGTAGCGCCTTTATTCGTTCATCATAGTATATTCATATGCTCGTAACGTTGAACATGAAAAGTACTGGTAATAATTGGAATTGGTCGTGGCGGCGCTGCATGTGATCCGAGGCAGCGAAATGGAGAATGGGTTGTTTCTGTAGCTTGTGAAGTGCCGCGATGATCTGACAGTTGTGTAGGCATATATTTAGCATATGCGGCCCTAAATGTATTTGGTTTGGTCATATCAGAGGGCCCTATCAGTTTCTCTCCAACTCACAAGTATTATTATGCCCCTTGTTTCTTAAATTCTTCCTGCGGTCGATATACGTATAAGCCCCGGTGTTCGCCGTCGGCCATACACATCCTCGGCACATCACTCCCGAAAAAAACTCTCCCCGCCCCATGCCTTGCTGAGTCATCCCACCTCTCCATCCTCAGCCAAATATCCTGCGCCAAAACATCTCCTTCGTTTCTCCATTTTTTCTCCATCTTTCAATCTCCCAAATCAACTACTTCCCGGTAACCAGCACATATCCCTTTTCGGAATCCCGTGCCAAAAAAGGAGGAAGAAAAGGGCCGTTTTGCCAACTCATTTCGAAGCTTCCCGCCCATAAGACCATTCTCTTTTGCTGTGCATATCCTCCGTTTCTAGCGCTTTTCCCAAGCACCTCCTCACCCCATTTCTACGATACGAAGAAGCTTTCCTTATTATCGACTGCTACTGAGTGGTTACAAGGAGGCTTCCGCGAGGCGTGCGTGCGTGTAGACGTAGCACGAATGGCATCGGTTTCGCCACCTAAGCCGTGGGAGAGAGCCGGCGCGGGTGCTGGCCCTGTCGGTACGTCCTACCTCTTCTAGCTATCTCATATGAAACAAGACGAAAGAATAGAATCTGCTTTTAGCTTTTTCGCTATCTCTGTACTATACCTTGGGGCAATGGGTGGCTAACAACTCGTTCTTTGTGCGGGATGAACAGCTTCTTCTGCAGTTTCAGGCCCTCTTCCGCAAAACTCTGCTTCTGCATCCAACATCTCTCCGGCAATGACCACCTCCTCTGCTCCAGATCTCCCCTCACGACCTAACTCCCTTAATTCAGTCGTTAACCAGACGGCATCAAACTACTCCCCATATGGTGCGTCGCGGCTAGGCCAAAGCCCCTATGGAGGTGGATATGGCGGTTATAGCAGCTACTCATCACCATATTCGCGACTCGGGGGCATGGGGTCGATGTATGGCGGATATGGTGGTATGTATGGTGGCATGGGTGGCATGGGCGGCATGGGCGGCATGGGCGGCATGGGTGGCATGGGTGGCTACGGAGGCATGTACGGTGGGATGCCGCCAGGTGGAGACCCGAACAGTTTGACAAACTCCTTCAATCAGAGTACACAAGCTACATTCCAGCTCATTGAGAGTATTGTCGGTGCGTTTGGAGGGTTTGCGCAGATGCTAGAGAGCACCTACATGGCAACTCATAGCTCCTTTTTTGGTATGTCTGGTTCCTTTGAATTTTGACCATAATTATCTCCCTTGCTAACGGAAAATTCCCAGCTATGGTGTCCGTCGCGGAACAATTTGGCAACCTACGAAATACCCTAGGCTCAGTTCTAGGCATCTTCACTATCCTCAGATGGTTCAGAACCCTCATTGCAAAGCTCACCGGCCGCCCACCTCCTGCAGACGCCACATCACTCACCCCATCCGCATTTGCCGCTTTCACAGGAAAGGGCCAAATGCCTGCAACCCTACCCGATGGCTCCCCGGCCCCGACCCGCCCCTCCAAGAAACCCTTCTTCTTCTTCCTCGTCGCCGTCTTCGGCCTCCCCTATCTCATGGGCAAACTTATCCGCACCCTAGCGCGCTCGCAAGAACTAGAAGCCAAAGGCATGATGATTGGCCCTAACGGAGAACCGCTGCCAGGCAACCCACAACAAAACGCCATTGACCCTTCGAAACTCGACTTCTGTCGCGTCATCTACGACTACACACCAGAATCCCAAAACACCGCGGGCGTTGACCTTGCGGTGAAAAAGGGCGATCTTGTCGCCGTTCTCAGCAGATCAGACCCCATGGGAAACCCATCGGAGTGGTGGCGATGCAGAGCCCGTGATGGAACCGTCGGATACCTACCCAGTCCTTATTTAGAAACCATCCAGCGAAAACCGCAGCAAGCTCTCATGGCGGGCGCTAATGCGTCTGTGTCTGCGCCCTCGTCAGTGTCTGCGTCGAGGACTAATACCTTGCTAGGTGTTGGGGGCGCTGCTGACGAGCAGTTGAAGCAGCGGGCAAATAGCCTGAAAGCTGCCAATGCTAAGCCGGTGATTAAGGGGAAGATGGGAGATATTTCCCCCGAGAGCTTTCAGAAAGGCACATTCTATTCTTGAAATTGTTTGAAAATTAAATAATTAATTGCTGATTTGATTAGTTGGTTGTTTAAAGGGGTTTGGCTAGGGGGGTTAACCAGTTTCTGTTTTGGTTTGGTTAGTTTGTTTGTTAGCTGGGAAATGACTTTTCTAAGCTCTTTTTTAACTTATATTTTTCGGTGTTTTGGGGCTTTTCTTTTCCTTGTTGTGCCTGTTCCAATTTCCCCGGATTCTCGTTAGTCTTATATATCCATTATTGTCTCATCTACACGTACCTCTTTTATACTTCGAAGTTCCCTAATTACATGTGTTATTTGGTGCTAGATACCTAGGTTTGTATGTTAGGGAAACCTCTACGGAGAACGTGGCAACTGTGGTAGAAGGGGAGACGCCGACAACAATACAGGAAATCCGTTGATGTCTCTCATTTTGTGCATATTTTATTCCTCCTTATTTCCTTCATTCCAAAAAAAACCTCCCCTTTACCATGAGCTTTATTTTCTTTTCACAAGGATTCCGTAGAATAATCAAAAACTCTGGCGCGAAGTTCAACCAGGGGCCCCCTTGAGCACAGCGGCGGATGTATCAGACTATCAATTCACCAAAATATATACCGGGGCATTTAACTTGTTAATGATTCCAGTCATGCCGTATATGTTAGCACACATCTCTCATGTATATTTATCCTTTTGAATCTCAAATAACGACAAACAATCAAATATTCCACTCGGCCACTATTCATCCACAACCTCCCATTCCCTTTCCAACAAGTCATCCTCCTTCTCCGCTTCCCGTCCCTCCTCCATCATCCCTTCCATTGCTTTACTGTCCCCATCTTCCATTCCATTCCCCGCTCCCCTCCCGACATAGGCCGGAATCCCCCCCCGGTCCGGCGCCACATGCATCACTCTGGCATCCTCACTCCTCCACAATTCATCCGAATAATACAATCGCCACAAGCCCTCCCAGCACAATTCTGGATTCACCTGGAGGAACTGCTCGAACAATCGAGTACGCAACGTTCCCTCTTGTTGGGATCTCGTTTGAGGATTACGGGCAAGGTTCAAGAGAGAGCTCGCGAATTTTGCGTGGGAAGGAGATGAATCATCAGTTTCGATGAAGGCGCGCAGGACCATACGGGACCAGAAGACTGCCGCCGTGAAATTTTGTCGAGTTTGAGGTTGGTGTTCTGTTTGATATTCCTGTTGGTGGTGGTCTAGCTGCTGGTGGAGGAAAGAAACCGCATCCCACGCTGCAGCGGAGAGCGATGCGGTTTTTCTGCTCTCACTATTGTCGTCACTAGCGTGTTGAATTTCAGTGTCCAAAATACCATTAAAGATGCGGTAGATGAGGATGGCATGTGTGTTTGGGATCAGCGTATTAGTATCATCGTACTCGCTCGCTTCCTTCACCGCCCAGCGCACTTCGAGAAACAGCTCTTCGACACTCGGCCGGCCGTAGTTATATAGCGATGACGAGGATGACGACGTTGTATCGCGCGTATAATACGCATACTTCTCATCCAGCGTCGAAGTTACAGCTTGTTGAACACGCGATTGCGACGGCGCCTGCAACACGTTCGGGAGCGGCTTTAAGTCAGGCAGTACCGTGTAGGCGCGCCCTTTAATGCTGGACCATAGTTTCTCCGTATAGTATTGTTTCCAGATATCGTCTGCCGCGAGGAGTTCGGGGAAGAGGATCCGGAAGCTTTCGAAGTTTAGGCTTCTAAGGTCAAGCCCTGAGCTGGCGGGGACGGATTCTATAGCTGCATGCAGCATCTGGATCCAGAAGTAGGCTTGGGTTTCGGAATAGGAATCCATTTTGGTTGTAAGATTGGCGGATGATGATGACGATGCTAATGGCGCTGCTCGAAGGCGAATTATATGCGACTGCAGGGCGGGCAGAGTTTCGTTGATAACGGCGGCCCGGCGCCGGTTGGCTAGTTTCATCGTCTTGAGAGTTGCGAAGGCGAAACGCTTGAGGATATCGGGGGTTCGGTTACCTGTGGGTGTGCGTTTTTGAGCGGTTCGGCCTTTATTCATCTCAGGGTTGTGAGTAGCTTGTTGTTGATTCTCTGCTCGATGGGACATAAATTGTGGAAGGGGCAGGAGGTCAGGGAGTTTCCAGCCGTTTTTGGCCTCTAGACTGAACAAAACGTCCTTGGAATAATATTGGTCCCAAGAACGGCCATGCATGAGATCGGGATTCTCTGAGAGGAATTCATTGAATTTCTCCCGATCAGGGAATGAACCCGTCTTTTCATGAAAGGAGAGCATGGCAAGATAAATCTGGTGCAGCCAGAAGATCGTCAACGTCCTAAGAAATAAACATAGATTATCCGTCAGATAAAGATCGTTTCATCAAGTGCCATAGAAACGATAATGATGTTAAGAACGTGGGGAATTGGATGCCTACTGATGAGAAGTATTCCGAAACTTTTCAGGTGCCGCCTTCAGCATCTTATCTAGCCGCTCAAGAAACAAATCAGCGGTATCAAATACAACACTTTCTTTGAGAATGCATTCCGTAAGCGTTAGGAACCCAGCCCGCAAATGGGACCGATGGTCCCATTTTTCCAATTCTCCTGAAACCATCCGTCTCATAAACTCATCTGGACATAGCAAGCTATTCACATCCTTGGTGCCGCTCTCTATCTTCTCTAATAGCTTTTCCCTCGAGAGTTTGGGTGGATTTAGATTGGGTGGAGGAGGAGGAGCTTCCTTTTTCATTGACGCATCTCGCACTACCTTGTCCTCCATTTTCGCGACGCGGGCAAGTCTGGTCAGCAGGATATCTGTCTGCGCGCCTGTAGCTCCGCTAAGTAGCTCCAAATCGTCATAAAGTTCGCACGGATATGATACTTTTGTCTTGTACTCGTTAAGGAGGTCCTTCACCTGTGAGATTTGCGACTCGATTCGAGGATCATCGCGACCTGTTTGGTCACGCTTGGTGAAAACCACCGCTAGGTATTTGGCATAGTCTATTCTTTTTAGAACAAACCTTAGCTCTTCAATGGCGTATTGTACTCTTTGAGCGCCGCCCCTTGGATGAAAAATCTCTGTAGGATCAATCACGAACAAAAATAGAGTATCTGGGTCCTGAAAATGCCGGAAGAGGAGTGTTGGTATCCGTGAACAACCACCTATACAGCCGAAATAAAATCATCTATTAACATACAGTGCTCTTCTGCGACATGCAACAGGCTCAGTAACAAAATAGAGGATGAAAGATATGAATGAAATTCACATATCAACTCCTCCAAAGTTCAGGACTCAGCTCAGGGAAGGAGGGTACAAACCTCCTAGATCCCAGAATGTCATAGCAACCTTCTCGGAAGGCACGTGAACCGTTTCAACTAAATCGTTCGATCATTAGCCATCAGTCGAAGCTTGCACGAATGGGTATTGTAGAAAGAGGAAAACGAAAACTCACGATTAGAAGTTTGCAACAATGTCGGAATAGTCTCAACCTGCCTTCCCAGCTGCAGCCTGTATAGAAGGGTAGTTTTCCCTGCATTATCTTGCCCCAACATAACACATCGGCAATATTCGCCATCTTTGAGGAACCTATTAATGTAGGGCATTCTCGAAAGGCTGAAATTCACCATCGTTGATATGAACGACGGACGCTAAATGGTATTTGACAGCCGAGGTGAGTATTAGCAAACGGTGTAAACGGGAAATAAATCAACATGTATATATATATCTGTTGCTGCGGGTTGTCAACGGAGACAAAGAGAGATACGACAAACCTCGCTACTGTTATATATCTTCAAAAGTTGCTACCTAAGAGCTGCTTGCTGGAATATGATGTATGTGTTGCTACGGTGGATGATACAGGCAGCTCAATTCCCCCTTTTTTTTTGTTGTGATGGGATTACTTTCTCCTGAAGTTTGCTCCGCCTTCGTGACAGTTAGTTACTAGGCATATTTATTCTTGTAGGCGCCACTATTTCAAAGTGGGGTTCGAACGTGAAGCATGCCGTATCGTTTCCATGCTGATACCTCAACCCCTGATGAGAGGCCACCGTCTTGAGTATATCACAGTGGGATGGCTTCGAACTGCACGGGATGTTAGCTAGGGGCTGTTTAACAACAGGACTCTGTACTTTGAAAATGACAACAATCAATCACCAATATCCCCAAGATGGGGCACGTCTTCGCTGGACCGTAAAGCACCTGTCTGCCTAGAGAGTTAACACTTAACTCAGACGATTTTGGGGATGTCCCCTCTAGCTACATTGGTTGATCCGCATGTGAGAATTGGTCGATAGCACTTTGACCGGCTTGACGAGAAGATTGAGATGGTCAAATTTAGTTGGATTTGGCCTGGGGAGGCCGATCTTAAATCTGTCGAACGCTCAGCTGTTTCTGCTGGAGCTACAGATGTTGATGCTAGTTGTTTTTCTTAAAGAATCACGAATTCAGTAACTCAATCTCTGTCTTGGTCCCATTAAATAACCATGAATGAATCCCGAATCTGAAATCTGAGCAAGTATTTTTCATGGAGGCAATTGAATTGGTGTTCGTTTGTACGATTCCGTCTGTTGAGGTGGAAGAGGGTCGTTGAATGATCTGGTCCAATGCAAAGGTATTATTTTTCTCCGAGGCGAGCGGTCAGAATTCAGAGAGCAGAAGTATAATCGGATTATCTATTTTTTAAGAGCTCGAATTTCAGAAATTCCATAAAAAGTCTTAATTAGAGGATATACCGTTTCTCTCAAAACTATCATGTTCATTGATAGCTCGAATTACGTAAGGCTTCTATGGAAGTAACTAAATCATTTTCGGAAATTTACTAAATGATAGATTTCAAAATAGTTCTGGAGCTAAGTGTACGTGATTAGGGTACCAGAACTCAGCTTTCCGACATACATTCCCTCAAAAGCAAAATGATCTAAATTTGTTAGTCCATGGGCGCCTAGTGACAAAAACAGTACATAAAATGGTGCAGCATCGATTAACTGTTGCATAAGATCCATCTCGGCTGCCATTTTAGTCTTCACCCAGAATTAGAAGTTGGAAAGGTTTCTGACTGGCGCGCTCCTGAATATACGTTCAGATAACAAAAGGTTCTCAGTCGACAAACTTCATTGAGTCTCCTTTTCGCCCTCATCAGATATCGAAATGAACACTCTTCATGCATTACATCGCCAGCTTTCGGTGGCTAACGGGAGCAACGCCTTTTTTTCAGAAAATGTTGAATTTAACGGGAGAATAAAGAGGCTGAAGGCGAACCACCTCGCACTTCAAATGGACGTAGCTGCAGCTGAGACCTACACGCTGCCTGGTTGAACGCATTCAATTCAATATTTTTCTCTCGTCACCCGCATTTGGAGGCTTTCAACACCCCCAAGGTAAAACCAAACCCTTACAGATAAACACACAGGACATGGTGAAGTCCGGTTATGCTCCTCATTACTTGACGACGGAACGACCGATCTGTATCCCGCTATTGGCTATCGTGCCCCCATTTTTAGTCGGTTTTTAGGAATAGCAGCAAAAGCTCATATGGAAAAACCAACAGGATAGAATGTTGCAGGATAGGACAGCCTTTGAGTTATAGCAATGTATGGCCGGCCCGATTGCCCGAAAAATAGCTTTTTTTCAGAAATTGGTAGGGCGAATGATTTGGGAGATGAGGAGCTGGATGACCAGAGAGGTATAAATCAAGTTTCCTGGGAATATTTCATTTCGAAATTGAACCGGAAATAGCGACTTGATCTATATCTTCCATAAGAACTGGTTTTTCGGAGCGCAAAAGGTTCCGTTTGTTCTCTTTAGTCCGACCCAGAGATCGGACAAGATCTCGTTCGTAGGGATTCATCAGCTCGCCTAATCAAACTCTTCAAGCAACTCCCGCTCTCAACGACTAGGTACAATTGCCGCCGTAGCTGGTACTGGTGAACCGCTAGACCCTGCGCTTGTAACATTGCTTGCATGCGCGAGGAGAAACTTACAACATGTAAGTGTATACTTGCAA
Organism: Emergomyces orientalis; assembly: GCA_002110485.1. Classification (NCBI taxonomy): domain Eukaryota; kingdom Fungi; phylum Ascomycota; class Eurotiomycetes; order Onygenales; family Ajellomycetaceae; genus Emergomyces; species Emergomyces orientalis. The sequence continues at coordinate 3,825,897 of MOWL01000067.1, forward strand.
GCGCGCGTCCAAGTTTCGTCATTTTGGTTGAAGCCTAGCTTGATGCTCGCATCTCCAATTTTATCCCGTTTGATCTCGTACGGTAGCTTGAGACCCGAAATCTGAGCTTGCAAAGCACGAGTTGCTGGCGAAGGTTCTCCTGGGGATTGATATCGGGAGTGTCGATGAGGGGGGGGGGAGCGGGAAGGTAATGATACAGGCGTTCTCTCCACGTGTTCGCCTAGTTGGCGTAGACAATCAAGAAAGGCAACCATACCGGCATCAAACCGGCGGTGAATCCACGGGAGGTGGAGAGGAAGATCACCCGAAGAATATAGATCTAGTGATGTAATCTTTGGAGGGGAAATCGTATCTGGTCGATTTGTTGAAGTGCCTCGTTGAGATAGGTTAGCGTTCGGCGACTGTTGGGGGTACTCTATCTTTTCAATCCTTGACGTAGAGCCCAAAGGTTTTAATTTGTATCCTTGGAATTGGAAGCCCAGTTTATCGGCCACAGTAGCAAGCAAGAGAAGGGTTTGACCCCAAGCAGCATTTATCTCGGACCACTCAACGGACGGGTTTGCGAGACGGCCAAGGCGCAATCCATTGATAGTGCCAAAATACCCATCATGACCTATGCAGAAGGTGTCGTTATAGACGTTCGTCCGCTGAAGCCGCTCAAGTTGCCGAGAATCATGATCGTATTTCGTGTTCAAAGCATCGCGCTCATTCTGGAACTCAGATAATGTCAATGCGAAGGCATTTCGATCGCTCCAGAACTGTTCTTCTTCTAAGTCAAGCTGACGTGATTCCTCCTCTAGTTCAGCAATCTCTAAATCAACCGCAGCCTTCTCCTTTTCCAGAACAAGAAGTTTTTGAAATGCTTCTTCCTCGGCCTGTAGCGTTGCTTTGAGATCATCTTCCGCAGCCTGCACTTCATCTGGCGCTGGAATGGAGTTATTTAGATTCTTCAGAAACGATATATATGCGTCTCGCTCCTTTGTTGCGGTCTGTAACCTTTTTTGAAGCCCTTCGATAAGCATATCGGTACATTCGGAACATATTGGGTGATCAATATCAGAACGCGCAGAAATGATCTCGAAAAGGCGGGTTGTTTTTTCGATTTGATGAGAATATTCCTGGGCCCCAAGCTCCGCTGTTTGGATCCCAGATATGTTCTGCGAGCTTCCCTTCGATAGTCGCCGACCATCACCGTTCATCATTGGGGCAGCATGCGCGGGAACAACTTGAGACTCACTCAGCATAACAAACGACATGCCAGGTCCATCTTTCACCCCTGTTCGAGACTGCCCGAGTGAGCCTCCTGTGCTATATCGGGGTGCGGGAACGGTTCTCTTATAAACTGGGGATGTAGCTCGGCGTGAAACTTGATCGTATAGCTGTTGTCGCTCTGGGGGGAAAGGAGGACGTGACGTAGATTTGCCGGATGGGTCAGGTAATGACTTGCCAGTCGAGCCTGGTACATGTTAAATTTGTGAAAGTCACCTGGAATCTAAGCACTAACCTATTAGCAGGTCGAAGGCGGCTGGGTTCAGGTCCTCAAGCGAGCCATCAACCTTGAGAGCGGCACGGCATTTCTGGCAATACATGGCTGCGGGATCACCAGCTCTCAAAGATCATGGCCGAAATCGAGTATCAACCTGAGTTGAGGAGGCTTTAAAAGCTAAGTCCAAACTCTGCTTAGCATTGGAGTCATTTGTTATCAGAGACGTGGGGTTGAAGAGATGGATGACCAGTGGTGGTTGAAAGTCGATGGTTGATGGTGTTGGTCTGGTGCGCGTAGGTGCTCCGTGATCGATTAGATAAGGCGTCAGGCGCTAACTAAAAGCACTTTGCGGTTCGCGAACCTTAACGTAGAACTTGATCCCAGGGACAACATCAACAAAACAAATATAGTTCTTTGCACCAATTCTTTTAATTGCCAAACAGGTCAGCCAAATTTCTCTTATAAATAAAGCTCCATAGTTCTCGAAGCCTCACTGGCATTACGAAACTCTTGCATTTTTACCACGTCAATCGGGCCTGCTCTCCGCAACCCGCCCTTTTCTTTAGGTTTTCTACGGGTCATCTCTCCCTGGTGTACAGTGTCATATGGAAGCCAGCCTCTGCTGTGAACAATTGCCGCCATGTATGCCATTTGAGCCCAGAGAACATTCTACCTTAATGGTCCGGATTAACAAATCTTGCCCTCTGCCCTCTCTATTCGAGTTTGCTTAACCCACATTTTCGTTGCAATGTTTGACCCGGAGAGACCAACGAAGCGGGTGCGCATATCAGGGCCGAATACGGGTGATATAGCACCTGAAATAGATGTCAATGCGGCCCGCCAAGCGAATGATTTACGATTGAAATCTCGTTTTGAAGCCATATTTGAAAGATATGGAAAGGACTTCAGCTCTGTCGGCGACGAGATTGACTTGGCGACGGGCAAGATCATCATTGACAATGGACATATTGAAAAGATGAGAAACGAGCAGGACATTGGTGCCCAAACCTGGAAATACGATTTTGATCCCCTTGGTGAACCTGAACTCAATGCAAAAAATGCCGATGAAATTCCCAATGCTCCGAATCTAAAATCTGTTCACCAAAAAGGAAAACATGCAGAACAGGAATCAATACATTTGGGAAATAACATGAGTTTTGAATTTCCTCCCAGAAGCTCTAGCCACAATTCTGAATATCCCAACGAAATCTGTACTCCGTTTGAGGGAAGTTTGCCCCTTAAAGATATCTTCCTACTTGGAAGCCCGACCGACTTTGATCAACGACGCCCAAAGACTAGCTCACAGTCGGTAGCACCTCTCTGGCAGACTCCAGACATCGATGAACGGCTTTTCGGATCTTCTCCTGTGCCCACCCCTCCTCCAATTTTCCCAAGGAACCGAACTGCTTCACCCCCAAATTCCGGATCTCTATGGGCACTCCCGCAAACTCGTCGAAAGAAAACATGCCGGACAAATGGTGGTAGACGTCGTGGAGCGCGAAAAATGCAGCCACCGTCAAGGCCCAGAAGTTCTGCTCACAATTCTGATTCTGATTCGGATGACCCTCTGCAAAATGGCCTCCCTCCACTCCCAACACCTTCCAAAGTTAATATTACCGATGAAATTAAGAATATCATTGACAAGCCACCAGCAATCGTAGAAGAACCAAGGGGACCTTTTGGCCCTCCCCTCCCATTACCAGACTTCGACTTAAACACAAATGAGGCAAATGATCAGCAGCCAGAGGATGCGATTCCTGAAACATCGTCTCTGGACCCTGCGATACTCAACTCGGAAATATCTGTGGAATCACCATTACTGCAAACAAATGGTACCATAGAAACTGAGGTACTGGCAATTCCAGAAGATGATACGACTTTAGCAGAACCGGCATCAATAACGCAAATATCCATACCTGCAAAGACAGCGAAACCGAACACCGCAGTTGGGCCTCTCACACCTAATGAAATAAAAATCATCTTAACTCTAAGGGCAATACAGAAACGTCCATGGAAAACGGTTTACCGAGAGTTACCCAACAGAACTCCCAGTCAGCTGAGACATTGGTACTATGTCCGATCTACTGATATCAAACACTACACGTCACCACCACTACCTCTAACGGCGAAAGAAAATGATGCACTGGAGGCCTTCAAGTTAAAACCTGACGCCTCGTGGGAAGACTTGGAAACCGCATTCCAAGACCAAACTAGAAATGAATTACAGTGCAAGTGGGCTAAGATATGCCTCGGGGAAATGTGGGAAGACTGGAAAAGCAGCCATCGTTTACATGCTCAGAGCCAGTGCGGGAATTTCAAAACATCACCCAAACCACCAAAACGCCCATTGGCTTCAAAATCTCCCTCGCCAACGAAGCTCTCGCAGACCGTTCAGACAACATCGCCTTCATGCACGCCACGCACGCCGTCCTATGTTCCTGCCGAACCACCGGAACAAGGTGGTGAAGGGTCCGATAGTGATGACCCTCTTTCAGATGCTTTTGGTTCGGCATGGAGTGGTTCAGGCTTGTCGACGATTCAAATTGACACACCTCCCAAACTTCGCAATCCACAGAAGAGACCCAGATTGCTAAAGGTTAAAGTCTCACCCTGGGCTAATCGGACGACACCCAAAAACCAGTCCAACTCAACTTGACGCCCGCGGCGGAGTTGAAGACAGAATATTTCGAATTTTCATCGAATCATACTGTATTATTGTTATTTGAATTTGCATATACCATTTACTCCTCGCCCCCCTTTGCATTGAGGACATCTTCAAGTTTAGTGTCAACGGCGCCTCCCACATTCCCAGCCTTTTCCCAGAACTTGGATAAATGCCGTGTCCCCGAATCGCAAAGTATGGTCACGATCCTATGCCCCGGCCCGAGTTTCAAGGCTGTCTTAACCGCTGCGAAGCCTAATTCAAATATAAGTCAGAAAAAATAAAAAAATAAAAAGGAGACAGAATAATCAGGACAACCATACAATTAACAGCACTGCTGCTCCCAACAAATATGCCGTCCTTCTCCACCAACCACCTCGCCATCGCAATAGCTTGGGCGTCCGTGACCCTCACAGCATCGTCGACTAACTCCCTTCCAGCCTCGAAGTTTACGGTAACACGGTTAATGCCAATGCCCTCGACAATGGTATCCACCTGTCTCCTCCTTCGTGTCCCCTCGCGCTCTTTCACGTCAAACATGACTCCATAACGGACTCGATTAAAAAGTCCACTTCCTTGCGGATCTGCCAGCACAACAGACATGTTGGGGAGACGAGGCTTCAGGAACAGCGCGACACCTGATATCGTGCCTCCGGTGCCAGCACCAGCAACAAATGCATCCAATTTGCCCTCGCACTGGGCAAATACCTCCGGACCAGTCGTTCGAAAGTGAGCCTGCCAATTAGCTGGGTTTTCGAATTGGTCAGCGAAGAAGCCTTGGCCTTGTTTACCAGCCGCACGCGACGCCAGCAGATCTTCGTCTGGCGTTTCGGATATTTCATGCGTGTTATCACGATGATGATGTCGATGACGGGTTGGTGCGGAAGAGCGGGCTGGAGATGATTCTGGAGACGGAGAGTGGGATTTGGCTAGAGCACGCGCTCTGTTTACAAAATGCCCTGTTTCTACGATTGGGGCTGGCGGTACGCGGTCTACGATGGCGCCGAGTTTGAGCAGGAGATTCGACTTCTCTGTGGACTGGTCGGATGGCATGCAACTTTGGAGTTTGCAGTTAGTATATGAATGTGGATGTTGATTATATATATATATATGGGGCGATACACAATTGACGAAGAGAAATATGGGAAAGCTTACATATGTGCCAAATACCCCCTGGCCCTAGCCAACGTAGCTAGCGAAATCCCGGTGGATCCCACGGTGCCTTCGTAGATAGCGTCTCCAGAGTAAGGGTGGAGAAGACCCTTTTCTTCTGCCTAAATGGAGAGTGAGTGTATTGAATAATATTGTAATGAGTAGTTTGAGAATTGACCATCTGTATAATATTCAGCGCCACACGATCTTTAGGGCTTCCTCCAGCTCCATTGAGAAACTTAATAAACTGTGTCAGAAAGATAAAACAGCACAATACGGCGATAGATACATTAGTTGTTGATTTTTTTACGTACTTCGGCTTTTGCGAGAATCTCACATCCCGTAGCTTCAGAAAGCGATTTGATCCTAAATAGGGGTGTATTTCCAATGCACCCTTCTATCCCATCGACAATGGGAGGAGGACCAGAATTGCATGGTAGGGCATATTTCACACCGTCAATCATGTCGCCATTTTTAATTTCTACGCTTTCGAAGATGTGAGGTTCTTGCTGCGCATTATTGCGACCTTTTCGCCGCCGCTGCTGGTAGTGGTGCTCAAGATGGGGGTATAGATCTCTAATTCCAAGAGCAAGGAGGACGCCAGCCAAGAAGGCGGCGGGGATGTAGAGCCGCGGATTATCAATCATGATCTAGGAACATGAGGCGCATATCATTCGTACATGTACTTAATGTAAAGAAAAGAAGAAGAAGAAAAAAACATATGTCCTATGTTGTGGCAGCCATCGTTTGTTAAGGAAAAGAAAGCGCAAGTCCGCCAAGCCATTTTTGGTCAACTCCGTGCCGAAGCTTGGACCACCTCCGCTCCCAGGTGACTTTTTTCGGAGTTCCTCAGTTTTGGAACTTAGAAACATACACCCCTCTCCGCCTCTCCTCTCCGCCTCTTCCAGCTCCTGTCCTGCCGACGCAATGGATTCACCTGTTATCACACACATATTCCGGCAGTTATTCCGCCATAGAGGCTGCCAGATTTCCCATCCTCATCCCTGCGTGCTTTCCCATAACACAATTGCGCCCCGTTCCCGAAGTCAGCATCAATGCCGTACCTACGCCAGCAAGCCGACCCTCAAACGGCGAACACTCGAAGACCCTACCTTCTGGAAACACAGGACAGATGATTTCCCGAGAGACATGTCCAAGGAGCTGCGGGAGTATCCGATGGTGACGTCTACAGAGTTACGGTCGCGTCCCCATCGGCCAAGGCGTGTGAAAATGCTAGCGCGGGACTTTATTGAGGGTATTTGATATACGGCCGTAGTTGCTTGCCCAGCCGCGTATTCCCGACATTGCATTTTTGGTAAACTAACGTTCTTGTTCCTCTTCTTTAGATAGCTTGTATAATCCCCACTATGGCTACTTCTCCAAGCACGCGACCATTTTTAGCCCAGGTGAGCCGTTCGATTTCAACAATATGGCCGACGGACCCGAATTCAATCGGTTACTAGGCCAGCGATATCAGGAATTTGAGGACAAGTTGGATGCAGTGCAATACGATGAGAGTCGCCAATTGTGGCACACCCCGACAGAGCTCTTCCGCCCGTATTATGGGGAAGCAATTGCACGATATCTCGTCACAAACTACAAGCTCACGTTGTTTCCATACCACGACTTAACCATATACGAAATGGGAGCCGGGAACGGGACTCTAATGCTCAACGTATTGGATTATATACGAGACGTGGATCCAGAGGTCTATCAACGTACCAAATTCAAGATCATAGAGATTTCGCCGTCTCTTGCCGACTTACAACAGCGGAATCTGAATAAGTCCATTCACACCAGCGGCCATAGGGGTCATGCGGAGATCATAAACCGCTCCATATTCGACTGGAACACCTACGTCCATTCCCCCTGTTTTTTCCTGGCCCTCGAGGTCTTTGATAATTTCAGTCACGATGCGATTCGCTACGACCTAGAAACTGGAGAGCCACGGCAAGGTTGCGTCCTGATCGACACCGACGGCGAATTTTACGAATATTACGTCCCAAAACTGGATAGTGTGGCTTCGAGATACCTTCGAGTTCGTAAAGCTGCCGCACGACGGCCTTTCGCTACTCCACTCCGCTCCCCGCTTGCCAGAAAAATACAAGCCTCCCTCCCGTTTGCGCCGAACATGACATTACCAGAATATATACCCACCCGCCTAATGCAGTTCTTTGATATCCTACACGACTACTTCCCCGCCCATCGACTGGTTACAAGCGACTTTAATAGCCTCCCGGACGCAGCACCTGGCTACAATGCCCCTGTCGTTCAAACGCGATATCAGCGCACAACCGTTCCAGTGTCGACCCCATACGTATGATTCTACCAAGCCTCAAATTGAACCCCTTTTTATATATCCTCCGTCTCCCTATAATTATTTTTTCTTGTAAAAAATATCTAATCAGTTTTTTTCTCCCCTTACAGGTCCACCAAGGCTACTTCGACATCTTCTTCCCAACAGACTTCAACCTGATGGAAGACGTCTACCGCGCCATCACCGGAAAGCTAACACGGGTGTCCAGCCACGCCGACTTCCTCGAACGCTGGGCATATGTCGAGGACACGGAGACGCGCAGTGGCGAGAACCCGTTATTGAATTGGTATAAGAATGCTAGTGTGATGACGACAGCTTGAAACGATGGGCGGGATGGGATGAATCTTTCTTTTTTTCGAAAACAATGGGGAAAAAATAAGGGTTGTTGATCAAAGAAAGAATACAGTAGGAAGGCTACAACATAGGTAGCGGCTGGCTGACTGACACTTGCTCCCTGGTTGTTTGGACATCCATGGATTTTTGCTCCGTTTCCATTAGCAATATTGTCAACATAACGTCGCTTCGCTTACATACCTCGTGCCTTTGTCTCTTATTCTTTTTTCTTCCCCCTCAATTCCATAGTAACCCTTTTTATGTTCCAATATAACTTCTACACCATTTTTCTTTTTATATGAGGGCGCCGGGCACGAGAAGTTTCCCCCATGGAGAATGTATATATTTTACTATCTGGTCAACTATGGCTGTGGTGCCGCAAGTCATTATCAGATCTACTCACCTGCCGTTTTTTGTCTACCTCCCAAGCACTTGTAAGCTTCAGCATCTGGCATGGTGTCATTGACATTCTGCATCTCATAATCTGCTTCTTCCATCATACTCGTCCATTCAAATTACGCAAATGACGCTCATTGGCGGTGAGCTGACCACCCTCCCCGTTCCCGAATTTACCTATACATATCGAGTGGAATGTCAGCTTTTGCACATTCTGGTTATAAAATATATAACTAATAACTTCTGTTACAAAAATTTTAAACCGGATGAATTTTTAGATTCTATGATTCCCATGTTCCCCAAAGTTTCCATGAATGATATAACCCGCTCCCTGGCATAGAGCCCAAAACATTTGAAATATACGACCAAACAAAAATGTAGACTTGATATTCAATAATGTCAGTCTTTCGAAAACAGTAAAATTCCGCCTGATGTCAATGACCAAAAGGCAACAACGCCACAAAATGCACGATATAATCTTCATACCCGTCCTAGCTCATCCCATCAATTCATTTTGCACTCGGCCTATTATACTTAGGAAATATGTAACGTAAAATGAAGAAGTTTCGAAAGAAACCCCAACTCGCCGCTAATCGATTAACGACGACGACGGCGTAACCCGGGCAGTTTCCAACTAGGCCCGCTCAAAAGAGACATATATGCAGGATCATTCTTGAAATCCTCGTCGCGGAATTTCTGTATAACCACAGTTAGCACAATTCAGATCCCTTACTACAATACAAAAAGAAGGGAGGGAGGAATGGGAGGGAAATAGGAACATACCATCCCTGGCCACCTCTTAAAATTCCCCCTATCCTCCGTCATCATATTCCATCCTTCCTCATAATCATATGTATTCCCTTCCGGATCCGTCGAACCGGGTGGGTAATAGGCAACGCCATCCAACGGTCTGGAATGCCAAAAACAATCCGCTAGTTTCCCTGGTGGGGTAGCTTTGAGCGCTTCCTCGTTGGAAGTCTTTAGAGCGTCTATGGGGTTACTATTCTGGCGGGATCTGTTTCTGTGATGGCTGGCCGCGTCGTACGGGCCTTCGTGGTGGTAGTGGAAGGGGGTGATGTCATCGAGGAAGTCGATGACATCGGGTGGGAGGTAGGTGCTGTTGTGGCGTGGCCGGGTGCGGCTGCTTTGGGCGTTGGAGAATGGTGTGGAGTGGGAGCGGGAGTGGGAGTGGATGGGTTGGGATCTTCTGGACGGGTTTGAGTCTGATGAGAAAGCAGGAAATGGTTGTGTTGGTAGGGGTAAGTTGGAGGAGTCTGGTGGAGGAGAGGACCTAGAGGCAGTTGAGGGTGGCATGGTTTTTTGGACGCGTGGTGAATGTATGTGACTATCTGGAGAGGAGGAGGAACAAGAATTTGCTTTGTTTGATATTTTCGTAGTTTCTAATATTTTTTGGTAGATGATGCTGGGATATTTTATTTGCTTTGGGTGTATAGGAATCAAGAGAGCGCTCAAACGGCAATTAGAGATGTACCAACGATGTAGTTTATGTATGTTACTTTATGCTTGTTTAAGAAATAAAGAAGAAGAGAAAAGAGAAAGATGTTTGTTTATTATATTTATTATATTTATTATATGTATATAATTAGTGATAGAAGTAATGAGCACTGCCCCCGGGGAAGACATGGTGCCGATGTTTATATATACTTCCTAGCGATGTATGCGAAATAAGGCGTGGTGGGTCCATACTGACGCCATGAAGTCGTAACCACCAGCCCATTCTTGGCTTGAAAGGAAAATTAGCTGAATTAAGCTACTCTCATTAGATTTATTCTTGGAACTTTCCTTGGGCCGGAAGATGGCGGTTGCTCGCAGTTTTATCCTTGAACACCTCTCCTACCTAAGCATTCCTGGCCACTTAAAACGCAGCAAGCAGAACGCCATTTTTAGTATATTCTCACAAATCTCGAGGGAGTATTCATGGATGCGAGGCAGAGATAGCTTGTGAATTGCAATTTCACGCGAATATAAATAAAACCTGTAATGACTAAACGATGTTGCAAGAACCATGGGAATCTTGAAGAAATAAAAAAGTTAGTTATATTCTAGATAGACGACAATAACACTCTGTCTTTTCTGTAACAGAACTTGATGTAAATTTAGATTCACAGTACAGGCTATGCTGAATTGAAATAAACAAACATGCGAGGGTATTCGGCGTTTATCAAATTGATTTCCTGAGCCGCACGCCTGACTTTTCTGTCAGCCACCATACACTTGGAGCGGAGCTTGAGAGAGTTATCATTTAAAAGTAAACAATAATACCGAAAAATACCGTTGCTCTGGTAGATTGGGGAGCCTGAGGGCCGCGGAAAGGGCGACGCGGGGGAAGGGGAGTACTAGCATTTGTGATTATTTGCTCATAAAATTAGCAAGAATATCGTATGGTTTATTTGATTGCCTCTCTGTATAGAGATAAATACTATCATGCTATTGTTTTTTATTAAAGGAAGCTACCTATCCACTGCAGGTATCTGGTCTTTTGATATAAGTCATCTGTACGGCGTAGTATATGCAAAGTTCGATGAAGCCGGCAATCTAACATCGAATTTTCTTGAGGCAAGCATGCAATAATGATTGACGGTGCGATGTTGTGTGGTAATAAAGTTGTTTCTGGACTTAAGAGTAAATTTTTCTGGGAGATTCACTGAGCTTTGTTGAGAGTAACAGCATCAAGCTCAATTAGCACCAGCTTAGTAGTTGGATGACACACCTGCAGTATCTGAGTTTAATGGCATTCGCGGATACCATGAGGAATCTCAGGCTGCGATTCAAATTGTAGACAGTTTCAAGGTGGTCTGGAAGAGCCCAATCTGATAATATTATCCTGCATGCATATAGTATGTAGTTACAGCATGTACTGCACATGTAACTCAATCATGTGACCCCGCAATATGGGAAGCCAACGCAACACTGTCCAGGTCTCGCCCAGTCAACATTTTAATTTTTGTTGACCTTTCAATGGAAACAAACATACATTCCCAAGAAATGTATGCAATATATTGATCTGTCATGTCCCTTGTTCAGTACTCCGATTCCGAGTCGGACGAGAACACTCACAAGAGCGAAAGCCGTGCAGTGGCAACGAAATTCTCGAGGCGGTCCCCGAAACGACAACGTACTGATAGGAGCAACATCAACAGTACCGACAAGGGCGATGGCGATGGCAATGGCAATGACAGCAGTGTACATATCACTTTGCCCCCACTGCCCTCTGAATTCCTTGATCTCTATGCAACCAATTCGCGAATTAGTGTTCAGGACGACCCTACTCTTCACGATGGACGGAAGCGAATGATACCGCATGTCGCTGGCAACTGGCCCACCCATATATATCTCGAGTGTAGGTATTCTTTTCTCTTTTCTCTTTTCTCTTTTCTCCCATTCCGACCAGTTCCAAACAGTTCCGTTGAGCTCCCATTTCTTGAACCCCCTACTGGGTTCGTTCCTTTAGCTGATTTGTTGGTTGGTTGGAGGGTATCCTGCGGCTACAGAGCTAGCGATTCTGGAAGAGGTGATTGCTCGATGTGGACAGAAACTTCAAAACGGGCTGGAGATCCATGATTTGCTGTACAGTGATCTTGGTGCCCAAACACCATTGCATATCAGCCTTTCGCGCCCCGTTATGCTTGTGACGGAAGAGAGGCAACCTTTTAGAGACTTGCTCAATGATGCTCTACGTGAATCTGATATTCGTCCGTAAGTACCTGTTACATATATAAAAGCATAACTTTCGGGATTTGTGTGAATGATGTAAAAATATGCTTTTCTTCGCTGGTTATAGATGATCTAATAAAAAGTCGAAAAGGTTTCATGTGACAACGGATGGGTTGGATTGGGTTTCAAACTTTGAGAAGACACGCTGGTTTCTCGTTTTACGGGTCATAAAACCAATGAATAACGAGCTGAACCGCCTGCTTGCGATCTCCAACCAGTCTCTGGCTGCCTTTCAGCAACCTCCTCTTTATCAGAATTCAGCCCCTGCAACCAAGAAGACTAAGAAACGAGATACGCAAATGCCAACAACTTCAGCCACTGTAGCGGATTATTCTGATTACTTCCATATATCTATCGCATGGAGTCTCACAGAACCATCATTGGAAGATAAGCAGCGGGTTGCGTCGGTGGAACTGGGCAAAGTGAAGGAAATCGGAGTCCCCTTTAACAGTGTGAAGCTCAAAATTGGGAATAGTGTTCACAACCTAGAACTCCCAACCCGGGTTCTCGATGAAAGGGGGTTCTGTGGACTGTAGCCTTTTAGTTTTGTTTTTAGTTGCGTATTGTGTGACATATTTTGAGGAAACGAATTCCAGCCCGACTGTTGTTGTGCCATTATGATATGTCCGAAAAGTGATTCGGGTCGTTAAATGGAATGGAAGGGGTGCGATTCCTGCTGCCACCAAATTGTTTGCTTTGGGGTGATTGTTGTCATTGCCAATGGGACTCCTCATCATCCCCCACGCCACCTGCTGAAAACAGGGGTCTAGATAGAAATCCTAGCATCTATTTGAAGCCTAGTCTTCTCCTTTAAAGTAAGTAGTTAATCCTGTCCACTCTGCGGCCCTGCACTGGCATATAGGTATGCCGCGTACTTGTAACTTGTGTTCAATATGACTGGATTTTGATGTCAATCGGGTTGGCACTTACCATCGTTAGACGTGATCGTCGACTGGATATCTGATATTCCATGCCCAACCAGCCAACCATGCCAAAGCCAGTATCATCACGTAACTAAAAGTCCCCCAAATGAGCCATTGGTCAAGTACCGAGGAAATAGTTGAGGAACTTGGTATGCTCGGCTTGGCCACTTGGAACTGAACCCGGGCTGGCTTGTACTCCATCAAGACTCATATTGATGCATTAGCGTTGTAGTAATTAAGTACTGGCGGGATGTCATAATTCTTAGTCTCAGTGCGGTCCGTACTAGAGAGCAATAAAAGGAATCGGGCCACCTTCAGCTCTCGCAGCAAAAATAGTTCATTGAATCCTCAAACACCAACAGTTCCTGGGAACCCACTGTTTGAACCTAATGGGTATTTTTATAGATATCTTCAACTGTACGGAGTAAGCTGCACCAGCATTGTTTACAATTGAAAGTTGAAAAATGAAGTTTGTTCGATGGGCAATATATATTGACTTTGTGAACCACAATCCAGGCGTTGGTTAAAGTTCTGCTAAGCAGGAGCTAACTCCCCAGGTCCTGGCCAAAAATGCCCCGAAAAAGCGAGCGATCCCCGACCGACCACATCGTGACCGCCTTTATAAAGGACCTTTTGTCTCACGCTTTGCTATGAACACACTCCTGTCAACCACAATCAATTGTACACAAAAGGTATCTGTTAGACCTATCCATACCTTTGAAAAGAACACGAAGGGGTTACTAACCCTATAAGTCTTCTCATAATGTCATATCAATCACAGATCCCGTCGGTCACATTGGTAGGCATGCATGTTTCAACTCCCTTTTGCCCCCTTGAGCTAACCGCAAGGATGAAAAAGCAAGATCTCCATGAATTCAGGGCCCGCCATTTCCTCCAAAGTAACAATGAATCAGTGCAATCCTTGATGCTGCCGGTAACGGATGACGAACAACTAGATGATGGTGGCCTGGGATACTATCCGGATGGTGCTAAGCGGACCCTTACAGACCAGCAGATCGAAATATTTCGGCACAGCGAGATCCAAAAGTTGCAGCGCGCGAAGAGGTGGAAAGAGATGGCTGACAGAGATCAAGCCGATGGCGAATATGCAGCTAACGAAACTCGAGAATCTTTAACTGATGCTGACCAGTTGGAAGCGCAAGGAGGTGGACAGGGTTCAGTAAAACATGAGGAAAACGGCTTCCAAGGCACCGAAAATTCCCTTAACGACATGGACAAAAGGTCAACGGAAGGAATCATAATGCAGGATGGGAATAACATTGCTGAAAGCCCTCCGGGGTATGGCGCCCAGGGAACGACCTCCGAACATTCTCAGAAACCTGCTTCGCCCAGTACGAATCCCTTTGGCCGCCGCTTGGTTAGCTACGACGATTAAGCTCAACCATGGTCCACTGGTTCACAACCATGACAAACCATCAAAGGCGGAACTGAATAGCGAAACACCGCAAGGTTCTGTTTCAACGGGGATATTTCACCAGAGCAAGCCAACTGAACCTCGGGACTTTGATACTCCCTATTACCTGCGGCATCATTTCCTATCGTACGTACATACATACCCTTCACCAATGAACAACAATCCCAATGATGAAAATCTTCGTATCGTCATCCTTAGTCGTATGCCAGATTCATCCTATCTTTCCCTTCTGTCCTTTTTTAGGAACGAAGCTCGAGGGATGGATTGGCCAGGACGAATACATAAATCTTCTCTCTGATGTTGACGAACAGTCCTGAAGCTGCTGCGTCACTTGAAACTTTGTGCAATATGCTGACCAAATTTTGTTCAGGTTCTACCTCTTTGTATTAAAGTTGTGTTGAACGACTGGTAACGTCGGCAAGAACACTAGAGGTCCGAGCCAACTGACTCTTCAGCCCAATTTGCTGAACCTTATCGGAATATGTACCGCAATGAGAAAGCAGAGGGCAGGAGAGGCCATTGATGATGAACGACATATATATATATATATATCCATCGAAACAGCCACTTGGGATGGGTTGATTTCAAAATGTTGCCGAGCTCTGGCAGAATGCAGAAATAACAGGGTCCATGGACACCTGGTAACCGTGCTTGACGAATCTTTGTTATACTTCCAAATGTGCAAAGTTATGCCATTTGCGGAGGTGTTTGAACCCATAATAAAAATTTCAATTGCTTGCTATCTGGCTTGCGGAGGTCTAATTCAGGTACATATTCAACCAAGCACCTTCTTCATCTTGGCTGCGGGAATAGTCGCATACACAAAACAATATGAGAAGCAGAGAGGCGGCGTTGCCGTTGCATGTAAATGCCTGGTTCTTGATATCTGCGTCGCAGCTAGCACCTCGTTCCGATATATTGAAATGAGAAACTGATGGAGATTATCCTCAACCCATGAGCATCTAGAAGACTCCCGTTCAACAACTACCAATTGCAGCAAAGGTCGCGCGTGGTGTTCGTGCTGCGCATTGATGGCCAGTCGTGTACGAGGGATAGAGGAGCGTTGTGGAGTAGCTTGAAAAAGAAGGCAATATTGAGATGTAGGAAATAATTTTCAAGGGTTGCAATACAGATCTTGAGCTCCTGTGTGCAAGTGACTGATGGAATCGCGATGAAAGAGGGGGATGTTGACGCGGATACTTTCGAAATCTCGTGGAGGTGCCCTCATCGAACTATCTAACCCGAATCCGCTTTATTTGCTTTGGTGTCCACTTCGCCGTTTTTCCGGGAAAGATTATCCAGCTCTAATACCACTGGGTCTTTCACACTCGTGGCATTTGTACCAGCCTGTGCTACTCTCGACGGAATATAAGGTCCAGCTTCCAGCCACCAAGCTGTGTACCCCGGCTTATCATCCCCATGGGATCTTTCCAGAATGTCCTTTAAACTAGCTGGAGACTGCTGTTTGTTTTCCATCCTATGGCTCGTTAGTAGGTGCTGTTGCCATTCCTTGAATACTGGTGGGACTCACTTGGGACGATTACACGCCGAACGTTCTCGTGACTTTTCTTGCTGAGAGCACCACAAATGGTTAGATAGCAGACCTTCGATAGGGGTAAAAGCGATTATTTTCCTGTGAGTTTGAGACTTGTCGAGGAACTGCTAATCGCTGGCGGGGGGAGCGAGACCGGTGGGTTTTGTTGTGTTCGATATTCGCGTCCAAAACAGGTCGCTGCCCTCCTTTTTAAGTATACTAGGGTTGGATATTGGCGAATCAACCAACAACAAATACAGTTCCATGCCTAAAGGCGATTGGATAACTTGAGTCAGTCACCGCCAGTTAAGCCTCAATGTATTTACCATCTGAATCGACACTTGAGAGTCTGGATGTCCTCAACTATCACGCTTCTGTCCCGCAAGAATATGCATGATTTGTGGCCGGTGGTTACAGACGCCATAACCAACCTCCTTCCTAGGGAAGGGCGTCAAAATAATCCAAATCGACTCTCAATTCGGCCAGTTTTTTTTCGGTTGCCGATTCGTTAGGGCGGATAGAGTTTTCGTCGACGACAGCCCCGGTTGTGCTTGTCCAGTTTCTCAATAATCGAGGACAAGAAAGTGAGCTGTTCGAAACTGTAGCTATGGCTACTAGGCATCTTTCGTCAGCAGGGATCTCTAGCTCTTGGTTTAATGCTGTATTTTTTGGTGGATTTTGCTCATTGGAGGCATTAATTTTAGGCTGAGCGCTGGCGGTGTACGGTCCATCCAAATGCGCGTGTACAATCAACCCAAATACGCCCGGCCCCGAGACCGGGGTGTTGTTTTTGAAGACGGACGTTACGCCAATTTGGAAAAGCAAATGGAATGGAGTGGGGTGTGGAAAGAGAAGCAAAGGAGTGGGAAGGCGGGAAAACTAAAACGGGGATAATCAAAACCATATGCATACTCAGCTGTCCCAGAATGCAGGAAACACCACGTTTCACTCTGCTCTACTTCGACTTCCCTTTCGTTGAACAGACCCTTACAAGTTCTTCGGCAGGATGATAGTTTTGACCCGTTGCAGGGCTGCCCGTTGTTATGAAAATTTATCATTGCCGCCTTTTTGACCACATCTGCGGATATGCATCCGGTTATTCCTCCTATGAGTGAAACATGATTGGTCAATTCTGCTATCCAGGGGCCTGTCTCTCTTTGGCCCTCGATGACAATGCAATGTCTTCTAACCATTGGACCGTGAATCCCCGAGCTCGCAAGTTGGACCTGCACCCCTTGAAGCTTTCACAATTTTCAAAAATTATCTCACCCTCATATCTACTGAAATTCCATGTCGGTTATTTTACTGATTTGCTTGGATGTTTCAGCTGTGAGTGAATTCCAGGTCACCCTCATAATTTCTTTTTTCCCCGACCTCCGTTTCCTCTTTTGGGGTGCAGCATGCCAATCCAGGGCGACACAACAAGCCCACCACTCCCCAAGTTAAGCCGCTTATTGTTAACCATCTATTTCTTAACCTCGCCGGCGGATGAAAATTTCTTCAACCAAAGGTATTCTCTCCATACTGAGCCGTGATCAGACGGCAAAGGCTGTGCCACACAAACTCGCCCGCTAGCGTTTTAGGCGCATACAACTCAATCCATGTCAACAAGTCTTGGAGTCTTCCTGATTGCTTGCAGAGTTTTCTATTTCGAACTTACGTCCACACAGCAAATGGATTGGGTAATTAAACCGAAGGTTGGGGGGAAGAAAAAATGAAAATTAAAATACGGTTATTTTTATCTTTATTTTTATTTTTCTGATACAGAATTTTCAAATTACAACAAGAGTAAATTATAGTAGTTGAAGAAACAAAAGAAACACCAGTCATCCAGCCCCAATACATGACACCGTTCTCAAGATTGGCTCGCAGCCACCAAACGATAGTCATTCCTGCATATATGTCGCTCTTCATTTCTAGGCATTGTCCCATGCGCAACC
The DNA here is from genome assembly GCA_002110485.1 of Emergomyces orientalis. NCBI lineage: Eukaryota > Fungi > Ascomycota > Eurotiomycetes > Onygenales > Ajellomycetaceae > Emergomyces > Emergomyces orientalis. The sequence continues at coordinate 3,843,810 of MOWL01000067.1, forward strand.
GTCTAGAGGGCTTGGACCTAGTGATTTACCCTTGTGAGTTGCTCATTCCACACTATCATCAATGGAGTTCTCATCGCTAGGCACTGAATTGGTAGTAGAATTGGCGATATCATCATTGCCGTTTACCTGATGGTTCGATATGCTCCCCCGGCGCCTCCCAGACTAGGGTGTATTTTGAATACCATTAGGTTGAATCCCGTTAGGAGCAGTAGGCTGACCCGAGCGACCGTTGCCGCTGCCCCGGCCATTCGGCGTGTTTCTAAGCCTTTGGCCCCGACCCTCGTGTCGGGACATATTTCGAGCGGTGACAGGCTGGGATCCGTCCACAAAATCAGGTCTACTCGAGCCATCGTTTCCGTTCGCCTGGTCGTTATGTGTGTGTCTCGGCTGCAGCTGTCGAGTCTCGGGCCGGGGCACGGCGCTGTTAGGATGTAATTCGTTTGGAGCTGCACGTTCATCTAAGCTATCGTGGCTGGCTGGGTTCCCTGGAACCGGGGAGCCACTCCTAACTGTCGTCACCCCGTTCCTCTCTCCCTCCTGCGTACTCTCATAACCACGCAAATCCAGTTCCAAGGGAAGCCCAACCGAGTAAGGCGTGAGGATATCTCGTGGAAAATCTACGTTCGCTAGGCGTAAGTTAGTTTTGGAAATCCTTGAAACGATATTGCTCGCGTGAATTATGGATTGATACATACCAGTAAATGCCCTCTCCTCTGCGAGCCCCCCAATCTCCACCAGATAATCGTCCATTATATGTGGGAGTCCGATTCCGAACCCCTGGTCCTCAGGGTCCGGTGTAGCTGTATTGCTAGGATGTGTTAGCCTTTGCTCACTCTGAATTTAACACTACTCGGCTTACCTTCGAACCTGTGGAATCTCCGTGGAATCGCAGGTGGCTCCACCGCTAGAGGAACTACTACGGGAACCTCCCCGGGTACGTATGGGTTGTGGCATATTTGCTTCTGTTCTAGGAAATCGCTGCGAATAATGAGAAGCGCCAGGTCAAATCGAAACAGTTGGTAATTATTGAGAATGCTCTGCTACGAAGAGAAGTTTTCGTATATGCGACTTCCCTCCTTTTATAGGTTGGAAAGGGTGCAGGTGTCCTACACTACGGTGATCGACACGGGCACCTCGACATTAAAAAATCCTAGCCCAATCCTACCATTAAAGATACGTTGAATATTGGAACCAAAGTGAGGCAACCAGCACCAGTTGGCTACTGACATGAAAGCCTCCCCGCCCCCCCCCCCCCCCGGAGTTTGTGTTTTTGGATAATGATACAATTGGTGCCAGAAATGGATTCTGTCACAAGTCTTAGATTCGCCCACGCCAGTATGTCGTTAGCTTTGGCTGCCTTCTCTCACTTCCAAATGCTCTGTTCGTTTTCTCCTTCAAATAAATCGTTCAATCCTCCTGTTGACAGTGATAACGGCCTTGCGTCTACATCGTCCGGTAGTGCAGTCTCCAAAACCATTGACTCACAGGAGAATTCGCGAGGCCAGTTCTGTCTTCGCTAGGATGTCCAATGATAGCCACCACAAAAATGGCATCCTGACCTTCGCTAGAAGGGATTTGCGTTGGGAAACGCCGGTAGGACACCTTCCAGCTGGGGTATGTTTTTATTTTCCCACTAGCAGACATCCTCTTGCTCCTTTTGACTTTCTTCTTTTTTTCTTCCTTCATATTTTCCCGCATGTTTGACCTCTGCCATCGAGAAACCAAACCGCCTTTACCTGAGCTCAAACATGAGATATAAGTTACAAGCAAAGGCACGATTATTATACTATAAGGGAAAAGAGGGCTACATATCAATTATCGGAAAATTCGCAGGAGATTTCTATTTACCCCCCTCTTAGCGGCTGGCACTCTATAAGCAAAAAGTGGGACCTTTCACTCCGCATTTTAGTACCTCAGCTGTCTCCATACGTATCCGACCAGGGATAAAATTTCAATACTCAGTAAGAAGTCGGCGGCTTTGGTAGACTGTTTGCTTGAACGCCGTAGCGCGGATTATGTTGGCAGAACATTATTTTTGAAACCATGACTGCAAATTGACTTTGATGGTGAATTTGAACTTGTGATGATGACTTAAACTTGTGATGAGTTGATGCTAAATCATCCTAACTTCTCTTCTACCAGTATTATACTGATGTTTTAACTACAACATTTAAAGCATTTGAATGGTGGATATTTTCTCTTCTCCCTTCTAAGCGCACCTGTGGGAGTTTTCATCCAGAGCCCATGTTCAGAGGATAAATCACTATGCGTGTTTGAGTGAGGACATGTGAGTTTTACAACTTTTCACCTCAACTTTTCTAATTCTTCACTTCCATTCCCACCCGCTTCTCATATCTTGGAGCTACAACCTCGCTGATGCATGAATTGCGGCGCTTTCGAGAAGGTTGCCTTATTAAGGTCAAATGAGGAGCCCAACTTGCTGACTTGTTGATTTTCGGTCAACACAGGAAACTCTGCCGGACTGCAGACAGACAATGTTCAGTCCTTACAATGCCTGTTTACAGTTCAGATCCTTTGAAGTGAGGCAACGTCAATGATAAATGCTCCAAACATGTTAGGAATGGTTGCCTTTTATCAAGGCAAATTGATCGCAATGTGTCCCTGCTCCCTGGTTTGCTTTGTGGGGGATAGGTTCCTTGAGAAGTCTGAGCTGGTCCTTCCAATGGGGAGAGTTCGTCGCGCTCTCGCTGGCCCCTGCCAATCGAACCCGAAAAACCAAGAAAAGTGTGGGAAAAAGTAAAAAATACACTAAAGAGGCAATGCATGGTGTTCTTCCTCTCCCCCGCCCTTCAAAAAGTTTTCTTGAGCACAACCCTCTTTCGTTTACTTCCCCCCAGATTTGCTCCATTAGTTCGCCAAAAAATCACCCAATGTATGGGGTGGAGATTTGTGGAATAGAACTGAGGCTGATTAGGCATGGAGTAAGTGAGAGGGGAGTCGGCCTTAAAAAACAATGCGATTCAACAGATGTGTCAAGCACTGAATGGATCCCATCTTTTTGTGTGCTCTATGATCTGGATACATAGCCCCGCGAAGGAGATATTCGAATCCGGAAGTCTGTTTATCCCCAGGGCGCACCCCTTTTAAGGTTCCCGCCAAATCCATGGTTCCATGGATGTGCGACGGGTGACGGGTGCTGGAGTGGAGCCAATCTGCTCCACGGCTTTGTTGCCCACTCTGCCAAGCGACTAGTTATGGATTACGCTAGGCACACATGCTTAACGTCAAATAGCCGCGTCGACAAGCCAGTTTTGCATGATACCGGAAACTACCTTCTGTTTTGATCACCACAACTCTGCAGCAATTTTAACCAATTTGACAGCCCAACGCAGGGCGTGAGAAGCTCTCCCTCAGGAATTTCCCGGGTATGGGGATTTCGCTGGCTACTTTTGCTCCAGCCCACATTCAAATGCCACCACCAATGGTCATGGTCACTAATTCAAAGGAGCGGTGTAAGAAAAATGTTATGGAGTCTGAGCCCCCCGCTCTCGTCTCGCTCTTTAGGGCTGTGTTGATCATTGCTCTGATATCGATCAAGGTCGGAGCTTTCCGTGGAACGCAGACGCCCGGTAAATACTGAAGATCGCCAGTTGGCAAAATGGAGGCGGAAATGCACCCGCAGAAGATACCAAGAATGTAAAAAGTGAGGTGTGAAGATGCTTGCCACAGACACTAATTGGGTTAAACGGATAGCCCTGGCCAACCAGAACACGTTGTATCAAAAATCCGCCGCCGAAGAACAGCAACACTACTATGGGGGACTTTAGCTGATATCCTTCGGCCACACGTAGTTAACCACTTGACAAGCAAGGGTTCGGTGGATTTGCAAAAAATGCATCTCGTATTTTACCCCTTCTCAACCAGGTTTTTTCCGGCACCATGCAACACCTAGATTCTCAGGCGACTAGTGCATGTCTAGACATGGAGTACTTTTTTAAAGCAATCCATTATAAAAGACAGTATTCTTTTGCAGACTGATTTGACACCTGCAGTAGTTTTATCCGATAGTAGCAAGCGTAAAAACAATAACATTCCTTCCAATTGCAAGTAGATCCAAACTTGCCCTGCAGAGTTGTTCGCGAGGCATTATTCAGGCCATGCCCAGAATTCTGACAATTACCTGCATCTGAGTCCTAGCTTCTAGCGTTGACGCTTCTGGTTCTAGCAGAAATTGCTTTTTTCTCCCCTTTCAATGGTTCTTTTGATTTCTTTCTCTGTCCATGAGCTGAGCGTTATATTCACCTCTCAAGCCCCAGTTCCCTTGTTCCTGCAGCGGCGAGTTGGCATATTCCCATTATTCTAGGCATCAACCGGAAGTCTCTTCCCGGTGTCATCAACGCTTAGCGTTTTGCCTTCCTCCTGGCTCTCTCTTTTCTTGTTTTCCTCCTTTCTTTTTTCGATTCTGTAGCGGCGGTATCGGCGGATGACATTCAGAATATATCCACTTCTACCGACTTCCGCTCCTGGGAAGGGGAGTCCACCAAAGCGGGGAATATGATCCATGTTCCCCGGGCGCCTTTTAGCCTCTAAAATTTCAATTTTGTTTTTTGCAGGTAATCTGGTAGTCTTGCCAGGCGCCGCTAAAAAGTCAACCAGGTGCCGCACCAATTGGCCATCGGCTCCACGCTCTGATGTTATTGAAAGCCACGTCCATTCTTTAGTTAGATATTCTGTTCTCAATCTGAGTATTGACTCACCACTTGGGTCCGCAGAAGCTGCATACCTAGTGCTGTAATTTCTTGTTGCTCCCTTTTTTCATGAGCCAGGGTCAAGTTAGTTTTGCCCCAAAATTACTTGCCGCTCACCCCGCCTCAATCGTGATATTGCAGCCTTCTTGCCTGCATCCTTTCGTGCCACCTTGCGTAGCGTCAGTTAGAAAATTTTGGTTCCCAAGATGACTCCCATATCCACGCGAAAATCATATTAAAATGAAAGGCTATTCTCCCTTGCATCATTAGAGTGGTTGGTGGCGATCCTGCTAACGGAAACTTGTGAGGTTCAAGCACATCACACCCAGCCGGGCTGCAGATCAAGTACGACATCCTCAAACCGCCAGCAACCGTAACCTACCCTTCAGCATCACTCAACGAGCGTACATCGAGCTCTTACATAATATTCGAAATCCCAAAGGCGAATGGCCGAAAGCGATTGCGGATATCCTGCAAACTTCCAAAAAGTTGTCCATCTCGAGGAAAGCTGTCACAGGGAACACAATAATCAAGATTCATCAATTTTACCTCTCAATTCTAATATATTCAACCTCTACATTCAGTGAATGCTTTTCAACACCGATGGTTGAGAAAGGTTTTCAAATGAAAACCAGCCGTTTTTAATAATTTAAATTGTTTTGACGTCAAATTTGCCTTTTTATGAACTCGACAAGAGATCTGCCCAACCGTGTGTGCCCAGGTCCGTCGAGTTTGTCATGGGGCTGCGAGCTTGCGAAGCCTCATTGGCAGTGTCTTGATAGGCCTTATAAATATATAGGGCTGATAGTCAACATTTGGTTAACGAATATCTCCGAAGCACGAATTAACCACCCCACACCAAATTAGCTACGGAACGCTTGGAGCCAAAAGGGGGCTGGCGTGTTTCTGGTACATTTCTGAAGTGATGACGGAATCAACCGTAGCTCACTTTTCTACGCGAATGGCAGTGTCTGTCTTCCACCTATCCAACGAAAGGGACATTTTGGATTGGTCCGAATATTCAAAGGCTGCATTAACACGAGGATGAGGTATGGCGTATGAGGAATATGTAACGGCCATCCCCTTCCATAGGCCCACGATGAGGAAATCTGAAATTTCGAAATTAGCTGTGAATCCAGAATTTTATGTATCCAGAGTTTGGAGTTTTGAGTCGGCCTGAATACTTCCCCAGGAGGGTTAGAGATCGAAGGCTGGGGGCTTCACATATCACACATCAGCTTCAATCAATCCGCCTTCAGTCGGAATATTCGGCTTTTCTTTTCAGTTTTTCAAAGTTTCTAGCATTTAATTTGAGGTGGTACCAGCGTTGCGGCGCTTGACTAGCGCAATGAAACTTGAAGTGCAAGGAACACAAGGAGACAGTTTTATTGTGAGATCTTTAATGATTCAAGGGGAAGAATAAGACAACAGAAACAAAATTTGAACCTTATACAACAGGTTTAAGACGTTGTCATCCTGTTCATCTTCCTCATCTTTGTTTTAAAATGCTTTCCTTCGTGCACCATTTAATATAGATATCTAACTTCGCTCTTGATGAATTAACTGATGTTCAGATCTCTCAGAAGAAGTGGGATAATTATTAATACATGGCCAGTTGTACATGTACTGTACATGCACTCTATTATTTGGCAAAATGGCTTGCTTAATTATCCTTTTCTTTGTGATTTGGCTTTGGTTGAATTGAGAACAGCATTTTTTATATAGTGATGAGTGGCAGTGGGTCTATCGCGTGTATGGTACAGTACATATTCGATAGTTGTATGTAAAATCATAACAGTTTTAACAGCTATTCAAATAAGTATCCCATCCAGGCCTCTTTTTCCCAATGACCATTCATTAGCGTCACGAAAGTCGGTCCATGCTATCATCCCGCCCCCTACCGTACTCCATACATTCCCACATTAGGCTCGTGGTAGAAATAAATAATTTCAACAAACAAAGGGACAGACGCCTTGCAAATCGTACAAAGCTAATGGATCAAATAAGATATCACAAATGTTAAGGTGGAAAATACCGCAAGAAGAAACAAACGCAAACACACCACACATACGAACCGTGTTCTACCCATAAGCTCCTAGCCTCTTATGCCCTTAACAAAACATCTCTGAAATCCCTCGCGGTCAGCTCTTTCGCGCGCGCCTGTGTCGCCAATCAACCCATCTCCACCAGCCCCCCATTATTACACTTCTATCCGATCCGCATATGCTCCGTGCAGCCAGTGTTGCGCTCCACGATTGCAGCAGCATCATTTCTATCCCCCTTCCAGGGTCGCTGGATGCTGGGAAAGGATTGCATGGACCTTTTCCGCTATATGGAAATCATTCCCCTTATTCTTCTTTTTCAAGTTGACCAACCGAGGAAACGGATTTCCGCTTGAACTTGACGGGTTTACTTTCGATATGACGTGTCGTTCTCAGAGCCCAAGGTTTGGGAGGAGCCAACAATTCCGCGACGGGTTCATCTATCCTAGGGCATGTGGAGGGAGAAAACGTTCTGCGGACACAAGGCGGATCAGTCAATGGATGGTATTGTTGAGGAGAGTGTGGTTTTGGAGGGTAACCACTTCTGAGGCACTGGCCTTTCCACCAAGGTGGTACAATTGTCTCAGGCCGGAGTCAGGAGTAGTGATGACGAAGGTTTCCCATTCATTGTCAACAGATACAAAAGTTTACCCTGGGGTTCATCCCAATGCCATGGCTTGTTTTTTCGTCCCTTTCTTTTCTATTTCTTACGCCCATATCTAGTCTCCCTGGTGGCCCATGTTGAAAGTCTCTGGTAAAGAGATAAACGCAGCCGAGAGAATTCCGTGTTTTAGCTCTGGTTGGTTTTCTCCTACTGTCTAAGAGAGCTCCTGGTAGGGATCCTTGAGATCTAACTCCGTTAGATATAACAATAATGTAGGCGTAACAACTCATAACATAAGACGTAAGTCTCACTGAAAAATTTCAGGGGAAGAACAGCTAGCAATTGGTGATGGTGACGGAGAGTGGCGGATGTGGAAAATAACTTCGTGAGAAAAAAGTAAAGTCATATGAGATAAGTTTATAAAAGCGCTGTCGAATACAATCACACTGTAGCTGATATAGGAAGCAACCCTCAACCTGCTGTCTCCGTTCATGTTCAGCCAGGGTAATGTGCCCACTGAGGTGAGCTGTCTGGTTCTAGAAGAAAGGATTTCCTCCCAAGTGTACATTGGTTTTCCCAATCCCTCATGTCAAATCTCATCCAAACAAACAAACCGAGTACCTATGTATGCGCTTTGTTTCTTTCTTTATTTTTTTCTTCTTTTTTTTTCTTCAATTCTCTTTCCTTTCACGGGGGCTTATAATTACATCAAGTCTTCCGCGCCCTGCGCAGTCGCCTCTTCTTCCTTTGACACGCATCAATCGCCTCTTCCGTAAGAATGTCCCCAGGCAACCGAAACTCCCGCGCCGCTACTTCCGGCAGCGGCTGCCCGAACGCGGTCCGAGTGCGGCCGCGTCTAATTTTGCCAACGGCGGCGTCGCGTAGGTGCCGTTTCATATAGAACGATGTGAACGGTTGTGCTTCTGGCTGGGGCGGTGGGGTCGGTGCCGGTGCGGATGTGTGTGTTGTGGCGGGGCTAGGGGCACGGGCAGCTCGGTCAGAATCGCGGCCAGCAGGGGCAGGGTAGGATGTGGATGTAGATGTAGGTGAGGATGAGGATGAGGATGAGGAGGAAGATGTAGTGGGTATGGAAACATGTTTAGGAAGTAGGTTGCTGTGGCGTGCTGTGTTGGAGGAGGCTGATATAGCTTCTTGATGAAGCTGGCGGGCTGCCCAGGCATCGACATCATTGATGTCTGGAGGCTCACCGTAGGTTTGGAAGTTTGGAGCGAGAGGGTCCAGCTCCCCGTTCGGTTGGGGGCCGGTGTCTTCTTCCTCTATGCTGGATTGGCCAACGGTTTCCTCGGCTTCATCTTGCTCTTCAGCTTCGTCCTCGTCCTCGTCCTCGTTCTCAGGTTCCGTTTCTTCGTGATCATCTTCTTCATTTTCGTCATCGCCTTCATCAGCAATGTGCTGATCTCTTTCAATCTTCCTTCGTCTCTCCTCTTCTTTCCATACTCTGAATTTCTCAATTAATGCGGACACCTCTTTGATAAAATACACGCGTTTCGGTTCGTATAATTTCTTCTCCGTCTCTGTGATTCCGCTTATCCCCATAACTCGCAGCCAATCATGACCCTGTAACTCATCCAGTAATCGATCCAGCTGGACCTTTTCGTGCTGAGCCCTCTCCCTCTCGATATTTCGTAACTGCTTTTCTTGCCGTTCAATCCTCCGGTGGGCTTTGAAGTAGACATCGTCATCCAGCGGATCCTTTGATGGTTTCCTATTATTATTTACCGGTAATCGTAGGTCCAGTATTTGGGCATCATGGAGATCGAGAAGTGGGTTGTCCATTGCCGATTGCGCGACATGGCCATTTGTTAGATTTCGTTTGTCTTGTTTCCCTCGAAATTTGGCCGCCGGGGCATTTGTCGGTGCAGGATCAGGTACAATGGATTGGGTGAGATCGTCGATGAGTAGGACCGTGGTATCTGCGGAGAGGAATTCTGCTGAAGGTTAGCAAGGGAAAGCAAAAATATTAAGATATACAAGCAGAGCAATCCAAACCAAAAAAAAGATAGAATCAACATGTAAATTGAATATAACATCACCACAAAACAAGAAATTATATGCAATCAACTTAAATAGGAGAATTCATAAAACTCACCAGGCTTCACAGGCTCCAGACTAAGGATCTGCTCATAATTCTGAAAATACATCGCCAATTCGCTCTTCGACCTTGACCCTCCATCATTAGACCGTAACGACCTCTTCTCCCGACCAACGACAGTAGGAGGAGAATTCCCATCCTTCAACAAGTTGTTATTATGCGTATCATCACCAGCGCCACCACCACCACCACCACCACCACCTCCTCCTCCTCCGCCAATTCCGAGAGCGGTCGCATTGGCATTCCTGAGACTAAAAATTTTATTATTTTTATTGTTATCATTATCATTATCCCCAAACGTCGTCCCATCAACCTTCTTCTCCACATCTTCGCTCACCGCCACGAGCGGATGATGTTGGTGACTGTGTGCAGATTTGCGGGTTGTCCGAGTTATGGCCGATGCGGGGGACGATGACGATGGGAGGCGGGGCGGGGCGACCAGCGTGGTGGTCCTACTACTATTATTAGCAGCAGCAGCAGTAGTATGACCACCAGTAGCCGACCGCGTTCGAGACGCAGCTGATGTTGATGATGCTGTTGCTGTTGTTGTTGTTGTTGGTTCGGGGGTCAGTAGACCTTGCGAGTCCCTGCTGCGCAAGGGAAGCTTAGCAGGCCCGGTGATGGATGCCTGGTCATGATGGCGACCATCCAGCTTTGCCTTTTTGCAAGGCCGTTCGTGGGCCGGAATTGTCTTGGTGGGTTGGCGTTGGTGTTGGGGGGGTGGAGGGCCAGGGCGGGCGGAGGAGGCAGGGGGTGGGGAGAGCGAGAAGGGGAGCGTGGGTTGTTTGAGGGGTTTTAGTTTGTTTTGTAGTTGTTTGTGCTTTTGTTGTTGATGTTGTTGGACTATGGCATTTCGTCGTGTGGTGATGGTGGAGGAATTGGAGGTTGTTTTGGTGCTGGTGGTGTCGTGAGCGAAGGAGGAAATTTTGCTCCGTGGATCGGGCGACGGGGCTGGAGGAAGAGGAGGAGGATCTCTGTGTCGTACGGAGGAAAATCTCAACGTCGGTGCTGAGCGAGCAACCATGGCGAGATGGAGATTGGTCGCTGGCGGGTCATGGCCCTTCTAGTGATAAGAGATGGAGCACTGAGGAGGGTTTCTCGACTCGCTTTGGATAGAATATCGGGCTGGCTTTTCTTGTCTCTCTTTCTCGTCGCAGTTTAGTTCTTCAGTTCAAGTGCTTTCGCTGTCGTCGTCGGCGACGTCGCGGAAGGGGGGCGAATGTATTCTTTACACCCGTGGTGACAGTACGGGAGAAATATTACGGGTGAATGGCTGCGAAACAGGGTGGTATTCATACATACATACTAGCCCTCGTACCGGGTGTTGCTTGTATCACACAGGGCATAATTAGGCCTCGGGGTACCTTGCGCAGTGAAAGTTACCGTGGATGACACAGGTATTGACTTGTCACACATACCGTCTGCCAGATTAGATAATCCCCTAAAATTGGGATTTTCCATCCGTCTACCGAGGAACCAGGGCTACAGGGAGCATTGGAGTTAACAATACGTACCCCTTAGGCAGTCTTGAGGTAGAACATCGATTTAAATTAACTGTGAGGTTCGTGGTAAGTTTAAATTTTAGCATCCAGAAGAAGAAGGAAACTAAATGAAAATCTCATATCGGCCCAGAACAGCAAACACTGGGGTCTAAACCTTCAGGCAATATTAAAAATAATTAAAAAACCACTGGCGATTTAAACTGGAAAGGAATGAGGGTCTGCTCTTTGCGATTTATGTCGTTGCGTATTTCGTTATCATAAAAAGAACCGGGAGGGTATATATACGAATTAAAAAAAAAAATAATAGAGAAAAAAATATTTTTAGAGAAAGGAGAGAGAAAAATCCGAAAAGAAAAATTTAAAAAATTTAAAAAATTAAACCGTTATCCGACATGGCTGAACAACACCTCCTTAAGCACGGGTGATCCGGAAAACTCAGGATTGAGAAGCACGCAGCTGAGAAAAAGAAGTTAGTTAACTACTAAACGGGGCCTCCCATCTGAAACGTTCTGTCAAGGTTGGTTGACGGATTGAGCATTAATTATATGATTAAACTCACTTCAAAAAGTATGCCAATCCAACGCGTCTCGTTTCTAGGAACTTGGGGCTGAATTTAACTGTCGTCATTATCAGCATCAGCTTTCGTAAAGTGAAAGCAACATGATAGCGGGTCCCAGGGGAAGAAGAAACATACATATGGCGCTCTTGGGTGGGAGTTGTGGCAGGGCGCTTTTGGCATGGGGGAAGGCAAAGGCAAGTTTAGATCGCAGGTCGTCGAATTCAGAGTATCTATATGTTGTTCATAAGATATTAGCCAGATCTTACATTAAGCATAAGTAACGGTACATGGGAACTGAGTATTTTACATACCTCATCCGAACCACCATGGGACCACCCTATCTCACATACCAATAATAATAAAAAAGCGATTAGCAAACTCATACTTATATATCAAACAAGTACAAGAATGACAAAAAACAAAACAAACCTCCAACGTCTGAATATTACAAATCCAAACTACGTACGCCCCAATCCCAGACTTGCCCCCCTTCACAACAATATAATCATCAATAGTCACGCTGCGCGCCCAGAGGCCCTGACTGCTCTCATTCGTCGGGTCCTCCGTGTGGTCTTCCAGGCGTATAAGCGACCTCCGAGGCGCAGCATCAAGCGAGGTCTGCGACGCCTGGGATACGTTCCTATAATGGCGCCAGTAGGGGGGGATTACGCCTGATGTCGACATTGATGGGACTGTCCATGGTGGCGGCTCTTCGTCGGAGTCTGAGGTGCGGGTTGGAAATGATGATGGTTCCACTGTTGCTGCCACCGCTGCCGCTGCCGTGGTGGTGGTGTTGGATCCCTTCTTGCTGCTGCTGCTGCTGTTGATATTATCGTTGCTTTCAGAGGCCGTGGTGGTGGTGATGGTGGTGGGGTTGGAAGGGAAATTGCGTGGAGATATAGTGGTGTAATTGAAGAGGGAGACAGGGACGGATTTTTGTGGTTCCTCTTGTTTCTGGAGCTGGTGCTGTGGCGGTTGCTGCATGCGAGGTGGCCGTGCCTCGTCATTCGCCGGCTCCATCCATCAGAGGGTGGCCGTTGTAAAGCAAGCAAGCAAACAAGTAGTCCGTACGGCGTGAGAGTTTTTGTTTCTTTATTTTATTTTATATTATATTTTTAACCCTCGTCGCAGAAAAATCCTGGGCTTGTTGAAAGTGGCGTTTTGCCAGCAACGAAAACTGAACTGAGTAGGGGTGCTTTGAGATTTGAATAGGGGGTAGGAGGAGAGGAAGGCGAAAGTAAGTCCTGGAGAGTAAGAAGTATTTCAACTTGATTGCGTTATAATCGGTGGTGGGGTGTCGTATTTGTCTGTCGGAGATGATAATTAGTATGAGTGACGTGGGATAGACCTATGGGTACTAGGTATTGTGATGTACAGATCAAGTTAAAGCTGTGAGCCTGGGGGGATATAGTTGCACATACCTGGTAGGATATTTTATTACTACTATTACTATTATCAAAGAGAAGTGTAGAAACCGCTGGCCACAGGCTGCTCCGTACAACTTTGTAGCAGGGTTGATGATGGTTAAAAGTGCCCAGCCCAGCGTCATTCAACCTTGGGGGGAACAGAGGCTGAAGTTAATGTCATGTGATAGAGCTGTTGTCCGAGCCAATCACAGCCACGGAATGCTCCATCGGGCCTGTGCTGAAATTGAGTTTTAAAAAAGTCTTGGCACATGATGGGGATGATCACTGAGTCAGCAAACCTTAACTTCGGTTCTACCTTCGCCTTTCCCCCTATTTCCCACTTTTCGTCCCTGCTTCGTTCCGCTCCAACAAAGACCCTCCTCCAAACAACCTTGTGTCTCCAACGTCCATTCCAGGGGCTAGGCCATTGTGCACGTTAGGCCCCTAGGCACCTAGGTACCTAGGATAGTCACCTGCATATGGTACGTACTTTGCGCCGTTGCGCACCGTGATGCTTGGTACAAATACGAAAAACGAGACATTCCAGTTTTACTTTCAACTTCAACGAGAAATGGGAGAAGAATTAAAGTGCTTTGGTTTCCTGCCCCTGCGAACAAGTCCTATAAATACTAGTAGGTCTTTAGCCCCGTTTCGATGTCCCTCTCGAAGAGCCAGGAACTGTCTGGTATAGTATTTGAAAAAAAAAAAAAAAAAAAAAAAAAAACCAGCGAGAAAGAAAAAGGATCGTTTGCCACGGCCTTACGAATTAAAGGTTGATTAATGAGTAATATGGAGATTGGGCTATGAGCGCTGCGGATCCTTCTGCAACCTTGTCATTTAAAGACATTCTGAACTGTTTGAACATGCTAAATGTCATTCGAGAACAGATCAGATCAGATCGGTCGGCATTATTTGCTGACCTACACCTGCATCATTATCTAATTTTGGTGTGTCTATCAAATGACCTCACAGAGCCAGGTGTAGCAAAGATGATTACCATTCCGGTGTATATTATATTTCAGCTCCTTTGATCTCCCATCTCTAGCGTTCATTATGATCTATGGGGTAGATAATTCTTTCTCCGATTCACATCCTCACAAAACTCCCAGGTGATTCTCCATCAATCTAACGCCTATGATTAGATCTAATGAGGCGGAGTGAGACAGAGAGAGTTTGACTTGGCCACTGACCATCTCATTCTTGAGCAAGTTTGTGGGAGGGGAGAAGAATGTAGTGTATATATTATATAAAAGGCTTTGCTGAATTACCCCACCGATGAGCCATTCATTCAATCGAATATCTATATATAAACCGTTGACTGTACTCTGTCTGCAGTAGGCGTGGGGAATAACCTTGTCAATATAACTAGTACTTATTAATTGCCCCCCAGGTTTTTTACCTGCAGAGAACTGTCAACCTCGGCTTAGGGCTCCGGATCGCTGTTTCTAGCCTGGTCCAGCCCATGTACCAAGCTCCTCTCCCACCCCCTGGCGAGGCGAGCATTGGCCAATCGGCGTACAAGAGATCCCATCCCTGCATCGTTCTCAGGCTACAAGGTTTGCTGCAACCAAAAAAATGAAAAATGAAACGACAAACAACAAAAACAAGAAGACTCCAAAACTGAGACAGCGTCTCATCCACGGACCACGCTGCCCTCAGATGCAGTCTCGAACCAGCACAATTCGCACAACCACAAGCATGTCTTGGATATAGTGCTGCACTGGACACACCTAACCCAGATATTGTTGTATTGCTGGTGCAACAACAGGTGACCTCCTGGGGAATGCCCCTAGGGTGTTTATATCCAGGAATAAACGACTGCTTCCATGATGGTCTGACTCTCGTAGACAGCAGATATGATAGGAGAACGGCTCGCAGGAAACCAAGCTGAAACGGTTAAAACTGGCTAACACACACATAAATCACTCGAATCTTCTCCCCCCCCAGCCCCAAGGCCAGACTGCCTAACAGGCTAACCGTGAAGATTCTCGAAGAGAGGCCGGAGCGGGCTTAGCGGTGTTTTGTGGCGGCCATCTTTTGACGTTCCAAGGTTGTTTTCTTCCTTTTGCCTCTTGCTGGAGGTTTCTCTTCCGGTTCTCTTCTTCTATTTGTTTCCTCTCCTCTCCTCTCCTCTCCTCTCCTCTCCTCTCCTCTCCTCCTCTTATATCCCCCTCTTTGTTCCCCCCACACACACTCTCTCTGTCCCTCTTCCCTATCTCCTGCTTCATCGTCACTCGCTTGACTTTTGTCTTCTTCTTCTCCTTCTTCTCTACTCTTGTTACAGTCATATATAGCTTCCTTTAATACCACTCCGTTTCGATTTCCTCTTTTTCTGTCCTACATCTCCTCAATTCACATAGCTCTACAGCTAACATGTTGCTCCCAACCGTCCTCCTTGCCCTCTCCTCCATTGCTGGCTTTGCTAGCTCGCAAAGCATTGATCCTTCGACTATCCCCGAAGCTACAAGAGGTGAGCCCCCTGAAAGAACTCTTCAAGGCAAAACCTCTTAAGAAAAAAGGGGAAAAGAGAGAAAGAAAAAAACCCCCCCGCATATCTAACATTCAATTACAGAGGCATGGTGTCGAGACCAGACCACGTCCTGCCCCTTGCTATGCCTGCAGGACGATAAAGCAACTGGTGAACCCGAATCAAATGACTGTGACCCGGTACGCAACCCAACCCCCCTAATATTCTAACTTACAAATATAAGACCCCTTCAAAATCTTCTAATTCAACCGCTAACAATTCCAAACTAACAGGAAACCCTCGTCTTCTCCTGCATATGCAACAATGGCATCGCCCCCAACGCCTCTGAATACTCCCAGACAATCCCTTACTACATCTGCACCGAAGCAAACAACCAATGCGTCCGCAACTGCAATGGCGACCCCAGATGCCAAACCGCCTGTCGTGTGGATAACCCCTGCGGCGCCCAGAATCCCCGACGTGTCACCAGCTCCGCAACCACCGCCTCGAAAACTGGAGATCCAGCCGGAACCGGAACAAGCTCCGCAACTGGCGTCGTATATACCGGTCTGGGCGAGGACTCTGCTACTCCGCCTGGTTCGGGTGCTGCGGGACACATTGCGCTGCAGGTCGGTCAGGTGTATGGGGTTGGTGTTTTGGTGGCCGGCTTCCTCGCTGGATTTTCGATGCTGTTGTAAAAAAATATTAAAAAAAATACAAAAAGAAGAAGAAAAAACTTCAACATTTCCCTCCTGGAGTGGGGGAGGACTCATCAAGGAAAGATGGAGTGAAAAATTGAAACTCCAATTTAACTGGATAAGTAATTTTAGGCGTGCTGTCCTGGGTACAGCTTCTTTCTTTTCTCAGCCACCACACCCCTTTCCCCGTGGCTTCTAATCTCGATATTGTGTTCTTCTCCAAGATTTCAAATTTTTGCTTCCTTGTGTTTTTCTATTATTTTACAAAGCGATATCATTTTCGGTTTCCCGTGGGGAGGAAAAAGAAGCTTGTTACACATTTAATACCATATTTCCCCTTCCTCTCTTTTTCTTCTTCTGTTTTCTTGTTTTGTGGGAAGGAAGTACATACATATACATACATGTCTACTTACATACACTAGCGCGCCTATTTTTATTTATTTCAGCGTTTTTTTAGCGGAATGGGTTTTTTTAATTGATCTGTTTTAAGTAACCTCTTTTTTCTTTTCTAGCATGTGTTGCATGTTTTGCTCCTCTTCTGTTCACTCATGCTAATTACCAAGTCCTTATCCCCGATCCGTGGAATACTTTTAATTTAATTTAATTTAGTTTAGTTTAGTTTAGTTTTATTATTGACTAGTAGTGAAGTAATTGTATAAGAAAAACAGGCTGTTATTCACACTTGAGATAAATCTGATCTCGCTCAATATGTGCTCTGGTATCAGGCAGGGGCCAGCTCAGTTTTCCAAGTCTCTCGCATCACGTGACTAGTTGGGCAGACAGCAGAACCCCCGTTGGCGGATACAACCCCAAATGTCAAAGATCCTGTGTTGATTTATACAAATTTCTCAAGACTCATATCATTCAAGTTAAGGGAATACTCTTCCTTAGGAACACTGGAACAGACAAAATTTGCCCCGCTGGGCATAGCTGTACAGGTCTTTGCTTCATGGCATGAAGTTATTAGAAGAGGCAGCAGCACAATAGTCTTCATCTGTGTTAAATACAGCTGATTTGAATGCCCTTCTTGCCCATACTTCTATGGACCCACGACTCCGGACACTGTCAGTGGGGCCGTGTTATGGTTTGAGTCAAGCACGAGGTGATTTTCAAACCTACAAGAGTTAGTTAGTAGCCATGAGGGACCTTCTGATGCGATACCACTGAAGGTCTGTTACTGATCATCTCTATCAACGTTTGAAGCAATCACCAAGGTGATGAACTTGGTTTCAAACTGATACTTCTATTAAATCGATCGCTATAAAAGGGGGGGGATATAATTAGAGTCCTGCTCTGATATCAAATTAATATAACTCGCAAAAATCAAAATCGGCTGAAGAACATATTACAATTTACAATTTATTTTCAGGGGCAAATGAATAAATACAGAATTGAAAGCAAAATGAAAAGCCACAGAGCAAAAACAACATGACAACATGACAACATGACAACATGACAGGCAGGCTCATCATCATTATGCTCAGGGGTTCGTGTTTATTTCTTCTTATCGCCTCCAAGGCCCAGAGCGTCTGTGACAGACCCCAGACCCAGCTCACCGAGGAGCTTATTGATTCCTAATCCACCGAGGAGTCCATTCACCAAGCCACCGAGCCCAAGCCCATTGAGCAGTCTGCCTACCAAACCAAGAACGCCAGTAAGGAGGAGACCAACGGCAGTGATGATCTGGAAGAGCGGTTCGCTCAGGAGAGCCCAGAGTGGGTTGAGCTTTTTCTTTGCGTGGGGCATATCGGCAATTCGCTTTCGTGCATTGTCAATGGTCGTGGCAACAGTGGATGTGAGTTCCTTGAGGAGATCCGCCAGCTGATGTTCTTCTGGGGATGCTTCGCGCTTCCCAGACTTCGATTTCGCCTTGGCGGCTATCTGACCGTCTGGATCGAGCGCGCGAAGAGCTCCGTTGCATTCCTGCAGGTGGCTACTCCCTTCTTCGATTAAGGGTTTGACGTTTTGGACGAGCTCTTCCTCGTCAAGTTCGTCCTTGGGTGTTCGGTCCGCTTTTTCAGTGTGCTATATGTTTTGTTAGTATAGGGGTAAGAACAAGTTTGCTGAAATTCTTTGGAGGGAGAGCAAAACTAACCTCCTTTATCATCTTACACACGGCCCCGACCTTGTCGAGGGTCTGTTGTACGATGGCGCACATTTTCTTAGCGAGCTCTCTTTCTTGCTCTGCTTGTTTCTCAGCCTCGAGCTGGTCTGGGGATATTTCGGGCTCCTTTTCAGGTATGTTTTCCAGCAGCGTGCATTCTCCAATTTTGTTCCCGTCATTGTCGACAACATATCCGTTGTCGTCAATAAACTTCCCAGCGAGGTTACTCAAATTTCCCTCGGTCAACTTCCCGATCAAGTTACCATCCGCATCACGGACTTCTCCCTCCTTGTTGACCTTTCGCCCAGACATTGGGTTAATATCCCGTTTCTTTTCTTCCGGCTCCCAGCGTTCAGCTTTCCCGAGGACGTTTCCAGTTTTATCAACAATGTCGCCATCCTCATCGACTAGCCGACCCATAAGCTTTTTCGCATCCCCCTCAACCACGCGCCCGACTATCTGGCCCGAGCTGTCCTGAACAACACCGTCTTTGCCAACAGTAAGACGCTCAAATCCCGAGAATGGTCCTTCAGGTCTCTCTCGTTCTGCTTCTGGGATAAGTTCTGCTTTACCGATAACTTGGCCCTTGTCGCCCCAGATTTGGCCTTTATCATCTGCCTTCCTGCCAGCAAGCTTCTTTGGATCACCAGAGACAAGGCGCCCGATTGCGACTCCGAATTCGTTGACAATATTACCTGCCTTGTTAATTGTTCTGCCGGCTAATGGAGACAAATCCTCCTCCATGACTTCTTCTTCAGGCGGCTCGTAAGGCTCGACATGCCCCTTGACATTCCCGTATTTGTCGATTATATCTCCGTCTTCATCCACTGCCCTTCCCCGTAGTTTCTTGGCGTCGCCTTCAGCAACCTTACCAACAACATTGCCATTTTCATCTTCGACCAGACCGTCGTTGACAACAACTAATCCTTCAAGACCCGCGAAGGGTCCTTCCGCTTTGGTATCCCGTTCGTCTTCAGGTATCAGTTCGCACTGGCCAACGGGCTTTCCAGAATCATTCCAAATGTGGCCATTCTCGTCAATCTTTTTACCAGTCAGTTCTTTAGGATTTCCATCAACAACCCGACCAATGGGTATGCCATCGGGGCCCATGACATTTCCTTGCTTGTTTGGTACCAAACCCTTTAAAGCTGATAAATCTTCCTTCTCTGGCTCCGGTTCCGGTTCCGGTTCTTCCTCCTCGTACCTTTCTGCGTGTCCGATGACATTACCTCGTTTGTCAAGGATATCGCCATCGGGATCGACAGCCCTACCCACAAGTTTTTTTGAATCTCCCTGCGCAATCTGGCCGACTCTGTTCCCATTCTCGTCTTCTAACCATCCATCTTTGCCAACAACCAGACCTTCGAGCCCCGCAAATGGTGTATCCTCCCCACCCTCTTCTTCTTGCCCAATAGTTTTTGCTTTCCCGATAACGCGTCCCTTATTATCCCAGAACTGACCCTGCGAGTCAAGTTGCCCGCCATACTTCCAAATGGCCCGAGCATTGCCCTCAACCAATTCGCCCACTGGTTTTCCATCCGCGTCGATAATTTTTCCTTGTTTATTGCATCTCAAGCCTTCCAATATTGAAAGTGGAGGAAGATTGGATCCCTCATCTTCTTGAGTGTCCGCGGCGATTTCGACGGCCGCTACTTTTCCCATAACATTACCATCGTCATCCAATACTAAGCCACGCTTGTTGACTTCCTTTCCAGCAATCTCCTCCAGCTTTCCCTCTTCAAGTTTGCCGAGAACATTTCCGGAATCGTCAGCCACTTCTCCTTGATCGTTCACTGTCAAGCCTGCCAATTTGGATATGTCAGGCAGGCCTGGCGTCTTGGATTTGGGGCCAGCATCGCTCGCGGAGACATCAGCTGCGCTCTTGGCGAATTTTTTAGCATCGCCCTTGGCCCCATGGTCAATTCCATTTTCTTCGATATTCCCATCATTCCGACCGGTACTAATATCTTTCCCTTCTTGGGGTACAATTTGTACCCGACCAATCGCGTCACCATCCTCATCGATGACCTCGCCTTGGTTATTGAGAGCAAAACCGACAAGGTCATCCGGGTCTCCTTCTATCACTTTTGCTACCACTTTACCACTGGAACTTTTGATCCCCCCTCCCTCACCGACTGTGAGACCTTGGAGGGAACCGAAATCGACAGGGACATTTTTAACGGCTCCGTTCAATTTGCCGTCATCCTGGCTAGCCCCTTTATCTAGCTGCTCACGCACATCAGGCAAAAGCTCCACCCTACCAATCGCGTCTCCATCTTCGTCGAGAATTTCTCCATTGTCGCCCACAACCTGGCCGATAAGATCATCGGGATCCCCCTCAGCAACGCGCCCTAAAGCCTTTTCATCCCTTCCGTATATTTTACCCTCATCACCCACCTCAAGTCCCTTCAACGGTGACAAGTCTATAGGCGCATTGGCAGTTCCCTTTTTGGCCGCAGTGCTCGTTTTCTCTAGTGATGGTGTTGGGGGTATGCTTGATGGCGACTTCCCCCTGGTGGAGTTCGATGTTTCTTCTAGCTTTGCTTTTGAAACAACGGGCTTGCCTTTCTTCGTCGGCGTGGATGGGGTGGATGACACTCCCGTGGCGGTAGAGGTTGGTGCCATTTGTTGTTATTGAAGATACCGATCGAGGAGGGAGGATAATGTGCGACGGCAATTAAATCGGGAAGTGGGAAAAGGAGACTCTGGCCCTAATGGAAGTGGTGTTTTGTCGTTGTTTGTATTTTTGGGGTTTTATGTTTAATTAAAAAGGATATATGTTAAGGGGGTATTTTGTTTCGTGAGACTTAATCTAATGTTAAATTAGGGAAATTGAATTAACTTCAGGGGAACGAATATACTGAATAAACTTTGCAGAAGGTACAGAGTTACAATATGATTGAAAATATGCGAAATAAGAAATTATATTGATCAGAAAATATGCTGTGCGGCACCGCCGGCTTTCAGGTATATATATATACACCACGGAACAACTTGAACAGAGACCAGCAGATGTAGCGAAACTCGGACATCGTCATCATCACATCGCATACCTTGACTTGGGGGGGTTTGTATAAAACAAGAAGCGACCTCATTCATGATAACACCTACGTCACACCTCGCGTCAATGCAGCTTGCCTAGACTGTCACATCCACATCAGCAACCTTAATTCGACCACCAAATAACTGCATCTGAACCTGTAAGGGGCGAGGAATCAATGAATTTTGCAGTGGACCCTTACATTAGAGGCCCACAAAACGCGTGATGGCATGATGGGGTTTCCTTCAACATAAGGTGTGGCATGGGCAATCCATGTCAGTTTGATGTCATAGCTCGCAACTCACGACTCAACGTCATTTTGGGTGGGTTATATAGTTTAAATCTTGTATCCTCCACAGCGTGGGATACTGCCAGGGACCTGCGGAGGCAGGTACATTCTTCCATCCAAGAAAAATTGACTTTTTTTGTACCTTTTTCGTTTTGGCCGTTGTTTGATCAGATGGTTGCTGATGGGTTAAGGCGAAACATAACCGAGATGATGTCTGAATGTAAAGGGCGGCCAGGGAACTCGATGGATGACTCGTACCTTCTATTTCCTATACGTAATTCAAACATCAGTTTCATTAATATTGCATAGCTGGATGCTATGACCTGGAAGATTTCATGTTTGCTCTTCACCAGCTGTGAACATAATCAGAGAGGCTTTGGCATTCAACGCTATTAATTCGAGGGATGTATTACGTACCATGATTTTCCTGCAATTAACGGCCAAAGGAATTGCCCGCTCAAGTATAATATCAAGTTTTGCGAAGAAAAAAATATCAAGGATTTAAAAGACGTGTGCCGTCTCCTGGACTTAATAATGAGTGGCAATATTGATTTTATAAAAATTAAAATTAAATCCCCATCTTTATTCCAACAGAAAGAACACTGCCAGTCTGGCTAACAGGTATGATCAAGCAGCTTCATTACTCCCAGAAGCAAAAAGATTTAAGTTTTAAGATATTCGCGATGACGTTTGAGCATTTCAAGTCCAAAATCAGACCCCACCAATGATATCATGTGATTTGGATACCTATTCGTCCACGGGGCTCTGTGGATATCTAGGCAAATATGTGCAAGAAATCTGGGAAGCCAATGAGTAAGTGATATGAGATTGAATGTTATGTTAATAGAGAAATGCGATCCTGCAGTATCAAGCACATGATTCCGCGGTCTCAATTGAGCAACTGATGTGACATCCAAGCCAACCGAGGCTCGGGCCTGGCTAATAATTCGAGCGTGAGATCTTTTTGAAGAGCGAGCGAGCACAAACAATACCTGGCATGTTCTTCATGGCAATGGAAGTCTAAGTAAGGATGTCTGGCAGTATGAAAAGGGTATTAAATAATTCTAAAACTATAGTAGCTGGAGGCATCTATCTTGACAATAATGTAATTGCTCCAAACAAAATCTATACCAGCGATTGTTGCAGGGTGGTGGGTTATTTGTAGTCACGATATATATACTAGGTCCGGTTTCTTGGTTTACGCCAGGCATAGTGGTGTATGGCGTATATGGTTGTAAGGGTCATGAATACGTTGTGGTGGCTTTTGACAAAAGATTTTTTCAGAACAAGCCCATGTCGAATACCTGCTGCGATTCTTGCCTATATCTCATCAGTCATATCTCTCACAGATCTTCGACTCCTTGTCGCTGCAGTGTTGGAACACTTGACACGGTGGCATTTGATTTAATCTGACACACTGCAGATGCCAGAAGTAACTCGACGCGTAAGCGGGTTGGTAGGTGCTTCCTGTTGGCCAAGGTTCCCCTAATTGGCCTTGACCCTGGGGTCCGCAAATGGGTCTGGCCTCACATTCACTGCGTCGATCCTGCCTTCCCCGAATTGGCGGTAGACCTGCTCCCTAGCTTTCGTCTTGTCCTGTTTGATGGTCAAACAATTGATACCCAGGTAGGTTGTGATCCGGTTGACGACAAAGTAGGCCCAATGCATGTAAGTGACAAACGCGAACACTAGATATACCCGCAAATACAACAGCTCCAACCACGGGCTAAGGGTAGGGAATCCAAATCTGGGGAGGTTCCCTAGTATGGCACCGCCCACAAGAGGAGTGATAAGTATTGTCCAGTAGGGGAATGGCTGCCGGGTCAAATGAGCTAGAATGATTTTGGTTGTCATGCGCCCTATCACAAAGCACATCGTTACCGCGAAGAGCACGAGCCGGTTGTCGCTCAAAAGTGACGAGTACGGCGAATACAGCCAGGACACAGCGGATACAGATGCAACAATGGCGGGAATCCATTCTAAGAATATGGGTAGGATAGGGAGTTTCTGGCGGTTACGGACTCGTATCACATTGTAGACGCATGCTGGGAAGTGTGCGGTCAAAAACGAGAAGCCAAGAACGAATACGAAGAGCTCCTGGTAGGTCCAATTTCCGAACAGGTTTGGGTAGCCCAAAGTATCCGCTACCCGGGTTGAATAAATATGAGGTCCGTAATAACCAGCCGCTATCATCATCAGAATTCCAATAATCAATCCCTCCGTTGGGCCATTGACATATCCAAGGTATAAGGTGTGGGTGTGATAGGTCTCCCAGGTCGAAAAAAACATAGGGAGGCACGGGAGAAGCATAGTGAAGGCTCCAATTTTTGTTGAGCCCTGACCCATCGCTGCAACTTGCAGAAGACTGGCCAAGGTACAGTTCAAGGAGTCAATCCCATGACTGGCGAATTCAAGTTAGATATCGTGGATGTCAAATTGCCGGGCAAGGGAAACGCACTCGAATAGTTCTCCCAGTCCGCTGGAGGTGCCCGTCCTCCTCGCTTGTTTCCCGTCGACATTGTCCATCGTTGAGTACCTAGGGGAATAGTCAGCGGCCGTAACTTTATAATCGCCGTAGAATCCATTGACGAGGTGTCTCACATCCATACCCCCATCGCGAAACTGTAGTATACCCATGCGGGAGCCTATATTATAAACAAAGTCAGCATGGAAAATGATATCGGAGCTGCCGGAATATCACGAAGAAGGAGGTTCATACCGGCCCGACAAGATCTGGAACAGCTATCTCCAGCAGCATTAGGTTGCCAACAATGAACATAAAGCCGATTAACGTGACCATATTTGGCGCAAGCCACAGCGGTAGTAGTTCGACGAAGGCATTCCACTACCATTGTAGTTCGTCAGTCTAGACATATAGGAAATAAACAAGGCCGGCATATAGGGGTAGCCGTACGTAATGTTTCAAGATATATCTGGATATGAAGGACTTGTCAACGCTGGAGTACTTGTAGGTTTTCAAATGTGATAACGCATCCTCGGATAGTGACTCTTGGGCATCTACAGAGAAGAGTGGTGGTGATTAGCCCGGCTTGCACACAGCTGAAAGAATACAAGAACTGATAGACATACCAGCAATTTTCCTGAGGAAGTCCATTGCAGTCGCGGACAGGGCAGAACTATTTAGGCGGAGAATGTGTCTCAGAAAAGTCCACTCAGTGCATGCTGATACCAATGAAACGGAACAAAAAGAAAGCAAATAATAGGCCCAAGACGTCAACTGTCCTGCACAAGGAGAAGCAGTGTCACAGAGTCGGACACCGGGATAAAAGATAATTTGACTTTGGGGGAGGGAAAACGTAAACGAAGCTCAACATCGCTCAGGAGAAAGCCGAGGAGGTCGAATCCCCACGTGACATCCCTGCTTGGCCATCGCGCCGCGCAAGTCGGACGAGGGACGAGTGAAAGGTATCTCCCGCCCAAAAACCACCACAGCTGCTTCACTCGCTCTCTGGCGCCTGCGCCTTCATTGCAACCTCGATTAACTGTCACTACGCTCCCGGAATTACTGTCATAGCTGTTATATTGTTCCCTCTTTGCCGTAGCTCGATGCCCGCCCGTTTCTAGTCCCCAAATTCGGCAGCAGCACGACCAGCTGCACGGACACCCGCACTCGAACGATCTCCCTAACCGCTCCTCTCTTATCGCAGAACAGGCATATCGGTTTTGTGAAGCTGGCTATGAGGTTGCGACACACCCACTGCGCGACCAGCGCCACCTTTGACTGAAGCTACAATGCCAGGCGTGGTGGAACCACCAGGCCCTACAGGCGCTGGCTTGGGCTATTCAGTTGTTCACCAGAAGGTCGAGCTTGATTTAGACTTCGTGAACCGGAGTTTGAAAGGCAGAACAGAGATAACCATCCAGCCACACCACAAGGAACTTAAGATCATCCGCCTGAATTTCCGCCAGGGCGAACTTAAACGTTTAAATGTTAGCGGAAAGGCACCGACTACAAAATATGCAGACCCGTACGAGTCCTTCCGGTTATACGGCGTCCACCAACATCAGAAACTGTCCAAGAAGTTAGAGCCGCTCCTCAAAAGCCCCCCAGAACCCGAGCTGATCGTGACAATCCCGAAGTCTGTGCGAATCGATGAGTTAGATCCGTTTTCTGCGGAAGCCCAAACTCAACTTGCGCTGCGGGCCAGCGGGGGCGCAGATGACGCAGCGGATGGTCAGCTAGGCTCAAAGGCCGCAGAGACCTCATTACCAAAATACACTATGCTGACGGTAAATGCGGAATTTACGATCAATCGTCCAAGGGATGGTTTGCAATTTGTAGGGGTTGAGATTAGCGATCGCCGTTACCCGCACGCCTTCACGATCAATTCTCTGGACCCAATGGGCGGCTGTTGTTTGTTTCCCTGCGTTGAGGATATATCATCAAGATGCACGTGGGATATATCGATACGGTGTCCCCGGACGCTAGGAGATGCGCTGTACCCGAAAGGGCGCCATTCTCAGGTGTTAAATGGTACAGCGAAAGGGTGGAATGCGCCTGTGAGCAAGCCAGGCATATCTTCTGATGACGAGTCGCTAGATATGGTCGTGGCGTGTTCCGGGGATCTTACGGATGAAATTATGGATACTAAGGACCATACAAAGAAGACCGTGTCTTTCTCTTGCGCTAGCCCAGTATCCGCACAACAAATTGGCTTTGCTGTTGGGCCTTTCGAGTATGTAAACCTTTCAGAGTACCGTGAGAGCGACGAAGATGACCAGCTCGGGCGGAATGCCGTCCCTGTTCATGCATTCTGTCTTCCAGGGCGGGCGGACGAAGTCAGGAATACCTGTTTACCAATGGCCAAAGCAATCGACTTTCTCTCTCTCAGTTATGGGTCCTATCCATTTTCCAGCTATAAAATGTGTTTCGTCGATGACCTCCCTTCTTCCGCATCTGCAACGGCTGCATTATCAATCTGCAGTAACCGCATGCTCTTTCCGGAGGACATAATTGACCCGATCTATGAATCTACCAGATGTCTAGTACACTCTTTGGCCTCCCAGTGGATAGGGGTTAGCATTATACCGAAGGACCCAACAGATACCTGGGCGATACTTGGAATTTCTTATTACATCACGGACACATTCATGAAAAAGCTATGCGGAAATAACGAATACAGATATCGGCTGAAGCAGATGTCAGATAAGGTTTGCGACCTTGACATTTCACGGCCCTCTATCTCCGATATGGGTGCGTTGCTGCGATTAGACCCTTCAGAGGTTGATTTTATAGCTTTAAAAGCGCCGCTGGTTCTTTACATTCTGGAGCGGAGGCTATCCAAAGCTAGCGGAAAGGCCACCATCTCCCGAATAATTTCTCGAATTTTTCTAAATGCTAGAATGGGTGACCTTCCCAACGGTGCTCTGGCAACTTCGTTTCTCCAAAGGACCTGCGAGAGATTGGGACATACAAAGCTTGACCCATTTTTCCAACAATGGGTATATGGTGCTGGTTGCCCCCGATTTCTGGCCACCCAGCGGTTCAATAAAAAGAAGCTGGTGGTTGAAATGATGATTCGACAAGTTCAATCCGAACAACCAACAGTCCGAGATCTAGAGAAGCCGACGTTTATGAGAGAAGTTAAAGAGGAGATAAAAAACGTATACGCGGGCCCGGTGCAGCATGTATTTACAGGCTCCATGACCATTCGAATACACGAAGCGGATGGGACACCATATGAACATATCGTTGAAATCAAAGAGGGCGTTACCAAATTCGACATACCGTACAATACTAAATACAAACGCCTCAAACGCAATAAGAGGCAGAAAGAGCGCGCAGCTGCCACTTCTGGTATAGATCCAAATGCAGAACTCCAAGACGATGCCTTGCTATATTGCCTAGGGGATGTGCTACAATCCGAGGAGGAGATTCAAAAATGGAAACTCGTTGAATGGAGTAAAGAAGATGAGGACCGAATGGGCCAGGAGTCATATGAATGGATTCGAATGGATGCCGATTTCGAGTGGATATGTAAAATGTCACTCACAATGCCGGGCTACATGTACCTATCTCAGCTACAACAAGACAGAGACATCGTCGCCCAGCTTGAGGTATTTACCCCTCGCGGTCGTTATTTCCAAGAAACTTGCTAACATTTTTACAGTCAATCCAATACATGGCTGCCCAGCGCGAGCATCCTTTGATATCGACTATTTTTGTACGTACTCTCATGGATCGACGGTATTTCTACGGCATTCGAGCGGCGGCTGCCAGAGCGCTTGTAAAGCATGCCAAAGATGAAGTCGACTGGATTGGTCTATACCATCTGGAAAGCGCATTCCAAGAACTTTTCTGCTTACCCAGCTCACCCATGACTCGCTCCAATGACTTTTCGGACCGGGCGGCTTATATTCTCCAGCTCGCCATACCCCAGGCCATTGCACAAGTTCGAGACAATACTGGCAAGACACCTATGAGGGTGAAACGGTTTCTCTATGATAAATTGAAGTTTAATGATAATTCCAACAATGAGGTATGTCATCACTCTCTCGCCTTGGGCTGCGATACCTGATTACTGATACGATGAGTAGCTTTCGGATTGTTATTATATTACCGCCCTTATGAAATCCATCTGTGAAGCTTTACTTGGGCGAAAGGAAAGCGAATCCGGCAGCGTCGGTATGGATTTTGATGTTGAAAAGGAATTGGAACGCCAAGCAGAACAACAACTCGATCGAGACTGTATTGCTGAGATCGACCGCTATAGACGAATGGACGAATGGACCAGTTCCTTCCAGAACATCTACTCGAGAACTGCAATTGAATGCCAGCGACGGCTCATGCAGGCTAACGTTATTGACTTGAATATTATGCAGTTCCTTCAATATACGAGAGCTGGCGCCTATGAAATGCTTCGTCTCGATGCTTTCAGGATATTGATCGACTTCGACATCTTCCAAAACCCTGAGCTACTCACGTGGTTCATTTATGTGATGTCTGCGGACCAATCGCCGTGGATTCGACATAATTTGCACATCGCCTTCGGTCGAGGACTTGCTCCCATCGCTTTCGGCGAGCGTAGTGTTGAAAAGCAACCAGAACCTGCCAACAATTTAATCATCGAACAGGAATCATCTACCGAAGTCCGCCAAGCTAATCTTGCCCGCAAACAAACAGTTCCCGGCGCGTTAGAAGCGTTGAAACATGAGCTCGAAGGTAACACAACCTTAAAGGAAGCGCTATGGGCGGCGTGCAACTCCCCCGTTGTGGGTTTAGCGGAACTATGCGATTTCGTAGACATTTGCAGTGTCATATACCACCCCATCGATAAAAAGATGGTCGTTCTCAAATATCCTCGGTACTGGAAATTGGAAAATCGTGGACATGTAAGATAATCCCCTCCACCCCGCTAACCAACTCAGTACTGTATGAGCCAAGTTTATCGTTGGACATATGAGAATTAACAAGATTATACAATAGGGTAAACTCCGGTTTTTCAGGGGAGGCCGTTTCCGTACTGCCCTAGTAACAAAAGGAGGCGCCGCCGCTCCTGCTCCGAACGGTGCACTCAAGAGAAAACGCGAGGAAGGCGCTCCTCCTCCGCTCAGTCATAAACTCACCCTCAAAGTCCCGAAACTCTCTTTAACATCATCCCCCGCAAACTCGCAACCTACCCCTCAATCAACCACCATGCCGAAATTGAAACTGAAGTTCAAACCAGCGGGTTCATCAATGTCCCCTCATTAATGTTACGGCCTTCCATTCCTCCTGTTCCGGTTTTCCTTATTTTACTTTTTTATACTGGCTACACATCGCAGGGCTTACTCTGGCAAAACAGTTATTTCCGTTCCGTTGAGGTGTTTGTGATGGATCCTTTTCTTTTTTTCTCCTACTTTTATTTTAATTTTTGAAGGGAAGGCCACAGTTATGAGGAAACATGATATTGGCATCGCTTGGTTGTAAACTGTATGGTATTTCTGGAGAGAGAAATAAAGAAGAAAAGCGAACTAGGGCGATTTATTAAACACAAGCGTACAAGTGTACGTGATGTATATTACTTGCATTTACACCAGCTTAAGAATCATTAATTGACATTTCTTTGACAACCAGCCCATTACTCTGGGCGATCGATCGGGTTTTCATTTGATATGATCTTTTAGTTCAAGATTCAGTTTTTTCATTCCCCCCTCCCAAAATTTCTCGAAACTCCCAGTACAAAGTTGAAACAAAATTTGAAACGTTACTCGGGCATCGCAATATAGGAAGACATTAATCGAGGGTAAAAAAGGAACCACCAGCCCACTTTCTTGCATTCATTAACACGCCAGGATTCTTTTCAGCACATACTGCTGGGTATCATCGATCGCCAATCCGCTCGAGTGCCTATAGGTGGCGAAAAAAAAGGGGTATTATTAGTTATTTGCTTGTCCTGCATTCCCTCGTAAAAAATGCACGATGGGGGGGTTACTAACCTCGAGCATTACAACAGAGTTGCCGCGAATGACCTAATCGACAGAGAAGTGAAACAGGTCAGTGTAGGTCATATTGAAAAGATTTTACTCATAAGAGATTAATATAAACACATACCACCATGCCTAGGCGCACTTTTTCTCCTCCGTTTTTCTCCTCGACTGCGTCGTCCAGGACTATATTCATGAACACCTGCATTATAGTACCGATATTAGATTAACTGGCGTATTTTGTTTGCGACTTCAAATAAAGAGCCATATAGATATCCAAGAAGACCAAAGTAGTCGAAGAAAACGAGGTGTGATGGGAGAACTCGTACATCGTAACCGCGAAGAATTCCAATAACTTTGCGGTTGCCGTTAAGTTGAACGAACAACCGCTTTTCCATATACTAGATTGCAAAGGGAGCGTGTTAGTTTCCATGTTTTGTTGGGAGGTTGGTATCAAGAGGGATACTTTTCTGGACATACCTTCTTCAATTCTGGCTGGGCTTGAGGCATCTTGAGAGAAGTCTGGCTTGTATGTATCTAAAGTCCGCTCAGACTGATGCGGTTTGCGAGCTCTGAGAAGGTTGAAGCGGCGCGGGTGCAGGAGTATGGCCGGAACAACAATTTGCCGAATGCTGCTCCACTGATATCAGAGCTTGTATGTAGCTTGGACAATGGCGGAATCGCCAACGAAGTGGGCTTCTTTCTCGAATAACTACGTTTTATTTTGGATTTGCCTGGGTTTTGCCTTATTGGCAGGAGAAAATATGAGCTCTCTCTTTACTAATCGTCGTAAGGCTCGCAAAGTTGGCACGGCGGAAGAAGACGACACGCAAGATGGCAGCGAGCAAGGTAGGTTCTACTCTTAATATCGCTTATATTATAAGATGCGCGCCGAGGGGAGCTATAGACTGATGTTAAGAAGATCCAGTGCCAGTCGTCCGGAGACCGAACACAAAACCGAAACAAAAATCAAAATTGCGTCTCTCGTTTGGACCCGGAGCAACTTCTATGGCCGATGATGATGAGGAGATGGACGAAGGCGAAGTTATCACTCCTAAGCGGATTGGAGCTAGGAAACACATTAAAGAAAAAAGCGGATTACAGCGGGCATGGGCACCGTCAGGGCCGTCTGAGAATATACCTCTTCGGGCAAGTCAAGAGGAAGATCGCCCAACTTATAATAAGGAATACTTGAAGGAACTCCGTAATTCCACCCCATCCACCCCAAAGCAGTCGGGGTCGATACCCTCGAGTGAGGACGAAATAGAAAAGCAGCTAGATATCTCCGCAAAGTTTGGAGAAATTGTACAGGTGTCCGGCCCGTCCATCATCCCTACTGATGCGGAGATACGCGAAAAGAAAGAGAGGCGCGCCCGCCTTGCCATGGAACAAAGCCATAATAACGAACAAGATTTTATCTCTCTAGATGATGCAGGGGATGACGATTGGTCATTGTCACGAAAGGAGGAGAAAGTAGAAACGAGACTTGTTCGGGACGATGAGGATTTCGCGGAAGGGTTCGATGCATACGTGGAGGATGGGAAAATAGCCATAGGCAGGAAACAAGAACGTGAACAGCAGAGACGAGAGCGGGCGGAGATGAAAGAACTGATTGACGAGGCCCAAGAGTCTTCCGAGGCGGACGATTCTGAGGCGGAACGCAAAGCAGCCTATGAAGCTGCTCAAACTCGCGCGGGAATGGACGGTCTACGACGCGCTCAAGAAAACCTTCTTGCACGACCAAAAACGCCACCTAAAATAACACCTCTTCCTCGCCTTGCGGACAATTTGGCCCGTCTCAGGATCTCCCTCAGCACCATGGAGAACTCAAAGGTACAGCTTGTCCTGAGGATGGAGGAGCTCCGGAAGGAGAAAATTGAGATATCTACCAGAGAGGTGGAAATCCAAACATTGTTGAAGGAAGCCGGGGCAAATTATGAGAGACTCAAAGCAGAGGCAGGGCTCAATCCGGATGATAAAAACCTCCTGTCAGGGACTAATGTCCAGGGCGACCGTGGGCTGGAAAACCTAGGAGAACGCTCTGAACCACCGTCTGAAGATGGGGTTTCAGACTGACTGAAGCACAAAAGAACGGTCAATTGCGCGAATGCGATTCCCCCTTGACCTTGTCCGTTGCTCTTGCTATAGCAGCGATCAAAGAATTATATGACACATAGATACGAAATTCGCGCCTTCCCACGCACTGGACGAACCGCGTTTTCAGACCTCTTAGAAATGTCATAATGCATTGTAAGATATTCAACCTTGAGGATTTCGTTCGACCTTCACTGTTATTTGAGGGCATCATGATGGCTCGCCCACTATTTCTATCATTCAGTCGCGACGCTCTATCCGCCAACTTGCCCACAAGAAAAAGGTAGGCTCCGCCTGTTGATGCAAGTTAAGACGTAATAGCTTGTTAACCCGTTTATTAGCAAGCGACGTCGCTGCGTTCCTTGGATTTCATCGCCTCTTGACAAGACGGATGAAGAGCAGCCACGTCTTAGCCATCATGCCGATTCAACTCCCATTGAATTGTTCTTCGACCTTTTCTTCGTCGCAAATCTGTCTACATTCACTGCCACCCATGAAATAAATAATCTAGAAGGTTAGGACTGTCGTTTCAAATGAAGGAATCAGAGGAAAGGAGCTGATACTAGTTTTAAAATAGCGTTGTGGTCCTACGTTGGCTTCCTCAGCATCATCTGGTTTACGTGGCTTCAGGTGGCCCTGTTCGACATTCGCTTTGCGCAGGATTCCATATTTGAGAGGATTTGCAAAGCTCTGCAGCTTGCGACTATGGTTGGGTTTGCTTCCACTGGTTCCGGCTTCGCCACGCAAGTCAGCGATGAGAACGTCTGGGCATTTCGTTCGTTGAGCATCCTTCTTGCCTGCAGCCGCCTGTTATTAAGTGTCGAGTATTCAATAGCCGCAATATTTTTATACCGTGCTATGGAACTGGCTTCGAAAAGGTTACTGTTGATAGTTGTGGTTTTTATCGGAACGGGCGTTATCTACACCGGGGTGAGTGTGCCACGAACATCTCCTCCGTAAGAACACAACGTTAACGTATTGTTTAGCTCTACTTCGTGATAAATAATAACACGGACACCAGAGGAGAATATGTGTGGACTTCTTGGTTAGTGATATTCGCTATTGAAACGCTAGTTATTATGTCAGTTTCGAGTCGGACACCGGGGATTGGCTTCGAAGATACCCATCTCAACGTTCGAATGGGGCTTCTGACTCTTATAATTATTGGGGAAGGCGTTATCTCCGTAACCAGGATCGTCAACCAGACAGTTGGTTATTCTGGCTGGACAAGGTGGCCTTTCGTTCATATACTTGGTGTGACTACTGGAGTGGTAAGTTTTTTCCCTAACAGAGGTAGGCGAACATTGTGGTTAATATGTCCATTAGTACCTTTTATGGCAATCATACTTCGATATTTCGCCTCGTATGAAATACGGACCTACCAACCAACAGATATGGACGCAGCTACACTTCCCTTTTCATGTTATGCTTGTCCTTCTCTCAGAGGGATCCCAAATTCTGGCCCTGACCTTAGATATATCCCTCAAACTCAAATACTTAAGCAATACCATCTCATTTGCGTGTGAGCCGCCAATCCCGGACCCGCGCTTTGTTATCGACCTGCTCAACAGCACAATCATGGACATGGACATTGACTATACTGGTGCTCCTGTAGAGCAGCGTTGTATACAATCTATCTTGCAGGCTCTTCAAGATAGCCCCCGACTGTGTCCGTCGATTAATGGCCCAGGGTCTCTCACACTTCAACGCTCCCATGACCTGATGGGAAATGTGACGGCGAGTCTTTTCTCAAGCATGGGGATAACAACACCAGTGGGCGTTGCAGAGAGCGAGAAATTGTTGATGCTGTACTTACGGTTGCTAGGATTTGTGTACATATACTATTTTGTTGTCGCGTCCTTTGCCATGTTCATACTCGCCGCTTTTGTTTTCCTTACACAGCGCCATACTGGGAAGATTTACGCATGGGTGGCTATCACAACGCGTATTCTGCTTGGCATTATCCTGCTAGGCATGATCACAATGGTGGCGAATTTCCGCCTACTCTACAGTTTTATGACAAACCCGCTAATTATTTTTACGTTTACGCTGGCATTGCTCGTAGGTGAGTTACTCATCCATCTCATCCTGCACGGATATCCCTGCTCCTCGCTTTCTCTGGTAACAGGACTTGTACGACGGAAGCTAATATTCTTGATATGATTCACAGCACTGTTGGTTGACCGAGTGTTGGATTCGATTGCACTGAAAATGGGAAAGCCGAGCAATGATGGAGAAATAACCGGGATGGACCCATACGTCGTGTTCCAGCTTAGTACTATGACGACTGCTATTTCTAATGACAGTTCTCTTCATTGTTGACTCGGATCTGCTGGGGATTGGTGTATGATTTCCTAGAGAAATTAATAATGCCATTTCCTTTAGACAGGTATTTGTGTTCCATGGGGCTCGATCGTTGTTCATTCGAGCCGTACAGCTGGTATGAATGCTTTTGGATACATCTATATACATTTTTTCATCAAATTAAGATGGTCACACGCCACATTGTGATTTTATCTTATTGCCAGTTAGTTACAAAGCATTATCGGATTGGCATACTGAAGACCACAGCCCAACGAACTCCAACCCAACCACACACCCGCTGGAGGGCGAAAGGGTTGCGGTAAGAAGTACAGGAATGATTGTACAGGTAAATGACTCTTTCTTAAGCCACAACTGCAACTAATCACAACCTCGACTTCCCCTCCGCAGCCCTGAGTGCTGTACTATCAACCCTCCTCCCCTCATCGTCCTGCTCCGCAACTTCCAACACGGGAAATTTGGCGGGCATAATTCGTCTCGGGTTCGAACTTGGCACGACGTTATATTTAGAAAAATCCGATACGTTGCAGTATTCTCGTAGGAAATCTTCGTCTAGAGTCAGGAGGCCGTTTACGGCAGGCGCAGGAGCGTGGAGTATCGCCAGAATGGCGGCAGAGAATATCGTCTTTGGTTATTTTGTTTTAGTGGGGGGTGTGGGAATTAGTTCCTATTGCTTTCTTTTTGGGGGTTCATAGGGAAGATATCAAGAGTGTCTTACGGGTTTTCGTAAATCATTTGCGAGTGAGGGTTCTTTGTCTGTGGATCTTTTTGTTGCAGCAGATTCGATAGACTAGTTTTTGGGTTAGTGTTTAGGTCCCAGGCCAGCGCATTTCGAGATTCCCGAACGAGAGCAAAGAGTAGAAGTAGGAAATAGCAAAAAGGCTGGATAGCGCTGGCTGATGCCGCGAACATACCACAGCAGGCCATATGCTAGTGATGGCCATATCCTTGCGTCCCTGACGGACAAAATCCATTGCCAACCCCTTCGTTAAAACACTCATTGCGACCTTGCCTAAACAGATATAATAAAATCCATCCGTTAATACCAAATTGATTCAATGCATAAAATAAACTTACCCATAGCATACGCCGTTTTCCCTCTGAAAAACCTCGAATAAATCGGAGGCGACACAACAACAATTCTGCCCTTCCACCCATTCTTCCCAAAATAAGGCAATGCGGCCTGCACGCTCGCATACAGTCCCTCTGGGTTAACTTGCTGCATCAATTTGAACCGTTTAACGGCCGTATTCTCAACGGGTGACCACCATATCGCCCCGGAGTTGTAAACCAAAACATCCAATTTACCGTATGTCTCAACGGTCTCCTGGACGAGACGGTTAATGGCGTCGACATCTCTGGTGTCCACTGCAAGTGCGATGGCGTCACCGCCCGCTTCCCGGATCTCCCGTTCTACCGTGTTGATGGTTGATTGCGTGGAGTTAGGGTCAGGCGGGAAAGGGGTGGTTTTGCTGGCGTCTGATATTGTTTTGGCAGATACGACCACTGTTTGGTGGTTTAGTTAGTAAGTCGGGTGTTTGATAATGGGTATGATATATCTAAATATTATTTTTCTTGTCAATATCGACTCGGGGAACAGAGCTGTACGAACCGGCATAGCCGTCCTTTGCCAGATCTATAGCGATTTGCCGTCCAATTCCGCGAGAGGCTCCAATCACCAATGCTACTGGTTTGGTAGTCGTCATATTTGTAAAATATTAATAAAATAGTACTTTATCAGGTGTAGAATTATTAAAATGCGACGAGTAAGGCGGGACGAGATGTATGATAAATGCGGACAGAAGAGGCGAGAATATCTACGTTTTTCAAGTACGTCAAATGGATAGTTCACGTTTCCTTTGCGCTTGTAATGTCATCTGTACATCAAGTGAGCTGAAGAGGATTTAGAGATATTATCAATATCTTAATACCGGTTGTGCCTAGTGTGAATTGCCAGGTGTATAAGAATCTATATCGAGTGACCAGCAAAAATTCCCGCTCCGACCTAGTTCATTGACTGTTTCGGCCCGGGCAAATCAAAAACACCGAGAGCACTGAACCTCGGCATCTTCCCCATGATTTGATTTGACACTCCAACATGCGAAATATCCTTCATGGTTAAATAAAATGATAGCTCTTATGCAGCTACAGATGCAAGATAAATACCTGTGATCCCTCATCCCTTCATTAATTTATATATATATTACCATACAGTTAATATCTATCTCTCGTGGTTGCAATATTATCAAAGAACAGTTTCATTCGAATCCTCGCAACAGCAAGCTTCGTCTCGCACCATGAGCGGAAAGATAGAAGCATATCTCGACTGCCGTAAGCCCTCTGCTTCTTTATTGGCACGGGGTGCACTCACGCTGACAATGTAATTATAATGATAGCCTCGCCCTACTCTTACTTCGCTTTCCAGCACCTGCTCAAGAACCGTGAGGTGCTAGCATCGTATGGCATCGAGGTCGAGTACGTATTCTCTATAAGCAATGAGAGGCAATTTGCTTAATACTTATTTATTGATTTATCTGTATTTAGCATAATCCCCATCTTCCTAGGAGGAATAAATGCCGGTTCAGGTATGCACAAATCCATTTGTTTTGTTTGCGACCATAATGAAACCATTAGCAGCTAACAATATCTCCAAGGCAATACACCTCCCTGGACAAACCCTGTCAAGGCAAAATACGGCCGATATGATCGTCAACGAGCCTCCAACTATTTCAAAGTCAAAGACATGACTCCTCCCCCTTTCTTTCCTCCCCTCACAGTTCTGGTAACTCATCACACAATCACCTCTCTTATCACAACACCCCTTACTAACACCTCCCGCCAGCCCCAACGTGTAGCCAACTATCTAAAAACCAACTACCCCCGTGCCCGTTTCGAGAAAACTTTTCTCCTATACTGGACCTACATGTTCTACCGGCACATCGACCTTAGCAAGCCTGAAAACATGATCGCCCTACTACGCGAGGAGAAATACACTGACGCGGAAATCAAAACCATCATGACAGGCGCACAGAGTCCCAAGGGGAAACTGGCGCTGACGGAGCAGACGAAGGAGGCGTTGGATCGGGGTGCATTTGGGGCGCCGTGGTTTTGGGTGACGAATGCGCAGGGGAAGGCAGAACCATTTTTTGGCAGTGATCGGTTTCATTTTATGTGGCAGTTCTTGGGGGTGCCATTTCAGGATGTAGAGATTCTGGAAAAGGGTGCGAAATTGTGAGGGGTTTTATGTAGATGGCCGAAATTAGGTATATATGTATAAATATAATATACAATGATGGTCGAAAAGACCATTTTACCAACAGCAATGTATAGTGCCGTGTGTATTCGTTATCACATCAACTTCGTTGTGCTGACATACCTCTTATGGTGGAATTTTGCTAAAAGGGTTTAATTTTTCATTCATTTCATTGCTTCGCTGTGCCATCCTCATCTAGAACAACAGAAACTCGTAGCACATCGGGTATACCCCAGCATAGTAACAGCGCTTTTGATACCGTTAGAGGTCTTCGACACATAAGCATTCATAACTTAAGAAATCCATTATCGTCGAAAAATCAACCGTTCCCTTTATGCCCCTTCATCCCCTTTCCCAGGGAAAACTCTTTCCTCATCGCCGCCTCCGCCGCAGCCGCCCTGCCACGCATACCCCCACGCCCGCCATCCGCTTCAACCACAGCAGGAGGAACCTCCAACCCCGCATGCAAAATATTTATCCGCAGCAGCTGTATATGTG
This sequence comes from Emergomyces orientalis, assembly GCA_002110485.1. NCBI lineage: Eukaryota > Fungi > Ascomycota > Eurotiomycetes > Onygenales > Ajellomycetaceae > Emergomyces > Emergomyces orientalis. Next base: position 3,881,937 of record MOWL01000067.1, read on the forward strand.
CCGTGTCAACATACTCCTTAGCATTCTGGATCGCAGCCATCTGCACATTTTCCCTCGTATCCGTCTGCGTTGTGACAAGTACCCCCTTCTCTATGTCAATGCGCGCATCTAGCGTCCCCTTCTGGATCAAATCGAGCAGCTCAGCGATAAACGGCGACTTCATATCGATGGCACCGCCGTTGGTTCTGATCGTTGTCGTTTGGTCTGGCGAGAATACCTTAACCATCGCATCGAGCGTCACGCGGCTGTAAGGGATGATGTATTGCTGCATGGCCTTGGTGCGGATGCGGGAGTAGAGGACTGGAACGTGTTTCTGGAGATGAATGTCGAGGAGGTAGTCGGCACGGTAGGCGTCGAGGATATCCAAACAGAGGCGGAATTTTGAGGCACAGAAGAAAGAGATTGCACGGCGGATATGCGGTTCCAACTCGAGGAAGTTGCGGAAGGATTTGTTTTCCAGGACATGGGTGTGCAGGTCGGCACGATCCATGGAGGCGAGGGCGCAGAGACCACCGTATACCGCGATGTCGTTGGCGGATATTACCGCTTTGTAGTCGTCTACTATGCTCGGGTCTGTGGCTAGGAAATTTATCGCCGCTGCGTGGTACGTGGATGACGCGAGCTGGGATAGGCCTAGCGAAGCGAACATTTTGGCTTTGTTTTTTGCTTCGTCTTCGGGCTTGAATTGCAGATTGCGGAGACGTTGGACGCTAGATTGGACGCCCAGCCAATCACCGCGGTCAATTGCAACGTTGATGTTTTTGAAAAGCATAGATGCGATGTGGGAAGTGGTTGTGCAGTATTCTCTCATTCGAGAGTAGGCTTTGGAGGCGGATGGGAGATCTCCAATGAGGTGATAATGGTGGCCCAGATCTTCATTGCCCATCTAAAATAAATAAACAAAAAAAATTGTCTCAGAAGGTGTTGATCTTGGCTATAGCAGGCGACAAGATTCACTCACCCGAATGCTCTCCTTAATCAAGTTATTTTTATATCCTTTGAGCTCATGCTCCAACCGATCTGTCTCAGCCTTCACTACTTTTGATGTATGATCAACCCATGCAGTATCCAGCTTAGCTTCTGGATCCTGGGGAGCAATGTGAGCCAAGGCTTCAACGGCTCTGGTATAAGAATCCACATCCTTCCCACTTTTCGCCTCTGCAACTGCCATCTTCAAAGCCTCAACTGATAGAACCGTCGAGCAGGTTCCGATCAGATAGAGTCTAGCAAGCTTCGTTCTCCCTGTAGGTACAACAGAACTCAGCAAAAAACACACCAAAATATCCCAGATCACAGGACAAACATACCCGTATAATTGCTAATATATGACTCAAGATCAAATTTTGGCGGTTCTGGCACAAGAATCCGTTTAGCCACCAATTCATCGATCCACTATCATCTCAAAACGCAAAACCTCCAAATGAATCTGCGCCCACCATCGCTCACTCATCCCTATACAACGTCTCCAACAAACCAGGAAAACAACATACCGTCGATCCTAACACCTTTCCTCCTACCACCCTTCTCACCACCATTACCGTTTCCACTACCACTACCATTCCCAAGTCCAATACTCATCTCCACATCCGCACCTGCTGCATACAGGGCCGGACTAGCAAATGGGTCCATATAGCCGCAAACGGACGCGAAAGAAAAAGAAAAGTAAAATAAAGAGGAGGGGAGGGAGGGATCGTCGACAAACTAAATGAATACCAGGCAAGACGGCTTTTTAACCCAGCAGGCTAGAATTAAGAATCCGGGGCAAGCAAATGCACAGGTGTGTCGTGTATGTTGTTTCAGTAGAATGATGGCTGGACCTGATATCTCCCCCTGCGTGATCTCTCGAATAACCCCCGGGGTTTGAAAGTCCGCGTGGCGCCCCAGTTGGATATAAGCTGAGTTTTGTTCGCCCAATGCAAAATTATCGAGCGGATGGTTTGATCTGCTTTTTGATCTCTGTAAGCCCACCCTCCGCTTTTCCTAGCTTTCCCAGCTATCTCCCCTAGGTGCCTATAGGTAAGCCCAGCGTTCTATTTACTTTTGGGGTTCCGCGCCCGCTCTGAAAGCAGCCAAAGTTTCTTATTCGTTTCGGCTCGTTAGATGTCGTTTTGCCAGGTCTCAATGACAGAGAACAGGTAACCCTTTTTTTCTTCGGTATTCGTTATATTGGTCAGAGAATTGGGGCGATAAATAATGCAAGCAAACGGTGGGGTTGTTTACAGCTGTAGGCCCTATTTGCAGGCAACAGTTTCGAGGTTAGTTATAAGTTCAATAAGTCTACAAGTATGACGCATCTGGGGGTACTCACAGACTCGCGGGGACAGGAAGAGTAAAATAAGGGTGCAGTCAATTGCACAAGAGGTGATCAAACTGTCCCCGTTGGATGTACTTTGTCTCTCGTCAAATGCGGTTGCGGGGAGTTGTGCCTGGGCAGGATGGTCAAGGTTATCGCGGTTATCGTTGAATCACGTGGTGTTCACCTCCCTTATGTAATTAAGCAGGAGCTGAGGGAAAAGGGGGGAAACTTCCCTTTGCAGGTGCGTTGTGCTTTTATCGAAACAAATGATTTATCAAACCACCACATATTAAACCGGACTCTTATAGAATTATGTTAATGGATAGCATGCGTAAAATTTATATAGGTATCTAAGCCCAACTGACCCCAATAAAAACGCAAGAGTAGCCTAGGAGGATAGGATGATACACCTTAGAGAATTCGTCACAAGACTTTGGTTTCTTGGGATCGAGGAATACGGGATAGATGTATGTCCTTAGAAAAAACAAGCGGGAAATGGTATAAATGAAAATAAGAACTAAAAAAATAAATAGAATAAAACAGAATAAACGACGAAATAGATCAGTAGCACCCCCTGTGCTAAGTATTCCCCTTGAAGAGAAAAAAACCAACCCCCGTCCCCCCCAGCCGTTCCGTCCATGCAGCATAATGAGACATGATAGGGAAAATGGGATGAGAAAGAGTAAATAAGTATATAGTTCACTAAAATTTGATATCTCACGAAAAATAAGACGTGGCCCAGAAAGAAGAAGAAAAGAGGAGAATGGAGATGGACCAAAGATGGCCAAAAATATAAATATAAACAAAAGGGGACAAGAAAATCAAAACAAACACACGCAATAACATGTGTAAAACTAAAGAAGAAAAAAATAAAGCCCAATATCCTTCATGCCATGTGACCAAAACCCATCTATCACAAACAAACGAAAATAAAAATGGAAAAAGAAAACTAAAAATATATATGGATATATTAATAAAATGAGCCAAGAGCAACTGAGCAACTGGATTGCAAAACCCATTTATCCACCCACCCCAGGTGAGCGGAAAGCAAAATCACGCCCACACTCACTCACGCCATCAACTCATCAATATTCACCTCATCAACCAGCCCACCCTCCGGCATATGCCTCAACAACGGCACCGCTGCAGGGCCCATCAGCCCAACGCCCGCACCACCCATACCACACTCCCCATCCCAGGGGCCTCTCTCCTCCTCCGTAGCCCCATGCACCGCTTCCGCCCGTTTAAGCGTCTCCACATCCAAATCCGTAACATAGGCGTCACGCCCAGGCGTCAACGACGTGTTATCACCGCCGTCATTCGCGCCGCCAAGTAACTTCAGCCGCACTTCAAATTCGTTATCGAGCATCATCTCATCTTTCCAGAGGCGGCGTTGGCCGTCGTAGAGGCAAAGAACGCGCTTTTTCATTTTCATTTTGTTTGTTGGGCAGCCCCAGGATTGGGGGTAGTTGTTGCGGTTGTTTCGGCGGCGGGAGGCGGTTGGGCGGGGTTTTGTTATGCCTGAAGTTGTGATGGTGGAGGAAGGGGGTTTCGAGAGAGTGTTTGAGGAAGTGGAAGGGCTGCTGTTGGTGTTTGCGTGGGTGGTAGATGGGACGGATGGTTTTAAAGAGCCCTTACCGGCGGAGGGGTTTTTGGTGTTCATGTTGTTATTATTAGTGTTGTTGTTTGAAGGGTCGTTAGAGTCATTGTTATCGTCATCATGATCGTCCGTTTGGTTATTGTTCGTTATCACATCGTTCGCCGTGTCGACAAGCATGTGTTTCTCCATAGTTTGTCGCACTGCATCGTCAGAAGCCACCTCCGTCAATCGCTTGAGGTTGATGGCTTCGCTAGGCTCTTCCTGCTGGACGACACGCAGGACACAGTCATCCAAATGCTCATAGAATTCCTGCGCGTTGCTGAACATGGAGGAACACGTCGAGCATTTGCCTGTCGCATCATGACAGTACGTTGCAGCCTTTCGGTTTGACGTGGGAGGCGTCTTCTTGCGGCTATTGGGTGCAGTTTGCTCCACGCCATGCACAGAAGTCAGATGTCGCTTGAACACATCTGCGCGGTTAAAGCTCTTCTCTGCAGCAGAGCCGGAACCGGGGCAGAAACCGCACACCATTGTCCCTTTGTAATGTGTTAATGTGTGTCTATTCTTATCGTATTTGCGACTAAATCCCTTCAGATGGTATTCGCATGTTACGATCGGACATTTTTCTGGTCGCTCTGATTGATGGGTAAGCATATGTGCCTTCAAGTCTTTGAATACCCGCCCACAATCAGGGTGGGGGCAGCGACCCTTCTCCTTTCCCTTTTCTTCGTAGTCGACGCTACCCGCCAGGGGACTGTGTTGCGACCGGCGCGAGATTTCAGAGGATATGGACGATCTCCTTCCAGCGAAGGAGAGCGGCCGAGGGGGAAATCCGGATTGCGTAAGATATGGGGATGGGAGAGCGGATTGGGGGTGTTGTGGATGATGTGGTGTTTGGGATTGGGGTAAAGGTGATGCGGCAGGGGATGCTGAGTTAAAGATAGGTGATCGTGTAAAGGCATAGTGGACTTCCTCTGCGTATGATACCGTTGGTGGTGGGTAACTGCTTTGTTGTGGCATTGGTTGTATCAAAGATGGATCTATTCAAGCCAAGCGAAAAATTAGCCACGATCGCACTTACAAGAGAAGCTCGAAATATCTCAAATATGCAAAATAAATGCAAACGAAACAAAAACAAAAAACACGAAATGTATAACCATCACAGCGTTGGGTATCATAAGGAAATAAAAAAGAAATCAAAACAACAACACTAAAATAAATTTAAAAAACATGCAAAGTAGGCACAGCGCGGGGTATCAAGTAGGAAATCAAAAAACCAACAAGATGACTCGAGCGGCGGCACAAAATTTCCGCTGCTCTGTTTAAAGAAAGAGTTTTCAAATGGCTCTCTATGCCTAGTGCTTGGGGCCTTAGGGCTTCTTTTTGGAGAATGCATGTTGTCTCGATGTTTCTCTCTGGCCTCTGCATTTGACATCTTCCTCGCTCTAAAGGTGGTCATGCCCGAGTCTTGGGTCATAGACCGCTTTCTGCTGGGCATCTCTGGTGAATACATGGCTGGAGAATCGCCACTCAGCGATCGTGCTATCGGGGAGCCCAGCGCACTCCCTTGTCTGCTGCTTCCGCTGCATGAATACTTGCGCGATAATCTTCCTCCTGCCAGAGGGGCGGTACTTGAGGGAGGAGACATGGATTGCATTGGTTGATTTTTGCTAGCCATAGCTGCAACATCTGAGTGTTGCCATGGAAAACGAGGAGAGGAAATTGCACCAAGGTGGCCATCTACTACTGGAGAAGATGCGGATGCAGATACAGAAGAGTTTTTTACATGCTGAGTATTTTGTATAGGCAATTTGGGCACCTGCGAAGGATGGACAGAAGAAAAAATATTTTGGCACTCACCCACAAAGCTATCTGGGAGCTTTTCATGTGCAAACATCATCTCAGCGTCCATTCCGGCACTGACGTATTCCTGCGGGTAGCCATCGCTACCCACGGTGGCAGGTCCTAGTCCTGAAGAACTGTTCATGTCGATCCAGCTATCCTGATATGGAGAACCGATGGTGGACGATGAGGTGCTTGGTAATGAAGGGCCAGATGCGGATGAGCTTGTAGACGCACTGAGCTCGGACGATTGTGCGGTAGCTATGGAGGGAGAAGCGGAAGGTTGATGTGCATAGGAATCGTATTTTTGGTTGTGGTGGTGGTTGTTGTTATTGTTGTAGAGGTGATGGGGAGCTTCAACCAAGAACGAGGGAGTTTCTATGAAAGAAATCGGGCCAACGGGGAACTGGTTGTACGAACCAAGATGGTTGTAGCCGTCGACATTCAGCGACCCAAAAGGATCATGCATTGAGGGATCCATGGAGAGTTGCTGAAGATAGGATTGCTCGTGACGAGAACGCTCCAGCGCTAGCATTGTCGGGCCGTGGGAAAGGAAAAGGCGGAACCACACAACCAGATAGAAAAGGTGTAGAAAGGGGAAAAAACAAAATAACTGGGAACAGAGTTTTTTTCTGGCGTCGTTTCTTGAGCAGATCAAATTGTTTATCAGAAGAATTACGGAACGGGAGCCAATGTCAGCGCAGCATCAGGCGAATAGGTTTTGACTATTTTATATAAAGCGAGTCAGCTGACTAGGACCGGTTCATATCCGAATTGGATCTGAAGCAGAAAAAGAAATCAAAATATTGGAAAGGAAAAAGAAAAGAAACGCGATTATGAACCGCAAATCACCGTACCAGTCAGAAGGATGATTAAAGTCTCTTTTCCCCAAATAATGATAAAATCTTCAGCTTCAGAACAACGGAAGCCCTTTGGTCCTTGCGTGGTGGTGGTTATGTTCGCAGCTGCGCCAAGCATAAAACCACGGAAAGGGGGGTACAACGGGACGGTCCGGTATGGTTAAAATAGGGCGAGACAGTTGGGAGAAGGAGAACCAGTCTTCTTGTTCATACAAAAAAAAAGGGGTGTTCGTGAGCGGGATTGCCCCTGGAGAGCTGAGAAGAAAAAATGGCTGGAGGAAACCGAGTAAACACGAGCACTGGCAAAGGAGTGGACTAGGATAACGGATGCAGCCTGGACTAGAGATTTGGTGGGCGTGCTGGGACTGGGAGGACACAGCCAATGAGATGGCAGAATCGCGGTATGGACAGAGCAAGCCAGACAAAGATAGAGGAGCAAACAAATAGACAGAGACAGACAGATGGAGAGTGTGGCTGTTGTTTTGTTGTTCGATTTTCTCTCTCTCTCTGTGCAATAATGGCTATTGTTTGGTCTGACCTGATCGAGTTGATCGAGTTCGAGAAGATCGCGGTGGCAAATGGCGGGGAAGGCGAGCTCTATTTATTTTTGGGTACGGAGGGTGTTTTTTTTAATTTTATATATATTTTTTCTTTTTTTCTTTTCCGTTTCCCTCTTGACGTTCTTTTGCTTTTAGTGGTAAGTTGAGGGCAGAAGGGAGAGATCCATCAGCACAAACATGAGGGACAGGAGTATGGTATCAGGAAGGAGAAGATAAAAGGGAGAGGAAGGAAGAAAAGAAAACATCGGAGTATTAATAAGAACAGCGACAACGAGCAGTCGAAAAAAAAACGAGGACGACGAAAGGGTGGATGGGGGATAGTTTTATAAAGCCAGACCGCAGAGCCGAGAGGAAGCGGCAGCATTTTGATAAATGGATCTGATTTGTTTGCCCTACAGGGAGAGGAACAAAAGTCAGCGAGGCGCAACAACAATCCACTGCCCACGCTATGCCGCAGCAGTCATAGGCTGGCCACTACGACCCTCCACCACTCTCCACCACCCTACTGGACTAGCTACCTGGCGAAGTTAGTGACATTCTGCTCCTTTCATCTGTATCGGCAGTGCGCAGCCACGCTAAGACCCGGGCTGGGATATGCTCGCTGGGCCGCGGCAGTGGATACCGTGGTGGTTTGGTGTGGTATGGCGCTGTGCCCGTGTTCTGTGTCTGTGGTGTGGATGCTGGATGCTGGTACTTTACTAGCGCGGGCTCAGTCCTGGTTAGGCCTTCAGAGTTACATACAAAACATCATACGTACTGAACTAATGAGAACTGCAAAAAAAAGTATATGTTCCTGGAAACGCAAAAATCAAATACGGTACGGCGAGACCCTCCCATTGGGATGTCCGTCCCCAAAGGCACTCGAGGCATATGGGCCCGAGTTCCAAAGGTTGGGTTTAGGGCTTACCTTTTTCCTTTTTCTTTGTAACCTGCTTGTTCATGCTTAAAGATGATTATTCCTCAGTTGTTGTTCGAGCGACCTACCAGTTATTTATGTTTTCGCCTTGTTATTTCTCTGAAGATAGAAAAGGTCCCGAAAAGGAAGTTGTAAATGAGCTGAATCTTACATTTTTATCTCTTTTGAGCTATCATGGATGAGGGATCATGATTCTTCTGGGATCTAAACTCTACACTCAAACCTGCCATTGCTCCGCCAAACTACAATTTACTGTTGACAAATATTCCTTGCAAGGTAGGAAAGGCAGGGCAGTACAGTGCAATAGGTGCAGTACATACACGTACGGAATACAGGCCGGCCATATGGGGGCCAGCAAGGCATGGGACCGCACGTCGCTTCCACTGGTCCCCTGTAGGGGTAACCGATGCAGGGTTAAGAAGGCAGAAGAAGCAAAACAAAGGCATGGTCTTCAATTTCCCCTTGTTGATTACTCAAAAACCATTCAGTAGAGTACGGACATGCAAATAATGGCATGTAATAAACCCCCTCTTGCATATGCACGCATCCCAATCCCATCATCCATGATTCATCGTGACTTGATCCGATCCGCCTCTTCACCGTTCTTCATCATAGGGCAGAATCCAACTTCGACCACCCGATGCGCCCATTGTTGCGGTATGCAAACTTCATGTGACGCATCGCACATTTTCAATTGTTAATCCATTTTTGTATAATGATCTATCCGCGTAAGGCTGAAACTGCACCCCGGACTTATTGAGGACAAAGTTCATATCTGTAACTTCCCACAGACCCTTTTTTTCTTTTTGCGACTCCCCTTCGCTTCCCAGCCCTACGCCGCTGTGCTATGCTACTGCGCAATAGAGGAGGACGGCGGCGAGGGAAACACCAGCCTTAATCGACATGCGTTGTTTGAGTTCATTATTGTCCGATGCTTATAATGGATATTATTACTTCCCCCCCAAAACCCCAAAACCCCAAATTGACGAACATCAGCGATGATAATGAAATTCCAAAAGCCGGTGAAAGGGAAACCCTCTAACTAACAATCTTATTGTTCAAAACTTCCCCCCCCCCCCAAACTCCGAGTTCTAATCTCCCACCTCTAGCACACCCCCCTTCTTCCTTCTGCGACAGTATTTTCCCATCCCGCTTAACAAAGCATCCAAAATTCCTGTGTTTCTAGAGTATGGATGATCATTTATATTTAAGCCTTTTCGATTCACAGGTACCAGAGGTATTTCTATAGCCGAAACCTGGCGGCTTCGACAATCTGAATATTTAACATACCTGTTATCCGGTTTCCGTACGGAGTATTAGGCCTTACATTTTACGCGGAGTTAAATTCAATTTTCAGTAGCACCGACGCCAAAACTCCGTCTCCAATATTAAAATCAATAAATACGTCACGTTATTGGCTTTGTGGATAGATATGTTTATATATAGAACAATGGAAGGAAAGGCAAGTATTTTTTATCTCTTCGCTGTAATAATAAGATGCCAGCATGTCTATCGACAGTTTCCTTCCTCTTTCCCCACCCTCTGTATCCTTCGATCGTCATATAGCTGCACACTACTATACGAATAGAAACAGGAGGGAAAGGCATTAGCAAAGAATATCGCAAACGTAAATAGAAACAAAAAAGCCAGGCAAATAGAGCCAACACACAAATAAGATGTTTATATTAATTATTACCGACCCTCTTCCTCCGGATACCCCCAGGATTGTCCACGAAAGCAAGCCGTGGACATATGCCAACTGGCTGCCAAGGCCCGGCAGCCACCTCTTCTCTGATGCCCAAACCCCCCTTTTCTTCCTTCCCAGTGGTTTGCCGAATGTCACCGTCCCCAAAGGCTAACCAAACGACCAGTAGACCTGACAATCCTACACGAAAACCAAATCCGCCACTCTAACTGGTCAGCCCTATGAATAGCTTCTTGCTTACTACGCTTCGTGCAGAAATAACCCTGAAAAACCCCAAACCCAAACTCAAACCCTAACCCTAACTCTCCGCCCTCCCCTCCCCTCCACTCCCCTTTTTGATTGCCTCCCTCGTCCTCTCTCTTCTTAAAACTGCTTCCACCCTGTTCCCGGCCCGTCACGCAGCAGTTTAGAAGTAAGAAATTAGAATAATGGCCATGTACAGCACCTCGGTACAGGTTGGTTGTACCGGGGGCGGCCTGCCTGCCCAGATGTGATAGTCGTTTGAACTTCCAGCCCTCTGTTATTTTTTTTTTTTTTTTTTGGGCCGCTTATTTATTAAGGGTATGATATGATGATTACTTGGGGAAAACTTTATTTCCCCGCTCCTTCTCTTTCCCGTTCCCCTTCCCCCCCGTTCCCATTTGCTGATTCCTAGACTGTGATTACTATTATTGCTATCCTTTATCACAACAGGAAGAAAGAAGGAGGAAAAGGAGAAATCCAGGGAATAGAACCTCAGCAGTATTGATGCAGGACGGGGCGTAGAACCAGTAGTAATGATTTCTCAACAGTAAGCAGTAGCGGTGCAATATGCGGCCCAAGGTAGACGCGCATCCCTTTTAAATGTTATCATGTCAGATTTATGTTTTAGCATCCAGAAAGTCGGGGGGGGTGGGGGGGATAAGGTTTTCTATCCAGGGAATCTACCTCCTCGTTTACGGGGTGAAAAATAAGGTCGATTCGACGCAAAACTATATCTCAGAGAGGTATTCAGTTAAGGTATTTTACCGAGAGCTATATAAGTACAGTGTGCTGTGATGATATTTTTATTTAAACTTGTTGATCTTTCCCTTTTCTTCGCGCTGCAGCAGCAGCAGCCAGCAGCAACTAATAATAGTAATCGGGGATTTCATGACATGGAGGATCGACCCTTCAGAAGGAAAAAGACCCCTATGAAAAGCAAAAGGAATCGCCAATGCAATAACGGGTAATAAAATAACAAAGAGGTAAAGATCCACCCCTGCCGTGCAGTCATCACTGACTGATCAAAATGCGTACCTTAAAACTTCCTAGGTGGTTTGATACAGGATTACAAACAAAACTACTCCGTAGATAATCCATGGGTCTATCCCTCAAACTTCCCTTCTTCTTGGCCGCCACTGGGAGGCTTTTTTCCTCCCCTCAAATTTTAATTTGCGTTCGGGATTATCGCCTATCTCCCCCTTCCCCCCTGCCATTCCTCGCCGGCTCCCAATAAAGCCGAAAATCCGAACTTTCTAATTCTCTGTTATGAAAATTTTCAAGAATACGACGAAACATTCCTGGTGTGTGGTTTAAGGTTAGGCTAAGAACAACCGCAGTAACCAACACGGGGTTAGGAAAGAAATGTAACCAAAATTGGTATATCATTATTCAAAGGATTTGTTTCAGAACTAACGAGTTCCCTCTTGTTTCCTTGCATTTTCTGCCACCAAAGCATCCACATATCCGGTTATGCGGGTGGTTGATCGGAGGCCGCCCGTTCAGCCCTGCAAGACAAGACACACACACACACATTTACCTGTAACAAACAACCGACGCTGGATGGAGATCGGACAGGAATTGAGCCGTCTGGTGATGTGTACTGTAAGTGTAATATTACCGATGTTGATCTGAAACAGTATGCTAAAACAGATAGTTTGTTTTACAACGGTTGAAAAAGGGGCTTGAAATTGAAAAAAAACAAACATGGAATTACATTACAACAAGCCACAAGGTACCATCCAGGGATGTCGTCATTCGTTTTTGGTCGCTGCTTGCATTACATAACCCAGCCTCCAACGAGACATTTTGTGGCTGTGTGCATGCATGCAGCATTAAAATATTATAATAATTTTTTTTTATGTTTAAAAGAGAAAAAAAAAAAAGGACCAGGTGAGTGAATGGCTAATAATATGTCATTCTATGCAGGAAAAACAATCAGATAAAAGGTGAACTCGAAAATTTGAGTGCATTACTGGCCAGTAGGAATGCGAGAGAGGAATATGCAAAGCCACACACCTACACATCCACACACCCACGCGCACACAGGTTACGAGGTGAATATTTTGGTGTTGTTTCTTTTTTTGTCCATTTCTCGTTCCAAGATAGAGGAGCTCTGGAGATCTCGACATGCAGATCCTCAACGTGTCTCAGTTAACCATACGGAGTACAAGGCCAGGTGGAATCATCGCGCACCAGGAATAGCAAAAATTATTCCCACTTTAAAATTAATTATCTACGCAAATGTACGGGTACAAGGTACATTTTCTCTCTTTTTTTATTTTAAATCTCTGCTACCACTTTACAACTCTTTTGTCACGCCCTATGTTTTGGGGATGCAGAGCAGCCTCGTGACTTGACAAATGAGAAAAGCCAAATGGTATCAATCCACTGAAAATAAGTTCAAGCATGAGCCACACTTTCCACCCAAAGAGGGAGAAATCAAAACTCCACAGATCGCGCTAAAAAATGGCACTGAGATTTTGGAATATCAGGGGTTCTAGCCAGTCTGATTGGGTGCCACACAATGTTTCCTTTGTTAGTAAAACTTTCTCCCCCTGCCCACTGCTTTTGCATTTGCACCGCCTTACGTCTTGTTTCTTGTCTTGTTTCAATTTTTATTTTTATTTTACCAGAATGGTGTGTTCTGTACAGTACATCATGAATTGATCAAACAAAGGAAAACAACAGTTCTTTATCGTCAAATTGTTTTGTATCATGTTCAATAAAAGAACAGAAGCTTCAAGAATAATTCATTTATATCTTCCATGGTCACAGCCATGCATACAATGGCTCATGGTGTTTTCATTCATTGTCGCGGTAGGTTTTCCAGAAAAATCTCACTGACTTATTTCTGCGCCATGTGTGATGTTCCCAACATATGACTAGCCATCCCATACGTCCAGACTCCGTATAAAGTTGATGATCTGGAAGATCATTTTTGAAATTTTGCAGGATATATATATATATATTTTTTCTACGGCGATTAAAACCCATTGAATGTCGATTTAGGCGATGCGGAGTTTACCGACATAATTATTAATTGCCGAAAAGCTCCCCCTTAACTCACGTCTGCCAATGGCTCGAGGCATGCTTTTACGTGCATATATATCTGTGATTTGAGAATACTATTTTCGTTACGTGCGTAGGCAGGAGCCTAGTAAGGCGGATATTCTCTGCTCTGGCAATGATCAACATTCTTTGCCATGTTGTATTCCTAAGAGTGTCTAGTGTCATGAAAATGCCACAGATGCATATTTCAGCACATATGATTCTAAATCTATTGAATTATTCAGTCAATCAATGGATCCAACTTCCAGGCAATTTGCGCCTAATTCATCCCCTAACCTTTTCTTTTCTTTTTCTTTTTCTTTTTTTTTTCTTTCAATTTCGTAGGCTCATATATCTTCCTCTCACAAAGAAGCAGAAATAAGAAATAGAGGACCCAAAAAAAGATTTTCAAGAGACTTTTCTTGATGACGCCGCGAGTATGTGTAACATGCATTGCAAGATTCCAACAAAACACATGGCAAATCATTGCCTCGCATCCAACATTCCTCATTCCTGCCAGATCGAAAACCACGTTTTTTTAAATAATTTTTTTTCCACCCCGTCTCAGCGGGCGTCCCCCCTCGTCCCACGCAAGGGGCTACATTGTACTCCAACATCTAGGTGACAAAGCGCTCCGGGAGAACAAATCGTGAAGGGGGTAAAAAAAAATACGGCCTGGATTGATCGACCAATTTGGAGCATTTGCTATTTAGAGATTCATATCTACGGCGTAGGTATCCGAGCTTGATTTATCAGTGGGGGAGCCGCCACCGTCTGTGATGTTGTCTGGTTCGTGAAGCAAGGGGGCGTCAAATCAATATATATATATATTTTTCAAAATTTTGTTTTTGAAGGAGGGGCGGTCGCTAAGAGGGAGATCCGGGGGGAAATGGCTGAGAAGAACCACGATTGATATTGTGTAATGATGATTTTTCGTTCGTTCCATGGTTCACTTGAACAAGCATAACTACTCACGAGAGTGACCCATTGTCATACCTCCTGACAAATATTTAATGGATAATAGATATATCACTGTCCAAATCTTGAAAGCTGAGGGTGATTCCTCCTGCAACCCCGCATGAGAAGCCGGTATTCGGTTCTTAGTGGTTCAATCCTGATCAACCCGATATCCCCCCTTGCAGGAGTGGGTTTCTTGATGTTGGACCGAGCTTCGTATTCAGGGAAAGAGCACGCTGCTATCGATATCCTCCCATTACCCTATGTATGTGCCTATGTATGTATGTACTGTACTCCGCCGATTCTTTTCGGGGTTCATTTTATACACCCAAGAATGTTCCGATGGCAGCGATTTTGTTGATACGCGCGTATGACTGGGCAATCATCAGTCGATTTCAACCATGGGTCCATAGGGTGATGAGCTCTCAATCCATGCAAAATTACAAATACGAATGGGCTAAAGAGGGGTCCAAGGCAGCTAGCTTATCATGATGCAAGGTCCGAAACAATTTCAAACTTAAACAGATACTTTTCACTGTGTTCAATCTTAAACTTGTATCTTAGAAACAGAAGGAAGGGAAGGGCATGAAAAAAATCTAATAAGCAACTCAACAAGTACGAATGACAATAATAATTATAATAAAAACTTGTACTCCCCGCGCGTGCCGCCATGTGGAGTGGTATAATTACCTCGTGGCGGCGAGAAAACCCTCGCTGCACTGTATGTAAATATGCAGTGAAACCAACCAACTGACCACTTCAACCACTAGATATGACCGCATCTTCTAAGAATTGGTGGCCCCCCCCCCCCCAAATTTCAAGAATGTGCTCCCCGTCGTTCCCTCGGAAGCAACCCGTCCTTGCTTCCGGCAATGCATTTGTTTTCTCCTGGATGATGCTTGTTTATACCGGAGAACCGGAGACAATGAAAAACAGGGCATGAAAACTTTACCAAAATATATCCCTAAGAATGGCCCTTGCAAACAAGTCAAACACAACAGATTACTGGTAGTTAGGGTGATTTTCTGTACGTTTTTGAAAGGTGACCACTCCATACAGAGCTGTGGGTTCAGTCTGGTTTTTATCGAAGTTAAAATGATATCTCCTCCATCACGGGGAAGGGGGGCGTGACCTAGCAATCCCGCCAGGCAAACATCACAAACTCACTTCCCCTGGAGGAGTCAATTAGCTCCTGCTTTCCTAACAAAAGCCTCTGAATAGAAATATATTGAAACACACTCCATCTCAAAACCTGTTGTTTTCATCGCTTTTTTTTCCATTCATGCGGGAAAGAGAGTCGATCAAATCGGAAGCTCAGCCCACCAGCCAATCGCGAGGTAAGTTTTAAAACGTTAGGTAGTTTATCCCACTCTGATCTACCAGATGACAACAGCAAGCTTTTTTGCCCTCTCGACTTTTGGGGAAACGGGCTGCTGCTATGGTGGCATAAAGAAACGTGGCAAGCAAGGAGGTGAATCCTGGAGGATTTTTTTTGCCTCTTTCGCTGGCCCTGAAAGTCCGCTCGCTCTTAACTGGCAACTCAAGAGGGCGAAATCTTGAAATCTTTCGGAGGAAGGCCCATTACTCCGCACATAGTGTGGGTGGAGGATCCTCAAATGACTCGAACCCAGAGGCATGTAAGTTTAAATTGGCCTTATTATTTTATGCGGCTGGGAGATGAGCCCTGACTTTTGATCCCGTGTGATGTCGTTTGATTGAGGGGGCTTTTTCTTAAGAGTAATAATATCAAGTAATAATATCAAGCGTTTTGCTACACGAATAAAAAACCTGAATCGTTTTGCTCCCCGATGCCTAAGATATAACCGGAAGTTAGGGGGCTATTTCTAACCATTATTTAGTTAAGAGCAAGGTGTTTCTAGGGGAGAAGAAACAGACACAAACAGTTAAATCTATTTCCTCGCAGATCACCACCACGCACTAGGACGAATACGGTTTCTGGAGGTTTGACAGGTTTCTTGTCATGGTCCTATTTAAAATGATTTTCCGCGAGCTCTGCCCAATCCGCGTGCAAAGAAGCAAGCGTTTTGGAATGGGGAAACTACACGGGTTCCGGCTTGGGTGTTTCAATCCCCTGTATTATATACCATGAAACTCAATAATACAGGTAAAATGTCATTTTTGCAAGCAATTTTTGTGGAAATCTCGTGTAAAAAATATTTTTCGGTACGCTATATTACTACTAACCTTATTACAGTTCAGCTTGTGTTTTTAAGATTTGCGGCCGTGCCTTAAAATAGCACCCAAATTTGACCAGCATCACTTAACCTAATCGAGATCGCTTCCGTGACCTAAACCAAGATACGGGGCAAGTTTTGATTGTCCATGTACCATACAATAGCCGGAGGCGCCATTGGGTTTGGCGCGGGGGAATAATATTTGCTTTCGAAGGGAAAACGCAGATGACAATATTATTATCGCTTCTCCCCTTTAATATCCTTCAAATAGGAATTCAAGGCATTATTTACTTATCATTATTTATTATACATTTCACGAAATAGTGGACACCCCTGTTAATTATGTTATTAAGACAATGACTAATATTACTTACTGTGGATCATTCCTGCTGTATTTATTAATCAGCGATGGGGCACCAGGGGATGTCGAGAAGCCAATTTTTGACTGGTCAACGCTGTTTGGAAAAGAGGAAGTTCGCAACAACGGGTTGAAATATAAATATCGCCA
The DNA here is from genome assembly GCA_002110485.1 of Emergomyces orientalis. Lineage (NCBI taxonomy): Eukaryota > Fungi > Ascomycota > Eurotiomycetes > Onygenales > Ajellomycetaceae > Emergomyces > Emergomyces orientalis. The sequence continues at coordinate 3,898,667 of MOWL01000067.1, forward strand.
CCTCCACTCTTAACGGGGACAACAAGCTCACTAAAACATACATTCTTGGATCCCCCCCAAAGACCCAGTAATAATATGCCATTGCTTCGTAGATGGCTTTTTCCCACAAGGTCCGTGATCACCGCTGGACGGACTGGATCCATCATGTCTAGTGGCCAGAGTGTGGCATTTTTTCTGTGATAGGAACTTATTTTCTTTTTTTCTTTTTGCCCCCGTTTTGAAATTCCCTTGTCTAGGAAACTTGGGCCAAGATGAAAAACTCTGTCTTAGCCTTTCCGGGGTAAATACTCCTATCAAATCATCGATGGTGAATGGAGTGGAAAGGTAAGTTGATCGACATGCATGTCCTCGTACTGGCCAGCTACTAACAGTTTTTCCAATGTCAAGTATTGCTGTTACTGCTCACCACGAAATGGCCCAATAGTTCGGTGGTCCCGTCGGCCAGGTGGGGTTTTGTGTGGGTGGGAAGCGACGGGAATAACACCATGCTGTCACTAATTGCATACACGCGGAGAGAGCGAGCGAGGGAGAGACACGGGGAGAGAGAAAACGCCCCGCAGTGGTTTGCTTGCTGTTGCAAGGGAAGGCTTTTCCCCTTGGATATCATCCTGATGTGGAAACTCTCTGCACAGGGACTGATTCCCGTCCACTGCGACCGAATCAACATGTGACGGCATGGTATCTTTTTTATTTTTTATTATTTATTTTTCAAAAAAACAATGTAATTATCAATTGCCCTGGTCGCTGGTGGATCTCAATGTTGGACATACACAGAGTACATCGTCATGGTTCGTTATCGTGGGGGATCCAGAACCCACAGCTTGGACCAAAGGAAGAAAAAAAATTATCAATTTTTGCTCCATCTTTCTCGTTTCCCGCCTTTTCACCCTCAACACTCCTGGCTGCACCCTAATACAGTTTAGCGCGGGTTCAGTTTTGGTGAGGACTGACTCTCGCTGATTGGTTGCATCCGCCTGACCGCTCCGTAGCCCTATCGAATTGGGAAGGTAACCCTGCTCCATGGAATCCCTGAAGTGCTTGGGTGGAAGTTGCGCTAAAACAGAAACGCTCAGAAAGATCGAGCGGAGCCGCGCCAAGTGGATACAGGCTAGCAAGGGGATCTTGGGCTTAGTCACTCAGGCAACTTCCTTAGAGTCCTAGCCGCCTCATAGGTCGCCTTTTAGTCGGCTTTGTGTTCCTCTTCTACGGAGTAGTCCGGGCTTGGGACAAAGATCTTCCAAGGCTGGTTTGGGTTCGTGGCGCCGCTAAGGGGCGGTTCTCACGGACGCTCCGGGTCGACATTCCTATGGATTCTGAACGCCAGAAAAAAAACACAGAAATTTGACGTGATGGAAATGATCGGTGTGCTCTGTCCTCGGGGTTCGTGATAATTGTGCGGTGGGACAATGCGTTGGTTAGGCTCAGAATGAAGTGAGTTAACCAAACGAATCCTCATTGGCCAACATAGGGGTGCAGCTTACGGGGGGGTGATGTAGTTATCTGTGCTTCGGCGAAAAATCTCGGGAAAAAGAGACTCGGGACTTGCTTTTTTGGCTGCGCCCAGGCATGACACGGCCCTATCCAGTTTACTGACAATAATAACTCTGCAAAAATGGCTATTCCCGCCAAATTTTTTAGTCCCTTTAGATTTTGATCCTTTATTTAATTCCCGATATACACGGATTGAGAAAAATCCAGGCCCTTTCAGCGTGTCAATAGCCTGATCCACGTTCAATCCTTCGATCCTTCTGGCCCCCAATCGTGATCCCCATCTAGCCTTCTCGATGCTCATAGGGCTGATTGAAGACAGGAAGACATCCACTACCTAGGTAACATGTGAACAACGAATTAAGCATCGAATGTTTCCATAATTTACATCACAGTGCCCATTATTGGTGCAAATGCGGGTATCTCGCATGTAAGCCCAGTAGAATTAGTACGTACCATGCAAGGCTCTCTTGTGAAAACGGCTTCTTCTCCTCCTTGATTGGTAAATACGGCATATGTTATCTGTATACTGGTGAGAAGGGATGAGAATAGCATGACATCAAAGAGTTCCCATATATAAAACCACCCAATTAAACATCTCAAGAACAGATTTGATAAAATGTTTTTTTTGCTGACTTTCGACGCTGGAGGATTCTATGCATTATTACGGAGTACTCGGACAGATATTTTGTTCCAGGACCTCTTGGCCATTGAGCCCTATGCACATACCCCTTTATCCACGAGGGTCGGTCATCGGGCCATGCGGTCCCCCGTAAGGTTGTTATGGTTTTTGTTCCTCTTTCCCCAGATCTGAATATGGCCGTTCCTCTGTCTATCCTCTGTTTGGAGGAGGGTACGATGAACCCCCTTAATGCATATGTCAGGTAAGGTAAGATATAATCTCAAATCCCACCATTACCTTTGACAATCTTTTTTACATTACCCCTGGCGAAATAGAATAAAAACCGTGCTTTAAACACCCCTTTTACGTTGTCGAAAGAGCATTATTATTGCTGCTTATCGCTTATGACCGCTTGAACGCCGTCTAACTCCAGAAGGGAAAAAAAGAAAAGAAAAAAAAATTAAATGAAACAAGCTTCCCAAGCCCAGAGGTCGACCTTCATCTTGGGCTGGCACTACGAAGTACATCGCCGTTTTTCTGCGGGACAGACAGTGATGCCATCGGTAAGTCAAAGTTGAATCAGAAACCGCTTCTTTCTAGGTCCCTGAGCTTTTCGCCCACTTGCTTCAACTGCGCCCTCCCCCCCCCCCCCCCGGGGTCCGTCGCCTTTCGTTGACGCGGCCCCAGCGCGACGGAGATAATCATAACTTCCGAGCCTAATTCCATCTTCTCTCCAGGAATCTGGCCGGGAGGACCAAGAGGAGCGAAAATCAAACGGCGCCACGAGCTCAATAGTCCAGCTGCTAATGGGCGATGTCCTGGAGCTTCCTCATGATAGTTCGAACGCGTAGGGCAAGGAAACCCCCATTAGGCCATAGTCCACCCACCAGTGTCTGATCTTCATCTGAACCGAGGGCTGGTTGTCAGAACGGTTGACTTCGTCCACATGGCACTAAAAGGACATCCAACATTTTTTTTTTTTTAAAAAAAAAAAAGCCACATATCTCTCCTGCTGGCTCCAAGACTTCTCTATCATGGACCTGAGACTATTGATTTGATGGTTAAACACATGGCTTGGACTGATCCTTATTTGATCTTAGAATATTTTATTTATTTATTTTTTTAGCGCGAGGCAAACTTTCTTTTGGAGAGCGAGCGAAACTTGTTACTCTCCCCTTGAGATAACCCCAGCGGTTGTCAATCGTTAGCTCTGATTTTTGCTTTTTGTGCTTCGCCTTTTTTTTTTCATTTCTTCTTTTTTTTCCTTCTTCAACAACAACCTTTGTACGCCGGGGGAGGTTGATGAGGCGTCGCGAAATACTCCGTAGCTTATGGAAGGTTAGGTTACGGTATATTATTACTCACTCTTTTCTCGCCCATTTTGGAAATGTTCAATTTCCTGGCCCCCAGGACTATGTTTTCCTTGTGGGAAGTTGGAGGCATGGGCTTGGATGTTTTGCTATCTTATATCGTTAGTTCTGGCTAAAACGGTTTACCTGTCAAATTTCTCCACTGCCCCATTCAGGATTTGAGTAACAAGCCTAACTACTAATTTCCACAGACGAAAAATAAGAATGGATACATCCTATTTAAAGAAGGCGGGTGGAAGACGAAAGAAAAAAACAGGGCTTGACACACTTCGCCGAAGTGGAACTGCTCTGTGGTGTAACTGATCCATTTTTGAAGGTTCCATTTTTTTTTTTTTTTAATTCGTGTCCAATGAATGAATACGGATACTTCCCGTGAAGTGTAAGGGCGAAAGCATACATGACAGGGCCAATCATTTTCTGTAATCGTTGATTTTTGCTGAAATCATGAAAGAAATAGAAACCTCCAATTCTCTACCAATTTTATTCTTATCCTTTTCACAATGTCTTTGTTGCGAGGTGTTTAAAGTTTGACATGCACATGAGTTATGAAGGATTATATATTCAGAGATGAAAGTAAAGTATACATACTGCTATTTGTATATCTCGCTCTGGGAGAGGGGGCATCATGTACAGTACATACAGTACACACAGTCATGTGTTAATCATCAAACATAATAGCCCTTGCATTTTGTACAGATTATAGAGTAAGTTCACGTTCTTTCTTCCACTCAATATCTATGTTTGGTACCATGATATGAAGATTTTAAATGCGCATGCACTCTCTGTAAGAGCTCCCTCTTCCACACCCTGAATTGTAGATAAGATATCTCATACCTTTTTTAAATGGGCTGCACAGATATGGCGGAAAGGGATGAGAATTGTTAAGATTAAGATATTTTTTAATGGGTTTGTTCTGTTTTTTTTAATTATTTTACATTGCTTCTCCATTGAAGAAATTAGGTATGTACAAAAGTTGAATTCTGCTCAACCCAATATATCTCACTGACAGGTATAAAATTCAAAGGAGCGACACCAATAGTGTGCAAAATTTCGTGGAATTACATATCTGCACGTAGGTGCCTAGGTAGGCACCGTTTGATGATATATTCTCAGCTACAGGCTCCCAAACAAACTCTTCAAAAGATGCGGTGAAAGGAGCACCAAACACGATTTGGGTGGAAAACTGTTTATTTGAATGTCTTTTAGCGAAACCCCCCTTGGGTTCTCCGGGTCTTCGAATGACGATGTTTATTCCAGGTTTTGGCACCAGCTGCAGGGTATTTCGTAACTTTCTCTCTTCTTTCAAAAAAAAAAAAAAAAAAAAAAAAAGGCCAGCGAACAAAGTGGTCTTGAAGCTCTGGGCTCACATTGGTCTGGGAGTGCAGTGGCTTCACGCTCTGTTCATATCCCAATTCTATGGTCGTACGTCAATATAAAAAGGATATGAACTCTCCTCGCTCCTCTCCCTTATCAGGGCCTTTCCTTTCATTTCATTCCTTATTTGCAATTACTATGTATTGTATTGAATATAGACAAAAAGCCTTATTTCAAATAAGCCAGGACCTAAGTGAAAACCAGAATGACAGACCTCCCTGTTTTTTGCTTCCACTAGTATTAACTTCTGTTGCATGCATCAGATAGCCGATCCACGAATGTCTCATAGGTAGCACAATCACATTTCTGATCCGTCTCCCGCCAATTTCCCCCAAGTAAGGAGGAAGTATGGTAGTGTCAATATGTCGATGGGTAAAGTGTTCTACCCGCACAAAACATTCCTAGGTAATACGTCATAGGGGCAAATTTGTGGGGTATACTGCGCTATCTGCAAAGTGATTAGGTGGTTCGCTGCATTGGATTTATTTTCTTGGGTAGTAATGCAACGCACCGATGTGCGCCTGAAAAGAAATAAAGAAAGAAAGGAGGCACTGGACAATGACACTCTTTTTGTATATGCACCATGCTTATAGTACCCCTATTGCGCTGATGTGAGAAACGCGGGGAGAAAACAGACGGTGAGGCCCATGGGGCGCGGCAAGAAAGCGGGGTGGTTTACGATGTCGTCTCCAACATTATCAACATTGGGTTCCCCTTTCTCATCGAATCACCACCATTTCACCAGGAGAACAAAACGCTTAATTCGTCCAGTAGAGTATCAAAGGATAGGTATTTTCATGCAGTCAATTCATACTTGTGCTTTTCCGCCAATTATTGCTTCTCTTGTATGCCGAACTCGCCGAGCCTTGCCCACCGCCAACACCGCCAACACTGCCACCCCTGATCTGACCCCTCCCCATTCCCTCTCCCCCCCAGTGCCCCAACCTTGTGAAACCGACACACCTCCGAATCACAGTACAACTCTCCCGGTGGCCCGCCAGATCTTGCGGTCTGTCCTTTCTGCCGGTCACCCACACCACCCACACCACCCATCCACGTCCATGCATGCATCTTGCATAGCCGGGCAAACCCTTGTACAACATCTCTCCGCCAAGGGCTGGACTTCAATGGGCCGACTTTTCAGTCCTGCCAAGTTGGATGGTTGGAATACTAAGTTTACTTGCAGGTCGATGTGCAGTAGTTCGTTTGAAGCCGAGAATACAAATGGCGTCACCTTTTTTTTTGATTACCTTTTTTTATTTTGCACGGACATAAACCCCACGTACCTCGGTATTCAAGTATCTGTGTTAAACTTCATAAATGATATCCGTGTTATGGGTATATATCTACTATATACCAGTTGTAATTTGGCTTGGCTTGGCTTGGCTTGGCTTGTTCTAATTTGTTCGTCTTTGCATTCTGAGGTGATGATATGGTAGTATTGCAAGGTATTATTTTCATATGGCTCAGTGTCTACCTACATACAGGCGAGAGGGTAAGGAAAGGGAAGATAGCGGCAAGCTACAGTACATATCTTTAAGGACGGCGTATTATTTATCTATCGGATTTCGCCTCGAATAAAATGTTCAATGACGATGACGATGCAGTTTATGCTTTTACACTTGGGTACAGACACGCGTTTGGCTGGGCGCACATGGCATGTATTGTGCTCTTTGAGCTTTAGACGAAGCGCAGATATGACCCGACGTGAAGGAAAGTTTTGAAACCGCTTGGGGGGCGGGGCAGGGGACAGGGTGTAGGGTGTTGATGTCATTTTCTTATGGCGAATTTTGTGCAATAACAACTTATGTCTTTTGCGTAATGATTTGTTGGGGATTGCATGGGGCAAGGTCCAATACGAAATATTTCGCGCGTTTTGATAACCTCCTAAGCTCGACGATGTTCCTTGCCGTCGGTTTCCCGTCATCGGCATGCCCGTCATCGGGCTCCCCGACGAATTTCTAAAGTAAATCGATCCACCTAGGATACGCGGTAACATACAGTGGCATTTCAGCCCTGTAACTGCAAGTCCATGGACCGAACAACACAAAGGTTTGCAGTTTTGAGATCTCCTTTTGTCTGCCTTACCCTCCACGGAACAGCCGCAAAACGGCCTGGAGACAAATCATGTTGCAAGAATCAAAGGTAGCAACAGATCCATCGAAGTGGCGACGACGAAAAAGAAAATAACAAACAGATAAATAACTTAAACCACCAAAGAAATGAGACAAAGGAATCCGGGAATTATGCCCTGGTAATAGCCTATTCTAGTAGCAGAAGCGGAAATGTTGAGTTAGCGTTTGTTGCCCTTCCTTCCAAGTGAGTGCTTCCCATCTTCCAGCGCCAATGGTCCAAGATAATTCTTCCTGTGAAAGCTCCCATCCGGGTTGGCCAAATACAGAATATTGTACTGAGCCTATCACAGCGTGCAATTGATAATCACTCTATCCCAGAATTTCGGTCCGGGCTGGATCCATGGTAGTAGATTTTTAGCCTGCCATTGACCAATATGCTAGGAATGCCTTGCCTGCATTTTCAAGAGCCAGGTTATCTTGAAAGAAAAAAGGGTGGAAACTAAAGGTACGGCACTGGCTGAGAGTTCTTGCTAGTCGGAATGTCCTTCCAGAACTCCGGATGGAGCTGGGATACTTCACAGGATGTAATGAGATACTTTCCGAACATCTTCACTTCAAGTGGCCAATTGGTGGAAGAGGCCTAATTAACTGCGATTGAAATAAGGGGAGCCAGCGAATAAGCGGAAAAATATTCTGCTGTTAGTTGCGAAATGTCTACGCAGGGTCCGAAGGTGACAAAGGGGTGGTTCGCTTTCAAGCATTTCTTGGCTAATTTCTCTTTCTGGCGCTCCGTTCTAGTCTTTCATCCTGGTCTGACAGTTCTTCCAAAGCTTGGCTACCTCAGTAGGGAGGTGATCATCGAGTCGCTAGGAGATTCTTCGACCCCCGGAACAGGATATTTAGGGGTTCCATGATCGTGGGCAAGAAGAAACGGTGAGACGTGCCCAAATAGAGACGGAAGGTTGATGGAAATTTTAGCGTTGCGATAGGGCTGACCGAATGGGGCCGGCTAGAGGGAGGACAGGCGTAAAGATTGCACCGTAAGGCCAATTCAATGGAAGAAACGAATGCATCCATGGATTATAGTCAGCATGACTAAACGTGTGATTGTCATGGCAGCCTCCTCAACACAATCATCGGGCAAAGTAAATCCACTTTGTCCTGCGATTTGGAAACCCGGGGGGCCCCTGAAGATGGCCAAATGCACCCAAGTGCTTATCTGCCGGAGAAGGATACGCTTGTTTTCTGTAATATACTAATCAAATGGCGGTCAAATTGGGAGGTTGCGGGGATTTTCCTGATCAACAACAATGTTACCTTTTGCCGAACTTATTTCCCTCAAAATTCAATAGTTGGTCGTAGATTGGAAGCGAGCTCCTGGAATGTTGTAGCTCACTGCAGGGAAAATGGATGAGCTGTTCATTTATTTAGGGCTGCGCCAGAAGGTTAAAGCCAACGGTGACTCTAATAGAAAGGGGATATATTTCTTGTGCAGTCATAGGACTATCTATTTTACCCATGATTCCTTTTCAAATTAATCAGGAGCGCCTTCCTAGACACAACGGTGCTCTGGAGCAACTCTGCCGGGCACGAGATCCGACTCGCAGCGGATTTGTGGCTTATTGTTGTTGGGATATTCCCTCCTCTTGATTCCGCGTTTGCAAGGTCCAGCAGCTGATCATTTAAATTTCCTAAGCTCGAAGTCAATGGGCCTGTACTCCCCCATCCTGAGAAAGAACGGTGAAACGATTGTTGAAGGCTGAATGCTAATGGTTACTCTCTGTTAAGGTTAAACATTGAGCTGATGCCTTTCAACCTCCCGTCGTCCAGAAACAGAACTGGGAACTGTGTCCACCATGTCCAAGCCGCGAATAATTTCCAAATATGAGAAGGGGCCGAGGGTGCCGTCCCACGGCGCAAGGGTCCTCCCCATGAATGTCCATACTGAGCACCTTGAGCAGCAGGCTTATGACCGCGGTTGCTGTTTGTAAAAGATGTCCCTAAATATAGAAACACTAGGATGCTGCGGCGGCTGGATATTGGATGCCTCATGATTTGAGCGATGATCATTTAATGGGTATCGCCACCTGAAGATATTCTTAGGTATTCATGAAGTAGGGACAGATGTTTAGCAGGTTGCGTAACAGGTTGATTCCTTGGAGGCCTGTTCGTAAACGAGTAGCTGGCTAAGCCGGTGAAATGTTTAGGGGGCTACCGACGCTGAGAGCCGAGCTAAACATTATATTTCACCTTTTACTTGCCTGGATCAGAGATAAAAATATTTCCCGCGGGTTGGCTTCTTTATCGACCGGATCTGCGTTTTAATCTTCGGAAGATTGTGATTCAGGGTGCTGCCTCGAGCGCGGTTTGACACCCCGACTATATTAGGTATGCTAGTTGTATATAGCTTATTCTGAATTATGAATGGGGGCATCGTTCAACAAGGAGTATGCAAAGGGGAAAATATCCCATACACAATGTAAATAGTGGTTGGTAACACGTCGCAATTCATTGCGTTAACAATCTTTCGGGAGCCTGTTTCGAGTTGGTTGTCGTTTTGCGCGCATACTGCAACAGCAGTCCAAGTTTACCTCCTTCCTTTGCGCAAGATTGAGGGCGTCAAAACACTTGGTTGAAATGCTACAATTCATCTGTTCTAAACAGACGTCTTGAATGTAGAAAGCCACTTGACCGTCCTTGCAAATATTCTCTGCAGATTTGGTGATTAACAAGCAGATAGCAGGGAGTTGACAACGGAATGCCAATGTCAGTTCAAACAACACCACCAATCAATCACTGCTGGCTAGGGGACGGCCCGAGCATGGAGGCTCTCAAAGAAAAGAAAGGATGTAAGGAAAATCAGGTGTCGTACCTGCATCGCTAATCACACCCATTATGGTAGTGTTCGCAGTCCTTGAAATCGGTTTTATCAATCTTTCCAGGTGGAGGATGGCACGCCGGAGTAGGTCGCTTCTGGCGCACTTCGCATGTCCTGACCAACGTCAGGTTAGCTTCCTAGAAACCTAGAGGCTCCCGGAAATGTGCCCTCCACTGTTGCGTGGGTTCAACCTGGTAGCTTCTTGCCAGAGCGGGAGAAGGGAATTAGAAGACGCATGAATTTTGGTAGATCCAAATGGTTTGAAACTGACTGGCAGGCTGTCCCAGCTGTATGCGGAGGGAGGTATGTTCGAACTGGTGTTTCAATAGCATTCCACGCTGGCGAGGTGGTGGCAGCATTGGGGGCCATATATTTGGGAAGTCCCTCTCTATCCAACGCAGGAAGAAAGTTGAGTGGTGAAAACATCGGTGGATGCAATGGATAGTTAAATAAACCATACACTTGGAGCTTTGAATAATCAAATATTGAATTTTGTGCCCAGAGAGGCAAATCTTTACCCAAAACTAGCTGCCACCTTATTCTTTTAATGAGCGCATGGCGGAGAAACTTGGCGGCGACGAGGACCTCAAATGCAATCGATACTACATCCTTTAACTGGGGCTTTTCCTTGGCAGACGTACTCTACCTTCAAAGCACGTCGTTCAGACGACACTCAACCATCAGGACAGCCCAATAGTTCGTTTTCTGAAGACCATGAGTACAAATCAAGATTCTACGGCCCGTAGCACTGGCGCGTGTTCATCATCGACACACGACATGCTTTCAGGAATCACAGAGAACCTTTCAGCACTCGTCTCAAGACGGTTTACCGCAGCCAAGCAGTCTGGGGCTTTGGTCTTCTCCCCAACTCAGGTAACCACAATATCGGCCTCAAATACACCAGTAAGTCATTGTATCCATTCCAGATTCACGGCCAGACTGGACCCAGTGGAAAGCTCGTTAATTGTTGACGCCACACCAGTTCCAACTTAGATACTGTCCCGCACTCGCAAAGAAGCCAACCAATAACCATCCCCAAGATCTAGAGCAAAAATCGTCGACCATAAAGCGGGATCCATTCCACGAACCTCCTGAAGATCTTCTCATCGCTCAGTTTCCGCAGTCTGCACCGTCCCATATATTGGTTCTGAATAAATTCCCCGTGATATCAGACCACTTTATACTTGCGACCAAAGACTATAAGCCGCAGTCCGATTTGCTAGACAAGGAGGACCTCCAAGCAACATTCCAATGCCTGAAAGCATGGCAGAAGCATGAAGGACCTGATGGATCGAAACGACTGTTTGCATTTTTCAACTCCGGGGAACACAGTGGTGCTAGCCAACCCCACAGGCACCTACAATTTTTACCTGTGGAAAGAATGGCCCAGCCCGATGATGGAAGATGGAAGCCATTGATTGATGGGAATTGTCCTTCTTCACCTGGGAACCTCGATCATCGGAGCTTTTCTGACTTGCCATTTGCATGCTATGCCGCCAATCTACCAGCAGAGCCATCCGCTGATGAGCTACATTATTCATACCTTCGACTATACGGAATGGCTGTGAAGGCTGCGCAACAGCCCCCAGACTCTCAATTAAATTCCAGGGACCTGAAGAACCTTAAAATTGACGGGCCGGCCGCTATCAGCTACAATTTAGCCATGACTACATCTCGAATGATGATTTGCCCTCGAAAGAGCGAGTTTGCGTGGTTACCAATAGATCCTAAACATCGAAAAGAAACTTTAGAAGCCGGCTTGGTTAGACTTAACGGCACTATTTTAGCGGGAACATTGATGGTGAAAGCAGCCGCTGAATGGGATGTTCTGAGGAATCAACCTGATATCCTGAAACTTGTGTTAGAAGCAATTGGATTTCCGGACCCAGGTGTCCAGATGTGACACCTGAACAGAACGGTACTAGCCACCCACTCCACGAACACGGCCTGTAATGCATATAAGACGTATGCGAACGCTATATCGTATCAGATTGCAACCGACGACAAGCTAATGACAAATTGAAAAGCTATTTTAAATATTCGTCTAGTCTGTTTACGACCAGCATTACAGGATAGCACCAAATCTCTGACTGCAGTCACTTGGAGCGCAACGTAATGGGGCTGCTGTAGGCTCGGTTGGCATTTTGAACTAATTAAGGTGAATTCCATTTACTCGATTATATATATATTAATGCATTTATGAGGGTACGTGTACTGTTCTCCCTTCCCCAGATATCATATTTGTTTTGAGATTGATTAACCAAACTGATGTTCAGGCCTTAGTATTATAACATCCTGCTGTATCTGCGCCCATTTTTTCTTACAGGTCGCATTGCCGAAATGGTACGATCCACCATTTTTCCAGATATATTCACCCACTTGCTTCCAAGATATTTTGGGAGAGGTGATGTTTTCTCCTGCGACATCGTGTATCGGATTGGCATACTTCCGCACGGCTTCACAAAGTAGTCGCACCTGTGTATGCAGCATATCTGTTAGTGCCACTATTACGTTGTACAATACGCATTGACCGGGGATTTTACTCACATCCTTCTCCTGCCATCCTGGCTTCCTTACCCGCTGCTCCTTTCGTTTGGTTAGCGTTCTAAACCGCCCTCTTAGCGTTGACTCGGCCTCAAAGAAATTTCCCTTTTCTTTGATATCTTTATACGACATTCCTGCACGCTTACACCGGATCAGATATTCGTCTTTTGCGCTGGTCCGCTGGGGACTGATATTTGCTGCTGTCTGGGCTTCGCATGCTTTCGTCTTTCGGGACCTTCCTGGTTCCTTTATAGTTATGTTTGGCTCGAAGGGTTCAACACCAGACAAGTGACCCTGCCATTCGGGCTGCCTGTCATGCCTGGGATTTTGATCGAAATATCCCATCGGCGCGCTCATATCGCGGAAACCTGGGGAATCGAAATTTACCGGCTCGTGAAGCGTGTCCGGAGTAAAGCATGAAGAGAATGAAGAATTTGGGCTGCATTGGTAGCCTAAAGGAGCTGTGTGCAGCTCATTCCAGTCATCCTTTGGGATTGGCAGACTGGTCTGGGTGACCAAAGTTGGAGAAAAATCATTGTGTACGTCATCGGGCCATCGTTGTGGTTGTTGGATGAAGTTTTCTAACCCTTGCCACGGGTTTGCTGCTTCTTCAGTGAAATTTAGAGCATATCCTCTGTTACCCGTTTGTTCTAGCCATTCAGTGGTTGCAGGATAGGTTGATTCGACATTTGTATCAGAGGTGCTTGATATGGCCATACATGTCATTCTATCCAAAGGCTGGCTCCAGCCCGGGTGGATATCTCCCTGTTGATGAAAGCCATCCTCCACATACATGCTCCGAGTCTTTTTATCCCTTACCCAGTTATCGTTGCAATTTTTGAATGTAAGTTTCTGGGCCTGTAGTCTTGAGATATAATGCGAGGCCTCAGTGGTCCCCATAGCCTGGTATGATGAGCCGGTCGGAGTACCTTCAAGGTTGAATCTCATTAGAGATTGCGCTACGGTCGGCATTGTTGAATTACTGCGCTCCTGGCTGTTAGGCGTTATCGTTGCAAGGAAGGAGGGAGAGGGTTGGCTTCCTGGCCCATGATCCGCTAGGCTCGTCCATCCGGTGCTCGTATCCGGAGAGATTATTGGGCGCCTGAGGCCGTCAAAATGAGCTTCAACATTTTCAAGGCCTCTCTGTTGCTGCTGGTTTTGCAGCTGGATGGATCCTCTAGCATCACATTTGCCTTCCGTGAACTTAAAGCCTGTGGATATTGCATAGCTGGAATTCAAGGCTTCAAGGTTGCTGGTCGAGTTTAAGAGTTGCCGGGGATGACCATAGCTTGCTTTCTGTTGGAGGCCTTGTGAGGTCGCCTTTCCACACCGCGCATTGTGTGTCGACGAGAAGTTTGATGTGGAGGATCGTCTGGGTATATTTAGTTTGTCGGGATCAACAGATGTATCTCGGTGAGCCCATCGTCGAGGCAAAGCCATATCTCTACGCCGGCTGTTCGAGCGAAATTGCTATCCCCTTCAGAGCTGGGGCACTGGAACTGATATGCCGCACGCCGATTCTGCTCTTATCCTCTACCGGAGAGGACGAGAGCAGCTTGACCGATCGCAGTCAACTTGGATAATTCTCGAAAGGCTGCTTTGTTGAATAGATTCAACGCGAATCTTGGATAACTTCGAGAGATTGTTGTGGAGCTAGCTAAAATTTCTCGAATGCAGTGTCATGACAAGGATATGCTCAGTGAGAAACTGGTACGAATTCCGAGCAATCACCTGGGTACAATAATTCTTATGTTGGTGTATTAGACATTCAGTTGCGTTTGAACATGAAAATGTTTGATGGACAATGGGACCTTACCTGAAAGCCTTCTCCTTAATTCTCACGCCGACAGCGAGCACGAAAGGCCTTCTTGGTTGCCGTTCGATTCGAGTTGTGTTTGAGTCTCAATTTCCCAGAATGAAATACTGAAAACATTAGCCAAGTGTTGTGGTGGGAATCAGTTCGGACAATGAAGTTGAGAGAAATGGGATTGAATCATCCAGGTGACGGTGACTTCATTAAATGATATTAGATTTGCGGGGTCTATCGAGGAGAACTACAACTATTTTGACCATTAAATCTTTCCTCGCAAGCTTCCTCGCCCTGGCATGTGGCACTTACAGCTGATACGGCCTGACCCAATCTTTTCTGCATTCGAAAAGCGTGGAAAGCCGTTGAGCGCCCATAACCACTGAAGGAACGTCTTCGCGTTGCCATAGAGGTTAAAAGCTGTTTGGAATTGGCCAGGGACAAACAACATCATACCATGGATTTGAGCGCCAAATAAAGGCTATCCCATTCCAAAAAAACAAATTATGGGGGTGAGAACGGGGAAGGTAGCATCAATTGTCAACTAGCATCAGGCTCCTTACATATATCGTTCAAGGCAGCGGCTCCTTGCATATATGCCTATAATCCACCTTTGTTGGCGTTCGATGATAATAAACGCAAGCCATCGCTGCCTGTAACGCTCTTGAATTTTCGAGGAAGATGCCTTCGATATAACCACGTAGGCTGTCATGCTTTTCTAGCAACCGCCCGCTTCTTTTGAAAGTAGCTTCCTCGAATTGGGGTTGCATTGGAATCTGACGCCTCAGTAAAGGTTAAGCTTGGTTTCGAAGAACCGCAAACATGTTCTTCAGGTTCATGGGTAAATCCGGGGCCTCTGATAATACGACTTGTTGTATTTCTGACAAACTTGGCGCTCTGTGATCTGAGCGCCACATGCCGTGTTGATCGTGTTGTCACATCTTTCCACACTCCCTATGCCCCCAGTGGTGGAGTGAAAGCCACGTTTCGGCGAACGCACACCACTTTGTGCAAGGATTTCTTTCCTTCACTCACCCGTACGACATCCAGCAACAGATGCTTCAAGCGCTGGCCTGCGAAGCACTGAAACATCAACTCCTGTGTACAGAGGGCATACACTCACTTTATTTCAGTTGTCTTCACATACCCGGATGTGCCCCAGTGTTTACTCAACGTTCCAGAGCGCCGATCAACCCTCAAATCTTCATTTTCCTTTTCAAGTTTGCTCGTACTTCGTGTGGCTGCACTGATTTATTGACTACCGCCGTTGCCTCAACGTTTTTATTTGTTTTTACTTTTCCTCTGCTTTTTTGCTTTTTATTTTATTTTATTTTCCTTATCATTGCTTTTTCATGCAGCGCGGGCCGCTGAGTGTTGGAATAATGATTAACTTTCGGTTCCCTCTGCGATCTAGATCATTCATTCCTCGCCTCGTGCTCTTCCTGCTCACCAGCCTTATCACCTGGGTCTCCCCCGAAGAATATCACAGGCATACAAATGGTCCGGGACCAAACGTGCCTATTTTTCTTAAACTTCCTTCGTTTTCCACGATATCAAACACGTTTCATTACCAATCATTCCTTGCTCGTAGTCTTCTTATCCATTTTTATTTCTTATATTATACTTGGGGCCGCGGGGGGGGCACGATCTGGAGCCAACGTCAGCCTTAATGTTCTCCAGCGCAGCAGGCAAACTCAACGCATGAACCCCGTCAACGGCCTGTACAAAATTATCTCTGAGAGGCAGGATTTTTGATACATTAAAATTAAACGACTGGCAGAAAGAAAATGAAGGGAAATGACGACCTTACATAAAGCCACTCCTACTTTCTGCCACTTGCCGAACATTTCCTACACTGTCGGCCCCCATCATCACCAATAATACGAGGAGGGCTTGCTTTTTTCGATAAAAAGAAAAGAAGGGAATAATCTGGGGTCATCTAGTGCCCGCCCGTCCTTCGGGCATGCGGCAATGCAACCCCTGGTGCAACATATTGCAGAACACCGTCATGGACGGGACCCTAGTTGCAGCCGTAGAATTTTCGAGAAGGCAGAGACCAAGGGGAACGAATTTCGCGCGTGCTTCGAGAACATCTTTTTCCTTCCTTCCCGCCATTCTTCTCCTCTACTTCGACACTACTTTTTGCTTTTTCTACTGAGAGGGGATAATTCTGCTTGGCTTCACGCAAGGGATTATTTGGGAGTAAAGGGACCCAGCAGAATGAAGTGCCAAGCTCGGATAATATTGCCATTTCTTCGTTCTTGCAGTCCAACTACTATTTTATGTGTTGGACTAATTATCTTATTGTCTCGGTACGCATGAAAACTAGTTTGCCGCCTTTCAATTTTATCGATTCATCTTTTCTCATTCTTGTGTTATCCGGGCGGAACCGCTTTTAGGGCTGTAGCCATCGTGGAAATTTAAGGTCTTCTTTTTGTGTATGCTGTAATCCTGTCTGGGCCTGACAAACTGCAAACCGTTGGGATTTGTGTTCGAGTGTTTCTTGGCAAGGATGATCCCGCATATATATATATTATTGTCTATCTCCATATCAGGTATATCCTGTTCATGTACTGACATAAGACATGCATTCGCATGACATATGGAATTTTCTTTCTTTATTTGATCTACTACACATGTACATGTACAGTACATTACATGTGCTTTTCCTTTCTTCTTGCTTCCTCTGTAAACATATATATATACCCGTTGCAGAAATGCCCAAAATATCACTAGGAAACCCTTCTCAGGGAGAATCTGATTGTCTGGTTTACCCATAGGTCCTACAGTACCTGACCTGACATGAAATCCTCACTCAACCCCAAATATCGCGTACAAAAGAGAAGCTGTCCATAGGGCAAAAGGGAATACCAATGTGTTTCATAATTGGTTTCACTTTAATTTTTATCCCTGCATGTCGCCGTTTATTTATTTACTATCATCTAAGTGTTTCGGAAACAACATGCCAACTTGCTTGGTTCTCTTTCAATTCAATTAAATAAATTAATCGATAGATCATATTAACTTCGGCGATTGAAATACACTAGAAACGAAGGCTTTTTGAAGAATTTATGAACCGCCTACTGGTATGTAGTATCCAAGGTGGAATAATGGGAGTTAATTTTGCGGTTTTCACTGCCGATTTTGCTTTCGTTAGCTTCCTGTTTCATATTTCACTTATTTCGTTTGATTCTTCTTCTTCCGCTTCTTCTTCTTCTTTCTTCTCCTGTCTCTAACATCTTCGAGCAAAACCTAGGAGTGTTCCATTTTTGCTGTATCTCCCGTGAAATAAAGGTTCTGCTCCCGGGAACCCAGTGTACACGGCATGGTAAAGTTTCTTTTTCAGTCTGACTTCCCTCTCCTACACGTTGTTGAAGGCGTTGGAACATACCATTTGATTCAGGTGGTGGAACGAACATAAAACAGCAGCCAAAGTGTAAATGCACAGGGTTTCATTTATCTAAGACCTTTATGTAAACCCATATAAACACATTGCGCAGGTGAGAAAGAATAATGAGAAAATTCAAGTCATAAATCTGACAAGGATGGAAATAGGCCGCTTGCTGTTTAGAAAAACTATTAAAAAAATAGGGAAAATGGAGCTATACACTTTTCCTAGTACCCCAGCTCTGCAACACGCCGATCACAATACCAGCTATCAGAAGCAGCCCGTTGAAGCCAGCAAGGATGTAGAAAGGTGACTTGGGAGAAACTTTATCTGAAAGCAGACCTCCGACTTTTGTGAGGAGCAGAATACCCGCCCCTCCATATAGGGAATACATTCCCGCAACGGAACCCTTGAGGTGGACTAGGTTGTTGGTGTTTGTTGATGATGACAGAGGTTTTGGAAGGAGGGTAGAGCGCTCGTCGGAAACCTGAGATCTGGTGCCTAGGGCGTCTTCTGGGGTTGTTTGGTCGGCTGAATTTGTTCGCCGTCCGTTCGAGTCGTGGTGGTATGAAGTTGTATCTTGGTAATGGTCGGGGCCAAGGACGTGGATACTGAGACCTGCGAGGCTACAGACGATAGACCCAATCTGGCTAATCCCGACCAAGGCCATGGCAACGAATATGGCAGGACTTCCTCCCGGACCACGTATCTGGGGAGTTGGTAGGAGAGTTAGGAAAATATAGCCAACAATTCCAGCCAGAGCGGCGGAAAGAAGGGGGATATTGTGCCGTTTTGATTTTGCTGACAAATAGCCAAAAACTGGTGCAAAACACAAGGCAACGAGTTGCGCAACACCCGTCAATATTGAAGCAACGATGTAGGCTTTGGGACACGACTTTTTGATCTCACCCAAATCGGTCTCAAATATATGGCTCTGGTTATTGGCGCCGTTTTCATCACAGAGGCCAGAATGTCTGTAATGTTGGTTCACATATAGGGGAATAAAGAGGGAAATCCCAACAGTTGAGGCTCGAGCAACAAATCCGCCCAAATAAGCGAGTCCAATTCCTGGCTGTCTAAAGCCAAGAAGGAAGGATGCGTTGAACTGTGATAGGTATGATTTTGGAAATAATGACGATAAAGGCGAACTTGATGTCGTTATGCTAAGAGCTTGTAACTCATCCGATGTATGTGCTCTAGGGGACCTGAATAGCGACCTCCACCCTGTGTACCGATCATCAGGCAGATTTCGTAGGCCAATGAAACAAACCACCGAAACGGTAAGTGAGAGTAGAGCCACTATGTAGTAGCTGAATTTGATTGATTGAGCCGAAGACTGGCCAAATTTTTCAAACCACGCCGGAAGGGGCAGAAAGACTAGCAGCGCAACAACAGCACCAGAGCCCGTAAGCATTCCAACAATGCCAGCTAAATGCGAGGTTGAGCCCCTTTCTGGCTTCTTTTCAATTGCTTCTGAAGCTGGTAACCTCGCCTGATAAAGCACAGGGGTGATCGTCAACTCCGAAGCGTTAGAAGGCCGAGGTGCATGGCCATAGATCCTTTGGGATTCATCCAGTTGAGGAGGTGCGGGCGTCGTTAGTCCAGAGCTCTGATTTGAAAATGCAGAGGTATTATTCAAGGAGCCCTTGCTTGCAGTTATAGCTGGAAGGACAGCCGTTACCATGGTAGTTACTGCTGACCCGCCAAGGCTAAACAGAAGTCTACCTAGTAGGAGTTCTGGGTATACATTTTTCGCTTGAACGAAAAGCGCCAGCGCCAACGCGATAATGAGGTAGCCTACCGTGCATACCTTGACATATATGTCAGAATTGACCGAAACAGTGACCCAAGAGGTACTTCCAACTCACATATCTGACTCCGATCCGATCCGATAGCATCCCCCATACGGGGCAAGCCACTAAAGCCAACAGCTCATCCGCAAAACCAAGCGTACCAACAGCATCGCCTTCACCCGTTGGTAAATTGATTAGGTCTGTGACCACGAAGGATATCGACGAGTTTAAAAAGACGAGGAACGAGATCGAGAAAAGGCAAACGCCCAAAAGGTAGGTTGCCGTCTGCAATTTAGTTGCGGTAAACATCATGTGGGGTGTTGTCGACATTTGTCACAGCCCTAGATGGGGGCCAGTTAGCACGGAAAAATTCAAACAGAGGTGTAAGAGACACCGCGGTATTCCAAGGATATTGGGAATTACCTCAATCATCGTATTTGAAGGGTCAATGTTGTGTGACTGAACCCGCAGCATTCGGAATGTAGGGAGTGGATTTTATAAATTTGATATCAGATCGCGATTGATAATATCATCATAACAACATTGACGTAGCTGGACCCTCGGGCGCAAGTTTGGAGCCTGCCGTTTAGGGTTTAGTACTACACGTGACTAACATAGAACAACTGCTTGCGTTTTATAGGTATCTATTTTGGTGTATAAAAACTTGGGTTTTGAAGGAACTCTAAAATTCCCCTTACTCTCATTTCTGCCATGACAAAGGTAAACCTCACCATCAGCACAAGGTGGCGGGTTCCATGCGGCGAAAAAAAAAAAAAACAATCACGTGACAATGATTAGTCATAGAAGCCACACACAGAGATCTGATTGGTTCATGCCGTTCCCCAGCTCCCCCCCCCAAGCGCGGCTCCCTATCTCCATACATTAACAACGTACATTGATGATCATGCTAGCTGGCATGAAAGTCCGTCAATATCTCGCGCGACCATTTTCAAATCAACCAGCTGTGGGCAAACAGAACTCCCCTACCCTGGTCTTTTTTTTAATTTATATATTTATATATTCTAACTATGTTTTCATAAGTCAACTGTTTTTCTTGATTCCCTTTTCTTTTTCTTAGATACAAGCCTCAGTCGGGCTCACAGCGAGCTGGGTCAGCCGTCATGAGGTTGGCAGCTTATGCTGGGGTATGATACATGATATTTCTATTCCCATGAAAGTCTATACGAAGTCGATTCTAACTATCTCCTAGGTCTCGACGGCCCTGGCTGCTGGCGTGATCCTTAAGGCCTTGCACCAGAGAGCAAACTTTTATTCCGCCTGCGTCTATCTTTCTCAGAGCAATGCGAACCTCATGGTATGTGTACGATTGTTGGAATTAATGCTTAATGTGGGTAAAACGACTAACAACAACTGAAATTTTAGATTCTAACGAATTTCTGCCTCTTGGTCGTCGGATTCGTGCTATATGGCCTCCAGAGATTGCTATATGGACCCCTCCGCCCCATCGAAACGGAGCAGCTATATGAGAAAGCTTGGTTTGCGGTGACGGAAACATGTCTCGCGATGACCATATTTCGTGGCGAAATGGGAGCCTGGTTTTTGGTCATGTTCGTCTGCCTACTTGTGGGCAAGGTTTGGGGATGGATTGGAGAGGGTCGAGTGGAAATACTTGAACAGCAACCGCCGCAAAACCCCCGCCTTTTCCATACGCGACTGGCATTTTCCCTGATTTTGGCCGTGTCATTCAACACACTTATGCTCGAATATGCCGTGAAAACCGTGCTTCACCAGGCTCGACCGGACATGATGGTGATGTTTGGATTTGAGTTTGCCATCCTATCAATCCTGTCGACCTCGACTGCGGCGAGATACGCTATCTCCCTCTGGGAGATTTACATTACCAGACAACAAAGACACGCGAAGATGGAGGAACGAAGAGCGGAAATTAGAGCCGCGAGAGCGGAAGCTATCCAGCAACAGTCGAGTTCTGGATCGGAGGAACCTCCAAATACTTTACCAGATGAGGATGATATTGATGAAATGGAGCTCGATGTTCCAGGTTGGGAGGAAAAGGGACGATGGGTATTTTATGTCGATCTCGTGACTGGTGAGTATAACATGAGCATTTCTGTCTGCTCCCCCGCTCTTGCGCGAGCTGACCAAAAGTGTAGACTTTCTAAAACTTATTGTCTATATGGCCTTCTTCGCGATCCTGTTCTCACGCTACGGATTACCAATCCATATTCTCCGAGATGTTGTGCTTACAATGAGGTCATTTGGAAAACGAGTTGTTGACTTCCTTCGTTATCGCAATGCTACAAGGGATATGCATCAACGCTATCCGGACGCAACTGCGGAGGAAATCACAGCAGGAGATGTATGTATCATTTGTCGCGAGGAGATGGAACCTTGGCAACCTGATGCTGCTCCAAATGGGGAAGACGGTCCAGCCAGACCTGCTGGTCCCATTTCGGATCGATTACGACCAAAGAAACTCCCCTGCGGCCATGTGCTCCATTTTGCATGCCTTCGTAGCTGGCTGGAACGCCAACAAATCTGTCCAACCTGCCGACGGCCTGTTGCCTCAGCTGGAATACGTCGGGATTTCGGCGCAGCGCCGGGGGTTGCCCCTGGAGTTCCTGATGGAATGGCTAATGTTGGCGGGGCCCCTCAAGCTCAAGCTGCGGGAGCAAACATGGCTCCAGGGGCGGACAACGGCCAACCTGGAGAAGCTCGACCACGAGCATGGATCCTCAACTTCGGCCCGATTCGCATTGGATTCGGAGCTGGCCGTGGAGACTTATTCCAGAACCTAGCACAACAGATACACAATGGCCAAGCGCCACCTGCTCAGCCGGCAGCCAACCCAAACCACCAACCAGCTGGACCGCAGCAAATTGGTTTCGGATTTGGCTTTGGGCGACCCCTTGTCCAACAACCACTTCCTGTCCAACAAAACCTTCAGCCAACAGCGCCAAACGCCCAATTCAACCTCCAATATACGCAAGCTCAGCTTCATCAAATCGAGCATCAGATTTCCCAAGAATTCAATAACCTACGGACTACGGCTGAACAGCTGCAAGTGGTCCAGTTGTTACAAGCTGAATTAGCCAGACTTCGCGTCGTCCAAGCCAACGCGGCGCACCCGAATACACCAATTATAGCACAACCACAACCACAACCACAACCTGCAGCCGCTCCGGTTATTACTCCTACTGCTATGGCGTCATCACATATTCCCTCCACTGGCAGCCAAAGGCAGTTCACATCTCATCCACAAGTCCCCGCACTTGGTTCGGGGGATAGTCGCCTCCCGGAAGGGCTAAACCTGCCGCAAGGTTGGACATTTTTACCTCTACAGCAGGTTAACCATTCTGGACAACCATACGCTCAAACTTCTACTATCCATTCCACATATCCTCCATTCCCATCACAGCCATCATCATCACCTAACCCCCAATTATTTCCCCAAACATCAAATAGCCTCTCACCTTCCATTACCGAAACAACGAACCGTGGAACTTCACTGAACCACGCACCCTTAAATGTTGAACGGCCTGGCTTGGATTCCGTGTCTCCAAACCCCTCATTCCCACTCCCCTCACCAGGTCACGGATTGCAACCTGAACCGCAACCAACCAGTTCCACAAATGGGCACTCTTCTATAGATCCCGCTCCTTCCCTTCCAGACTGGGCTCCAACAATATCGAACGGGGCAATAAATAAACCTGTAGCTGCTACTGATGATACATCACCAGAGACGGATGGGGAAGAGACTAAGGATGAGGGGCCGGAGCCGTCAGATCAATCGTCGTCTAAAGGCAAATCCCGCGCAGCCACAGTAGAAGATTACATAGAAGATGGTGCTTGATAAGACGCAATTAATAAATACCAGCGTGGAAAACCAAGCAATGAAATACACAGATATAAGTCAATGGTGGAAAGCCAGGGAAAGAAAAAAAGAGAAAAACATGCCAAAATAAATAAAGCTAACGCCTATTATACCTTATTAATTTCTTTCTTTCGCCTTTCATGTATTTACTTCCTTTTTTCCCGCCCGCCTGTTTTCTGGCTTCTTTTAAACGGAAGGATATGTATCATCTGCATTCTACATTTTGAATTGTTTTTATATCCAATCCCTCTTTTGCTTTCGTTCTTTTTTTTTTTTTTTTTTTTGTTTCTTTCATAGCCCTTTTTTCCGTTTTTCTCACTGTCAATTTTAAAGCTCCAAAAAAGATCTCAACAAGATAACCCTGCGGATTGGCACACTCGCTTGGTAGCTTTTGCAGCCGTGTATTTCTAGAGTCTGTTCTTTGTCTACGGAACTTCATGGATGGATGAAGGTGATTTGGGTCTGGTTAAAACTACCCATCTGTCATCATAAAAGGACCTTGACAGTTTTTGGAGATATTCGCCTTATACACCATTTTCATTTCATCCAACTGTTGATTAAAATGTGGTAAAATAATTGTGCAATACTAATATCTTCCTGAATTGGCTCGGATTAACATAAATGGCAGCTGCCCACTGTTTTAACAGCTCAACGCAGCAGAGTTAACAGAACGAGTGCAAAGTGTTAATTCGGAAAAGCTCGTAATGGTTTGGGCCGGGGTCAGCTCGCGGGCTGCGTCGATCTGCTTTTGAACAGGGGAAGGTACTCATCTTACATAGCGTTGTGCGAAATATGTTATGCATTTTATGGCCATGAGTGGCCAAGACATATCTGCATGGCATATCATTTGATCTCTCAAACAATACTAGGAATAGACATGGACTGTCGGATATCAACTTGACAACTGTCCGATATACGACGCCTCTCTATCCCTCTCCTCTCTGTCAAGATTGCATCGCGCGACCTATTTTTCCCTTGATTCGGCCATCATATATCTCCATCCTACCACCTACTTGTGTTTCATTCCATTTTCTTCTTCTCTTTGCCCTAACTCCAAGCACCAAGCTCAAAAGCTGGACCCCAGCCCTAGTCGTCGCCCGCCCCCGGCTGAAGGGGGGGGAGAGATACGCGAACATGCAGCGTGTTAAATTCAGATACGACACAACATACCTGCACCTAACATCTTCCTTGGATTGTGTTTGAAACTAAAGCAGAGGCCGCAAATTTGCGGGACTCGATGCTTGTGCAGCGGATGTGGAACCCCGTTGAAACAGCACTCAAATATGCCGCTGATGACAGGAAGCATCGGTCTTGGCAATCGTCGACGGTGTGCACAGGAGATATTTTTCCTCTCCCTTTTCGAGACTTAGTCATTGATTTGGCTGTTTTAGTTCCCTTTTTGGGGGGAGGGGAGAAGGGGGCATTGGAGTAGATTGCCGTCAGAATCTATATTGATAGGTGCCCCCCATCTGCTCGTTTGTTCTGATGTCTCAGGACTCTCCGGAATTTATCGGAGCTCTTCACGGCAATCAACCATACAATACCGAGTATAAAACATAGGTATTTTGGCCGCACGCCAACTTACTCCCCAGCAAGTGTCGAGGACGTTTAGTGGCACATGGCCCTCGAGTATGGTTTCGGTGCTGATCCCGCTCTAGAATAACCATGTTCGTCTATACATTGAGCGACACGGTCAAGGCCTGAAGACATGAAAGACACCTTCCACAAGACATATGACTGAGCCGTGAGTGACTTTTCGGCGATGATCAAATTGCGGGTGAGTTCGTGGTTGTGCCCTCCAACCGCCCTCTGACCCTCAACCACCTCGCACCTTTTCTCCCTTCGCGTTTTCCCTTCTTTTCCGTTTTTTGGTCGGGCGAGACACAGAGGGAAGGGTTTGAGGTATACGATTTGATGGATCAGGATCTAGCTAGACCAGCATCCAATTGCTCGAGGTACACATCGGGGCGATGGGATTTCGAGCATGTCGATGGTATTCGGTTATTTGGGGATGGGTTAGAAATGCTCAATTCATTCCATTTTTTTTCTCTTTCTTGTTAAAAACCGGGGAGCTGCGTTAACAATTCTCTGTCTTCGCAGGTTGCGACGGCGATAGGATTGGAGATGTGTCAATATATAACCTAGGAGATGCCAAACCTGCCTTCCACCCGCCACTTGCGCCAGGGGTCTACTCCAGCCGGTGGAATTCGGCACAACAAATCATTACTAAATTACTCCGTACTCCTGTGCCCAAATTTTAACCTTCGAATAGCGGCGGGGCAAATCTAATGATGATTACAGTCACTTTCGAAACACATATCCGTGCTGTTGCTGTTTTCTTCTTTTCTTGTTCGGAGTACAGGAAAGGTTGATACTCCGCCTGCGCCATAAGGGATGCTTTCCCCAAAACGAATTTATACAATCATTCACCACAGTTTCTCCAAGTTTACCGCAAAATCTTTCCAGAAAATTACAGGACCCTTAATCAGTTTTTTCGTCTCCCCGAGTTTTGCTGAAATGTATTTAGTTTTCCTTGTGCGGGAAATGAGACAACAAGCTGCCAGAGTTATTCCCCCTTTCACTGAGCTGTCTCTGTCACATAAAAATTTCACTGCCCGTTCTTGTGTTAAGAGGACTGCGCAGGATCGCTGCTGTCGTCCACATACTTCGGTAGATCATTGAAGTAAATATGTGCTTCTAAATGCACCCAGTGTTCAGGTCAACCTTCAAGGGGATATGGAACGCCTGAACGCCAGACTGGGATATAAAATCTTCGATTCGCTCACCGAAAGTAGAAAAATAAAAATAATGCTAAAAACAAGGGTGAAATTCATGAATTGTACGAACAAATCACCAATAATCATCACCCACAGTAAGTTTCACCCTTTGTTTTCGACTTCGAAAAGAAAAATACTTTTTTATTAAACTTAAAAGATGATTTTACTTTTTCCCTGCCTTGAATCATCAGGTAAAGCAAGTTTAAAGTTTTAAGCTCTGACGCTAGCGCCGGAATCCAATTCTCATCAAACCAGGCGGCTCGTGGCGTATTGTAGTGGTTACCAGTGGACGGACTACTTGGGGGTGAAGCCCTTGGAAATCCCGGACCCTGGCGACGGGGCGTCCAAGCACGATAGCGCTAGTGCGCTGCTTTCATTTAGAAAGATCATGGGGGTACTCCGTACATAGCATAATATTGCTTGCAAAATCGAGGTTTGATATACATGTACAGTACATGTACATGTAACTAACATACATACGAGTCGACATATCTACGTAAATTTATATATTTTTCAAGCGAATGGAACATACATGAACTCAGCCCTATGTTTTCATGCCGCATCATCGTCTGCCATGTATTTACCATGGTACCTACTCCGTACGCTGAGTAGGTACTTATTTATTGGCCAGAAAAGTACCTGGCGTTTGCCATTGGACGGTTGGAGGGCGGGGCACTATAGCGGAGTCGCAGGATGCTTCCCGAAACAAACATGAACGATCCACTTCAAAAAGCGCGAACGAGCGACCTGACTACCGTAGCAACCGCCTCTCCAATTTGTCGTCATCGTTTCGGCTTGAGAGTGAGTTGGCGAGCTCTTATTACTATGTGCATTTCAGATGTAGTTATCTGCCATCTTGGGCCGGTGGGGAGGTAAGCGTAGGCGGTGGCTCATGGGTGTATCATGTTTTATACACTAATTGCTCGTATTTTACTCCGTACCTAGGGAGAAAATCCGGGATATTGCAGCCTGTTGCAATTTCAAGTTCGCTGTAGAATTCTTGGTCCTGTTGCGGGCTGAGCCCAAGAATACGCAATGTAAGCCCGACCCGACTCTGTTCACAGTCTTATTACTCTCACAGTCTCACATTACATTCTTTCAGCGGTTGCCTTCCTGATTATTCGTTGGCTGTTTGGGTACGTAAACCGACCCTTAATAAGTCCGAAATTCGAAATATAGATGAGATGACCAAGGTGTTTTATATGTACAGGTACAGGTACATTGAACATCATGGATGTCCGTAGAATCTCTGTTTTGGGCATTGGGAGGCAGAGGCGTACGTGTATGTCATGTAAATCGCAACCTCATTCGGGACTCTGAGTGGTCGAGGTGTGATCGCTGCTGCATTTGAACTCCACTCGTATCTCTTGGACCCAGAAGATCTTTGTTCTTGGCGTCGCAGTTTTTTAATTATATTTTACATAGTCACCAGAGCTGTGTTAACCACCCCCCCTTGCACTCACAATAGAATCATTTGTGGTCCTCCGAGATGAACTGGCGGCAATACCAAACAACCCGGGTGTTCCTGCTCGGCTTAGGTAATTAATTAATTTGCGCTGCTGATAGTGATATTTCTTCTCCCCGGGCGGACCGGCACCAGGAAGGTTGGAAGTAATGTATCGTAAAGCTCTGGAAATAACTTATACGTAAGTATGTACAGGTACATACATACATCCCGCGTAACCCAAGATAGAAGTGCAGATTACCCTACCTGGGCCAGATGTATGTACATAGTACAGTACCTGTACCCGCACTTATACTTGTATCTGTACCTCCCACTCCCCTCCCCTCCCCTCCCCTGTACTGCATTTCGTCAACTGCATGGATGTATCTTTCGCTTGCTTTTTCCTGGAGCTGCAAATCTGTTCTCTTCCCACTTCAACTTCATCCTCATCTCTGTCCTTTTGTTTCCCCCCTTTGTCTTCTGTTTGCCCTTATTCTTCTATTCTTCTTCTTTAATACATAATAATATCTCCCGTACATTCTTCCTGTCATTCTGCTGGGCAGTCATTCAATGCCCACCTGTTCTCTGGCGGAATGCATCCTTCATATCAATCGTTCTCCATCGACAACTGAACATCACCCCTTAATATCGGCCAATTCGGTCTTTTTTTCTGAAGTAGAACAAATCCTGCCCACTTCTGCCCCCCAAAAAAAGAGGGGGGGGATTCATAACGAATTGGGACAAAGGAGATAGGGGAAAGGCAGCGATTATATAGAATTTCAAAGGGGGCTGGATCCCGCCGGTCCGAAACCACCGGACCAACCGATCAACGACGCCCCCAATCCGTGTATACGGATATATCTGACGATGTACTCGCGAGTATATCCTTTAACCGTTCTACGGCGGCCTTCTTTTCTATTTCTCATCCTCACCTTCTTAGTCATCTTGCACTGCTATAGGCAGATCACCAACAACCACAAATACTTAGCCGTGCCATGGGCCAGACACACATCCAGGGAAATATCCCCCCTCGCATACTTCTCAAGTTTTTCCCAAGGTAGGTTCCAGCTTCCTATTACAAGCAGAAAACATGCCACTACCCACCTCCCCGTAGTCCCAGTAGCTAACTTGCACCCAGGAGTCCCCAAACCACCGGGGTCCAACTACTCGCGAGCTCTGATCGTCCCGCGTCTGCAAACAGAAGATGCTAGCTGGATCTCCGCCGAGCTCAAGGATGTGGAGGAGTTCATTTACGTCGTCGACGACCCCTCCGCACCTCTCCACCCGCCCCTCAACAAGGGTCATGAATCAATGGTCTACCTCACCTACCTCATCGACCACTACGATAACCTCCCAGACATCATGATATTCATGCATTCTCACCGCGTCAGCTGGCACAATGAAGAGTCATTAGATTTTAGCGCCGTCGAGCTAATCAACAGGCTGAGTAGCGAACGCGTCATGCGCAACGGATACATGAATCTGCGCTGTTACTGGGGTCCCGGCTGCCCGGACTGGCTGCACCCGAGGAAAAAAGAAGTAGACGCGGGCAAGCAAGAGGAAATCATCCTTGCGAAAGCTTGGGCGGAGCTTTTCCCCCGCGTGGAGGCCCCCATGGTCCTAGCACAGCCATGCTGTGCTCAGTTCGCCCTCTCCCGCGAGCGCGCGCTCGCCATCCCGAAATCCAAATACATCTTCTACCGCGACTGGATCCTGCGAACGGAGCTGAGCGACTATATCTCCGGCCGCGTGTGGGAGTATCTCTGGCAGGTTGTGTTCACGGGCCAGAGCGTCTTCTGTCCTGAGCAGCATGTGTGTTATTGTGACGGATACGGCTTATGTTTTGGCGGTGCCCAGGGGATGGATCAGTATTTCGGCCTCATGTACCAGAGGCGTGATCAGCAGCGGGACCTGGAAAAATGGCGGAAGCTGGCTAAGGCCATCGAGGATGCGGAAACGGAGGGCAGGTCCCCTGAGGAGATTGAGAAATTGGAGAGGCCTGAGGCGGGGAAGGACAAAGTGATGGAGCGCGAGATAGAGGAGAAGAGGCAGAGGTTGGAGAAGATGGTTGAGATAGCGAAGGAGAAGGGGAAGGATCCGCGAATACGTGCAGAGGAAGCTGGGAGGCCTTGGAAGGAAGGGGATGGGTTTTGAAAATTGCCGAGGAAAAGAAATCTGTTACGACGAGGAGAAACTATGGTGTTGAAACCAACATACACGGAAGAGCCCGGTTTCCCTGCCCCCCCCCCATTTTTTCTCCCGTCTCTTGCGAACGAGATGCCGTTACGATATCAAAACCGATTGATGTGAGCGGCTGTGGATAGAGCCTTTCATCTTGACCGGAAGAAGAGTACCCGGTTTTCGATCTCCTTCATTATCATATAATCGCCATATTTCATTAAACATACAACTTTTTCTTCCTCCGTCATTTTACTTCCCACTCTATTTCAGGGTCGTATGCATATCTTCTCGTCGCGAGTCCTCCCTTCACCGGTCAGGCGCAAAGCGGCGGTATGGGTCCAAATCGGCGTGGTAAAAGGGTTTGAATAAACATAAGAAATAGTTCTTTTTCGTCGGTGTTGCTAATTGTTGATTTGATTTTCTCAATTTACTTTTGCCAAACTTTCTCCCTTGCAGGACCAGCAAGCGCCCATCCCATGTATGGGAAAAGCCAGCGAGGACCAATCCAAATCATGGTCATGTGGAGTGAGATACGACAACCATCGCGTTCATATTTTATAAAACGAACGTTTGGACGGAGGCAGGGTGGGAGGGAGAGAGAATGTTGTGACAATATTTCATGTGAAGTAGAAATAGGCATAGCTTAGCCTCGAACGCTTCAACATGGGGCGCTTGCTTGGCTCTGAGGTCAGGACCTAGCTAGCCCCTGGCCCTAGAGCAGCGAACCACCCCTGTTATTTCCTGGCCTGCGGACCTTTTATCCAGGGAATTTCTTTGTTGACCAGATCTAATCTGAATAATTCCCTCCGCATACCACAGTACGTATCCAGGTTCCTTGCTCTAGTCGACTCTACGAATGTTTCGCCGTTATATCCTGTAATACTGACTATTTCCGCGTTTGGGTGTTGGTGGAGGGAATAAAAAGTCTTTTTGTTTTGAATATTTTGATATCATGGGGTTATGGGTTTATTGATATATTGATATATCAGCTTAAAAGATGGATTCTTTTGTGTGGGATGACTTTTATTTTATCTTCCAGGAATCCATATTTACCCGGATTTCGATTCATGGTTGAACTTCGTTGTATTATTACATTGTTATTGTGATTACTCTTACTATTACTCGCTGCTGGTGCTCAAGTTCTTGTAATATATTATCATTAATGTTTTTCTTCTTTGTTGTTAAAATTGACACTATTTCCCCCCGCCCTTAGTTATATTATCGTCTCCATCAATACGGAAATTACCCCACATGGATCATTCCGCATTACTAACCCCTTAGATAATCATATCACATGACCATCCAGAAGCAGCCTAGCGCGTCTCCTCCGCCTCCTCCCTTTTTTTTCTCTCGACTCTCTTTCGTTGCAATCAATCCAAACACTACAAACATCTCAAACCATCCCCCCAGCAAAACGTCAGACACGCTATCAGCTATCTACCATAAGCATATCGCGGAAGAGCTACTTGGTCAATTCTTCTGGTTGACCAGAACTGAGCCGCTTCGTTTATTTTAAGGTGTTTGCGCATTGTGTGCCTGTTGACTGTGGTTTTGCCACATGCTACGGAGATTGTGGGGATTGAAATTTGAATTGAATTAAACGCACTGGTAGAGAGGGTTAGAGGACGGCGGATAACTGGGCAGGTTTTTTGCGCTTTTCTTTGCGCCTGCAATGCGCTTTTGGCTTCGAGCGCTTCTACACGGCTTTGCTTGTTCAGGAGATTTATGAAAGCTGGTTGCGGAATTGGACGCGCTATTTTATTTTACATACGAGGTACGCTTGTTCGTTGTGAAATATTCTAATCACCGCCCGCGGTTTCGCGGAGTCGTTGTTTGACTAATTAAAAAATAATAATAATAAATAATAATAATTTAAATTTAGATACCATAACCCTCATCTCCTATATCAAATCGCGTCGCTGTCCACACCTCTAGCTAGCTACCTTACCCACCTCCATCCGCCCTGCAAAAACAGTCATCTCCAAGATCTAAAACATGATATCAACCTCCCCGCAGCAATCCCAACCCTCAAACCCCGACTTCCAACATCCGCACCATCATCTTTCAAACAGCGCACAGCAGCAGCACAACCTGGCCGTCGCTGCCAGTGCCGCCGCCGGCTATGCTGCCGACAATCATCTGGCAGGCCTTGTAGAGGCTGCCACAGCGGCTGCGGGACAGGATGTCGGCTGGGCTCAAAACGATGACGGAGATGCGGGCATGATGGGCCATGGGCGCGCATTACAAAGCCATCTTGAAGGATACCCTGGTCCCAATTCCGCATCTGGTAACTCTAGCGGGGTGGGTGGTGGCCTGCATTTGGATGATGATGGGTTTGTGGGCGACCCGACGGCGAATGGGCAGGTACATTTTGGTGGGATGTCATCGGGAACAGGGGTGGGGAATAGTTCTGTGGATGGGAGTGGCGGTGTGTCGACAACTGCCGCTGCTGCTGCGGCGGCGGCGGCGGCGGCGACGAGACAGATGCGCCATGCGAATGTGGTTAGGGGTCCTCCGACGACCCTGACGAGGAAGAGGAAGCGGGAGGGGACGAATGTCAATGTCGACCCGGCTATGACGGGTGGCGTCGCGACGACGGGGCAGTATGGCGATGGCATTGCTACTACAGTTGCTACCGGTACCACTACTGGTCCTGGTGCAGAAGACGATGACGACGTGATGATCGCGGACGGAAGCCAGAACGGAAACGGAAACGGGTTGGATATTCGCGAACTACCGCCACAACAGGCACTCTCTGATGCACGCGCGGCAGGGGTCCATTCCGCCGCCGCACTCTTCCGCCAACCTTCCGCCACTAGTAAGAAATACACGCGCCCGCCTATGTCGAAGATGTTCTCGTCGCTGGGCCTGTCGCCAGAG
The DNA here is from genome assembly GCA_002110485.1 of Emergomyces orientalis. Classification (NCBI taxonomy): domain Eukaryota; kingdom Fungi; phylum Ascomycota; class Eurotiomycetes; order Onygenales; family Ajellomycetaceae; genus Emergomyces; species Emergomyces orientalis. Next base: position 3,931,141 of record MOWL01000067.1, read on the forward strand.
AACTTCTTGCATTTGCAGGCTGCGGCGAAGGCGTATATGCTTGACGAGGCGCATCCAGAGAGACGCGATTGTGTGGGCCAGCGGGGGAAGGGGGATACGGAGATGGTTAAGCTGCGGTTGTGGAATTGTGTGAGGGAGTTTTTGGATAGGGAGGGGAATGGGGAGAGTTTTTTTGGGGAAGGGGTTGGGATGGGAGTGGGGAACATTCATGATGGTGCCGGTGGTGGAGCTGGGATGATGGGGGTGGGGATGGGGGTAGGTGTTGGGGTAGACTCAAGGCCGCCGTTGGTTTGGCCTAGGGATGAGCAGAGGATTATTTCACTCGTCATGCCGTTGCTTAGGAGGATGGTTACGAATGAGCGGCAGCGGCAATATGCGATTGAGACGAGGAAGGGGGGTGGTGGTGCTGGAGCGGGCGCGGGCGCGGGTGGGATCGGCGAGGAGAAGAAGAAGAGGCACACGGGTGATGCTGTCTCGACTCTCACGCCGGAGCATGGTTTCCCGCCACAGCAGCATCAACAACAACAGCAACAGCAACAGCAACAGCAACAGCACCATCATGGCGGTTCAGAAATGGAGCTCGGTTTAATGGATTTGTTGAATGAAGGATACCCGACGGACTGGGAGTCAATTGCCCGGTCATATGATAGCTACAATACAGATTATCGATTGGATAACCTGGGTTCTATCTCTGGGTTGCAGCAGGCGGATTGGTGGGGGCTTGTTGCTGCGGTTGACTGCCATTACCAGATTGAACATTCGGGCAATGCTTCAGATTGTAATACAGATTGTGAGAATTGTACTATTAACCGGATTGTTTCGTCGGATAGTGTGTCCCAGGCTGGATGGAGGGTAGGGATGGGAGGCGCGGGTGGCCCAGTACATACAGAGGATTTGGCGGCGAGAAATTATTTGTGAGTTTTGCGTTTTTCCTACTTTTTATCTCTCGCGATTTCTGCTATAAGTGTGAGATAGATATGGGGAGAATTCTGCTAACATCTTTCTGCCTGTAGTGCAACGGGGATAACTCGCGACGTGTCGCATATCATCCGTGATAACCTTCTCAGCCAGCAGCAGCAAGAACAGCAACGGCAGCAGGAACAGCAACAGCAACATCAACCGCATCAGCAACAACCATCACCGCCTTCAACATCACCCGCGACCTCAACCACCACCACAACTTCTTCCCAAATCCCGGCCCACCAAATAACCATTCACATCAACACCACCAACCCCAACACCAATTGCACCAAACGGCTCATCCCCCGCCTGGACATCTCCGCTGACCAGTGCCCGGATCTAGCCAGCCTGCTACAAAAGGTCCGCCAGCACCATCTTCAGTTCCAACTGCAACATAACGGCCAGCACCAGTCCCAGCACGCACAACAGGCTGCTGCTGCTATTGTTGAGGAACCGGCGTTACCCGTCAAAGTGTGGTTGCAAGAGGGGCTGGTGGATGTGCAGACGGACGCGGAGTGGATGGTTGCGCTGGTCAAAGTAAGTACGGTGGATTGGATGGATGGGGAGTTGAGGGTTATTGTTGAGGGTCGTGTAGCGGGTAATGAGGGTGGTGCAGGGGTTGGGGAAAGTGGTTGATGTCAGGTTAATGATTACTAGGTCATCGTATTGACTTTCGCTGGCGTGCTACTGAGTTAGTAGATAAACTGTGGTGGGTAGAAGTTCATTCTTTTTGTCTATATATATTATAAGTGTGTATATGTCCGCCCTTTATTGCTACTATTAATATTTGAGAGATCAAAATGGGGAACTTTTATAATAATCGGCTTTTTACTCTTTTTTTTTTTCGCCAGTAGGTAGTATTTGGTTGGGGCACTTTGTTATGCGTAGACCGTTTTAAGTATTATGCCTGTGCGTTGTTATATTATTCCTTGTCATTATTGACATTTTTGTTTTCCTATTTTTTATTTATTCATGTTTAAAAGGGCGAACAGCGCGGCCAGCTTTTCGTGGTGTGGTGAAAAGTAACGAAAAGTGGCATCACTTTAACCGAGTTTTGATATTGCGTGATGCAGTCAATACTGGAGGTGGTTTCCTCCTCCCAACCTTGCCGAATATGGGATGAATGGTCTTGTTTGATGGAGGCGTGGGGGCAAGGCCTGCTGGATCCTGATTGCATGCCTCGTATATCGTATAATTCTGCACGTCTGTTATTCTTTTGAGGCTGCTGGAGAGGGGAAATTGCAAACAGAGCCCTGATCTAGTTAGTCTGGCCACTCACAAACTTGCTTCATGAAGTTAAATGTACGAGTAGTCTCGGCTTTCTTCTTCTGCTGAAATACTATGACGCGTTGGGCTTGCATAGTTATCGGAATGGGGATTACGATGAATGTCGATTTGCTCAAGAATAAGTAGTTTCACCCATTGCCCAGACTCCTGGGAAAGGTTATTGGTCTAACATCCAGTTCTGCGGTGTGGTTAGAACAGGATGAACGGCATAATTGACAATTAAGGCATCGATGTAGGTACCAGAAGCCTGTGATGGGCTCGTAACTCTCTCTTGCGAAAATATGCAGCAGGTTTTTCGTGTCGTATACAGCATTGGACGAGGATCACTTGTGGATGCTCTGGACATAAAACTGAGTGACGTCGTCCTTTTTGTGCAGGGAATTTTGCATTTTCTACCCTTAGTTACTGAATGCATGCATATGGGCGCCCGACTGTAGCGGGTTTTGGTAATATCGACCTGGTTCGAGGTTAACGCCGTCTAGGGCGCAAATGGCGAACGGAAACATATTCAACGGCTGCTAATTGGAAGAAACTGAGAAGAACATTTATTTCATCAGCTTCTCAAACGAATCCAGCAAATCCAGAGAATTAGGGGCATTTCCCCACATTCATCCATCAACTATCCCTTTAATCTCGCAATGCACAGGAGAGAAAAGCACAAAATAATAGACCAGCCAGTTGGAACGGATTCCGGTAAATCTGTCAACCTTTGCGAAGGTCTGGAGGGACTCTCCCAAAATAGGTTTGGGCCCGCCTCGAAAATTCTGTTCGATAAAGGCTCTTTGCACTTCTAACTGGCTGACTGTCAGCGGAACGTGGCGTTAAGCCATGGGCACAGATTCATGACCTGAAGAATCTAACTGGAGCTGGGCTGCATCCACTGCACGTTCACTTATGCACTGCAGGGCTCCTTGGTGATGGTCGAAGCGCCAAACTAATTAAAGAGGCCACTAGAGGGTGGTGGGGACTAAGGCACTTTTCAACCACTCCTGTTTAGAACGAATTGGCTTTGTAGTTGTTGGCTTTTCTCCAGATATCGAGTTTGAGAAGATCCTTCGACAGTTTCAACTTCTGAGAGGCGTGGATTTGTGGCCTTGTTTGAATCAATTGCCTTCCTCTCCTTGGCTCGCCTTCTCTTATCTACATGAAAGCGTGGTTTTGGAAATCACTAGATATTTTCTGTCTGCCGACAGTGATTCTGGCTCTCGCATTTCCTAGGTTTCTTTCTTTATTTCTCGTACATTTTTCCGTGGAATTCAACGTGATTTTTATTTCACGACATTGACAAAGGTCTAGTCGTGATAGTGGTTATATGAGATCTACCTTGCAAAGTGATAAGGGAGATAGACATTTAGGAAATACCCAACGAAGGAGAAGGAGATACTAACATAACTATCATTCAAGATGACAAATATGGACATCTCTACGGTTGTGTCTTCGATCCTGGCCGCTTTTGGAAATGGGAGGGACATCTTCAACCGCATACAGAAAAAGAAAGATCTCAAAAGACGGGGAACAGATAAATCCAAGCGAGACCTAAAAACCCACGGCTCCCGAAAGAAAAAGCGAAGAAATACAAATGATGCGGCAGTTCCACTTCGGAGCGAGGACATCGATGATTTGCGAATTCAGGCATCATTGGAACGGGGACCTGCTGAGATCAAGGGGGAATATGACAAAAGCGTACAACGCTTAGGCGAACGCTTCAAAAAGGGAGACGGTATGTAATTTCATTTTGTTTCCCACAACTGTTGATGTGATTTGATATATTTAACACTGAGGTTAACTTAGCTTCATATGCTGACATCATTTCCTGATTAGGACTTGCCCAAGGATCTCTTGCCCATACCCTATTAATACTGAACGCGGGCTTGATGAAACTTATAGCATCCTGTCTGTCCAGCGATGGGCAGGGCTATAACAGCGCAGGAACGGTTGATCGACGATCTCTGCTCTCTCTCTCTGATTCTGCAGCCGCAGATGCAATAACCGCTCTTGATGAACTTCGACAACGCCTTATAAGTGCATCCACCCCCGCGCCTAACTCAGCAATAATAACCGTGGGACAGAAGGGAAGACAACGGAGTAGATCGCTCTCGCGACAGAGATCGAAGACGGGACCAGGGAGGAATAATAAAGCCGAGGACAGGAATCGACCCCAAAGCGTAACGAGGCGTGCCCCGACAGCAGTGGGACAAGGCAAAAAGAACATTGCGGGAGCATCATCAACACCAGCATCGAAAATGGAGGCCGGCAAACAGGAGTTCAGGGGAATGTGGATTCGGTCGAAAAAGGGGTCTTCCATATCACTGGCAACAACAGCGGTTACAAGCCAGCATCCAGCGCAGCAAGCTCCGAAGAAGTTGCCAAATATGATGAAGCAATGTGACATGGAACATAACCAGGGCCACCCGGCTTTTGCCCACCTCCAACAACGTGGGCGATCCTCCAACTGCGAGGTAAACTCCCAACTTAAAAGGCCGGAATTCCAGGGACAGCAACCTTCCATCCACACAACGATACTAAATGATAGAAAAACAGCCACACCTGCTATTTCAAGAGTACTTCGGAAGGACATGCCACCACTCTCCCCGCTTGTTCCTGTGCCACAAAACCTCCAACCGCCACGTGGGGGAACTGGAGTTGGAAGAGGGCCAGGAGCCTCGTCCTCGACATCTGTATCTTCCGGTAGCACGAAGCTAGGTGAAATACCGAATCGTGGGCGATTTACGCAGTCCACATCTGTACATCCTCCTCCCTCTTCACAGGCACAAAATTCCCGGGTGACGGGGCCGGTTGTCGAAGTTGGGTATCAACGGCCTAGAGTTGCGCTAAATGCTGGATTTGGGTATTGGAGGAAGTTGGCTGCGGATGCGAATGAGCGGGAAGGGATTAATGCCCGAAGAGGATAGGGGGGTGAGTAGAAGGGCTTTTTATGCCCTTGTGATACCCTTCCCTCCATATTTACTTTGTTTTTCGACCGCGTCTCCTTTTTCACTCATTTCTTTTCATATCATCAGTTTCATTCCTGTACCGGAAATGAGACGTCCGTTTCTTTGTTTCACTTCCTTTTTGTTTTGAATTACTTTTTGATATTTCTCTTTTTCTTCCCTCGCTTTTCTTCTTGTGAATATCTTTTGATGTTGCTATGCTTTATCGCAAACACCAACTTCCTCGTTCGTATTTTTTTCCAACTCTTTCGATCCTTTATGAAATATGACCTGAACGACCAAATTCCCACGTTTTATCTTAATGTATGTTATTTTCGTTTTCTCGCTACATATCATAGGCCTCATCTCATGAATGGTATTTTCATGGGCATTTATTTCATTTATTTGTATTCCCCTAAAATATTTCAATCTCGATTTTCTCCATTGATTTTTACCAGCAGGCCGGACAATATTTCCAAACCGAATAAATTATCTAAAGCAGATAAAGTACGTAGTTGATGTTAGTCGTTAACTGCAGGGAGAGTGATATATATAGCAGGCTGCTTATTCTACACTAGAGATCAACCTAGAGAAGCAGATTCAAACAACGGAAAGATGGAAAGACGCAGTTAACTAAAAACAAGACGAGAAAAAGCTTCGCAATGCACCACCAGTAACCTTTTGATGAAATGGAAAAGATAAAATTTTGATGCATTCAATGCATGAAACAGGATGTAAAGAGTAAAGAAAGAAAATCACCGAAATAAAGTCACCAAGAAGCGCACTAACAGAAAACACCAAAGCCCAGGATCAGTACTAACAAGCCACAATAAGATTCCCCTGCACCATGAGGTTTCATCAGAAGCCGAATCAAAATCCCCTGTCCTCCCAAGCTGGGCGGCTTCCCACGCATTGGAAATGGAGGCCGAGTACAGAACGAGGAATTAATTCGTAGTCCGTTTCTTTAGTGCATATGTACACGACCGTCATATCCCGTCCATAGTGAAAAATCGAGCACTCGGCCTTCTGCCGTCGTCAACGTTAACGGGAAACGTCCATCGTAGTCATTGGCTTTCTTCTGTTTATAATCCCTGCTCTTGAACATCAAATTATTGCTTGTTTTCACTGTCATTGGCCTTGATATCCGCCTCCGATCCAGAAGTGACACTTGGGGCTGTGGCTATGGCTATTGAAACGTCCTGGAACTGATTGTCAACCATCCTAGTTCTAGTGCTCGAGCTCGCTCTCCGATTTCCCGACCATTCGAAGTTATTTTGTTTGGCATATGCATATGCCAGTTTTGAAACCCCTTTTGATTGCTCTTCCTATTCGCATTCTCCGCCTGGTTGGTCTTCGTGTTGACGGAGTTTTTGCTACTGATCTTATTGTTGATTTTATTGCAGTCGTTGGCTTTGGTGCTGCTGCTGCAATTTCTGCTGATGGTGGTTGTGGTGGTGGTGCTTCCCATGAATCACACAGTCGACACTGATACGAGACTTTGAAAACCGCATCTGAGCCGTCGTACGGGCAGTTTAAACTGTCGTCGCATGTTCCTTCTTCCACACGCACTGGTGGGGAGCGGTGGCCGCAGGTATACAGGGCCGTAGACCAACGGCACATTCTTAAACAGAACGGAACTAATGAAGGTTTTTTTTTTTCAGTTAAGGAAGGTGGAAAATGCTTTGTAGATGATGAAAAATTGAGGTTGTTGTTACCTTAAAGATTGCGCCTAGCTAGTTCTGTTGCCCGCTGTCTAAAAGCGAGGTTCGAACAAGGATGTTGACAGTCCTTCGTGGGAAAATGCCCGGAATTATGAGAAATCGCAAGGAAGATCTTAAATGCTTCAAGAGATTAGCTGGATAGTAACCAAAACAAACATGGCTTGAAATGGGCAATGTAAATCTTATTTTGAGGTCGTTCAAAAACATTTGAGGGTGCTTTAATAGACAGTGGAATATTGAACAAGGGAGTGGAGATTGTTAACAATTAGTGAAAGGGGCAGAACTAATAAAAGGTTATACCTCTCTAATCAATCGGTAGCCCCTCGTCATTCTCATTCTAGAGAGCACGGTGGGAGGGCAAATGAGAATAGTTTCATACCGTAAGGAGTTTCGTAGCGGCTAAAGAAATGGTTTATGACAATACTGACATTCGAGATAGGACAAGGCAAAACGCCAGCATTGTTCACTTTTCCTTTTCTCCCTTTAGCATGTGATATGATTCAGCTGATGTTTGATCATAGCAGAATTGAGCATAAGGAGTTAGATCAAAAAGAACAGAGTTTAAACAGACTTCTTTGAGAAGTAAACCCGTATGACAAGTTTACTAGATTTGATAGAAAACTGTCTCATAAAGGGAGTGGCCTGCAGTGTAATGGTTGTTAGAGGTTATACAAAACCATTATTGCAACACCGAACGCACGACAAAGTAACCTGGGTAGGCAACAGAAACATTAATAGATTTTTAAACGAAGGCGGAAGCAGGCTCGGGGGAAGGAGAGGGGAAGTGTTAAAATTAATATACTACTCATACATTGCCTGGTTGAACATAATCTTGCACCACCTAGTAGTATGTCTAGGGAGGGACTTACCTAGGCGTCAGGAATCCGGATTTCTTAGCTTGAGAACAAAGCATTATGACTTGAGCTTTTGCACGGTATGAAAGGTATGCCCTTGGCTTGATTGATTCCATACGGTAGCTTTCTTTAGCGTGTTGTGAAACAGCTGTAAGCTCTCCGTAGGGGTTTCTTGCGCAACAAGTGTGGTAGAAACGGTTTGGCTTCGTTCGCAGAAGAAATGATTTCCAGCCAGTCCTTTACTAGCTTGACGCTAATAAGGCCCCTAACCCTTCCCATGAAATTTTAGGTGACTTTGCCGAACTTGATTACCCCAAAATCCCAGACAACAACAAAGGGCCGAAACAAATTAACTTACCTGCCCAAGTGCACTGTAGGGGGGGTTGGCTGCTTGATCATGTGATCGTCCAAGACCTAATTGCTTTTCCTTCGATCGCATCCGATCGGCCACTGGGCAGCTCCATTTCCTCCTTTGTTTGATACCCGCTCCGCTCTTCAATCCGCTCTTTCATGGTCCCGAGCATTCTCTTTCCTTGCGAGTATTAGTCTATCGTGCTAATAGCTGACTGAGGATGCTGAGAACCAGGCATTTGCTCCGACGCTCCAGGTTTCTTGTGCAGACGACCAGCATAAGCTTGACTTGGCTTCCACCGTTCTGTTACAGCTTGATTATCCCGGGGTGCATGTGGTCGAGGTGCTGAGGAGACGGCTTCAAATTCAGCTCCAGAAGGGTTAGTATAGTATATGGTTCCATGCTCAGGCGGACCGACGTTCCAAGAATTCCAAAACAAACAAAACAGTGTGGGAGTTCTTGGTGGTATAACTAGTAGGTAATCATGCGGAAACACTGCTTAGGACTGCAGCCCTCATTTCAGGGGAAAGTGCTGTTGTCGAGTTTTAAAACGGTTTTACGGGAAGCTTACGGAGTAGGGAAATAGGAAAAGTGGTGGGGGAGGTGGACATCCAGTACCTCACGCAGGTCACAAGCACGCCCCGCCTCCAATTATCTCTATGCACATAATGACGCGCATACCACCAACCTTTCGACCAAATGGCCTATAAATTTGCGTGAAAATGGACAAGCCGATTAAAAGAGAGTGGGGGTATTCACAGCAACTTTCCCAGCTTCTAAATAGTACATAACCCAATTTGGTTTTAAGATGCGAGATAAACAGAGTGATGTTGAAATGGTTGATTACACCTGGACGCGTGTTGCAGCGGTTGAGTACAGTACTGCAAGGACCTTGACGTAGTCACCTAAGTACAGATTTGAGAGAATCGCAAATCGAGCTCGCCTCGGCCAGCACAGCCACTACAACCAGCCACTGTAGTCCACCTAAGATGAACTTTGGCGCATCGGAAAATAGCGGGCCCACCGTCAGGTACGAGAGAGGGGAGATGAGTTTGTTAAAAAGACAGCCCTCATCCTCTGTACGTATATGGAGAAGAAATCGGAAAACAAGAACCTATAATTTACCCAATGCTATATTATATTTGTCTCATCTTTCTTTTTCCTTTATCTCACTCATCCTCTTCTCTAACATTCACTATAGAACCAAGAAAAAAACCTCAAAATATTTCATGCCCGGAAAAAGTCTCAAATCTTCAAATTCTCCAATCCCTTAATATGCTCCTCAAGTCTTGCCGCCTCACTCTCCGCATCCCGTAACTTCTTCTCCTCCAACTCCCTGACCTCCGCTTTAACTTTCTCCTTCCACCCGGCTGATCCCATAATCCCTAATTGCCTTTTAACCACCTCCTGCGCTTTGGCAAGACTCACCTTAGCCTTCTCTTCCTGCTCCAAACGAACCTCATCAGAAACCTGGAGGTAGACAGCGGCCTGCGCGCTCACGACAGAGAGTACGCACCCAGGAGGCGGAGTCTTATTTTCCGGCTCAAGAACAGCGATCTCGCCAACGTACTTGCCGCCAAGCGATTTAATGATGTGCACTTCATCGGAGACGGTCTTGTAGCTTGTTGCATCGTAGGTTTGGATTTTGATGTCGCTCTTGGTCTTGACGTCGTATTCGGCGAGGATACTGCGGATGGTCTTGGACGTAGCGAGGATGAGCTCGTAGGCGGTTTCCGCGGCAACGTCATCGAAGGTTGGGTTGTATTCTGGGTACGCTGCTTTCATGATCGAGGGGGTCTCATCATTGGGGCGTCGGGGGAGACGCTGCCAGAGCTCTTCGGTGACGAAGGGCATGATGGGATGGATCAGGGTTAATGCGCCCTCAAGTGCGGTGTACAGAGTCTCCTTGGCGGACTGTTGGATTTCAGCGGGGACATCAGGTTGCAAAAGGGATTTGGAATTTTCTATGAAGACGTCGCAAAGCTGGCTGTACCAGTATTGGTAGAGGGCTGACGCTGCAACGGAGAAATCCCGGGTTTCCAGATTTTCGTTGGCTAGTTTAGCAGCGTTGTTGAATTTGTGTAGGATCCAGCGCTCGGAAAGCGATTCTTTGCCGGTTTTGGAGGGGGTGGCTTGGGGCTTGAAATCATCACCTAGTTTACCGAGAACGTATCTCGTAGCTTGATAGATTTTGTTGCAGAATCTACGGTACCCGTGGATCACCTGGATATCAAAATTGATATCACCACCTGAAAAGTTAAAGGAAACGTTAGATTTATCATTTCTCGTACTAATAGAGGTCCAGAGGATAGCTTACCACCTGTGGTATAGGAGACAAGAGCAAACCGCAGAGCATCAGTACCACACTCAGGAATACCCTTGGGGAACGCCTTCTTTTGGTATCTTGTGGCCGTGGCGATCTCTTTCTCAGCTAGATTGCCTTGCTTTAGTTTATCATGCAGAGCCTGCAACTCAATGCCCTCGATAACATCGACGGGATTAACTACGTTACCCAAGGACTTGGACATCTTCCTCCCTTCAGAGTCTCGAATTAACGAGTGGCAATACACTTCTGTAAAGGGAACCTTGCCCGTCATCTTAAGGCCAAGCATAATCATCCTAGCGACCCAGAAGAAGAGAATATCCCAGCCAGTTTCCAGAACGGAGGTAGGGTACAGTTTCTCATAGTCGGGCGTATTCTTCGGCCATCCCAGGGTGGAAAACGGCCACAGACCAGAGGAAAACCACGTATCTAGCACGTCAGGGTCCCTCTTGAGAGTGAACTTCTTCCCAGCGAATTTTACTTCAGCTTTCTTCTTCGCTTCAGCCTCAGTGTGGCCGACCACCCAAAGATTGCCATCGCTGTCACTACCCTGCTCCCCTTCAATCTGAACAAAGTAAGCAGGAGCTTGGTGACCCCACCAAAGCTGGCGGGACAGACACCAGTCATTGATGTTGTTCATCCAGCGGAAATAGCTCTTCTCGGCAGTCTCGGGGCGAATTATAATATCGCCATTCTCGACCGCCTTGATTGCCGGCCCAGCAAGGTCCTTCATGCTCATCCACCACTGGGGTTTCATAATCGGTTCAATGACATCTTTTGACTTGATACAAACAGGCACCTTCATTGGGTTGTTCTCCCATTTGACGTACAGACCTTTTTCCTTCAATGCTTCAATGACTTTGTATCTCGCGTCAAATCGCTTCTCTCCTGCGAAGGAGCCAGCGTTGGCATTGAAAGTGCCGTCGTCATTCATAATAGAAATGAATTCTAGGTTATTCTCCTTTCCGCGCATGAAATCGTTAAAGTCATGGGCCGGTGTGATTTTGACAGCTCCAGTACCGAATTCGGGATCGACCTTGTCATCAGCAAAGATTGGAAGCAATCTATCCAGGAACGGGTGCTTAGCGAATTTGCCGAGGTACTTCTGATACCTTTTGTCATCAGGATGGACTGCAATACCAGTATCACCAAGCATGGTTTCTGGACGAGTGGTTGCAACCTGGATTGTTTCATCCGTGCCGTCAATCGGGTATAAGAAATGGGTTAACACGCCAAACTCAACCTTCCGTTGGTATCCTGGGACATCGAGTAACGTTCGACCCTCGAGATCTTTATTTTCCACTTCAAGATTCGACAGCGAGGTGTTCAAAGCCACGCACCAGTTGACGAGGCGGTTCGCACGGTATATAATCCCTTCCTCATGTAGGCGAACGAACGTTTCCGTAACAGCAGCAGACAGGTTTTCATCCATGGTAAAGGCTTCCCTAGTCCAATCGAAAGAACCACCTAGCCTTTTCAAGGTCGAGGTAATGCTACCATGATATTTGTGCGTCCAGTCCCAGATCATATTTGTCATAGCCTCCCTTCCCATATCATGGCGAGTCTTGCCCTCAGTCTTCCACAGAATTTTCTCCACGACACTCTGCGTCGATATTCCAGCATGGTCGTAGCCCGGAAGCCATAAGACAGTCTTTCCCTTCATTCGTTGCCAACGGATCATGGTATCCTGAAGGGCATTGGTCAAACCGTGACCCATATGTAGGTCTCCCGTAACATTTGGCGGCGGGATTGGAATGACGAATTTCCCCTTTTCCTTGACGTTTCCATCCGGTCCAAATTCCGGTTTGAAAAACCCTTGCTGCTCCCACCATTCGTATTTCCCAGATTCAATCGTATGAGGATCATAAGCATCGGCATTCTTCTCTTTCTCGACTTTTGGTTTCTTTTCGGAAATTTTGGGCGCGGCAGGTGGAGCGGCAGAGCCTTTTTTGGCCTTCTTTTCGGCGAATTTCTTCATCTTCTCTGCCTTCTTTCGTTCCTTCTCAACTACATACCAAAATACCTGTTAGTCAGACGCATTTCCCACTCATGAATCATGACCCCGCAACACAATGTGTGTCGCAAAACCCCACAACCAAAACTCCAACAAGTAAATTTACTATAAAAGGAAGAACATACGCTCTCTCTCCGACTTCTCCTTCTGCCCCTCCTGGGCTCCAATCGCCACATTTTTTACAATTTCATTCTCGGTTGGAGGGGTAGGAGTGGCTGCTTGCTGCGGAGCTAGAGAGACGAATAACCCCAGACAATCAGTTCTTGCGAGTTTCAGAGATATTTACCCCATTGGCCCACTTACCAGGAGCTTGCTGTGCTGGATTCGACGCCATGCTAAATAATCTTGGTCTTGGTCTTGGTCTAGGTCTTGGTCTTGTTGTTGTTGGAGCAGTTGCCCATCGCGCAAAGCGCGGAGTAACTAGTCGTCGGAGAAGTATCTTGGAGCTTCGGGAGGGGTAAATCGGGTTGAGGAGGAGGGATGTCAAGTTTGTATAGATATTTTTTTCTTCTCACGAGAGTGGCATTCCCTGTGTTGGGAAGTGGGGTTAATGAGTAATCGGTTAGAGGGACGAAGAGATTTTGAATAAAATTGAAAGCAATTTTTACTTACAGAAGCCTGTTGGTTCCTAAATTTATTTGATTTCTTTTCTCGTTAACTCTTTTCGGCGCGATACGATTTTTGCAGGTGAGTTGAGTCATTGGAAGTATGGATGAGTCACGTGAGCTTAAACTGCCAGCTACTCATATGTGGATAGGGGGACTGGGATATATTGAATTAATTAATCAGGCTACAAAGAATACGTCAGAGGCCAGAGGGAAAGCGATGATAGTAATAAATAAATCGTATTGTGTTTCTCTACGCATGATAAACTAAACGAGAAGAAGAAAGTGGTGGACAAGGAGGATTGAATTTTCAAAAACCAGCCCATATACCTGACTTTAAAAAGCAAGGAAAAAGAGGAAAAGGACGTAACGAATGCAGAAATGACAGGGTTCATAAACAGTTCTTCATCATGTACTTCTTGAACGGTCATGCAGGAAGTTCCGTAAATAACGCCGCGAGGTGCCATAAACCTATCGTCATGTCCTCCGTTTTCAAGGGTAGGTTTGTCGTACGAGAAAAAGGTGAGTGAGCGAAATGTGTGATATGAAAATGGGGGGCAGGGTAAAGGTCGAAAAGGGAGGAATGGGGCAGAGGTGTGTAATAGTGTAGAAATAGAGTAGATCAAGGGTGAGTTGGTGTTCCGCTGTTCTGGAGTGCTTGGGCTGCGGCAGCGCGGACAGGTGCGAAATAAGGATGCGCCATTGCCTCCTGCGCAGTGAGACGGTCCTGGAGGGCAAAGTTAGCTTAAATGCAAAATGTTTAAAGAAATATAATATTAAAAGCGGGGTAATTTTTTTAAAAGAAAACATACAGCATGGTCATATCTGAGCAATTTGTCCAGGAAATCTATAGCTTCAGGGCTGACGAATCTTTGATTTTCGGCATTGACAAAAGAATGCCAGTTCTTTTTAGGGAAAGGCGAAAGGATTTCGTCGTACTGAGGATCAAGCTCTATGTCGTACTTGTCGAGGTATTCAAATAGCTCATCGGTACCCAAGACTTTTGCGATTTTGACTAACTGGTCTGAGTTGCTGTTGCCGTGAAAAAACGGCTCTTTCCGGAATATCATCGAGGCAAACATAGCCCCTAATGACCACATGTCGAGTGAATAGTCGTATTCTTGGAAATCTACGAGGAGTTCTGGTCCTTTAAAATACCGCGACGCAACACGGACATTGTATTCCATCCCTTGATGGTAGAATTCAGCCAAGCCCCAGTCTATGAGTCGGAGCTACATTAGAGAAAAGAAGAAGTTAGTATTCGAGAATCATGGCGACTTAACGGGATCAAAGCCAAGACAAACTTTTCGGCGTTCATGATCTATCATGACGTTATGGGGCTTCACATCTCGATGCATTATGCCTTTGCTGTGGCAAAAATCCAAAGCCTTTAGTAGCTCGAAGATGTAGTACCTCACATCGTAGTCGACAAATCGAGGGTACAGCGTTCGGAAGTCGGTGTTGTTAACATATTCGAAAACCAAGCTGGGGGTTTTGCTCTGGCTGTCGCGGACGACATCTAATAGAGGTATCACATTGGGCCCGCCAGACAGGTTTTGTAGGATCTTAATCTCTCTCTTGATCTTCTTCTTCTTCACCGGCTTCAGTACCTTGATAACACATTTTTGGTAGTTGACCACATTTATCCCCTCAAAAACTTCTGAATATTTCCCCCGCCCTGTTCGATAAAACAATAACCAACGTTAGCTCATGTGCCATTTATTATACTGGGAGGAAGCACCCTTCCCCCTTCCCAACACTGTAGCCTGTTAATTACAGGCCCCACCTATGACGGGGTCTTCGTTCGTAGTCGCTTCTCCCTCCTTTGGATTGAACATACCGATCTTCCTCACAACCTCATAGTTCTCCAGCACACCCCAGGATATGCTCACACTGTCATAATCCCAATAGGATTTGGGCATCTGCTGATTCACATCCGCATAGACTCGTGCCATGATGCCAGTTTACCGCCTTCTGGCTTCTATCCCAAGAAACGCCGCCCACAGATCGAATTTGCGAAAATGGGGAAAAAAATAGCAACAGGAACAATGAGAGAAACAAAACGGGAGAGCGAAGGTCTTAAGACTATACGCGAAGCAGGCGAAATAAGTGTTGCCTGACGCTGTAGCTGAAGGAGAGTCAAGCGACAAACCGGCGGGAGGTGTATTAGCGGATATATCCTCAAGAAACAGCAAGAAATGCGATCAGACTCAACTCTCGCTCAGTCTTTCTTGATCGACAAAAAACAGCTTCAAAGCCCGCAGGTCACATGATGCGCCCAAAACCCCGCGAGAGCGCACGGATCATGTAACTAGCACTAAAATAGACTAATGCGGATCGTTCGGATTAGATATATTCCGATTCTTGCGCTTATGTAACTACGGACTAGTAAACCAAAGCTCTCCCGAAAAGGAAAAGTCCGAGGCTCAAGACATTCCTTTTTGATAACATCCTCTCAGTCATATCCAAGACATCAAACCGGTGTATCGCGATAGCAGGGAGAAGGGTGGGCTGGATGGCAAAGGTTCAGCCATTATGTTCTACGATCTAAATGTTCCATACATGCCCAACGACCCTGAAATCTCCAACACCCTCTCTTTCCTATCTGAACGTGAGTTATTCACCTTCGCGCAGAGCCCAAAGCCACCACGCCCATGTATACGAAACCACCATGCTAACCCTTCGACAGTCGGCTACACAACCATAGCCCTCTCCCAACCCATCTCTGGAAAACTCCCCGCAGACCCCTCCCCGCCCCCTCTACCCCCCAATCCCCCCAAATCCCTCACTCTGCTCACCCGCATAACCGTCATCGTTTCCGACCCGGCCCAAAATCAGCGCCTCACCCCTCTCTCGCAACAATACTCCCTCATCGCCCTGCGGCCCGTGAACGAAAAATGCCTCACCCTCGCCTGCAACAGTCTGGACTGTGACATCATCTCCCTCGACCTCTCCTCCCGCCTCCCGTTCCACTTCAAATTCAAAACCCTCGCCGCAGCCATCGCCCGCGGCATCCGCTTCGAGATCTGCTACGGCCCCGGCGTCACCGGTAGCGGCGCTGAGGCGCGCAGGAATTTAATTGGTAACGCTGCATCGCTGATTCGCGCGACGCGCGGGAGGGGGATTATTATCTCGAGTGAGGCTAGGAGGGCGTTGGGATTGCGGGCGCCCTTTGATGTGGTAAATTTGGCGTGTGTGTGGGGGCTTACGCAGGAGAGGGGGAAGGAGGCGCTGTGTGACGAGGCCAGGAAGGTTGTGGCATTGGCGGGGATGAAGAGGAGGAGTTGGAGGGGGATTGTGGATGTGGTGTATGGCGGGGAGAAGCCGGAGAAGGAGGGGAAGGAGAGGAAGGATAAGAATGGCAACAAGATTAAGAATAAGAATATGAAAGGTGAAGGAATGGGGAATGGGAATGGCGTGAAGAGGAAGGCTGAGACTGAGACTGAATCGAATGCTGAGCCCCAGGCGCCGTTGTCGAAACGTGAATTGAAACGGAGGGCTAAGCGGGCTAAGTTTCAGGAATCGGGTGTTGATGATAATTCGACAGCTTCCCCCATGCCCGATGGGGAGAAATCATTATGATCTGCCGATATTTTTCTTTGATTTCTCTCTCTCTTTTTTTCTTGTGGGAATTTGGCGTTGTTTCTGTATGATACGGTAGGGTAGCTACCGGATAAGCTTCTATGCATCCGTAAGGAAATATTTCTCGAACGTGAATATGATAATTCTACATTGAACTGGGCTGAAACTGACGAGGACTACAAATCCAAATTTGGATGTGCAAGGAAACAAAAAAAAAAGCAAGGTATGCAATACATGAATGGCAATGGATTAGAATACACAGGACAAAAAGCTTGAAAATTACTCCCAACTTCCAAGTAGTGTGTATACAACAGCAACAGCAGAACGAAACACCTCCAAAAACAAAAGAAAAGCGCAAGGCCTGCTTGGTCCTCTCCATGACACGGCATTAGCACATACGTCTGGTTTCGTCTATATAAACAATCCCCATCCTCCATCCTACCCTCCAAGTCTCAATGTTAGCGCGCTATGAAGTGTCATGGTGTTGATGTCAAAAGTCTCCGCTACTGCTGGGTCTGGCTCTGGTGCTGCTGTTTCCACTGGTGCTACTGTGATCCCTGTTTGTGTTGAATCCGCATCTGTTTCTGCCGCCGCATCTGTTACGGTGGCGCTGACTTCTGTATCATCTGTTCCTTGTTGTGTGAAATCTGCGTCCGTTTTTGTTGCTGGGTCCTCTGTGGTTAACCAAACATACTCCGCCGTTGCTGTCGCCCGTGTTGCTACTGGCTGCGTCACATCCGCCTCTGTTGCTGCTGGTTTTTTAGGATCAGCATTTGTTGGTGCTATTTCTGTCGGTGCTGCAGGCGCAGGTTCATTTGGTGTTACAAGCTCAATTCCACTGGTAGCCCGGTCTCCCGTTGGGGCAATAGGTGCATCAGTGGCGGTCATTATACCATCCTCTGGTGGTACTGGGAGAGCTATAGGGGGCAAGGGAAGTGCCAAGGTGCTAGAAATTTGAACGTCCGGAATAGCTGGAAAGGCGATGCTGGCGGTTACGGTGCCGTTGGTTGATGGGAAGAATGGCACTGCAGCCGCTGTGCTGGAAATTTGAATCCCTGGAATCGATGGAGAAGCGATGGTGGCGAGTGTTGTTGGCGCCGGTACTCCTCCTAGGTCGACGGTCGTTGCCAAATTCACGGCCGGAATGCCAAAAAAGTGGAATGGACAGAGGCACTGGCAATCACAGGCGTCCGCGGCAATATCTGCCTGCTGGACTTGGGTAGTCGGAATCGCAAATGGTGCAGTTTGGGCTGGAACAGCGGATGAAAGCTGTATCGAGGCAGGGCCTAGAGGCTCTGCTGCCAGTTGAAATGGCATGGGTGATGGAACGTGTCCGGCAGACTGTACTGGTACTGGAGTGCGAGGCCCGGATTGGAATGGCATTACTGCTGGTGAATGTGCAGGAGAAGGTACTGGGGAGAACGGCGCTGCTTGTCCTGGTTCTTGTACGTGAACGTTTGAACCGTGCCCTGAAATTATGGCATTGACGACGACGTCTCCCTTGTGCAATGTTACGCCATTATGAGTTTGAGGGAGGGCAATCCCAACGGCACCGGCTATGTGAGCCTACGATTGTCAGCCATTTTCAAAAATGTATCGAAGGGGTTGGCAAATACATTTGGTGACCGAGCGTTGATTATATTGTCTGGTTCAAGATCGCTTCCCTAGAACAGAGTTAGGAAGAAAACGAAGCGCATTTCTGGCTTAGGAATTCTACCTGCTGGGAGAATTTCCAGTGCTTTCTGGAGCCTAGTATTCTTGCATTCGTTGGACCCTATAGGTAGATTCGATCAGTCCCATCCCATTCGTAGGACGACAGCGCAGAACGTACTCCTGATATCCCAAGCAATACAAGCACAAGGCAGGTCGCGGAGAGATGTCTTATCATTTCTTTTCGCAGGTTGTAGAATCCTCGTGGCCTCGAAGATATTAGCTCCCGGTCCCACCAACCGTACGCTGGATTGTTGAAGGAATCAAGTGACAGTAATTCGCAGGTCAACCTGCATAGCAGTCCAACAAATAGGCAATATTGAATGGAGAGACGAAGACAACGATCGTGTTGGCGACGGTAACGAGCGACAAGTTCAACAAGGATAAGAAGAAATGTGAAGTTCATAAAAAGAGGGTACACATGGAAGAAATTTCTAATTTTGTGATCAACACCAGGTTAATCATAACAGTAGAGAGGTGTTCGATTTTTTTTCCAAGGGGGGAAGAGGGGATTTAGCCAACTGCCAGTTCATTTTCTTGACAGCCGTATTCCCCCTTATCAATCCCGCCTTTTGCTTCGGAAATAGTCAATGGTCATACACCAACAGTATCATGATAGTCTAGGCCGTCATGCTCCGTCATGCTCCGTCATGCTGTTTGTATGAGGGAAACGTGTTTAGCCAGGCAGTAAGATGTGCCATCATTGAAAGTTGCAGCAATATCGCATTGAGGCTGGTGAAGTCTCAAACAGGGGTTGTCTCAACTCGACAACATGAGGCCTAGAGAATTATGCTTCCTCACACCAACCCAGATAGGTCCTGAGTTACATGTTCATATTTGTGGCTATTTCAAGAGGCTCCGTTGTAATAAGCTCCCATCCACAGGATCTATGTAATATCTCATCAAATGAAAGGCTGGCGGTTCAGTATACGCGAGGTTGCTAGCTGGCATTTTAATCACACCCTCCACAATTCATGTAATGAAATTCTTTTGTGAGGGATCTGCGGTTAATAGAAGTAGCAGTAGAAACTGATTTTGACAGAATTTCACGGAGAAAACAATGAGCCCTTTGCTTTATGGAATGGTCTGTGAATGACCTGCATTTTCAATTTGTCGCGGCTGGCAATTGGTTGGTTTCTTCGCCTGGGACCTGGGCTGGGACTTGTCATTGTCAGTCACAGTTAAGCCTTACCTAAGGTCCTATCTTGGCCCATTTTAGGGGCTTATGTTAGGGGCCTGGTGTAGGGATGCTTTGAAGTATGCCCAAATCGCAAGTAAACCAAGAAACAAAACAGGGCGTTCTCTGCAATTGCCTACGTGATCCCCGCACAGGAACTCAGGATCAAACCCATGAAGACTACGTAACAATTGGATAACATTTTTTTTCCCGCAAAACTGAGAATGCTAATCGCCCAAGGTTTGCATTGTTTGCACACTTATCAAGCCCGCTGGTTCTAGTTTCGCGCTAACCAAAATCTCGTTAAAGCTCTGTCGCGTGAACTCTTGGCGCAAACCATCGGCCTCCGATAATATTTTGCGGAAAAGAAAACTCCGTGCCAGACCTTCGACCTGTTCTCGGAGAAACCTCAACCTTTCAAAATATCACGGGGCGGATATTTACATACATACATATATACCCCGCCTTTCACAATGCTTAGAGAAGTGTATGTTTACCTCCAATTGTTTTGGTTACCATCGGTCGCACAGAAAAATTATATCTCCGATTCTTCCTCCTCCATCACTACCAAGAGAGGAACTAACCAGAGGGGGAAAAAATTGCCCAACAAAGCTAACACAATTAATCACAGAAAACCTAAGAACCCGCGCACTGCACGCATCCTCAAGGCGCGGGAACCGCAACTCATCGAGCCGGTGAAGCGCATCCTCCTCCTCCACGGGCCCAAATGTCCCCAGCCCTTGAACACAGTCCTCAAAACCTTCCACGCCCTCACGAAACCGCACTCAGTCCTCTTCCATAAGAAAAACGAAAATATCCACCCATTCGAGAATGTAGAGGGTATTGAGTTCCTCGCAGGGAAAAACGAATGCGGCATCGTTGTCTTCGGCAGCAGTAATAAGAAACGGCCCAACTGCGTAACGCTGGTGCGCATCTATAACTCCAAGGTGCTGGATATGTGTGAGATGCTGTTGTTGGGTGGGCAAGTGGACCAAGGGAACGAGGTGGAGAAAGAAGAGATGAAGAAAATGAAGTTGAATATTGGGGTTGGGATGAAGCCGATGATGTTGTTTGCGGGCAGTGCGTGGGAGGACGCTACGTCACCTGTTTATGCGATGCTGAAGAGCATGTTTTTGGATATGTTTAAGGGGGAGGAGACAGATAAGATTGATGTGGAAGGCTTGCAGTATCTACTTACGGTTGCGGCGGAGGAGCCAGTGGAAGGCACTCAGCCAGTTATTCATTTGAGGTGGCATAAGATTCGGACGAAGAAAAGTGGGCAGAAGCTTCCGCGTGTGGAGCTGGATGAAGTTGGACCGAAGTTTGATTTTAGAATTGGGAGAGTAAAAGCGGCGGATGAGGATGTCATGAAAGAGGCTATGAAACAAGGGAAGAGGCCGAATGAGGAGGCGAAGACGAAAAAGAATGTCGGCATGGATGCTATTGGTGATAAAATTGGGCGGGTTCATCTTGGTCGCCAGGATCTTACTGGTTTGCAAACGAGGAAGATGAAGGGGTTGAAACGGAGAGCTGGCGTTGATGATGACGTGGAGATGATGGATGTAGATGAGGTAGCTGAAGACGATACCAGAAAAAAGGCGAAGATGGGCTAAGGCAGGTAATGGGGATCGTGGCTTTTCTCCTTAATTTTTAATTGTGCGTTAGCATGGCGTTATATATCTGGGCCGGGTTGGTTTTTAAACGGGACTTTTGCAACATTTGATGCATGTGAAAGTAATTATTTTAAAAGTGTTATTATTGAGCAGGTAAATCGAAGAAATGGATATATCAATACAAAATGGCCTCTGCGGTACGCCAATGCGCCTGGATATGACGCTAATAATGTATATATATGTAAAGATATATACAGATCCCGGAAAGAAAGAGTAGAAACAAAAGAAAAATACATGCTTGGCATCAGCAGCTAGGTAGATGTTCCTACCAGGGTGGTACTGATATACCAGGGTTTATGCGTCAGCAGATCCGGTTAATAGTGTATCGGTTGAGAAGAAGCTGGCGCGGAGCTTGTTAAGGAAGGGTTGATATTTGGTATCAACCTGGCAGCGGAATTATCCCCATCAAACACACCATCCAGATTTTCTTCTTCGTCCTGCTCATCATCCGAAATTTCCTCAGGTGGCAGCCGAGTGTTCGTGTTCTTATTCCCTTTCTGTGAGGAGCCAGGCTTCTTCTGAGGCGAAGGCTTCGAGCGCTTAGCGCTAGGTTTCGGCGACTTCAATTACCATGCGTATCAGATAGCAGCGGAATGTCGTTCTTTTGAAGGGATCGGTTGCCCCGCTGGACGACGGTCCGTATATATCCCATAGCCCTCAGACGACGTGAAACTGCCTGGTAACTACATTTTATATTAAAGGTGTTCTGTACATGAGATTGCATATCTTCGAGGCTAGCAAGGGGCCGAGCATTGACGAATTCACGAAGATTCTGTGTCCGTACATGTCATTATTTAGCCATGAGGGATACGTTGGCGTCGGGAGGTCAGGGCTCTGAACATAATATACCTCTTGAATCTCATCCGTGATCGTCTATGGTCTCCCCATTGGCTTAGTCCTTGAGGGATGTGTTGTTCCCCATGTCCGCAGGCAGTTTGCAATTCCCCGCAGCCGTCGTTCTGATACGCCGTGGGCGGCAGCAATATCTGGATATGGCTCCTGGCGAAACAATGCAGCCGTCACGGCATGTCTTTGCTCCTGGGTGAGCCGTTTAGGCATATTTATTACTCGCTGATGAGGCCAGAATCGTATGGATCCGCCAGCAGAGCGCCCGAGCCCAGCAATGGGGAGCTGTTGCGTGTTTATCACAGTATGGAGACCACTGAAGAGAGCTAAGGCGGACGATCGCGATCTTCGGCCCGAACAAGCGCGACAGTCACGTGTCCACAGTGACGTGGTTGCGCGCTTGTCGGCAAAGCCTTCACATGCCGAGGGTTGCGGGACAAAAGGCAGATGGAGGGATATGTCACGATTCTTGATTCTCGGGCAGACAAGCTTTGTTCCGTTACTTTTCTTTCGGACCAGCTTTCGAGGAACATCGACTCACCCACATATTACCATACTATCGCCTTACACATTCGCGGTTTATAGAAGGGCCTTTTCACTTTCACAACCCGCACATGAAAGAAGCTGAGAACCGAAATTCTTCTACCCATTCGCCCGTCTGAGGAGGTTGAGAGGATCTGGAGGAGACCATGGATTCTCTCATTGTACGTGATTATGTTTCTCCCCGTCGCCAGAAATCCATTGCATTAACAAACTGTTGCAGGAAAAACTGAATAAAGTCGCCTTGGACCCCGACCTCGCGCCATTCCTCGCAGTCCTCAAGGCCGCCCGCAATGGAGCCGTTTATGGCGCCAAGATACGATTTCCTCATGCATTGGTGTAAGTTAATAGTCGGCCTTGTTATTCCCTTGTTTACTTTACTTGCATCGCGTTATGGCTGTTGGCTTGGTTCAAATGCTAACTCGAGTTTGCAACTACAGTATGATATTTCTTTTCAGGTCAGGAAGGTATTTCACTCTCTCCCTCTCCCCCCCCAAACACCTACCTTAAACCTCCAACCATATTCTTTCACCGCTATTACACCACTTACTCATATCGCATTACACTCTCCAGTATACGTCAGAAAGCATGGCTCGTATTCAAAGCCACAAGGCAACATGCACGGAACCTTTCATTCTTCGCAGTTGTCTACAAATCTATGATGCTCGCTCTTAGATATATAGGACCAAATGGGTGGGGTAAGGAAGGCCCATACGATACCTTTGTAGCTGGTCTACTAGGTGGATATCTCGTTTTTGGCAAGTCTCCAGGAAGCGTCAGCCAACAGGTCAGCACTTTGGCCCCAATAAACAAGCCTTTTTGGAAGCGAATCTCAGGGATTAATCTAACATACATCAACTTAGATCGTCATATATGTTTTTGCGCGTGTGATACTTGCAATGGCAAAGATATCAGTTGAGCCTGGGACACATATGTTGTCCCATCTCATAACCCCCGAAGCCAGGAGCACAATATATGCCAATGCATGGCCTGCCTTCGCCAGCCTCAGCTGGGCTTTCGTCATGTACCTATTCCGCTGGCACCCAGCAGCCATCCAATCAAGTTTAAGAAGTAGTATGACCTACATGTATGTGAACCAGAACCTCCAGTCACCACTTTTTAGTTGTTTTTAAAATCTTGTTTCCCTGATTCAGAATTGAAAATGCATATGAACAAATTGGCTGACCATAAACTAGCTATGCCGACTCGGATCACTGGGATTCTCTAAGAACTCTGTTAATGCACAACAAATGAGAAATTAAAGAACGTGCAATCACCTACCGGGCCGTATAGACGGGTTTTATTTTGAATCGCATGTTTATTAATCCCAGAGAACCAATCGACACGATACGATTACGTCAAGCAATTGACCTCTTCAGAATCATTCGGCACTCCCGCTCCCTTATTTCTCCCGCCGCCATCGTTGATGAGCAGTCTAACTTACTTTGGCTACTGAAATGATTACCTTACGCCATTCAAGATGTTCCTGGAACTGAGGGTACCTAGAGAATTGTCAACTATGAAAACGTTTCTCCGTTTATACATTTTTGACCGCGTTCGTGATGGTTTTTCATTTCTTTCCTTTCTCTCTTTTGCTATTTCTTGGTTATTGTACCATATACTTCATTGCATCACGGATTAGAGGCATGTTCAAGTGTTGGCATGAATCACATACATTTAACGAGACTATATACTTAAGAGGGGTAGCTATTCTACATCTTCTCCTTACACATGATCATCTTGAAATACTGGTTTTACAAATTCCCTTTTCTTCAGGAGCTTAAGTGAAGTCGAGTCACTTTTAGAGAGGCTAAATTTGCCCTTTCTTCTCCTCTTGGTTTGATCCGTAGATGCCTCTTCGGCAATAATGATTGCCCGATTCCTCCAGTGAGTTTACGTAACCTCGTTCAGGGGATCCACCCTGGACTTCAAATACGAGTGCTCCATCAACAAACCCGAGTTTTTTCTTCCAACTTGTGAGCTAGACTGTTTCTGATATTGTCTCACAGCGTTACGAGATGGATTTTGCCTAGAACCTGATACCAGGCAGCCTGTGGCTTCTTCAAATGTCATATCATTGGAAGGTTGTGCACAACTAGTGTACATTTCATGCAACGTGCCACTGTGTGCATTTTCATGTGGCGCGCAAATGGATCACGGAGGGTTACAGTTGAGCATGGGGCAAAAAAGTTCATTCATGACTCCAGGTTTGGGGCCTACAATTTCAGAGCCATGATCAACAATTCTCTCCTCATCTAAAATACACCCACACTCTATACTACACATATCAATCAAAAGTTACTAATACACTCTCACTGCTCTCAACGCTGGGTTAGGGTTAGGATTAGGATTAGATTAGAATTAGGGGTTAGGTTAGGATTAGAGTTAGAATAAGAGCTTTGAGAAATATGAAAAAATCACCTCATTAAAGAGCTTTAAAGACGATGTGTGAATTTTATGAATTATATGTGAGGTATGACCAGTGCATGTAGCTCTAATGAGGTGAGATGATGATTAGAAATTGGAACCACACTGAAAGGCTTTTCCTGCCAAAAATTGAAGCCATGTTCAACCATTTTTTGCACCAATGTTCAAGTTGCCCAGGTGTAGGTGGATATATTTACTACGGCCACCCTAGATCACGTACCTCCATTTCTTATTTAGTAGTTGCCTTGGCTGGCAGGTTTTAATCCAGAGTAACATATCCTCCATGACAAGCGTACACCTGGATAACAAATAACATGCCGAACTCCAGCGAGCTTACCAAACAAACCCTCGCGGAGTGATTTGTTTTGTCCGAATTCATGATTTATCCCGCCCGACAGCCTTTCCTTACAAATTGAAAAATATAAAAAAAAAGAATACTAGTATGCATATGTTTAAATACCATACTGCTTCTATGAGGACTCTCTCTTAGCTAAACACCCACCCCGCACTTTTTGCCCTAAGTTATATATCTCCTCTCTCTCCATCTTCACCAATATCACACCAAACCTATATCAAACATACAGTCCCCCAAACTGAAACGATGAAGGGA
The DNA here is from genome assembly GCA_002110485.1 of Emergomyces orientalis. Taxonomy (NCBI): domain Eukaryota; kingdom Fungi; phylum Ascomycota; class Eurotiomycetes; order Onygenales; family Ajellomycetaceae; genus Emergomyces; species Emergomyces orientalis. Next base: position 3,956,752 of record MOWL01000067.1, read on the forward strand.
ATCATCTGCGAGAAGGCCGGTGAGCCTTTCAAAATCGTTGATAATCTCGTCGTTCCCGAGCCATCACCGGATCAAATACTGGTCAAATCCATATATATGGCACTTAATCCGGTGTGAGTAACATAAATCGCCGTTTCACCATCTCCTTTTTGTTTAACTTTCAAAACGGGGGTCCTCGCTTCTATAAGAAGTAGTCAAAATATCTGTTGCCGCTCTCTTTGTATTGTTCATCATGTATCATCCTCCTGTAGATTTGCTGCATTGTATGTTAAGTGGAGAAAGCAAATGGCTTCGTGGCAGAGCGCAAGCACCAGCTTGTCTTTTATTGTTTATTTGGCTCTGCTCTTAGCATCTCATCAGGTTCTATTTGCTGAATCTCCTATCTCTATTGCTTACGCCCTTTATGGCCACTTTCTTTCTTTTGTTGTGCAATGCTTGAGGTAGGACGATGCTTTCCCTTTCAACTCAGTTCTGACATTTCTACCCATATCTAGAGATGGAATGATGAGATCAATGGGAGTCCTCGTCGAAGAATGGCCACTTGGTCTTGGAGTTGATGTCGGAGGCGTCGTGGTAAAAGTCGGCGAAAATGCCGCTTCATTGTTTAAAGTTGGTGATCATGTTTGTGGAAGCACGCGCTTAGGCTATCCCGGATACAATAGTGGGCAGGAATATGTAAGCATTTCCACACCGTTGCTGAACTGAGCATTGTCATTTTCAATCCATGGCGTGGTACTGGCTGGGCTTCGTTATCGGACGGTGGCGGTGAATTTAGTACCTCGCTAATGTACAGTATTGCAATCTGCGAATTAGCTATTGATGGATGCCAAAGTGACAATTCCGAAGCCGAAGAATTTGTCGCTCGTGGAAGCTGCCACGATAGGTGCTGGTCTTGAGGTATGTGCTTTCTGTCTGGTTTGAATGCAAGCACCTTCAAAGGTGGATAACAAGGTACTTGAATGAAATCTCACATCGAGCACAGACTGCGGGCTTGGCGTTATTCGACTGCCTCGATGTTAAATTGCCCAATTTGCAGGAAGTCCTAGAAGGGAAACACGCACCTGGAGAGAAGGGTGAATGGGCGATAGTTCTAGGGGGTGGCAGCACCGTCGGGAAATTTGCGATTCAGGTAGGCTTTGTTCTCCCCGAACTGCTCTTTTCCATCCTCCAATTTCCATACTAACGGATCATTAGCTCTTTTCTATCTGTGGGTATAAAGTGATGGCTTCGTGTTCAGCAAACTCAGTTCCGGTTCGCATATTTCCACCCAGACATATTCGCGGCATCGTACAAAAATACTAACTTTATTGTAGCTCGTTAAAAAGCAAGGCGCAGAAGCCGTGTTTGACTATAAGAAGCCAATAGACGAGCAAGTCAGAGACGTCCTTAGTATTACAAAAAGCAAGGTTCATCGGGTCTTTGATGCTGCCGCATCGGGGGATGCCGTCGCGAAGAAGCTATTTAAACAGCTCCCCGCAGAGGGCCCAAAGCTGTTCTGTTCAACAAATACTTGGTAAGATTGTGTCGTTCAAGATACTTGCTCCATCCAAGCTGCTTAGGTTTCCTTTTCTATAGAGATTCTGAACTAATGTCTCTTATAGGAGTGGAATAACCGACTTCGAAGGGGGCAAAACAAAGAATGTTGAACTGGGCCCTATTGGAAGACCACATGCACATCATACCAACAAGGTGCTCGCTGAGTATATTCCAGTGTTTGTGGCGCTGTTTGAACAAGGGAACCAATTATTCCCTCCTCCATATGATTTGGTGGGGCAGGGCGGGTTTGAAGATGCACTTGAGGCACATCAGTATCAGCAAAAAGGCGCTGGAGGGTCAAGTAAGGTGGTAGTCAAGATTCAAGATGAGTAGCGAAAAGTTGCCGCTTCTGGTGGGTTTGAACAATATATCACTGTTAACTATTGAATGCGTAAATCGATGCCAAGTGCTAGTTGTATTTTTAGTTACTTTCAGGGGGTTAATTTGAATTCCATAGCTATGAAATTGACTGGAAGTGGTTGTGTGTGTATCAGTGCACATTGCCCGAACCTCTCATCTCCAGTGAATAGAATTGGCTTATCTGATTTAATATTATATTTTCCATTCTTCTTTTGTTTTTTGAACAACTTGAATGACAGAGAGGTTGGCGATATTTTCGTTAACGGCCTCGGTAAATCCTGGGAAGCTCAACCCCAGAAACAAACCAAACAAACAGAGCTCCCTTATCGATAACTTCAATAATATGTCATCGCTTGCCACAACCCCAAATAACCTCCGCCATCAATCTACGAGTTCGGAGTACACCGACATACAAACTTTTGAATTCAACAATAAATATCAATTTATACATAGTGTATATTACACCAATTTCATACCCACAATGACTCCTCCTATTCTCCCCACATCAAAAGTGACCATATCACCGTCCCAACTCACCCCATCGTCCTTCCATCCCTTCGGCACAGCCATATCCAGCCCATTACCAGCAACCTTCACCTGCGCACCTCCTGTTTCCTCTCTCCCCTCCCTATCCAACGCCGGTTTCAATCCCTCTGATCCCCCTGCCCCAATTCTCGCCAACCAATCTACTGCATTGAAATACAGCCCCATCTCCATATTCCAGAATAACTATTACCAATGTAAAAGCGCAGAAGCTCAGGGAAGGGGGAAGGGGAAGGGGAAGGGGAAGGATGGGGAACCGCGCATGAGTATGTTTTCATGCTTCCCGCGGACACTAAGAAGAGGAGGGTTACAAAGACGAAAGTCTGGCGGTGGGCTTTTCGACGTCAGGATTCTCGAGAGACATCCGTTTACTACGCAGACGTTCATCCCATTGGGTGTACCATCTACTGTGGATAGAAAACGGCTGGATAAGGTGGATACTGTGTTATCTACGAGAGCACGTAATAGCCATGACAATGGTGATGATGACAATCCTACACCAAGTTACATAGTCATCGTGGCACCGTCGCTGCATGGTCAGATTGCACAGGCTACAGTTGTCAATGCTCAAGGTCGCAAGGAGCAAGTTCTCATTCGCGATCCGCCTGATCTACGGAATATGAAAGCGTTCATTGCCCATGGTGGCCAAGCGGTGACCTATGGGCCCGGTACATGGCATGCACCGATGGTGGTGGTCGGGAGGCGTCGGGTGGATTTTGTGGTGGTTCAGTTTGTTAACGGGGTTGCGGAGGATGACTGTCAGGAGGTTGCGTTTGGGGAGGGGCTTGTTGTCGATGTAGATGTAGATGTTGATGTTACGGAAATGGAGGAGTATGAGGATGAGGTGGCTAAGTTATGAGCGATAATTTGATATACACTCAGTTAATACCTTTTGGCCAATCGGAAATAAAATTGCTAATATGGTTAAATATTACACAGGGGGGTATCAAATATTAAAAAGACATATAAAGTAGAAAGTTAAAAGTATCAAATGGGTATAGTGAGAACCAGAATATCAGGAGCAGCCCTGAGTAACTTTATCACGAGCAGAGACTCTCTCGCTTGAATCAAAACTTCCACCATCAGATATCTTGCGCAATACGTCCTTTGCAACGTCAATGGCGCTCTCGGGGAGACCCGCAAGTCGCGCGACCTTCAGAGCATGGGACTCGCGATTCACGCCCCTTCTCAATCGATGAATAAACGAAAAAGACCCCGACGAGTCTTCCTTTACGTCCGTGCAATACCTGCTCAAATGCTCAAATCGAGCAGTCATGTCTGCTAGCACATGGAAGTGTGTGGCAAACAGCGTACGGCACTTATTGACATTATGGAGATGGTGTAGACATGCAAACCCTACTGCTGTTCCATCCTCAGGCGTCGTCCCCCGCCCGACTTCATCCATGATTACAAAAGAACGAGGCGTCGCACTCTTCAAAATTGTCGCGGTTTCCAACATTTCTACCATAAACGTTGACTGGTCTCGAAAAAGATCGTCTGCAGCGCCGATGCGGCTAAATATCTGATCCACGACACCGATCTCTGCATGTTCCGCTGGCACAAACGAACCAACCTGTGCAAGAATAGTAATGAGAGCGTTTTGACGCAAAAATGTGCTTTTGCCGCCCATATTAGGTCCTGTTATGAGCCATATCCGTTCCTGTTCACCGATAAAACAGTCATTGCTGACGAAGGGGCGCCCTTGTTCTTCCAACCCAAGCTTAACTGTGGGATGTCTCCCACCTACAATTTTGTGGCTTTTGCTGTTGTTTACAACCGGTCTAACCATCTGCTGTTCCTCAGCAAGACTGGCAAATGAACACGCAACATCGAGTTCATCTAAGACAGCTGCGTTTCGGCGTAGTTTCACGAGGTTCAAAATGACCGCTTCGCGTAGCTCTTCGAAGATGCGCTGCTCTTCCGACAGTATGTGGAACTTTGCGTCGTCTATTCTGGCTCCCAAATGCGACCAAGAGCTTAGATAAAAGGAACGTGTTGATTTTGATGACGAGACCGTTCGCGTTGCTCCCAGTGCCTCGACTGATTGCTGCGATGCTTTCACTCCCTTCATGTGAACAATGTGGCCAAGTCCAGGGGTCCACTTGAGGCTTAAATTATCAGTTCCAGCGGTCTCACGCAGCTTCTCTGTTAATTCGGACTTTTCCGCTTTCAGGAGATCAAGAGCATTATGCAGCTTTTGCAAATTTTTACTTGCGTCACGGCGCATGATCCATGTGTTTCCATCTGCTTGCTCGGCGCCGTTCGACTCCTTCTGTCTACCACCTCGTTGACCTTTGACCTTCTTAGGCATAGCTTCTAGGTCTTCTGAAGATCCTTCATTCAAGATCACTTCCTGAGCGAGAGCTGCAGCTTCAGCAGCGGCATCATCTTCGATTCTTTGCTTTTGCAGGAGCCCCTCTTCGTCTATTGCCGCAAGTATTCTCTGTGAGAGAGCTTCAGGACCATCGAGATTCAGGCGACTGAGCATGGAGCGTAAACTGCTGGTTACATCATGGTTCGCTTCCTCATCAGAAGACTGATCAGAATATTGATCGACATTCCGGAGTAAAACGGATTTTATATCTTGTGACGCTTGGATTGCTTTCGACAGACAAATCAGGTCGTCAGGATCACCTCTGCCCAATGAAAACTTTTGAACTAATCGTTGAGCATCGAAACTTCGTTTAAGGAGGAGTATTATATTTTGGCGTAGATCTTCATCTTCAAGGAACTTGGACACTAAATTAAGCCGTTCATTGATAATATGTAGCGAAGCGGATGGCGAAGCTGGAGAGCACTGTTAGCCTATCGCAATCCCGAATACAAGTAGGACGAGCAAAAGATCCATACTCAGCCTGTCCCTGAGCAATCGAGCCCCACTTTTCGTCGAAGTACGCCGCACAGCATGGAGAAGACTCCCCTTCCCAAGCCCATCTCGGGCCGTTTCTAAAATCTCAAGCCCTCTTAAACTATTACGGTCAATAGTCATGGAATCATCTAGATGCCTGCGACGTGGCGCTTGGAGTTTCATCTTCACTCCCTGCGTTTGCACTTGGACATATTCCAGTAATATATTACAAGCCGCTGTTTCTTCCGTAGTGAACATGGAAGCTACCTCGGGAGTTATTGAGGATTCAAAAATTGAACCCCAATCGGATAATGTCCTCATCTCGCTTGGACAGCTAAATGAGGTTAACAAATGCTGCTGGTCTTGCCCTACAATGGCTTGTAGTTCCTGTTTAATTTGTACCCCAACGTTCTCGTCGATGACTATCTCCCTGGCGCCTATCCTAGCTAGGGCAGATGGTAACATTTGCGCCGTTGTCCGCTGGGTAAAGAAGTCACCCGTTGATAAGTCTAGCCAAGAGAGGCCGATGGGCTGAGAACCCGAGATAGAAGAATGTTGTTCAGGCGACAATATTTCAGTCTCTTCTGGGCGAGTAGTGGCCATATATACTGAAAGCAGAAAGTTATTCTCATAGGGATCCATAAATTTTTCATCTATCAATGTCCCTGGTGTAACAATTCGAGCGACTTTACGGTCGAATTGCAAACCTCCGGATTTCGCTTTACCAACAACATTATTGGCAAATTCTTCACTAATGGCAACGTATTTGTTGAGGTCCTGAACGAGTATTTTGAGGAAACGGTCCAACTGGAAAAAGGGAAAGCCAGCCATTGGTACCGCCCCAGCGGTCGTCTTCTTCTGCGCGAGTTTCAAATTTAACAGCGTAGCGTATTCCTCGGCTTGTTCGAAATATAGCTGCAATGATAAAGTACCTGTCATTACTAGTTCCTAAACATTTTAAGTAAAAGACATCCGTACCTCATAGAAGTTTCCGACTCTCGTGAGCAATACGCAGTTCTTGAACTTTAGCATATTGTTTCTGGCCCCTTGTATCACCGTCGGATACTGAGGAGCATCATTAACGAGAGGAGCATACGGCTCTATTGGTTCCAAACGTCCCTGGGGAAAATCCTTAAGTTTTGCAGTAGATTTTCTCTTTGCGCCGCGATTGAACTGTAAGGGGATACCCCCCTGGCCTAGAAGGGGAATCTTGCGAGCATTGCGGACAGGGCAACAATGCGAGCAAATTGACAATAAAGGACGTCTTAGCTGCCGTCCATAGGATAGGTAAACTGTCATTATCCACCATATCCACAATTCACGCTGTTCTGTACTTGCATCCTGTTCCCGCTGATTTAACCCAGAATAATTAATGTGGTCATAGTTGACGCGCTCAAAAAGTCGTCGCCGCTGCCTTTGCGCCGCTAATCCCTTTTTGGCCTTCAACAGCCACAGCATCAAAGCTTCCAACTCTTCAACCTCAGAATGTTTCAACAGCATTTTCTCTGCTGTACACTGAATGTTTTACTACCCTCAACACCTGTGAATCTAGCATTTTCGAGCTTAAATCTCGCACCCCATATCAAGCGATGCGGCCAGGCTCCTGAATTACCCTTACTCCTGTGTATGTAGGCTTTTCACGACTTTACGCCAGATCTTCAACTTCCAAACGAGCCACGCTTTACCAGTGCGAAAGAGCACCTCTCGACGATAACCCGGTACGGCGGCCAAGATGGCGGACCCCAATAATGTGTCGCAGTACAAGTACTCGGCGATGTCCAACCTGGTTCTCCAGGCGGACCGTCGTTTCGTAACTCGCCGCACAGATGAGGTAACTGGTGACCCGGAGTCCCTCGCTGGTCGTATTAATATCAAGGACATGGGCACGCGAGCCTCAGAAGCCGATGCCACAAAGATCAAAAAAGCTCCAGTTGCCCCCAAGAACCTCGAACGAGGCGCCATTCGAGAAGGCGAAGATGTCTTGCGGCGGGAACAACGAAAACGAAAGCGAGGGGAGCAAGTACAGTTGAGGGGCGTGGGTATCTTGTCGGCAGCAGATGCACTTATCGAAGGCCTGAAATATCGACCGAGAACTCCCGCGACTAGGGCAACCTATGATTTAATTCTTACCATGACCGCCAATCACCTAGGCGACGTGTCTCACGAAATCATTCGAAGTGCTGCTGATGCTGTGCTGGAGCTCTTAAAAGATGAAAATATGAAGGATTTCGACAAGAAAAAAGAGATTGATGATCTACTTGGCAGCTCTATGGCGGCAAAGGAGTTTAATGAGCTGGTCAACCTAGGAAAGAAAATCACAGACTACGATGCGCAGGATGAAGATGAAAACATGGAGGACGGCGCAGATGGTCTACAGGGTGGCGAGGAGTTGGATGAGAGGCAAGGTGTAGCCGTTGTTTTCGATGAATCGGACGAAGATGAAGATAATATGGCTCGCGAGGTTCGAGATGCGGATGAGCCGTCCGACGAGGACATGTCTGACGAAGAGGATCAACCCGGTTTAGAGGAGGTTGCAACCGCTGGCGCTGCCGCTGCTGAAGAGGACGAGGCGGGAACCCCTGGCGAAGAAATAGTTATCGATGGCGCCACGGAAGCATCTCGTAACAACAAAACTAAGGGTAGCGCAAAGTTCGTCCCGGTCCGTGAAATCGACGCGTACTGGCTCCAGCGAGAGATCGGATCGATTTACAGCGACGCGCATACACAACAAGAAAAGACTCAAGAGGCCTTACGAATGATGGGCGAAAAGTCAGACGATGGTAATGAAAGGCAGCTTCGTGATGTAGAAAATGACCTGATGGAACTTTTTGATTATGACTATCCGGAGCTAGTAGGAAAGCTCATTACGAACCGAGATAGAATTGTCTGGGTAACCAAATGGAGACGGACAGCCGAGGATGCGGACGCCAAAGCCGCACTTGAAAACGAAATGATCGAGGCTGGGCACCGCGACATTTTGGATGAACTTCATGGCAAGGTGTCTCGAGAAGCAGCAGGGGACCGATCTTGGAGAAAGATGAAAGTTGACCTAATGGATATCGATATCCCGGGGCTTAAACCAAGCGAAGCTGAATCTAAGCCAAAGGATGGTGTTTTGATGGGTGGACTCCAGCCGAAAAAGCTCATCGACCTTGAGAATCTGGTGTTTGATCAAGGAAATCATCTAATGACCAACCCCAACGTCAAATTGCCGCAAGGGTCAACGAAACGAACTTTTAAAGGCTATGAAGAAATCCACGTTCCTGCTCCCAAACCAAAGAAGGATCCAGGTGAACGCCTTATTCCCATTTCAGATCTTCCAGATTGGGCTCGCCCCGGCTTTAGGAACTCTCAAAAGCTCAATCGCATCCAAACGAAATGTTTCCCGATGGCCTTCAACGATGATGGGAACATGCTCGTTTGTGCCCCAACAGGCTCTGGGAAAACCAATGTCGCGATGCTCGCAATGCTACGTGAAATTGGGAAAAATCGGAACCCTGACACTGGCGAAATCATGTTAGATGACTTCAAAATTGTTTACATCGCACCGTTGAAAGCGCTTGTCCAGGAACAAGTTGGAAATTTCGGCGAACGATTAAAACCTTACGGAATTCGCGTCTCGGAACTCACTGGTGACCGGCAACTTACCAAACAACAAATAGCGGATACCCAGATTATCGTGACCACGCCTGAAAAGTGGGATGTTATCACGAGAAAAGCAACCGACACCAGCTATACACGGCTTGTACGACTCATAATCATCGATGAAATCCACTTGCTCCATGATGACAGAGGTCCCGTATTGGAAAGTATAGTGAGCAGGACGATACGTAAAATTGAACAGACGGGCGATCCAGTACGCCTTATTGGTCTCAGCGCCACGCTACCTAACTATCGCGACGTGGGTAGCTTCTTGCGCGTTGATCCGATCAATGCGCTTTTCCACTTTGATGGTTCATATAGACCATGTCCGCTGAAGCAAGAGTTTATTGGTGTGACCGATAAAAAGGCTATCAAACAACTGAAAACCATGAATGATGTTTGCTATACTAAAGTTCTTGAGCAAGTTGGTACAAATAAAAATCAGATGCTAATTTTCGTTCACTCGAGAAAAGAAACGGCAAAAACCGCCAGGTATATCCGAGACAAAGCAGTTGAGATGGAAACCATAGGCCAAATATTGAGAAGTGACGCAGCCAGTCGGGCCATCCTCACAGAAGAAGCCGATGCAGTCAACGACCCTGCGCTAAAGGACCTGATGCCTTACGGTTTTGGTATCCATCATGCCGGAATGAGTCTCGCTGATCGTACCTCCGTTCAAGAGCTCTTCGTGGATGGCAGCTTGCAAGTTCTCGTCTGTACTGCTACCCTCGCATGGGGCGTCAATCTTCCAGCACATACTGTCATTATCAAGGGTACACAAGTGTACTCACCGGAGAAAGGCAGTTGGGTTGAGTTGAGTCCTCAAGATGTGCTGCAAATGCTTGGCCGTGCGGGCCGGCCGCAGTATGACACATTCGGAGAGGGTATCATAATCACATCCCAGACCGAAATGCAATATTATCTCTCTTTGCTTAACCAGCAACTTCCTATTGAAAGCCAGCTGATGAGCAAACTTGCGGATAATCTAAACGCTGAGATTGTGCTCGGAAATGTCCGCAATCGCGACGAGGGAGTGGAATGGCTCGGTTATACCTACTTATTCGTGCGAATGCTTCGCTCCCCTGGCCTATATAGCGTTGGCACTGATTATGAAAATGATGAAGCCCTTGAACAACGACGCGTGGATCTCATCCACTCTGCTGCAACCGTGCTCGAAAAGGCCAACCTTGTCAAATATGAGAAAAACACGGGAAGACTCCAATCTACCGAACTTGGCCGGATCGCTTCCCATTATTACATCACCCACAGTTCCATGAGTACATATAACCACCACCTTCAGCCTATGGTATCCACAATTGAGCTTTTCCGTATATTTGCCCTCAGCGATGAATTCAAATATATTCCAGTTCGACAGGATGAAAAACTGGAGCTAGCGAAGTTACTTGGTCGTGTCCCCATTCCAGTGAAGGAAAGCATTGAGGAACCGCATGCAAAGATCAATGTTCTCCTCCAAGCCTACATATCTCGCTTGAAGCTCGAAGGGCTAGCGTTAATGGCAGACATGGTATATGTTACCCAATCAGCAGGTCGTATTCTTCGAGCAATTTTCGAAATTGCACTGAGGAAAGGTTGGGCATCTGTCGCTAAAACTGCCCTCAGCCTTTGCAAAATGGCAGAAAAGCGAATGTGGCCTACGATGTCCCCTCTTCGTCAATTTCCATCATGCCCCCGCGATATCTTGCAAAAGTCAGAAAGAATTGACGTGCCTTGGTCCACGTATTTTGATCTAGATCCCCCCCGGATGGGAGAGTTATTAGGCATCCCCAAGGCAGGCCGAGTAGTTTGCGGCCTTGTCGAGAAGTTCCCGCGTCTCGATGTGCAGGCACAAGTTCAACCAATGACTCGGTCAATGGTACGTGTGGAACTCACTATCACGCCAAATTTCACCTGGGATGATGAACTTCACGGTGTTGCTGAGAGCTTCTGGATTATCGTGGAAGACTGCGACGGTGAAGATATCCTTTTCCACGACCAATTCATCCTTCGCAAAGAATTTGCCGTTTCTGAAATGAACGAGCATTTAGTCGAATTCACAGTACCAATAACGGAACCAATGCCGCCAAATTATTTCATCTCACTCGTTTCGGATCGGTGGATGCATTCGGAGACAAAAATACCCGTTTCATTTCAGAAACTCATTCTGCCAGAGCGTTTCCCTGCTCATACACCATTGTTGGATATGCAGCGGGTACCAGTCAAAGCTCTCAAACGGCCCGAGTACCAAAAGCTCTATCCTCACTGGGACCATTTTAACAAGGTGCAGACACAGACCTTCAAGTCATTGTTCGACACGGATGACAACGTTTTCCTTGCAGCCCCGACTGGCAGTGGAAAAACCGTCTGTGCAGAGTTTGCTCTCCTTCATCACTGGTCAAAATCCAAACCTGGCAAAGCAGTCTATATTGCTCCCTTCCAAGAATTGATCGACCAGCGAGTGAGCGATTGGCAAAGCCGGTTAGGCAATCTTAACGGTGGCAAGAACATTTTGAAACTTACAGGGGAAACCACTGCAGATCTGAAAATTCTCGAGCAAGCCAATCTAGTACTCGCTACTCCGATTCAGTGGGACGTCCTGTCACGACAATGGCAGCGTCGTAAGAACGTGCAAGCTGTTGAGCTTTTCATCGCCGATGAACTTCACATGCTTGGCGGCCAAGGTGGCTACATCTACGAGGTTATTGTTTCGCGAATGCATTATATTGCCCTTCAAACTGAAAAAGAGCTACGGATGATTGGGCTGAGTGTCCCTCTGTCCAATGCCCGGGACATTGGGGAATGGTTGGGCGCTAAAAAACATACTGTTTACAACTTTAGCCCCCACGTTCGCCCTGTTCCATTAGAGCTGCACATTCAATCTTACACAATCCCCCATTTCCCATCTCTCATGCTTGCCATGGCGAAACCTGCCTTTGCATCAATTCTACAGCTATCCCCTGATAAGCCGGCGTTACTGTTTGTACCTACTCGAAAGCAAACACGCTCGACTGCTCTGGATTTGTTGGCTGCTTGCATTGCCGCAGACGATGAAGACAGGTTCTTACATGCTGATATTGAAGAAATTTCACCACTGCTAAAGCGAATTGACGAACAAGCGCTCGCAGAATCCATTTCACACGGAATTGGCTATTATCACGAAGCTCTTAGCAACAGCGACAAACGCATTGTCTCGCACCTCTTCAAGATTGGGGCGATACAAGTCATGCTTGCCTCTCGAGATGTTTGCTGGGAGATCAATTTAAATGCGCATCTAGTTATTGTTATGAATACTCAATTTTTTGATGGCCGAGAGCATCGATATATCGACTATCCTATTAGTGAAATACTTCAAATGTTCGGAAAATCTTCTCGTCCCCTTGAAGATAAAAGTGGAAAGGGAGTGCTTATGGTTCCCGCAGTCAAACGCGACTACTACAAAAAGTTCTTGAATGAAGCGTTGCCAATAGAAAGCCATTTACAAATATATCTGCACGATGCGTTTGTCACCGAGATCAGCACGAGAACTATTGCATCCACTCAAGATGCTGTCGATTGGATGACATACACGTACTTCTATCGCCGTCTCCTCGCAAATCCTAGCTATTATGGCCTAACTGATGTGAGTCATGAAGGCTTGAGTACGTTCCTCTCAGAGTTGGTTGAGAACACTCTTAAGGAACTCTCTGAAGCCAAGATCATCGATCTGGACGAGGAGGACGACACTCTGTCACCACTAAATGCTGCTATGATTGCTGCATATTACAACATTTCGTTCATCACCATGCAAACATTCTTGCTTTCTCTAACAGCCAGAACCAAGCTGAAGGGCATTCTCGAAATTGTTACCTCTGCTACTGAATTTGAAACGATCCAGGTTCGACGGCATGAAGAACATATTCTCCGCCGTGTATATGATAGGGTGCCAGTCAAAATGTCGCAACCAGTTTACGACTCGCCTCACTTTAAGGCATTCGTCCTTTTGCAAGCGCATTTCTCACGCATGCAGCTTCCGATTGATCTGGGCAAAGATCAAGAAGTTATTGTGGGTAAAGTTTTGAACCTCCTGAGCGCATGTGTAGATGTTCTGTCTTCCGAGGGCCACTTGAACGCCATGAATGCAATGGAAATGTCGCAGATGGTTGTTCAAGCTATGTGGGACCGGGATAGTCCGTTGAAGCAAATTCCTCATTTCGGCCCCGAGGCCATCAAAGTGGCCAATGAGTTCCAGTATGTTCGCCCTTTCACTTCCAATAGTCCATTGTCAATTCCTAACCACCTTTTCACGCGCAGGATCAAGGACATCTTCGAGTTCATGGAAGCTATGGACCCGTCAGAGAACAAGGATTATGCAACCCTTGTGAAGCGTCTGGGTCTTGACAATAAGCAGCTAGCACAGGCAGCAGAGTTTACGAACAACAAATATCCCAACATAGATCTCGACTTTACTGTTCTGGACGAAGAAAGCATCACCGCCGGCGAGCCTGCTTATATTGATATCAAGATTGAGAGGGATGTTGAAGAAGACGAAGAAGTGGATACCACCGTCTCAGCTCCGTTCTACCCGGGCAAAAAGATGGAGAACTGGTGGCTTGTGGTTGGTGAAGAAAAGACAAACAGCCTCCTTGCTACCAAACGCGTCACGATTGGAAAGAAATTGCACCTGAAACTGGAGTACATTGTTCCAACACCTGGTGAGCATGAGCTAACGCTATTCTTGATGAGCGATAGCTATGTGGGCGTTGACCAAGATCCTTCGTTCAAGATTACGGCTGCGGAGGGAATGGATGAAGATGAAGAGGAGAATGAAGGGGGAGAGGAGTGAACGATGTCTAGTGGGGGGTGCTTTTTTATTTCCAGAAATTCATTTTCAATTTTGTGACCTTATTTTTTTCTTTTTTAGACCGTATTATGTGTGTAATGTATATTTGTCTATCAAGCGGTTCTTGCTACGATTTCATTCTTTAAAAAATTGTATAATTTGTTTGGACCAGAAGGAGTCTATTGAGCTGAAAGGATCATGAAGCTATTTGCTAGACAACAATGGATGTTGTGAATCCGATCTTACTCAGCGCTAAGCTTTTCTTTATCGATCATCTTTCTCCACTAACTGACTGATAACATAGAAACACTGGCGCCCAGCCATGGCGATTGCTATTCTTTTCAAATTTGCCATGTTCAGTCAATACGGGTTTAATATGGAGATTTATAAATGGCATGCTGAGCCTGGGCCACTTTCACACACACACACACCCAGGGATAGGTATCCGGCCGGTTGCCCGCGGGCGGGACAGCGATGCAAGGCAGCAAACTTCGGGGACATGGCTTATGAAGGAAGATAGAACCAGCAATTGAGTCACTTAATACATACCTATATACCTACGTAGCTATGCAAGGAACTTGACTGTCAGTTCCAGTGGATGACTGTGAATTAAGGCATCTACATTACTTTTTAAGACTCCTTGTCAGCCACTTTCCACCACTATCCCAGCACAAAACAGCGATAAGCCAGAAAGGCGGGGTAAGAGTGCATGAATTTATCCATGTCGTCACTGACTCACGAATCATTGTCGTATCTGTGCGTATTAAGCCGACTCAGAACGTTGGACGTCGAAGTGCTCGAAGCCGCTATCCGAGAGCTGTCGATGCGACAGGATATCAATCAATACAGCCTGAACACACTTGCCCCCCACCAAGGGAAAAGTTATTTAAATACCTTAGAGTGACTCACTCCAACATCAACGGGTTCACTCTCAATTGCAAACAAAATAATATTAAATTGAGACCAAAGGACGCACAATTATCATCTTGCCGTTTGGATACTTCTGGTCGCTAACGGAGTCTTATACCCGCCCTTCCCGTCCGCAGTCAATAAACCTACCTAGGTGTATCAGATCTGCAGCATTGATATATCACGATGACTATTCGTGCGTTGAAGTTTACCCCAGAGTAATTATGCCCCCTACCCCCGAGGTAAAGGTGTAGGACATGAAAAAAAAATGGTGTTCTTTCTATGTCAGCTGTGTATCTACTTAAAGCTAATGTTGGGTTTCACTCGCAGGGTAATGCTGAGCGCTCCTCGACGCACTGCTGCCATCCCGAATGCATCAGGTACATTGCTTGCCTACACGCAGACAACATATTCGTTTGAGTCCCGCGCGACGACCTCAGAACTTCGAGTTCTTGATGTTGCAACCGGCAGCTCCGTTCTCTTGACAAATTCCTACTCTGGAACTCCGCAATGGCTGGGTGACGGAGACAAACTCGTCTGGCTCAAGGAAGGAGACGATGCAAGCACCAACTTCATTGTCGGTTGTGGTCAGCGTAAAGAAGACCCATATGTCGCAGGGACGATATCTGGACCCGTGACGAATCTAAAACTCACTACTCTTTCCTCTGGGCTCGTGGGTTTCGCAGTTTCTGGGAAAGCCAATCCGGATGGATCACTGTACAATCCTTCGACCGCGAAAAAGCCTCTTAGCTCGGGAAAATTGTACACATCGCTTTTCGTCCGACATTGGGACGAATATGTTACACCCCAGAAGAATGCAATTTTCTTTGGGACACTACAGAAGACTTCGTCGTCGGCAGAAGACAAACGGTCCAAGTACGAATTGTCAGAGTTGAAAAACCTCTTCAAGTTTATCGGTTACCTTGGAATGGAATCGCCTATTCCACCCTTTGGTGGAACAGATCATTTCGATATATGTCCACGAGGTATCGTGTTTGTGTCTAAGGATCCGACTTTAAATCATGCTCTGCATACCAAATGTGACGTTTACATTTGCATAATGGATCCCCGGTCCTGGACGCAAGCAGTACCAATATCCGCCAAGGCACTTTCGCTCGATCGCTTAAATGGAGCGGTAACATCTCCCGTTCTGTCCCCGGTGACAAATACACTCGCATTTCTAGTTATGAGAGAGGATGGATATGAATCGGATAAAAACAGGATCATTATTGTCCCTGGGCTATTTGACTCGCAGGCTGGACAGTCTGAACCTGTTGAGATTTTTGCAACAGCAGATGGCTCTGGCGCATGGGACCTCAGCCCAGGTTCCCTCACATGGGGTGATGATGATTACGACCTATTTGTCCGAGTTGAAGACACCGGCTGCGGCGCCGTATTCAGACTTCCAATGGCTAACTACACCAAGGCCTCTACAAACCAGCTCTCCAAGCTGACTCATTCTGGATACGTAACCAGCGTCGCGCCAGCATCCAATAAGGTATTCCTAACTAGCACCAGTCTCGTGGAAAACAGTGTGTTTTCAGTAATAGACCTGTCGGAAGCGCACCAACAACCAAGGGTTATCTGTTCAAGTTCACGACATGGCGCGTCACTCGGCCTCTCTCCCGAACAAGTCACAGACATCTGGTGGAAAGGTGCAGACGACCACCCAATTCATGCTTGGGTAATAAAACCATCTAACTTCGATCCGAAAAAGAAATACCCACTTTGCTACCTGATACATGGTGGACCCCAGGGCGCGTGGAGCGACCAATGGAATACGCGCTGGAACCTCGCCGTTTTCGCAGAGCAAGGTTACGTAGCGATCGCACCCAACCCTACAGGCAGTACCGGGTACGGCCAGGCATTTACAGACGCCATCCAGAACGAATGGGGCGGCAAACCATACGAGGACATCGCCAGGGGTTTCGACCATATCGAAAGGGAGCTCGACTACGTTGATACCGGCCGCGCCGTTGCCCTGGGCGCCTCCTACGGCGGCTTCATGATGAACTGGATCCAAGGCCAAGAACTAGGCCGTAAATTCAAAGCCCTGGTCACTCACGACGGCATCTTCAGTACGAAATTTTCCCTGGCAGCTGAGGAGCTCTACTTCCCTATCCATGACCTGAAGGGTGTATACTGGCAGGCCCCTGAGAACTGGGATCGTTGGGACCCTTCACTGTTCCTTGACAACTGGGCCACTCCGCATTTGATTATCCATAACGAACTGGATTACCGACTCTCGATCGCGGAAGGGTTAGCGGCGTTTAACGTTTTGCAGATGCGAGGTGTGCCTAGTGCGTTTTTGACGTTCCCCGATGAGAACCATTGGGTACTGAACGCAGAAAATTCGCTCGTTTGGTATCGGACGGTTCTTAATTGGATTAATAAATATGTTGGGTTGCCACCGCTGCTAGATAAGGATGGGTCTGATGGGTTCCCGCCGTTGAAAAATGAGGAGAAGATCGTGGGAGGCATGACGAAGTTGGCAGTGACGGAGTAGTTTCAGTTTGGAATTAACATGGAGGGCTATTTTTAGCCGAAGTATCTATCCAATTGGTTCCGGGTTAGAAAGACTATCGGGGAAGAGTTGTGCGATTTGCGAGGGTTTAATGATGTAGGAGTAAAAACCTACACAGAGTAGTTATATCCAAAGGTATTAGGTGATCTGACATATCTTGGACTTGAAAGTCAACTTATGAGCCATATATGATATCACAATATTAACACACAAATAGTCTATGCATGTTTGCGGATTCTCCCTGACTACTTAGTTTTTTTTGCTTGAAAAAGCGAACCTTTGGTGATTTCCCTTCTGTCCTTGTCATTTGTTTGTTGTTCTAAGAGCATCACAATCCAGTCCAATAAAATATGGAATAACTCAATAGACAGTCCTCTGTCCTCTATTCTCCTCTGCGTTCTCCTTTGGTTTCTTCATCGGAGGTTGAAGATGAAACGGGAGATTTTTTTCTCGTAGTCTGGACATCGCCGAGTTGCATACAGACGAATCTCCGTAATATACTTTTAATCAGTAAAATTATTTGCTGGGGCTGAGCGTATAAGACAAGAAAAAAATCATTCCATGTGAGTAGTTGAATGTAAGAGATATCAATGGAATAACTTGAGCAATGGGAGCGGAAATTCCCCTCTCATTTCGCTTGCCACTTTTTCATCTTACGGGGAAAACGGTGACGTGAGTTTAAATACCAAGTAGATGGAGTTCGTACAATATAAGTCGCCGACACAAAAATAGAATAGTTAGCGGGGACGAGATAGGGAACAGAAAATATGGTAAGAGGACGACAACAGCCATGTCACGCGCTTCGAGGAGATATGACGATAGTAGTAGATATACAGGTGAACTCGAGACAAGAAAAGCGAAAATGGGAAGGGGTCAGGAAAGAACAAACGCAGGACATATGTATAACATCACATAACCGAGTCCTAAAGCTTTAAAAAAAAATATAAAAAAATAAGGGAAAACAAAATGAAAAAAAAGACAATAGGATAGCACTACCTAGGTAGCAACAAGAGATATGAGTGAGAACAAATGAAATCCCATGACAGGGTGCGTTTCGCTTCGAAAACGTAAGTAAATAATAACCAAACCAGAAGCTCCTCATTTGTCAAAAGGGGGTGAACAGGAACAGACAAATGAAATAAAAATTTAAAAGGCCGATGGTAATAATCCCTCACTCATCATCCGGCAATTCCTCAATAGTTGACTTCAAAAGCTCAATCAATTCATCAATGTCCGGTCGATCCGCCGGCTCAACCTGCAAACACCTCCTCACCACCTCCTTTGACGGCTCGCTAATCCCCCCTTTCCTGGCGGAAGCAGTTGCACCAGCACCACTCCCTTCTCCCTCCCCCGAAGCACCAGCAGCACCAGCAGTTCCCTTCCCCTTCTGCCCCTGGCCCTTCTCATCCGGAAACCTCCAATCCCCACCAAGCACACACATGCTCAAACTCCCACCGGTCTCCTCACTGCGTGCCTCGAAGGGACTCTTGCCCACCAGGCAAGCATATATCGTGCAGCCCAGCGACCATATATCGACCTTGGTATCGATGATGGAGCCAGTTTTCACATCGAAGAGTTCGGGGGCACGGTAGGGCATAGTAGAGTGTTCAGCAGCTGTGTCTTGGACGGCCAGGGCGAGGGAGCGGGAAGTGATGGCGATTGGGCTAGGGCTTAGTGAGCCTAGATCCATGACGATGGGAGTTACGCCGTCGTCGTCGATCATGATGTTGCCTGTTTCCGGGAAAGGTTTTGTTAGAGGAGTTTTATTATTATGTTGTGATGAATATTATAGCAATAGGCTGTGCATGTTTGTATACCTGGTTTTATATCTCTGTGCGCATAGGGGCGGAAACCACCCTCATCCACCCCTTCCTGGCTAATCGTAACCTCTCCATCCATCAACGGCTCGTGTTCTGTATCATCGCTATCCCGACGGGTACCTCGCCTCGCCAGCCGTCCACGAGACGCCGCCGCGTCAGCATCTGCCGCTTCAGCCTCATTCCTAACCATCTTCGCCTTCTTAACCGCACCAGCACCACCCCTAACGCGATACTGATGCATCGCCTTCAGCGCCTTGGCTACACCCAGCATGAAACACATAAGCCTCTTCTCCGGGTATGAGGTGTGATTGACCAGATTGGCATTGATGACATCTTGCAGGTTCCCGCGATGGTAGTAAGGGAGGAGGATGTAGACGGTCTTGGAGCCGGGGTCACCGCCATCCGCGCGGAATTTGGAGCCGGATTCGGTGGTGACGCAGTAGTCGATGGAATGGATGATGTATCTGTTTGGGGAGAAGAGAGTATATGCTTCTACTTCTTTGAGGGCTTGGGAGACGGATTCTTGGCCGAAAGGGCAGCGGATCTTTTTGAGGGCGAAGAGTTCAGCAGTGTTTTTGTCTTGGACAAGGTAGACGTAGGAAAAGCCGCCCTGGATTCAAAAGGATCTAGTCAGTATTTCAGCTTCCACTTCTTTATCTCATCCGATAGGGGAGTATGTATACCTCTCCTAGTAATCGGAGTAGCTTGAAACTCCGGTTGTTGATCTTGAGCTGCGGAGAGTTGGGGAAACAGCACATGCAGTCAGTGAAAGTGTAGAGAAGATCGAAGAAGTATTGCGACATTTTTTTTTTTTTTTTTTTTTTTTTTTTTTTTGGCGTTGGATGTATAAAGGGGCGTGTATAACAACGAATAATAAGAAAAGAGTAAGTGTATTTGTATAAACAGGTAGGTATAGGGTTGGAGGATGGCGACGGGGGCAACCAAGCTATAGAACGAACTCCACGCTCAAGCAAACGGCGATTGAGAACAGCCCGTAGAGGAGTTAGAGATAGTTCAATCAATCAGTCAAGCACTCATTCATTATCCAGTGGAAGAGTTGATTAATTGTTTGGGTGTATGTCGATAGTTGACAGTGGTAGTTAAAGCAGGTTGGAGAAAACTATTATTTTTTTGAGTATTTGTCCTGATTGTGGCTGAGATGCGCTGCTCATAATACAGAAATACGAATGGATGCGGTGCTTAGCTGGAGGAGGACGAGGATAATAATAGCATTCAGATAATAAGGGTATTTAGAGTAAATACTGCGCAGCGAGCTAGTCTGATCTGTGCATCTAGATCGGCTGTTCATACATTTGACAATCCTTTGTTTTTTTATATTTTTTATTATTTTGTTCTTATTTGTTCTTTATCCTGTTCTTCATTTTTTGGATGTTTACAGAAGTCTGTTTATTTAACATATTAACTCTCAAAAGAATTAAATTGAATATACAAGTTAAATATGGAGATAGAGGGTGTAAAGTAGGATATTTAGACAGAATACTCCCAATATTTTTTAACTATTCTGTAGATAAATATATATATAACTAAATATTAATAAAATATTTTCTTTCTTTCTTTCTTTTTTTTTTTTTTTTTTTTTGTTCGTCCCTCTTTCGGCCCATCGTCATCGTCCCCTATTTTTTGAATTATCATAACTAAATATTTAGATCTTTATGCGCCACAACATCAACATCTTTCTTCCTTTTCCTCCAGTCTCAAACACTCTCTGCCCAACGCGAGCCTCGCTTCACCCTACGACTGTCTACGTATCATCAGGATCCCGTCTCTGCATTCATTTGTCACTTTTCCATTCCTTTATTTCATTTTCCTTTTCTCGCTCTCCTACAACCCTACGCCTGGCATGTTACTACGGCTGTTTTGATCCCTTCCCTACCCCTGCACAACTCCACTAAGAGCTTTATATACAAAAACATCACGACACGAAAACAACCCCCTCCCTCCAACGACACGATTATGGCGTCCCTTGATGATATCCAGGTGGGAGACCTGGTGAACGTACCAGGGGGCATGTATGGCACTGTCAAATTCATAGGCCCCGTCACTGGAAAACCTGGCCGCTTTGCTGGTATCGAGCTGGCACCCGAACACGCCGGCAGGGGCAAAAATAATGGCGAAGTCGAGGGCCGGAGTTACTTCACCACGTCGCAGCCAGGCTCCGGCATCTTCGTGCCGATGAATAATAACAGATATGTCTCCAAACGGACCGGCTCCATGGGCAGCACGCCGCCAACGCCCTCCTCCAAACCTGCCTTTAGCAAATCCGTCGGCCCCGGTGCTGGCCCTGGCCCACTGTCTGTAAACAGACCCAATTTCAGACGCCCGTCCCTCCCACGGCCCGAATCACCACGAGCCTCCCCTCCAAAATTAAATTTGACCGCTCTACGAACACCGTCCGCGTTTTCTAAAAGCACCTCTGCTGCCAATGGGGGCGTTCCTCGAACGCCGCTCAAAACTACACGGCCACCCAGCCGCCCGTCGTCTAGAATTAGCATAGAGAGCGGCATGAACACCCCCGGGTCAGTAAGACGGCATGACACGAGAACACCCGCGTTTGACGACCATGAGTCGACAGACAAGATCAGATATCTAGAGAAACAATTGCGCGATCGTGATAAGCAGCTCGAAGACCAGGCCTCGATCCTCGCAGAATTTCAAAAGAGTATTACAGAATTGGAAGGTTCGGATGCGCTACAGGTACGGGCGCAACTGCGCGAGAAGAACGAGAAGATCGCGGCTCTCACGGCTGAATTCGATAGTCACAGGGCGGATTTCCGTAGCACTTTGGATACGCTGGAAGTGGCGGCCGCGGAAACTGAGAGGGTTTACGAGAGAAGACTAGAGGAGCTGATGCAGGCTAATAGGGAGCTACAAGATCGTGGCGAGGATGTGGAAACTGTCGCCAGACAGCTTAAGCAGTTGGAGGAATTGGTTTCAGAACTAGAAGAAGGTCTCGAAGACGCTCGTAGGGGCGAAGCCGAGGCAAGAGGGGAAGTTGAATTCCTCAGGGGTGAGGTTGAGAGGACTAGGCTAGAATTGAAGCAGGAGAGGGAGAAACCAACCTCCTCATTTAAAGGCGCTGGCGGTGATGGGCATGCCAGTTCCAAAGATCTAGATCAAAAGGATGATGAAATCCGCGGCCTGAAAGCTATCATCCATTCCCTCAGCAGAGGTGAACCCGCCGGGATCTCACAGATGAATGGCGGGGCTGTCAACAACGGGGACCACCAAGATGCTGATCGCATCGCTAGACTCGAACATCGCATTCAAGAACTCGAGGGCCTCACAGAACGCAAATCATACCGCATCGAAGAACTAGAGCGCGAGCTCGAAAAGAACCAGAACCAGAACCGTCCAAGCCGCAACCGCAGCAGTACCATAACCTCCTCACCGCTCAAACAGCAACACAACAACCCCGGCACCGGCGTTGCTAACCACACCCACACCCTCTCCGATCGCACCGTCGTCCCCAATGACTGGCACGACACCACTTCCCCTCCCAGCAGAAACAGTAATGGCCATAACCAATACCCCCACTTCTCCCCACCGCGCCACAACGAACCCGTCCGCCACCAGCAACTCGAGAGTATGCAGGAATCTGACTCGCGTTCCTCCAGCACAGACGATGGCGGCGCGCTCTGGTGTGAGATCTGCGAAACGAGCGGTCATGATATCCTCACCTGCACAAATATGTTTGGTTCCGCTGCCGCCAATGGGAACGCGGCTGGTAAATCACTTGCAAATAACAATAATAATAACAATTACGACAGCAATACCTACAACAATACCAATAGCAACAACAAAAACAATAACAATAACAATAACAACGGCTTCAACAGCAACAACCACCAACATAATAACTTCGGCACAACAAATGGATATAATAATATAAACGCCGGCGGAAGTCCTAGCTCGCAGCGGACGGGGCGCGATGCGGTGCTGGAGGGATTGAAGGGTATTGGCGGGCTGACGGCGTCCATGTCACCAGTTGCGGGAAAGGCGTCTGGCGTCATTGATGAGGCGAAGTGGTGTGCATTGTGCGAGCGGGATGGGCATGAGAGTATCGATTGTCCGTTTGAAGATTAAATTTTGATTCCGCCAACAAACAACCGTCACCACGGCCCTAGTTCCCACATGTACCGCCCCCAAACCGGCTATTTTGTTGTTAATTAGTTATTGGAGTGCGACTGGGTGAATGAATGGAGTGGGTGGGTGGGTTAGCAAAAGGTTTTTTCGTGAGCTTCTCGGGCTGAATGGTGTGTATGATGGACATTATTGGGCCTGTTTCCCCTTTCTTTCTCTCCCACTTTCCCACCTATCGTTTCGTGTCTCCTTTTAGCGACATGTCATGGTCATGGTACGGTGCGGATTTATTGCAAAGTATCCCCCCTTTTGTTTTGTATTTTTGTGCAATCAAACCCTCCTCTCCCATCCCCTGAAGCCCTTCCCGCCTTTCCTTTCCTTTCCTTTATGCTCATTCCGGCCATTTAATGCTGATTTATGTATTCGATTGATGGTGACTTTAGTTACCATTTATTGCCTTTTTAATTTTCCACCTCTATATGTTAAGTTCCTCCCCCTCCCAAGCATCATCTTCAAACCCATTTCTCCCCCCTTTTTTTTTCTTTCTTTAGTTTCTTTTCTTTTCTTTCCTTTCTTTTTGCTCTATACAGCCCGTTGTAATACCTTTTTCTATACACGTATATATATATTTCACCAATCCATTGACAGCTCTTACAAAACCCCCTTTCATTTCAACTCCTTCAAATCCCAATCCCAACCCTTCAATATCTCACATCTACTATTAAATGTCAATTGTGTCCCCCCATGTACCTTGTCGGAATTTACGATCTATTTTTGATACCTAGGTATTGGCTTTAGATGGCTTCGGGTTCACCCACTCGCTCATTACTGTTTACTGTTGTTTATTTTCTCGCACAATATACCACTGTTGAGGAAACTGTTGCGTTTCCCATTTTCCTCCACTCTAGATTTAGGCCTACGCATGCTATTAGGCTACTGTTTTATATAGCTGCTGTCTTCTTGCTACCCAGATCTTTTTTTCTTCTCTAACCTGTGGAACACTTAATCAATGCCCATATTATACCCCTTAATTGCCATTCACCAAGTCTTCTATTTCTATTCGTGGATGGTCTCTCTAAGTGACATTCCCAAGTTTCGCGACGCATTCTAGGCATCTTGGTGGGCGGAGGCACTAATATAGGTCCCGGAGTGTCTAGAAATTGGAATACAATCGGTTTGGGAGAAGCGGTTATATTTGTTCCGTTAATTACATGAAGTCAGATCGCATCCAGCTCCTACTTTGACAAATGTTTGAGGAAAATGAATAGCGAGTAGAAATCGAAATAGAATTTACTATATGCATTTCACGTAGCGAGTGTTTCTAAGGTCAGCCGTGGCATACCAGGACTTGAAGCCCAAACGTGGGGACAATCCTGCATAAAATAATGAAAAAATAAATATAGACAAATAAGTTATGTCAAGTCCAAAAAAAATGCAGAACGGGTATAGCAATAAAAAAATCCAGCTGGGCACTTCACTTCGATTTCACACCCATCACTGAATACCAAGTACCAATCAGCCAGCTGATCTGATATATTGAACCACCACCCTCTCCTTCTCTCCTACCTTTGCATAATCCAGCCTACCTTATCTTAATCCCCTGTTTCATTCCGGAAACCTCCCCGGCTGCACCACTTCCCCCTCCGCATACCTTACAGCCGCCACCTTCCCACACCCACCGCATTTTCTCTTCCCTTCATCCGCCGCAAACTCCTCCACAACCTCCTTAACCTGGGTGCCCAGATCCGTACACACAAACCTCTTCTCCCACACCACCCCCTTACACCCACTGCAATACCACCTCATCGCATCCTCCACCCCATCCCCCCTGGGCATCTCCACAACAATCCCCACGGTATCCGCGAAACGCACGGGGCAATGCGGCGTGTTCGCCGGCAGCAGGAATAGGGACCCTTGGTGGATGGGGATGTCCTGGAAAGTCGGCGGGGTGGTGCTGTTGTCGACGGTTTTGAGAAGCATGGAGCCTTCGTGTTGGTAGAAAAATTCCGGGGTCGGGTTGATGTGGTAGTCAGTGCGCGAGTTGGGGCCGCCGACGACCATTACGGTGTAGCCCTGTGTGGCGGGGGAGGACGGGTGATAGACGCAGTAATTGTTTACGGGGGGTTGGAGGAGGTGGGCATTTTTGGAGAGCCTGTTGGAGGGGTATAGAAAATTTTTGGGGGTTAGTTCTTGGGATGCGCTGATTTTTGCGTGGCGTTCTTTGCCCTTTTTTTTTTTTTTTTTTTTTTTGCTCTTTTGCTTTTTCTCTCTATCTGACTGGGCGGGGTCTGTGCATGTATGTATATGGTTTGGTGAGATGGTTACCATTGAGGCAGGTTGAGTGCTGGAGGGAGCATTATAGCTACGGCTGGGATTGCGGATCCCCCGCTATGTCCGATGCGGAAACTGAACGTGTGAGTAGATGGAACAGGTTGAGGGATTGAGACTGATTTTGATTTACATACGAGATAGGGATTTGATTACAGGAGAGACAAAGATGAAATTTAGCACGTTTTTGTTTTCAATCGTAAAAAGAATCATGTTGATACTATCCAGATGTATGAAATATGCCTAGGCTTATTATGCCCCGCGCTGTCATGGAAATACGGCGGTTACAGATATCCCACATGCTATGTCTATGCGACAAACGATCAGGTTTAGGTATTACAAATACGATAGATACAAGCCTTTTCCTAACTTCGGATAAATATTGATCCGCACTTATTTTTCTTGAGATTTTTTTTGAAGCTTTTCAAAGCTCCCTGTGAGAGAGACTGGACCAGTTTGGGAGTGAGCAGGGTTTTTTAATTACTGGCATTGCAGGTTCTGAAATACTTCTCAGTTAATCCATCTCCTCATGCAGGCATCAATAGTAATTTCTATCAAAACCCGCAACTATAATCAACAATGGCGACTCCGCAACCCCCTCTGCGCTTCACCTCCCATCACCAGCTCAGCCTCCGTCTTGTTCTTTCGACCTTGACTGGGCGTTCAATTCACATATCTCAAATCCGGCCGTCCGATCCCATCCATACGGGCCTTGCTCCCCATGAAATTTCCTTTCTACGTCTCCTCGAAGCTGTTACCAATGGCTCACATATGGAGATTTCCTACACGGGTACCATTGTCCTCTACAAACCCGGGCTCATAACAGGGAGCGCCCCGGGATCTGGTGCAAGTGGAGGGGTCATAAAGCACGAAGTCCCTTCCAATTGTGCCCGTGGCATTAGTTATTTCCTGCTACCAATGTGCCTCCTTGCGCCATTTTCCAAATCCCAATTTAATATCCTCTTCACCGGTCCTGGTGTTATTACCTCTTCCACCCCAACCGGCGACATGTCCGTCGACAGTGTGCGAACTGCTATCCTTCCGTTATTTTCTCAATTTGGCATTTTCAACAATATCGAGCTGCGTGTCTTGCGACGATCGAATCCGGGCCCGAATGGGAGAGGTGGAGGAGGCGAGGTTCAGTTGGTTTTCGGTCATCAAGTTCGACTTCCGAAGACGTTACACTTGTTAAATCCTGGTAGAATAAAGAAAATACGTGGTGTGGCATATGCCGTAGGCGTGTCCGGATCTCATAACGCCAGGATGATCGAAGTTGCCAGAGGCGTCCTGAACCCTCTGTGCCCCGATACCTATGTGTTTTCAGACGTTTCTTCTGCGCCTTTAGTCGCTGCACCAACCAGAGATAACCCTTCCAACAAAAAGAAGATTGGTCTAGGTTTTGGGTTGTCTTTAGTCGCTGAGTCCTCCACTGGCTGCTTATTTTCCGCTGATGTGGCGTCGTTACCTACTGGAGGGGAGCCCCCAGAAGATATCGGGAAACGGTGTGCTTACCAGCTCCTAGAAGCCGTCTCAGTAGGTGGGTGTGTCTCGAGAGCTGCAGCCCCAATGATGATAACACTCATGGCGATGGGCTCCGAGGATGTAGGAAGACTGCAGGTTGGAAGAGATGTGATCGCGGATGAATCCATGATCCAGTTCGCCAGGGACCTAAACAAATTCGGTACTCCTGGATGGGGAATTAGGGATGCACCTGGAGAAAATGACTCGGGAGACATCGTTATTAGCGTTGTTGGCAGAGGAATAGGCAATGTTGGACGGAAGATTGCTTGATCGACTCGGGTATTGGTGAAGCATGTGGCTCCTTACCTGCATCCTATCGCCTCACGGACTTCCCCATATTGCGCTGGGCGTTTGCGCAGTGAACTCTTTTATTCCGCCACCTTGCTGGATATATCTACTGGCTGAGATATCGCACGGATCACAAACGATTGCAACAGGTTTCGAACGAAAGAAACTGCCGATCCTTCCGGGCCAATTCGCCCTGAGAAAACAAACCTCCGTTGACAGCCGCCCAAAACTCGGAGACAGCAGGCGGCCTGGCAGTCATTAATACTCACTGCCGTCCATCCCACCTGCCGATTTAAATTAAAAAAAGAGAAAGCCATCCGGTTTTGAAGCCGTGCGCCTTCAGGGTTTGGGTTCTTTCGGAGGGAAATGAAATAATGCAGGGAGATATGCGAGAAATGACAAGCGGAAATGCGTTTAGATTACGGCCGTCCGGCCTCCTTCCTGATCCGAATGCATGCATTACCTCAAAAACCCACATAGAAGAGGCGATGAGAGAAGTTGTGGCTACTGATTTGTGCCTTCACTCTGCCGCAGTTGGGACATCGGAATAAACAACCCCAAAAACTCTTCCTCATTCCTCTTATTGTTCGACTCTACTTTGTTCATCATTACTGTATATATTTCCGCTCTAATACCATATATTTGGAATCCCAGCTTCAAGTCAGCCATGCCCAAATTCCCTCTACACACGCTCCTCGTGTTCGTGAACTAATAGCTACGGAGGCACACGGAGACCTGGAAATCGGTTGCAAACCCTGAAACAAACCTGCATCCACCCCGGATATCCTCCCTCCGTCTCTGCTCCGAACGAAAGGGTTCAACTTACTCGTGCTCTAATGTATCCCGTGCTCCTTATGGAAAAGAGCAATGACTCAAGCACTTTGATAGCTGGATACAAAGGAGTATTTACTACTCCTCTAGTCGATACCATGTTCACCGTCTGCTCCTGCTACATAGCCCCTCCATACCCCTCTATGCCAACCCGCACTGGGTGATCCCTCAGGTTCCGCCGTGATGACTTCATGTACTAGTCAATATAACTTTGTTGTTTATAAATTCCTGGTAGCTACCATTTATGGTTTAACTGCTGCCGTTATTTCCCCTAAATTTCCCACATTAGAGTTCGCTTCCCAGAACTCACCTCTAACCTTAACCTTAAAAGGGAAGCTTTATATTCTCCATTTCCTTCACGCTTCCTTCATCATTCCTGCAATATCTTCCTCACATCCACCACTTGTTTCTTCACAATCTCCAAAAGATGCTTACAAGTATACTTCATACTTCATAACTTGCCTCCAAAACCTCCAGGAGTACCACTACTGGTAGTTTAGCCACAACACATACGCTTTGACCGCTTTATATGATGCTGACCTCAATATGCATTTTGTAACGCTTGCTTGTGCTACCATGTCATACACGGAGGTGTACATGATGGGCCACACCACAGAGTGCGGCTCCTCACACTCAATCGGCTCATTGGCCCAAAATGCTGCTCATGAAGAAAGGGACGATGACCTCGCCAATCTGTTTCAGGGAACAAAAGAGGCAGAGACCACCCGGTCAACTTTTGGCGAAGGCGCATATAGGAGCTATATCGACATCCTTCGATCAACCCAGGACTCAATTACCGCCAAATCTGCTCATATAGCAGGAAAGAAAGCTTCCTTGAAAAACTCAAAAATTCGAAAGTGGCTATTCAAGCTCAAGCGTGCATATGCGGGCTGATTCACTCAAACATTCACACTCGACCCACCATTAATGTAAGAGCGATTTTCCCTTTGTTTTGAATTTATCCGTCTTCGCGCCTTCGGGAATCTACACCTCAGTGGCTTCGTTTAATTTTCATTCCATTTTCTCATTTGAACTTCAGCCACATGGTGCCTGACAAGCGACTAGAAATGACCCTTCTGAAAATTGCTGTTGGCGGATCTAAAGCCCGGAAGCTGCAAACCAGAAAGCAGCCATTTCACATGTCCCTTGGAAAGCGCATAGAAGATTATCAGAGCATACCAAAAGGATCAGCCCCTTCTTCCTTTAGCGAATGTGTCATCATACTGGCTGATAACTGGAAAACAGCAAAGCTTTTTTCGCCTCCGATTTAATGAGGCTGTATGTTGGCTTACCATTGGTTGTTGTGGACTTGACCGAGCATGTTAGCAAGGTTTTAGTCCTGGTGGATGGCGTATGGTCACCACAGACCAAGATCGCCGGAGTCGAACTGATATATATATCATCTGATGACATTACTCTGCATGAACATGACTTTACTGGCAGGAACTTAATCAATTTAAATGCACTATTCCCACACAAAGTCCGTACGATCATCACCCCGGCCTATCCATTACATATATCAGAGTGCGGCGCGCTGGAAGCCAACATTGCTGTTCAAAAAGGGCTTCCCCCGCTCCTACCCTCAACAATCCGCAAATGCCCAATGTGGAGAAACGGAACCATGCTAGAGGCAATTCAAAATCTGGCACTGATTGAGGATATCACAGGCTTGAATGGCGTTGGTGGGGGGCTATGGGCCTCATGGACATCCACGTTTTCACCAAAACGTCAGAACGAGACTCGTTACTCGCATACCTACTTAGGCATAGCTAATTCGAAAGAGTAAATAATGGGAACAACTATCCAATTTGACCCCGCGATCGAACCTGTACCATTGGACATTCTTGTCGAGCTATCTAGCGGCCTTAGTTATGATGAGGTGAACCACCTTACTACCTCGTACAACTCTACCACAGTCCTAAGTCCGGATATCGCTTTGGGGGGTGAAACTACGGACGTGGTACATGAGAGCAGAAGATGAACATGGGACCTTAAATCAACTTGCGATCTTAGGTATCACTTTCCTCTTGGATTTCATGTTAGAACGAGGGCTTAAGGTGCAGGACCACCGTGCGCAAAAGATTCAAAATCAGTTATCTTAATGAGCATCGTCTCCACGATTCCATGAAACCAGCCGATTTTTTAGAAAATGAAATCTTGTGACGTCTAAAAATTGCTTAAGCCATTGGCTGAACATGACGTAGAACAAAGGAAACTATATGAGGCTGTGACGGGGACGGATATAGACCCGTTTAAACATCTTAAACTCTACCGCCATCGGATCGCTTTTTATGGGCCTTCGAATTCAGTGGTAATTCTTTGAAAACGTATGTTTTTCTAGCAGGCTACAATCATTCTCAGGGTTTGTATTTAGCAAGTTATGTCCTTTTCAATAACTCATATTATGTGGAGAATGTGGCTTCATGCTGAATAAGTTATAACAAGTAACTATTAAAAAGGCAGAATCTATACAATTTCAGATAGACATGATGTCATGGGTTTGCACTGAACTTATTTGTGTTGAAAAAATTAAATACAAAATATTGATATCTTTTACTTCACTTCATGAAGTTGAAAGAAGAAAATCAAAACAGGAATATTCTGCAATGAAATGATTAAATTACTCGTGGAAAATAATAGTTGGCTGAATAAAAACTAGGTATGGAGCCTGTTTTAAAATAAAAACACAAGAGCGATAAAATTGCTACAGCAAGAACAATAATCACACCAATAAATAATCAGCCCTACTTTGCTAGCTTTGTAACAATATAAAGAGAGAAGGAAAGAAAAAGAAAGGCGGAAGAAATTTTTCAAAGCTGGTAGAAAAGTGAAAAAAAAAAATGAAAAAAAAAGAATTAAAACTGACTTAACTACACATAGAAAGCAGGAGTGAGGGTGAGAGAGTGAATGAAATGAAACAAACAGAACAGAAAGCAGCAAAACAAAAAAAAAACAAAAAACAAAAGCAAAGAGCCAACAAGAAGAGACAGAACAAACAAAACCCACTCTTCAAATTATCCCATTTCTCTCAGCAAGAGCCCGTACTTTTTGTGTGAAAAGAAAAATATAAGATAGAAAGAAAAAAGAAAGAAACAGGAAGAAAGTAGTTGAGATATAACTATATAAAAGAAAAGCAAGACAAAGAAAAAAATGGAGAAACTTGCAATATTTTTCTTTTCACTCACTCAAACTGATTTTTTTCAGATTCAATTTTTGATTTTTTGATTTTTGTATCCTTTTAGCTCATTCAGAGCAGCCTCTTTCTTTCCTCTCTCTCTCTCTCTCTCACTCACTCTCTCTCTTTCCCTCTTTGCTGCTCATCTGTTGGTTGGGTGGGTGGTTTGTTATTATATGCACAATTTTCCTTCTCTTTTTCTTTCAAATCCACCAACCAAGCAAAACCTGTTGCTTTGCTCCCCCGGGGTTGCGTTTATTGACCTCTTTCCCTCTTTCTTTCCCGGCTTCGTTTTCATGTCGGGTCAATTTGCCCAGTCACACGCCGTCCCGTATGAATTATCCATGTATATCCTGACGTCTGCCATGGAAAAAGCCCTTACCCCCTTTCAGCCAAATAAGATTCCGCATCCCATTTCCATCGCACGGCCCGATTAAACGGAATCTCATAACTGGACCAGAATACACCTATGTCCCCCATAATATCGGGGGGGGGGGGGGGGGGAGAGAGGGAAGTTTTAAAAATGAAAGTATAATAAACAACAAAAAAGAAGAAAAAATGTAATAATGAAATAATAATAATGAAAACCTCGAAAGGGATTTTCACTCACTCACAGACTCTCACACACAAAAGGTAAAAAAACAAACAAATTAGAGACAAGAAAAGAGAAAAATAAAATAAAATAAGAGAAAAAGAAAAGAGAAAATCAGAAAATCAGAAATTAGGAACAAATTATACCTTAAGCCTCCACAGCTTCCGGCTCCCTTTTATTAGGAGAGGAACCAGGCTTCTCATCATCCGCCGTAGTCCCGGGCTCCGGGGCATCTGGCATGGGCTCATCTTCATCCACTCGGGTACTGGCGGTAGCACCACCAGCCTCGTCATCCCCCTCAGTCGCCTCTTCCGTTTTACGTCCATTGACCAACTTGTGGCCATTTGCCTTCGGCTTAGGCTCTGGCTCTTGTTCCTCCTTCTCCATTGCAGGGGGGATGTCGGAATCCAGTAGGGTCTTCCACTTATTCAGGATGTTGATGGAACGGCCGCGGAAGTTGAATTCCTCGTCCTTGGGGATCGAGTTCAGCTTGATAATGGCCTTGAGGACTTTGTTGATCTTGGTTGTGCGGATGATGCTGACTTCCAGGTCGGAATACGATTCCAGTTTCTGGATGTAATTGGACATTGACGACATTTCCTCTTCTTTGGGTGTCTGGTCACGTGTGAGGAACCCTTTTTGGAGTTTGTGCCGGAGATACAGAACTGGTGGGAGCCAAGTCAGCACAGCACATTGTGGCTAAAGCGGGTTGGGAATGGAGGAGAAAGGAGAAATAGAGCTGTAGATATTAATCAGGGCAATTGATGATCGTAGATAAAAATTTTTACCTTCTTTCTCCTTCTTCAGCTTGGCTTCCTGCGGATCAAGCGGCTTCTCCGTTTCTGCTTCCTTCGGAGTTTCAGTAGCTTCTTCATCACTTGTTGCCTTCGTTTCCTTTTTGCCCTTTTTGGCACTGGCAGCCTTCGATTTAGCTGGTTTGGCGGCAGTTTTCTTTCCTGATTCACCGGTCGCGGGAGTCTTAGGTGTAGTCAACTTGAGTTTAGTGGCAGTTTTTGGGGTCTTTGTGGGCTGTGTTGTGTGCGACCAAAAACGAAACGAAACCCCATTAGCCAACGGTTCTCTCGCCAAAGCACCACCCAAAAATGGCGCCCGAAGGTGTGCGATCGAGAATCGCAACTCCAGAAAAATTCGGGGAATCCGCTTACCTGGTCGCTCTCAGCATCACTCTCAACGTCCTTTTTTCGCTTCTTCGTGCTTTTTCGCTTCTCAGCCCCTACATCGGCTGCCTCATCTTCTTCTTGCTCATCAGCCACATCCATGCTCTTCCGCTTTTTCTTCTCTTGCTTTGCTGCCTTTGCCGCCGCGCGAGCCTCGCGTTCTTCCTGGTCTTGTTCCAACGCCCGTTGATGGTCGGCAAGCATATCTTTAAAGTATTGAAGGTCGTGGTTCTCGGAGGCTACGCGGTAGGCTTCAACCAGGCTCTTCGCCTTTCCCTTCTCGTTCACATCTTTGCAGGATTCTGGATCGAGAGGTGTGAGGTCTGTGTTTGGAATCCAAGCACTGGAATAGACCAATTTTTGTCAGCTCGTACTCCCAATTTTTTCTCATCCGGTAAACACACCTCGTAGAAAAAGCGGTTCCCAGCAAATTAATTTCAGCTGAGGGCGTCAGGGGGGGATTTTTTGCGTAAATTTTTTTTTTAAAAAAATCTCACTTACAATTCATTAGTGTACAAGAACATAATGGGAAACGTGCGTTCGTGGACCCGTTTGCCTCCATCACTGTAAGCTTCTCTGTAGGTGCCATCCTTCTGTCTCGTAGTAACCGGACGCGTCGACAAAAGGGAGGGTGGAAGCATTTCTTCATCGCAGATTATCGACGGCCAAGGGGCATAGCTCTTCAGACGCGCAGTATAGTATTCTCCCGGTTTTGCATCCAGGTGTGTGATTCGAGCTGAAGATTTCTTCTTATTCAGCTTCCTCCCCTTGCTGTCCGCCCCCCCAGTCGACTTGCGTTTTCCGTTACTCGATTTTTTGGACGCAGCGGGTGTTCCGTTCACGCCATCTCCTACGGGAGCAGAGCCTTCCACCGTCTCTCCCGCCGTAGCAACACTCTCGTCTTTCCCTTGTTCTGTTTGTGTTTCAGCGGTTGGCTCCGGCTTGGCAGAGTCTGCGGTGGCATCCGTCACAGGGGGTTCAGGTTTTTCAGAAACGGGTGCGTCTGTTGATTGCATGTCGACGGGGACAGGTCAGCCAAAGAGGAAAAGGAAAAGGTAAAGCCTCCCAAAAATATAGTAGGGGGAGCGAGAATGCATGTAGGCGCGGGAGGGCGTAGCAGGAGAACTCACCGGCCGACGCGTCTTCAGGTTTGCCATCGGCCTGTTCGTCTTTCTCTGGACGCGGAGACCCAGGAGGCTTTGGAGCTGCGTCTGCTGATGGTGTGTTTTCGGGGACCGAGTCGCCTCGGGATGCAGCGGGGTTTGCATCCTCAGCCATGGTGATGGGCAAAGCTCAGACAGAAAAAAGAAAGCAGATAGTCCAAAGGAATAGGAGCAACTGGCGATGGGTCCGGGAAGAAAGGCGATGATGGACAGGCGAGGTGTAGTCGACGGGGTTGGATTGGGGGTTGATGAGTGGTGTGGTGTGATGTTGTGTGGGTGTGGGTGTGGGTGTGGTGTTGAGAGGGAGAGAGTTGAGTGTTTTGGATAATATTATTCCTTGGGTGCGCGAGGATCGTGGCGTGAGACAAAAAACGCGTGTGTGGAAAGGGCGCTGCGGCGAGACTCGGGGGG
This sequence comes from Emergomyces orientalis, assembly GCA_002110485.1. NCBI lineage: Eukaryota > Fungi > Ascomycota > Eurotiomycetes > Onygenales > Ajellomycetaceae > Emergomyces > Emergomyces orientalis. The sequence continues at coordinate 3,991,338 of MOWL01000067.1, forward strand.
CAGAAAAAGGCCAAAGAATCCAGCACCAGCACCAGCACCAGCACCAGCACCACCACAACAAAAAGGGGACCAGAGAGAGACAGTAGTCTGATTCCTGGTGTCTTTGTCCAGACAGTCTATTTGAGGATATTGAAAGGGGGTAGCTCTCGAAAATAAGAGGAGTTCGCCCTTTTTCTGCACAGCTCGAAGTGTGTTCTGCCTGTAATTCACACCACAAATGGCGGATGAATATATGGGGCTTCACTCTGTCTCCCTCAGCACGCTCCCAAGCTCTTTCAAAATAGTTTATTTTTTTTTTCTTAAAGAAAAATATAAAAAAAACTCAAGTAGACGAAGAAAGGGTCGAATTTGATGCAACCGCTTGAATTAAAAATAAATAAAAAACCAACAGTACGAGAGAAGCAACTGAGAGAAACAAAGCCACGAAATTCAGTGGGCAAGCCAGGGAGAGATATGTTAATATCTCGGTCTATTCTTTTGCCCTTTTGCTTGACTCAGGAGTTGCATATAGAAGCACCACAGTATGTTGTAGTACCTGTAGAAAAGATCCTGAAAAAAGTAGAAAAAGTGTTGATCTTCTTTGATCAAAGCTGCGTTCCAGGGCAAGCTGCCAGCCAGGAGACGACGACGAAGAGTTGCTGAGGAATTGGGAGGGACAGACGAAGGCGACGAGGATGGAGAAAAGAAGCAGCTCGCTTACCTCCAAACTGGGAACTATGAATGCATTCTCTGTTCTCTTTATTGCTTCTCATATAAATATATATATATATACATACATACACTTTTATTTTATTTATCTACCTATTCAGTTATTTATTGATATATTTATATAAGTAATGCTCTGGTTACATTTCTGTCTGGCTTTCCGTCATGTGGTGGTCAGACCATATCCATGGATATTTATTCCTACAAGCCTAAGCATGCACACACATCTATATACGGCGCAAGGAATTCAAGATATACCTAGACAAGTATCAAGGAAAGAATCATTTTTTACAACCTTCAATTAAAACCGACCAGAGTTTCTTTGCTCGCCTCGAAAAGTAGGTCCATCTGAGAGGGGTCGTGGCATTTTCCAGCAGTTGTCGTGTGAATACGGGCACAGGAGGAAGCCAAGGGCGCAAAAGATTTGCAGTTTTTATTTATTATTATTATTATTATTATTTAAAGGGAAACAGAACAGACTAAGACAAAACAAAAAAAACCCTCGCGAAACTAACTTCTTCAACATCTCCTCTCCCCCAGAAGAAAAGAGGGTATCTAAGCAGATCACCTACACCTCTTTTTAGTCACATACCATAGCATACCATCAACGCGTTGAAAACCGTTGGCAGCCAAAAAGGGTGAAAAGAATCACCATAGTTGGTATATATCTCTCACATTCCTAAGCCTACCGAGTTAATACCGCCTCTTCAACAAATTGTCCATCCACAGCCTCACTCAGCCCGGTTATCCACCGTTTCTCCACGAGTGTTGCTAGGGATTTCGTCCCGCTGAGACCCCTGCTCGTATGGTGTGGGGTAGTCAGGCAGTCAATCAGTTCACATCCGGATACGAATTGTCGTGTCTCTCATTTTTGTCTCGTCTCTGCTGTTCTCTGTTCACTTGCTCTAGCACGTACTAGGCAGTAACACCGGGGCGACTTTGTACCCATGGCTTCGGGCTGGCGCCTCCATAACAATTCACGAAATGTTGAATATTATTTCTCACATTCGTGCTCAACAGAAAGAATAAGCTGTTTTCCCGTTTGCCTTTTTGCGCATAAACACAGAGGTTCAAAGTGTGCACATGCGCCCTGGGCAAGAAAGATATGACCAAAAATTTTTAAAACCAAAGTGCGATAGAACGCAAACAGGGTCTCTGGGGCCGTCACTCTTTCAAATTGAGGAATAAATACGTAAACTGGAAGAAGGGCAATAAGCGGGCGGTATCATATCATAGGGCTAAAGAAATACTGTACATACATCAGCCAAACACCAAACAAACTCAAAAAACAGGGTTTGCCCAGATTTTCAGAGACGACATTTAGCCTAGGAGAAGGGAGAGTGCATCTGATAATATATTTTTTTACCAGGACCAACCGAGTCCCCGGTACACAATTGCCGGCGGCTTAACAAATAAACACAATAACTGGAGTGAAAACCTGCTGTAGTTGAATCGTATATCTGGTCGAATGAGTATATAGTAGGTAACCAACGATAACCGGAAAAAAAAAAACGTGTAATCAAAAAGGACCGGGCGTAATTTAGTAACTCATAGCATCATGGCTTGGTCTTCATCAGAATCGTCATGAATAAAAGAAGGGCGTATAGATATAGACCTCTGCCTTGGTTTATGAATCCTCATTATCCAAAATAGGTAATCCTCCAGCGGGAGGAGGTTTAAAAGAACGGAATTCCCCCACCATGCTAACACGCAGATAACCGCGCCGGCAATCGCATCGAAAATGAAATGATTGGCGGTTGCGATTATAGTAACGAGAATGGCAAATGGGTAGGAAATCCGAGAGAAATACATGCGATATGTGGCCATGATGGGCAATGGACTTTGGAGGCGAAGCCAGGGTGAGTAAAGTTAAGAAGGTGTGGGAGTAAGGTTCCGGGTCGATGGTGCTGGGAAGAAAGAGGGATTGTCATTACGGTGACGCCGATCATCAACGAATATCCAAAATGCAGAGATGGCATGGCGGCTAAAGTGGGTAGGAGATTATCAGCAAAAAACCACGTAGTTATGACGTCCATGGATTTTGACAACTGACCATATTGATTGCAAAATTTGTTCTGCGTCCAAACACTGCTTGCACCATCAACCCCGTGAACAGTGTCAACAAATCCATAGCTCCTTGAAATATTACCAACCGACCCACCCACGGAGGCATCACTGAGAAGCCGAGGCGGCATACACGGCCACAGCGTGAACACCACAAATGCAAGCAGGTTATAAAATGCTAGGGACCGCCTGCGCGCTTGATACAAAGCATGACGACCTGTGGGAACACAGTTCGGATAACCGCTTTGCCCCATGAAATAACAGCCTTTCTGCCGATATTTCGTTGTAGTATAATAATAAAACCAGACAAGGAAGGCGATTGTTCCAGGTATGTGAATAAAAGAGTAGAGTCGATTCATCCAAGCCATCAGGGTCGGGTGATGCAGGAAATAAAGTTGTATCTGGACCTCCCAGAAGATGTGGACACTCTCCTCCAACGTTATCAGCTGTAATGCATGTTTTCGCGCAATGTCTACCGTTGCATCTAAGGGTGACCGCAGTGAAGGTTCGCGCAAGCTGATATGTCTAAATGCCGTCAGTCTGTAAAGACACACAGAGTTAAACCTGAAGTTCCCTAACCTACCCAATAAACCAGTGTCCAATACCAGCACTCCACTAAGAAGGGGAATCTCCGAAGTAATCTGCTGAAACATCGATTCCGGAATTTAGCAGTATCTGGCGTCATAACCTCCCTCCTCCACGACCACAAACCAATCTGTCTAGCTCTCCATGGTCGTTCTTGATCCAGAAGCAAGGATGGGGATGGGGAGCCGTAGGAAGGACTTGACAACGATCCGTCGTCTGTACCTGTAGAGGTGGATAGTCTATCACTATTGCTGTCTACCGTTATATCTTAAAAATCGGCACTCGCCACCGAGCTAGGCCGTGTTGTTGCCCCCTAGAATATGGACGGGATATATCTGATGATTGGTTGATCCATGTTCCCCCAAGAAGAAGAGTAACAACCACGAAGGGTTCCAAAAAGGCCCCGATCCCCATACCCCAGAACATAGAGAAGATCAAGGAGCCAAAATAATAAACAGAAATGCCCACGATTTGTTGATAACGAAGATATCTCCAACAAGGATAAATGGGGAGATCCCGAGACCACAACATGAGGCCGCCCAGTGAATTGGGCAGCAATTTGGGGTTTGGTCCACAGGCCATAAATAAAAGGGAACTCTAGAATTTTCTCCCGATGGACGCGTCAAAATACGCCAATTGAATGCAAAGTAGAAGTCCGTATTCCAGAGGTAATCGATTTTAATGGTGCGCTGGGCTTCAGGCTACTAACCTGAGATATGATAATAAAAAATCAAATAAAGGTGGATGCTAACAATTCCTCATAGTGACATGTATAAGAAAGAAAATATTCATGTTATTTGGCGACTGAAAGATGGCAATCAAAAATATCATGTTGACTTTGGCCGTAGCTACTGTAAGAAGCTGCAGCGAAGAAAAAAAGATAACAGCAGCAGCAGCAGCAGGAGTAATGGAATCAAAAGGAAGCCACGAATTCCAACTTCTCTTGACTGCACAATAAAGGTAGATGGCAACTATCAAAGTCACAAAGCTACCTAGGTATATATACCTTGGATAGCTAAGGTGGATAACACGCCTGTCATCATGTTTTTAGAGCCACCAGTTCGCGCTCTAGAAGAGCAGCAGGCAGTTTTAAAAACCGAGGTATGGGGGGTTATCGGCCGATTTAAGAACATCTCGTTGCTAAAGGGCAGAGAGTAAAGCCCCATATTAACTCTTATCAAAAGCAAAGGTGTCCCCGAGGGCCTTCAAGCGATACAGTACGGCATTTGGTGGAGTTGTTGAAGCCATTGTCCTTCTTTTTTGCGGGCTGAGATCATGCAAGAGCAAGCAATTTCCAGGGTGGACTCGACATGGATGACTAATTTGAAAATGAAAATATCTGGGCAGTATCACAGCCATTTACCCCTTTTTTTATCAACTGCCTCGGATAACATATGTAAACCACCTGTTGAGTGCTGCAGCAACATCTCATAATATATACATATATATATTTATAGGACAAAATGAAGCACAGTCCCTTGCCCAATTTATCTATATCATCTAGGAACTTTAAGACGTTAACGGCTTCATTGGCCGCCGACGACCTATTGGGTAGCTTCAGGTCCGAGTTTCCAGAATGCATCACCTACTTCCTCAAGCAGTTTAACTTGATATCTACTATGGAGTACTTTAAAACTTCAAAGGGAAGAGGAGAGAAACAAATAAGCTCTGCTCATATTGATTAAGAGGTTGATAATTGCCTGTATATACCACACGCCTCTCAGAAGAAATTGAAGGAAACAAATAGCTCTGACTATATAATACTAAAATATACATAAAATACACGAATCAATGTACAGTACAATGCTGGCAGGAACCTATTGCTAATACATATATTTTGGCGTGTATCCCAGTTTGAATAGGTAACCCGGTCTCTTTCGCACGGAATGTATATGTGCAGTGACTTCTATTATGGTGTAATGGACCGCCGCTCAACATGCCATGTAAACCAGGCTTTTATTTTTTTAAATTTTTTAGGAGGCCTTCGCAGCCTCAAGGATGACATCCGCAGCCTTCTCACTGATCATATAGATGGGCACAGCAATATAAAAGCCGGGGATTTTCGGGAAGACTGACGCATCAACAACACGGAGGCCCTCAACGCCGCGAACGCGGAAATTGGAATCCAATACAGCCATTGGGTCATCGCCAGCACCAATAGGACACGTGCAGGAAGCATGGTGACCCCATGCTTCGTTCTTGATGAACTCTTTGAGGCTCTCGGTGTCATTGGCTCTCTCAAGACCAGGCCAAACCTCCTTGAAGCTGCCTTGGATGGGGATGACGCTCTTGAAGATCTCACGCGATAATTCCACCCCCTCAACAAGGGCCTGCAAGTCTTTCTCATCAGCGCCGTCTGTTGTGACACCAGCGTCGAATGAGTTGAAATTGATCTCGGGCATGTCACGCGGGTCCTTGGAGCGCAGCTTAACGGTTCCGGCATTGTTGCGGGAGTGTGCTTTCAGCGGGATCCAAGTCCAGTGGCGAGCGTCGGCAAGCCCTTTAACGGAGTAGCCGGGGTAGTACCCAGGGAAATAAGCTGGGGCACCAGAGATCAGGAGATCGGGATCACCACTGGCGACAGAAGAACGTTTGACAACGCCGACGGCGAGGCCGTTGGTGGTGTAGGTTCCCTTTCCAAGAGCTAAGTCGCCGTTCAGGTACTGTTCAAGGCATGGATCTGGGTCTGTGGTTAAGAAAGTACATTTGGAGGTGATAGGGAAATCGGTTTCGGTCTCCGCAACAAGACCCGCCTCATAGCGATCCTGGAGGTTCTGGCCAACTCCGGGAAGATCGACGAGGACTGGGATGTCGAACTTCTCCAGCTCATCCTTGGGTCCAATGCCGCTGAGTTTGAGCAGTTGAGGGGTATTAAATGCTCCAGCGGAGATAATCACTTCTCTAGTAGCGGTGACGCTGCCTGGGGTTCCTTCCCGTGCACCAGTAGCACGAGGATCAGCTGCGTACAGACTTTGGCCCTTGAGGAAATCTACACCAACAGCCTTCGGGGTAGGGCGGCCAGAGGTATCGAATCGAACGTTAGTTACAAGGGTATTGAGGGCAATATCCAGGTGGTATTTTCGCGAACCATCTTCATTGACCGCATTGGCAGTTTGGAGTATGAATTCGCGAGGGCCATTTCGTTTATATTCAGGAACATTGACCGCGATGGGAACCTGGTATACTGCCTCAGTGGAGTCACGGAGTGGGGTGTCGACGTTAATATCGGAAAGCAAAACTTCCGTCAAACCAGCTATGGTGGTTATCAGTTTACCGGCACTCTTACCCATGGCAGTGCCAATAGCAACGACCAGGGAAACAAGTTTGAGGTCCTGCAATACGATGCCCAAATCTGTTAGGCTAGTTTCGAACCAACCTTCGAAGCCGTGGCCGAGAAGGCCATTAGGCGCATATCGTGACCGTTCCAGGCGTTGAAAGAGTTTCCGCATCTTATCCGGTGCCCAAGATGCATCACCAGTGATGGTCTGGATATTAAGCCAGTCACTCTTATGGGGATAAACACTGATCAATGCATTGTGGGAGGCGCAACCTCCCAGCGTTCCGGCTCTTGGGTACAAAATCCCCAAAGGTTCAGCATCTACAGGCGGGGCCTCTCCGACATGGAATTGGCCATCGGATTTTCTATAAGTAAATTTGGAATCCTTCTTTTGGCGTTCGAGGTCGGGGTAGTGATTAATCCAGTAATCCCAGCGCATTGGTTCATATTCGGTCGATTGCAGATGTAAGGCTGGGGTCTGATACACGATGGAATCGCCCTGGTCATCGCCGGCTTCAATCAGAAGCACTTTGTGCCCTGCAAGAGCAAGTCTAGATGCAAGAGGGCCACCCCCAGGGCCGGATCCGACAATGATATATTCGTATTCGTCTGTGGTATTGGACGATTGACGTTTTTCATAAACACCATTGATATGGTTGTGATGTTTGTGATGCTTTCCATGAACACTGTAAGAAGGGTCAGTAACATGCCACACTTTTATTACAGCTTCTTCTGAATAAACGCCTGACACTTACGTCGCAGCCAGCACGTCAGAGGCGACGAGGGCGAGCAAGCCCAGACCCCGTCGAAAGAACATATTATCAAGAAACTTTGACCGATGTAGCTGGAATATTTTTGCAAACTCGCCACCAGCTACAGGAAACGCAGACGCGCAAAAGGCGAGAGGCTCAAGTTGAAAGTGTCCGAAAACGAGGGATCGAACAAGCAAACAGACAAAAGAAATAGAAACGAGAGACGATACCCGTGAACGCAAAGAAGAAACGACTGACCAAGATGCCTTCCTCTCTCGATTCGGCAGTCGTGATTATTTTGCAATCCCTCCTTTTTCTCCGGCACGCTTGCGCATGAGCGGAAAACAATTCAACGCCCAGAGAAACCCCCGTGGAGTCCATGGAGTTAGCGCTGGGCCTGCGGATAGGTGGAGATAGGTGGAGATGTTCGCACCCATTACAGCAACCCTTGTCAAGGATGTATCCTTACTACGTACTTTAGCAAACTTCCTGGGGTCCTGTGGGTGGCAGGGTGGAGAGCTTTTCTCACATGGGGAGAGCTCCCGTTGGCGTACGGAGTACTCCGTAGTTTCCCATCAATCCTTTGAGTGAACCCAGACCGGATCGCGGCTGAGTCAGTTTTCCCAGCGCAGCGTTGGGATATTCTCTACTCAGATGTAGGTTTGCTTCGAAACCTTGCGCATAAATATAGTATCCCTGACCCTCCGCTGAGTGCGCTGCGGATTGACGCTCAGATCGATCTGAATTGCCTGTTTGTATTGCATTGGATTACGAGGGATTGGCTGGGTTGAATTCAAGGTGAATGCAACCTCCCCTGACGATCGCATTTTGACCCCGGTCATGCCCTCTCAAAGTGATGGAATTAACCTGCAGCAAGACGATTATGGGCTACATGAAGATGCTCGTATTGGGTACGGACCAAGTAATGCGCCTAGTATGCAGCGAGAGAGGGGATAGTATTAAGGTTTGAATCAAAGGCGCTTGATTCCCGTTTCGCTGGTTCAAAGAATAATAAATATGTGATGAAGAGAGGAAAAACTTGGGTGGCTTTCTAACCCCAAACAACTTACAATCCAGCCAAAAGGATAAATGGGCATGACGTTTTATGATTATTGAGAACTATTCATCCTTGAAACTGAGAAGTTCACGCAACGGCCTGAATAGCACAGGGGGAATGCCAGCCTACCTTATCTGACACCCCTTGAGAAGCTACATAGTATCTCCTAAGTAAATCCGTCGCCTGACAAATGTCGATCATGTAAAATAATTTTGTCTAAGTTTGGTAAGCTCGGGAGGTGCACGAATGATTGCATTACCAGATGTGGCGGTTGAGAGGGTGTTGAGGCGGACGAGAGTGCATGGGCGAGAGCTCGAGTGTCAGTGTCATAAATCTTCAACGATGCTCAAGAAGCCCTTCTAGAATACTTGTGGTCAGTGTTGATGCAAGTATTCACTCATAGCAGATCCCATAAGAGTGTGGCAGTATCCGCCTAGGAAAAATCAAAATGGGCCGGCTCCGCACGAAGCCAGCGTACGCAGCTCAGTTGCAAAAGCCACCACCACAAATATCACACTGAATAATAATAGCGAGCTACAATGACCATTCTCCGCTCCTTGTGTATGTATGCCCGGGCTTCCAAACCCCATGCCGCCATGCGCGAAAGTTCTTGGCCTCATCATGCTTATTTTGCCGTGCTTCTTCGGTACAGAACCTTGTTTTTTAGTCGCATGTTTGCATTTCCTGCCCCACATCGCCGAAAAGCGGTTTGGAAATAATTAGTAAGAATCTTGGGAGATTTCAAGGCATCCATGTTGAAACTGCTGACATGATAACAAGATTTTAGCCCATGTATTCGTTGAACATGACAGAACTCAGTGGTTAGCCCATATCCTGGAGCGCAGCGACTTGTATCAGCTTCATTGATACCGCGTATATTGCCCAACAATTATTTCCCCACTCGACTCATTCATTGCAGCGTTTTGTATCCCACAATCCCGAGCCAGGGGCTCGGGAGACATGTTGCTCTTGTTTAAATACGGATTAGTACGTTGATAATAGGTACGCTACTATGCCGATCATCTGTCAGGTACCGGACGCCCCAATGCGTGCGGGGGTCCTTGGCATAAGCACCAAAGCTCCAGCTCAAAAGTGACTTACCAGGGCCCCAGCAAGCCGGTTGAGATTTTGATGATTATTAGTTAGTCCAAATTCTCATTCGTGAGATGCGCTTCAGGTTTCGGGCGTCCAGTTGATGGTGGGTCGGTTCGGGTCGGTGTCCGATTTCCCCGGTCGGAAAAACATTCGGAAGATAAACACACACATCCGTCCTTATCTAATCCCTAACGCGATTTTGGGAGTAATGTAGCGAGGGTGTATTATTATTCGAAAGGAGTTGGTTGTATTTCGCGTGAGCGTATTTTAGCCGTGTTGAGAATGTTGACCGCGATTCAAAAGGTGGACTTAAAATCGGACTTATGTTCAGCGTTTGTCTGACCCGCGTACAACTGCAACCCCACGGGATCTTTCAAGCCTTGTGCCCTGTGGCGCAGATGGCGTGAAGGGAGGCACCATTAGGGCCCATGATTTTGTCACTTTCATTAATGCCTTGAAATGTGATTATGCGGGATGCTATTAGTTCGTTTTGAAGGGGCGAACTAGGTTATCTGTAGTAATAAAAAAGCCCCTTTTCCTATCCCACCAAAGATATTCCTCCGAACCGAAAAGCACAGCCAATGAAAAAAGAGATATAAGGAGCGGAAGATAGAGAGAGAAAAGAAAAGTTATGGGCCTTGCCCACAGTGTATGATTGTGGCTGGGTTTAATGAGCACAATTTAGTATCAGGGATCGTCTAGATCAAGAAAGCAAAACAGAAACGAAGTAAACGATAATCAGAAGTCTAAAACGTTAGCGACAGAATAAGAACGGAACGCGATATGGTTGATATTACAGCCAGAATTATATTTCCGCAAATACCTACTAGCAAGCTACTAGCTACCTGGCGTGGAAGTAGCTGTGCTGCGGCCGAGAATTGTAGACATCGACCAGAGGCAATGAATCCGAATCGTGAAAACCCGGTTTTTGGGGCACTCGTTGTGAGTTGCGTATTACGGAGTCGTCATGAGATGAGCTATTACCAAACGTGCCGGATTTCTGATGCTGGGTAAAGGAGAAGAGAGTGGGGAACAGTCTTCGGAAGAGGGACCGCATTGCTGGCATACATGCGCAGATTATGCCCACATGGATCTCAATTGTACTCCAGTAGCCCATTTCGACGTAATCCCCTGGAGTGTATGTTAGTCTGAATTCGTTGACACGCAATATAACGGATACACTCACAAGTGAAATTGTGCGATCTGGCAAATTTGAGAAGTGTATGGAGGCGGAGAATGCTGACGATGGTGACACTATCAAGTTTAGGGTCAGCGTTTTATGCGCGATGACATAGCAATGGAAGCGGAAATATGAACATACAAAGAGCCGACAGTGAACATGATACATATATGAATCTTCTTCTTTCGCCAGAGGTCCATTTGCGACAGCTCTCTCAAGGGAAGAGCCAACGTAACCAAGTCCAGGACAATATTAAATGCCGCGCTTGTCCAGCCCTGCAAGTTGATATTATTGCAGCGGCCGGGCGCAGTGCCATCCCACCGCAACCAGGCGGATTTGATAGGCGAGCACTGGAATACGGACACCAGAATGAAAACAATACCGTATGCCAGAGTTATGCCCATGACAATGTAAATTGCTATCCTGAAATTCTTTTTAGGGAAAATTCGAAGATAGAAGAAGTGAAGGGATATCTTTGTCGATATGAGAGCTGAGAAGTAAATCCATTCATCCCAGTAATATATCTAAGCCTTGGTTAGTTCCGGAAAGATGACCTATTGGGGAGGACATGCCACTAACGTAAAGAACTTTTGTGATATCGTCGAAATCAACATGCCATATGTCTTTCCCAAGGCCAGCATTTGCGACTGTTTGAAGGCTATTAGTAGTTACATTCTCCCTATACGTGCAATCTCAGGAAAGACGATACTCACTGAATACTGAGAAAACAGTGAAGGGGACTGTGAACATCTAGTACTTCGTTAGCAATCCCGTAAACGGCGGGTCGTAAGTCATCGTGGAGGGCTAACCATCGCGATAACTATCATCGCATCGTCCATACCAAATGGGCCGCCGTTGAAAAACGGTAATCTTGCCATCATCCGCAATATGAACGCCAAAAACGCGAGGCCACCCCCAACCACGCCGGTAACGGATATCAATTTAGTACGGTCTCTGATCGGGCGCCCACATTTCAAATCAGAAATCCTCTTCGTCGCTAGATTAAAATCAGTAGCCGTTGATAGTGATCATGTAATAGCGTCCACTTACTCAACGATTCCCTGATTGTGCATCTCTGTTCCACGCAGGGTGCGATTCTAGCCTCGAGCTGGGTGTTTGTGCAGGTATCCATGCATTTCACGTCTGTGGGCGAACACAACTGAGAGATTGCTAGTTTCGTACATTCGATCTGGTTGCAATTAGCTATGTCGAATAATCAACAACCCGGGCGTCACCCTACCGTGCATGCTGGAATAGGAATTTTTTCTGCCTGTGATGCTGAAACAAGGACGGCAAGTCCCGTTAAGAAGATGTTGAAGGCCTTCATATCCACGGTCTAAGTACCACACAGATACCGGGATGCCCAATCACCACGCATGAGGAGGAGACTGAGGGGACCACGGAGAAAAACGTCCAATCCAAGCGAAAGGTAGCTAAAGAGCAAGCTGAATGACTTCAACAGGCCAATGTTGCAAGATTAATGGTAATGACTGACAATGCGAAATCTTGTTCTAAAGAATATCAATGAACGCCTACACCTTAACTCTGGGACAAAGCAAATTGTGCTCGGGTACGGACGTACAAGGATCAAGGATGGTTTTTTTTTTGGTTTTGGGGAATTATTGATGCACCTCCATCAGGTTCCGCGCGGCGCAAGCTCCCAAAGAGCTGGTCAGGATCACGGAAGGCCGTTCTCGACCTCCATCGAATAGTAGTATCATCATACGGGCCATAGTCACCCATTCAGAAAACAACCCGTCAAGTAACGGCGCTTCGGCTAACAAAACTTCTGCAAAGCATCAAACAAACCGGGCTGCTGACGAAGATCCAGGGGGGATAGCAGATCGCTGACCAAAGGCTGAAAACCAAGAGGTCCCGGGAGCAAACCTAGCGAGCCAAACACGAACCCAGATTCGGAGTTGGTGGAGCCAAGATGAGAAAGTTGTTTGGCCCCAGCGCAGAAAACAACCTAGTACGATTCGAGAGGAAGAGCACGTCTGTTTCTTACTATCATTCCTTTCCCTCAAAGAAGATTGCGTTCATGGGTCTCGTCAACATGGAGTTAAATTCTGACCAGCAGCTCGCCTGGCCCGCTGGTGGCCTGCCTGCCGGTATCCTACCCGGAGATACCGGGGGCGCATTGTGTTTTTACCCCTGAGTGTGCAGAATAATGAGCTAGGGCTGGCAGCACCATGTGATTAACTGGCCAACTATCATCACCAGGAACATCGAACCCCTTTTCCAACCTTCTATTGCTCTTCAAAGATTACATATTGCAACGGCGAAAGAAGACACCCAAGCATGCGGGAAGGTAATGAGGAGTTCTTAGTGCAATAGTTTTTGGCCTTTTTGAGCCGTTCCTTGGCATGTTTATGCCTTAGCTTGCACCTAGTCCGAACAGGAAAGGAATCCCGCACGTCGTGTCCCGCGCTAGTTACGGTTATTTTCGACCACGCGGTTCCACTTCATGGGGACGAGAAGCCAAAAAAATGCCTGTTTGCTTGAAACAGGTTATACTGCTTCTTGCTTAGTTCTTCAGCCATTCCATGCCTGATCAACGCAACAGAAATGTAGATCTTGATTTCGATAATGTCGACTATGCATTCCACCCCAGTCCTTCGGCAGCCTTTTGCACAGAGAGAACATCGGGGACGGGAGAGCCCAGCAGTAGGCGTTGTTCCTCTTCACCCCGCTATACGGAGTATACTTTGCGGGAATGGGACATAGCCACTCACACACGCCGTATTACGCAGTAACTCGTTCTTCGGGCGCTTGTTACTCCCCATCTATTTTCGACTGGTGTCATCTTGAGATCCATACTACTTAGGTATCTAAGTATCCTTCTGTTCCTATTCCCCTTCTGCGAGGTGGAATTTTGCAGAATTGCAGAAGCGCTTCATCCCGTCACTCATTTTCCAGATCTTTGATCTTTTGATCTTGTCCACTCATTTTCCAGACCCCGTCTGGCGTTTTACATGGGCAGACATTAAGTTCCAGCCACTCGCTTTTATATTCTTCTTTTTGGAACTGTCCCATTTACATTATTTGTGATGAAGTTTTCAATTCTTTCCTTTGCCCTTCCGTTCCTGGGCGTGGATGTCCTTGTCAATGCCTTACCGACTGCGGAAAACATTGCGAGATTCAATGCAGGACAGTCTCAGAAGGGATGTCCGTACTCGCAACTTCAAGCTGAACTCAAACACAAGCGGTCAAAGAGGCTTCTTTTTGATACGATGAAGAAGCCCATCGAGAGTGAGATGGACATTGTTAAATTCACTTGTGATCGTAGCTAACATTGAACATAGTTACTGGAAACCATGCTTTCGCACCACCAAACTTCGAAGCTGGTGATCAGCGAGGCCCTTGCCCGGGTTTGAACGCTTTGGCAAACCATGGATATATCCCGCATAACGGAGTTACAACTGTACTTTAAACTACCTTACCTGGCTTATCTAAAAATCTAACGAGGGTTTACAGACAGCTCAAGTTATCTTCGCGATTAACGACGGTGAGAACTACCCACCAACCCCTTCACCCTGGATTTTAATTAATATCGTCACTACTTGTAGTATATGGAATGGGTCTCGACCTGGCAACGATTCTTGGAGTCATGGGAACCGTGTGGGTTGGTAACCCAATCTCGTTAACCCCGGGATTCAGCATTGGAGGGCCGACTAATCAATCTGAAAATATTCTGCACGATCTTCTTGGCTTGATCGGTATGTGTCGATCGAAGTCCTCACTGCGTTATTAAAAGCATTATTCACAATTCGTCTCAGGCACTCCGCAAGGCCTAATTGGGTCTCACAACTTGATCGAATCAGATTCTTCCAATACGCGGGATGATCTGTATTCCACAGGAAACGCCCATACCCTCCGAATGGATAAGTTTATGGGTTTCTACAACATGTCTCGAGAACACCCAATCGGAGATTATAACATGGATGTCATGGCACGACGAGCAGCGGACAGATTCCAAGAAAGCAAGTTTGAGAACCCGTACTTCTACTACGGTCCTGTTACCGGTTTGATAAACCGCAACGCTGGGTATATTTTCCCTGGTCGATTATTCAGGAACCATTCTCGTGAAAATCCCGAGGGTACTTTGAGTGAGTGAACTTCCCCCACATTTGGTAGCTATTGATGATACTAAAGACGTCGAATCACAGCCAAAAATATTATCAAAAACTTCTACGGTATTTACGGCGAAGAGGACTGCTTCGAATACAAAGAGGGCTGGGAACGTATTCCAGAAAACTGGTACCGTACACCAGTCGATTATGGTTTAATCCAATTTAACCTTGATATAATTGACTGGGTCCTTAAATATCCCGAATTGGCGAGGTGGGTTTCAACCAACCTTCACTTCCGTTACAGGGTTATCTCCTTTTACTAACACGACCTTTACATTGCAGCATCGGCGGCAACATGGGTAAAATCGACACTTTTGCCGGCCTTGACCTAGGCAATCTGACAACAGGCATTGCCAACATCGGCCACATTTTCGAGGACAACAATCTTATCTGTTTCCTTCTCCAGTTCGTCAAAAGCTTCGCTCCAAACTCTCTATCTAGCGCCGTCGCCACGATTGAAGGCCCCTTAAAGCTTATTACCGAGACCATCAATGTTCCCCTCCTTGATCTCGGCTGTCCTGCACTGGATGATCTCACTAGGGGCGGCAAGCCTATTTGGGACGTGCTGCTAGATACGTTCCCTGGCGCAAAGAAGAGCGGGACTCCACTATGAATTCTGAACTAAGCAGGCCTTAATTCTTAACTAAAGTGGTTGTCCCTTTGTGGATGTATTTTCACAAGCCGTGTCGCTATTTCTGAAAATATCCTTGAATACGGGATCTCTGAAAAATATTTTTGATTCTTTTACCTTATTATAAATTTATCTATTGTGCCCCTAGGCTTGTTCTTCCAAGGGCATTTCTCCCGAACTTATTGGCTATCATACATACCCAACGCCACTCACATATTTCGCCATTGTACATGTACACAATGCATTTGATCTTAATTCGACGGGGTTATACCCTTGACGGGCGTTCTGTGGCATCCATGGATGTCGTGATTTGCCTTTTTTTGGTTTCCTTCTAGCTTTTTTCTATTGTCTTAGGGAGCAATATAGAGCGGGCAACTCCATTACCGAACTGCCAGAGTGACAACATACTTGATCGGAATATCCATCCAATCCTGCACCAAATAGTTTTAACAGCGCTCGCTGTGAAATATTCACATTAACAAACATGGAATAGACGAAGTTTTCTAAACTTCTAGGCGCATGAAACACAAACAGCCTCCACGATTGAGCATATCCATTTTCCGCTTATTAACACAAAAACTCCATCACTTCCCTGATCAGTTCTCAATGATGATTCCATGGGCAATTACTGGCGTTCTGCTTGAAACGTACAATATCATCAAACAGCTCAGCGTTGTCCTCCAGATCCAACCTCGGATTTTGACTCTGCTGAACCTAGCAACTTAAGCACAGTGCATATTTAATGGAAAACATATATACATTAGTTTTCATTTGTTCCATTTTCAAGATTCTCCATTGGTTGAACAGCCAACCCAATTTTGTCTCCTGATTGTTCAAGAACACCATTGCTAAACCCCGTATACCTACACAGTATTTGGCATTGGCCAGTGAAGCAATGCCTCATAACAGTTTCGAGACTGCGCCATATTCGGCGGCGTCCAAGCCTCCCTGATATTTACGCTGTGAATCGTAAAATATCACAAAATCCAATGGCCCTTGATGATGATGGCTATCTTGAGTGCCTGTCTCCTCATTGCTGGTGTGCTTAGACATTACTGGGACACTATGTCCATTAGACCGTGTGGGAAATAAGTTTCTTATTGTGGCCCTTGATGTTTGCAGGCGATTTATTTTCGCTGGTCTCTATCTGCCCCCCCCAATTGAAAACCAGGCGCAAGGAACACAACATTAGGAAGAATCTTTGGGCCGGCTAAATGTAGTTCTGATATCTTCTCGTCAAATCAATCCAATCTAGTATATCAACCCACCCTTGATATTCTCGGGATGGCCATCTACGGAAGCGAGCTGGCCTTAGGCTGGGAATCTGTGCATGTGGCGTCTTTCTGAATTTCAGCCCCTGGATAAGGAAGAAAGTCAGAGTGTGGAGATATCGTTCGCAGGAAGGACCCAAACATGATAGTGAATATACGACACAAGAACCTCAATATATTTATCTTCGAGAGATGGCGTCATCTACCTCTGTATTCCGGACAGCTTCGGGGACGGCAGACCCGTTGAGGAAAAGAGATACTGCCGTGCAAGAGCCTAGGGGCAAACAAAAGGCTTAAAAGGTTGACGTAAAGTCGGCTTTATTCTCGAAGAGAGTCACGGGTTGATTTGTCGGTAGCTACCGTGATGCCTGAGGAACCTCTATCACGAATTTTTATATATATTCCTTATCCTCGACCTGTCCAAGCTGAAGAAGTGAACAACGTTGGCTACATTATACACTCGTAGTGGATTAGAAACTGTACATGTTGGTATGAAGGTATTGAGCGTGATTAAAAATTTATTACTACTGGTGTTTCCAGATCAGACCACGAAATCTTAGCATTTACAAAATTTTTAGATTACGTCCGAAGCATGTAAATATATACAAAAAGAATGGATACTGGTACTCGTACAGTAGGTCGCCTTAGGCACATGTCTATAAGGAAGTAAAATTGTTTTGTCTTTTTTTAGCCATTTTCTCTTTCTGCGTGTACAAAACGACGAGTGAAATCGGCACAGCTGCAGGTAGTGACGGAAAATCTAGGTTGCGGTGTACGGAACGAGAGAAGATATCCAAGATCGATTCAGCATGTTCGTGGATGCCGACGCGTGCAGGAAGTCCCACAAAAGACGTACGGATATATTGGGTTGAAAATGTGGAGCGTGGGAGTCGACACGCCATATTTTAACTGTTGTCTTTTTGTATCAGTCAAAACAGCCCTGTTGACTAGAGATTGCAAAGTATGAGGGACACGAAAACGATATTGTTCTGAATATTGGTCTGTGCGCCGTTCTTTCTGTTCCATCCAGTTCCATCGCTGTACTGACATGTCAGATCTATACTTCGTGACCTGTCCTTCTTCATATTCTGAAGCTCGTTGTGCCGGTATGGAACGTGGGTCGGAATTTTTCTCATGATCCTGCTCTCCGTTCCTCAACCGCAACGACGACAACAACGCAGATATCATCTACTTTACCACCTCTCCATTTATCCCAGGGATAATATCTTTGAGCTTGCTTCGCGAAGGGTCCGTCCCTGTGGCGATCCATGCTGGCAACTTTCGCTTGCTGAACAACGGTAAGAGCGAGAAGACTTTGGAGCGGAAGGAGCCGTGTTTGAGTGTTAGGTATCGGGTGCTTGGATTGACGATCGCTCGCTAAGCCGGAGACTCTGGGCGATGGGACAAGGCCGCCTTCATGGGTGAATTTGTCAAGTTCAGCGGAAACACTGATCCCCGTCTCCGAAGTAACATTCCAAGCACCAATGGTTGTCATTTGGTCTGTGATGATATTTAAAATGTCCTGGTTGAAAAGGTTGTCTAGGACCCCGTCGGTAGCAAGAATGAGCACGTCACCATGCTGCATTTTCAAATTGGTTACGTTCGCGTGGTTGGGGAGGTCCTCGAAGACTCGACCTCCGAATATTGAAGATTGGATTCGCATGAGCGGTGGAACTAAGGTGAGCTGGTACGGAGTATTAAAATCGTGGGTTTGAGGAATGGAATAATGATGAATGGCTGCGAGTCGGCAAAGAATGGACCCTGAATCTCCGAGGCTGAACCAGATTGTTGTTAACGTTACGAGTCTATTAAGTTTCGCCATGCAGAGAATAGATAGGATATGTGCATACTTTGCAAGCTCCACCCTCCCATCCTCATGGGCGATACCAATGCTAGCTGTACTACCACCCGCATAAATAGATTGATCTGCTATGCATCTCTCATAACCGGCCTGCATCAGAGTCCTGGGCCTCACTTTTTCTAATCGTGTATCCCAGTCCAGCGCGGCCCGAGCCATGTTGCTGCAGAGAGCATGGGAGAAATCCGCCGGATCCACGCCGGATTCAGACCAACCTCCTACCCCATCTGCCACACCAAAAGCAACAACATTGGGTTCGTCATGTACCTTGCTCACAAAAAACGCATCCTCTCCACTATCAAACCGGGAAATTTTCCGGGCCAGAGCAGTTGTCCCAGTCTGCACACCAAGCGCATCTTCCTCCGCCGGCTTAAAGCTGATAGCATTTTTGGTGGGAGAAAGTTTCTGACCTTTCCCGGACGCGGACGCGGCGATGCGATACGATATACGACGTTCCGATAGAGAGAAGGGACTCGAGTGGAACGACCTCTTCGATCCCTTGCTCCTCCATCGAGTAACAAGGTAAGCGTATGGGGATCGAAAATCCGTTCGAAAGGAAACCGATCTAGGCAACAGGGACCGACCGGATCCCATTACGTTCCACGGCTGCATTGGCCTCAGGCCCCGTAGGCTGCTTGTCCTGGCGACTATCGCCGTATCCATCCGAAGTACTGGGCTTTGCCCTCCTGCACAGGGAAGACCCGTGAGGGCATCTGGGACAAGCTCGGGAGTTCAACACAGGTGAAACGCATGTGCTTTGGTGTCCTTTGGAGATAATTACAACGAAAGTCCGAACATAGTAAAGCTAGGTATAAGATACTAAATATTCGTTGTTTGGGAAGTGCTTTTGTTTTTTGAAAAAGAATTGTCGAAGGTCGAGATGGTATCCGACACAGCCGCCAAAAACAATATGTTAACCAATTAGCGTTTCAAATGAACTGATTTCAAACACAATTCCATAAAAAATATATTTTCAGGTAATATGACGAACTTGTCTATACACTTGAAAAGTAAAATAAGAATTCATTTCTCCCTCCAAATCCAACCAGGAAGATGTAGAAATTTAGACGCTTGCAGTATTAAGCGCGCGCGTATTTGTAAATATCGTAAACACGCTAGCAAATTGCCGCCTCCAGGGTTCAACCTCATGTTTAATCCCCGCCCATTCCCCAAGGCACGTATATGTGGTTTGATTTGTCTGGTATGTCTCGTTCCATACTGGAGAATCCTAAGCAATCTTATTATGTTGGACAGGGATGCTCGCATGCCCCGTAAATATCCAGTTGTCTCATCTGACATAAATATCAGACACTAAAAGATGCAACAACCTTGGGCGTTTGCATCTTCGTGACGCGGTAGGCCCCTCCAACCAAACTCCATGGTGCGAGATCTCTGGGAAAGAGGTCCCTCAAGAGAAAGCAGCGGGTCCCAAGAGCATTGTGGAGTGGAGTATACTCCAAATCAAAATGAAACGATGGAAGCAAGAAACCAACTTCAAACTGAAAAAGGGCATATTTACCGTGCATGACATGCCTGTGTTTTTAGGGGACTCAGCATCTCATAAGCTAAATGCTCACCTTTCGCCTTGTATGCGTATTAAAGTTGTTAGCCCTTGTCAGATTATGAGGCCTGTTTAGCACGTGGGTCGTCGTCCGCGGCCGCCCTGCGACATGGGTAGATTCTCAATGAACCGATTGGGTTTTCTTCAAAGCAACTGATCATGAATAAATTTCTGCTCAGGCTGGTCTCGCCCACCTTGTTTTGTGCTTATATCCGCAGTGTTCAGCTGCCTTGCGTTTGGACAGGGGTGGACCTAACAGATTTTGGGTAGATACAAATTTCGTAGTGATATCGGTCGCATGACTGGCTCTTTTGGATGAAACACACCCAATAGGGAGATTGCGGTTGATTACTTTACGGACGGAGCTCCATTTCTTTCGCTAGCATTTATTTTTGTCCCTTTGTAAAGGTCTCGTAGTTCTAGTCGATGATTGACTAGCCTTTGACTTTTACCACAGTACACAAAAATACCATATAGATGTGAAACAGAAATGTTGGGTACTACTCCCAGGCGTGTATGTTACTCTGGTTCGTGCCGCAATTGGTTGTTTCATCTGTTTCTAGAATTCTATCTGCTTCTTGCATAAAAATAATGGCTCCGAGTCTATCTTATGACCAGATTTGAACATCGAGGTCACTGATTCATAATTTATTAATTCCCTTTCCGCACCTTGTCTCGCTCATATCCTCAAAGCGGACTTTGCTCTCCCACACCCAATGTCGCTTTTAAGCGATAAAGTAGGGTTCAGTTTAATAATAGGGTCAATCTCACGTCGTTATTCCGGCTTACGCTAGAAAAGAAAGAAAGAAAATTCCTGCGATTTGAGCCAACTTAAAAGATCCCAGGGATGATTCTCCATCTGACTTTCCCACAATACTCGTCCCAAGTCTTTCCGTATTTCTTGGCGCATCGCTGCTCATCTCGATAGCATCGGTGGACGAGAATTGTTGTCATGAATATGGCATATGTCCACGGAAGTAAGTGAGTGAATCCGCAGGTAGCACACATTGCGTAGGACAAGATGAGGTCTCCCAAGTAGTTTGCATGACGGACAACTCCCCACCATCCTGTCTCAAAAAAGAATGCGCAATGGTCGGTTCAGTGACATATTACACAGATTATGAGTGGAAGGTTAGGAGGAGGACCGGAAGGTCGTTCAAAACATACCAGAACATAGAATGATAGATTTGTGCGTCGACCCATCTGTAGTTTTATACTCGCCATGGATATATTCGGGAGCCTTTCCCCATATCAAGCATTTGCCCTGGGTGTCACGAACGAGGTATTTTTGGTGATTTGCGGACCGGAACAGAATATATCCGCCAAACCCAGCAGTCAAAATCGTAGCAGCAGTAATAGGAGAGAGAGAAACCGGGTGAATGGCTAAAAATTGCGGCTGTAGGGTGTATATCGTGGGAAGCCAGGCTGCGGAACCCCAAGCCAGATAAAACCCGACGTGGTCGTGGGCCATATCCATGGTTTTAAGGTACCTAATCGACATCTGGGTTTAGCATATATATAGGAAAACTTTGCCAATTTGAAAACACACCAATCCTCATTGAAAAAAAAGTCCACGATATATGTGAGGTGAAGGATATCAGCGATAAGAATTGAGTTCGTAATGTATCCATGTCGACAAAATTGGAGCGCAGTGAAGGAGATATCACTATTATCCTTGTTAGCTCATAGAGTACACGGTTAGATATATAGGTTATATCTCACATTAATATCCAGCCAATAATGCCAGGACGGCCGTTGTGGAAAAGTTTGATATCCCAGGATTGGCCCAGTCTCGGATTCAGCTCGATTCCCATATAGATATCATATAATGGAGATCCTGGGAAAATGTTAGCAAGGCAATTCTGATGGAATAAATGCTGAATGATCTAACCGCTAAACTTTCTGTCCTCTGGATGGGACGGCAAAATGTGGGCTTTAAGGTAGAAAGCCAGGGTGAGAAACAAGCCGTAAATATTGTACGTGGCGAGAAATGAGCCCCAATTGGCGGCCACAAATGATGAAGCAAAAGTACCACCCCACAGACTAACCGCGCCAAACAGGAACATAGTTACAACGGAAGCCAGCAGCCCGTTGATTTTGTATTTGAGAACATTTCCAGCAGGCGTAGGCTGTCCTTCATGCGTATACCCTGGGAGAAAACTGTAAAGCAGCGCTTGAAAGAGCACCCAAGCTCCGTAGACAAGAGCGGTTTGCAAGTTGGGGGCTGGACAGTATTCACGAAAAAATGAAACGAATCCCTCATTTCTGAGAGCGACAATGGCCGACAATAATGAGCCTTCAAAATGCTGTAGTGCTACATACCAGAAGACAATGGCAGCAGGACATGCTATCATTATCGCAAGAGATAATGCGCTTCGAAGCCGAGGGACATCGCTTCGCCTGCCCCATGGTGGGATGACGTCCTTTGAAATCCGCTGAAGATCGTAGCTTTTCTGGTCGGAATGGCAAGGAGGAGCACTCGAGATGATCTCCTTCATCTTCTCAATCGGGGATCGGACAAAGGCGTAGTCAAAACACAGCAAAAAGTAATAATTTAGAGGTAAGAAACTGTTGGGAGTTGGGATTAAGAGTGGTTGAAACAGACTAGAAGAAACTGTCGCATCTGTCAGACAAGACAGACAGATGGAGGCGCGGCGCAAGATTTTATATTTCGAGGAAGGTGAATTTAAGAGGCAGCCCAAATGCGTTCGACAAAGACAGACAGTTCTGGTGGAACAACTGAAGCTGTCTCGTGGCTAGAGCACAACAGGTCGGTTCCGTGATGTTAATTTTATTTACTACGTAGCGCCCAATTTAAATCCACAAACCACCAACAGCTTGGAGAGCTTCCACCTGCATCTTCGCAGTGGGACCAGTGGTAGCATCTGCATGCCCGCACCGTGCAGCTGGACAACAAACCAGTTTTCCCGGGCCTTTGAGGCGCCCGCCATCTTCCTGGATTTTGAGGCCAATAATACCCAGCCAGCCTTCTGCCGATCAGCGGTCAGCTGTGTAAATAGCTATTTAAATCGCACTAGAAATACAGGAGCAAAAAAATATAATATCAGAAACTCTGACACAGCGGGAGCAGCGAGAAGTAAAAGAGAGCTAACTATGTTATTATTACACAAACGAAGACGGGATTGTGCGGGTATCTAAAGCTGTGGAGTTGGTCCACCGAATACGACTTGCTAGCCAGACTGCTGGACTGTTGACTATTTGAATAATCGTATCATCGATTGTTGTTGATCGAGGTGATGTTGATAGCTTCATGGCTAGCTGCATGAATAGGTCAAGAGGCGGTTTTGTCACGTGTCTCATCGCGGCCTCTTGAAGGTTGAAGCTTCGTTCCAAAAGATACACAAATTAACAGCCAAAATTCAACTACGTGCCAGCCATGATAACATTCTTTATAGAGACTTTGGAAAGATACACATACATTAGCTGCGTCTACTGACTGATTCATTCTTTTCGCGCACATTTTTAACCCAGTTAGCCTCATTCTATCCCTCTCCCACAAGGACCACCAAACACAAGATGCATCCCGCAAGGCGAGCATACGTCGAGGATGCGCCAGAGGTATGCTGATCCCAGCCCATTGCTTCATGCTCCGTTGTGTTTTATATATCCTCCTATCTACATGACAATGTTCACACGAAATGCCTCTCAAAAGGGCCTGCTCGTCCAGCTTGTTTCCATTGACCGCCCCAGCTGATCAGCGCCATGTCTCTTGGAATATAGGATACGGAGATGGAAGTTGACCTAAATAATATCCGTAAGTAATAGACAAGTGAAAGGACTACTATCATGTCTCCTTTTCATCTTGCCAACTCCCCGATTGCCAGTGACCTAATATCCTGTTTTCTGGAACCTTTAGCTGTGGACCAAGACTATGATATGCCTGCTACCGCTGCGGGGATTCCTCCCGAGAAAGCCTCTGCCATTCTTTCGCAATTTTCCCGTCGTAGAAGAGCTGCTGCGATTGCAGTTCCCACCGAAGATGGCCGCGTTCGTGCCAGATTACGCGAGCTGGGACACCCCAGCACCCTTTTCGGCGAAGATGCTACAGATAGACGAGACCGCTTACGTGAGGTATTAACGGACCTCGAGGAGCAGAAAGAGGCTGCTGGAGTTCCAACTGGCGAAGAAGGGGAGGACGTATTTATGAAAGAAGGTGAGGAGGAGGAAACAGAAGAGGGAGAAGGTGAGGAGGAATTCTATACTGCAGGGGGTCCAGAATTACTGGAGGCGCGGAAGAAGATTGCTAGATATTCGCTGCCCCGGGCAAAGGCCCGGGTTGAGCGGCAGAAAGAAGAATCTACCATCCCCCTACGAACGCATATCAAGCATCGCAAAGCCATCAAAGAAAAACTGCAGAGCTTCGAGCTCTACGGTTCCCAAATTACCGGCGAGCGTCCAGTCAGTATTACTCGTTTTGCTCCGGACGGTCAGATCCTGGCAGCAGGAAACTGGGGTGGAGGAATCAAACTTCTCAATGTACCAAATCTGGAAGAAAGGGCCACATTACGGGGACATACGGATCGTGTTGGAGGAATTTCATGGTTTCCAGGAGCTACGAAACCCGAATTTAATGTATCGGAGTCCTCGATTAACCTTGCATCTGGAGGAGGTGAAGGAAACGTCCACCTTTGGTCTCTTACCCAGGATACACCACTAACGACTTTATCGGGTCACTCAGGACGAGTTTGTCGCGTGGAGTTTCACCCTTCAGGAGATTACCTGGCCTCTGCTTCCTACGACACAACTTGGCGACTTTGGGACGTTGCAACCAGCACAGAGCTTCTTCTGCAGGAAGGCCATTCTCGAGAAGTTTATTCATTAGCATTTAGTCCTGATGGCTCCCTTCTTGCCAGTGGTGGTCTGGATAGTTATGGACGTATCTGGGACCTACGTACTGGCCGAACCGTTATGATTCTCGAAGGGCACATCCGAGAGATATACGGTCTCGATTGGGGTGCTGACGGATATCGTGTGCTCTCTGGCTCAGGTGACGGTTGGGTAAAATGCTGGGACATCAGACAGGTGCGGTGCACAGGTGGGGTAGGAGCTCACCGTGGCGTTGTCTCAGACCTCAGGTGGTATAAAGGAACTGAATCAGCATCTTCATACCTCCCATCCATTCCATTGCAAGACCAGAATGGCGTCGCAATCGACAGCCCCGACACCCCTTCGACGCCAGTAGGTGACCAATCATCGTCGTCGCCGCTATCGCAACCAGTACAGCCAAAGAAGTCTGGCACCTTCTTCGTCTCTAGTGGCTTTGACAAGAACGTCAACGTGTTCAGTGCTGATGACTGGTCACTCGTCAAGTCATTGAGCGGACATTCCGGAAATGTTCTCAGCGTCGATGTGAGCGATGATGTGAAATGGATTGCCAGCTGCGGTCACGATCGTACGGTGAAACTCTGGGGCATCGACGGATGATTACGATCATAGAATGAGCTGATCCCAAGTCGCTATTGTTGTCATTAACGATCCCTATTTACCTAGCTCTTAACCAAAGTGTAGGGACATATACTCCGCAATCTGCACCAAGCCCAATTCGACCTCAGAGTCACTGGAGATCCGATCATCCGTCATTAAAAGCGTTACATGTCAATAAATGATTAATCATTGTTTATGGTTATTTGACGCATGATTGAGGCAGTTCGTTGACGCGTGTATTTGTCACGCACACCTGCCAGATATAAGACCATGGACGCGCGCGTTGCAAATGGAAAAGCAAGCCAAAAAAGATAACCACCAGAGTTCTGAGCCATTTGGCCTATCTCAACAACCAAAAAATCCGTACTCTGTAAAGTGTTGAGACTTTTATGTGAAGAAATGTCGCTTGAGATATATCCGAAAATCGACAAGTGCTGAAACAACGGAAGCCAGCCAGCCCTATTTAATTTATGTTGCGTATATAGTGCACATAATGAGCTAGCTGATGATAATCTGAAATGATTTGGAAATTACTTCTTTTTTTTTTTCCATTCTTGTATCAAAAATGAAGGCAAAATAAACTGTTTAGTTCAACATCTGGGTTGAGTAACCCATGCCCAACACAGGTATTTCGATGGAGGAAGGGTATCCATGCAAAGGGAGAATATAAGCAATGTGGAATATCAAACAAGACCAATACAAACATTCACTGAAAACAATCATTAACCCATTCGTCGTTAGTGTTCCTCAACAGAATGAAATATATAGGGAAACAATCATGAAAAGAAAAAAGTTAACTTCAAAAATCCGGCCAACCAAGAAACTCCCTATTATTCACCCAATTACTTAAGGTTGATAGGACGGCAACTGTTCCCCATCTCTCTCCTTTGCCGTTTCCACCTCTGAAGGCAGCGGCGGTGGTGGTGGCCCGAAAGGCAACGGCAAATACGACCACGACAAAACCTCGAACGCCATCCTAGACACCCGGATAGTCTTCGTACAACCAGCGCACTCCACCACGATCTTCAGGTGCAGGCCATATCCACGCTTAATGATATCGCTCACGAAGCTGGGCGCTAGTGAAGGTACACATACGACGTTTAGAAGCTCGCCCATGTTGCACGGCTGGGGTTCCAGGGGGATATCGAGATCGGTGTGGTTGGCAACGGTCAACTTTTCGCTCTTTTCGTCATCATTTGTAGTGCCCAAGAGCGAGGCGGCGCAAAAGGCTGTGAACAATTCTATGGCTACGCTTAGCTGGCGGAGACGGATTATGGGGACGATTTCGGTGGTGGATTGTTCCGGGAGGTGGGTGGCGCTGACCAGGAGGGGAATTGATTGGCCTAGGATTACCTTACTGGGAAGTTTGGTGAAGATTTTGAAGGCTGAGCTGGGGAGTTTGTTTCGGGATGAGAACATTGTGGCCACTTTTTCTTTCATGGTTGGTTCGTAGTTTTCGAATTCTGGGAGGATCTTTTTGCTGTAGATTGTCCAGATGGAGGGTGTGGATAAAAACATTATGGTTGGTGAAGCTTCTGGTCGATGGGGAATATAGGTTAACCGCCTTTCTGCAGAAAGGGATCTGAAACTGAATGATGACGGGCGTTGAAGCTCTGCAGACAGCTTATATTGTACACGACACTCTGCTGTGGACGAGCTGAACATAGGAGACTCATATAGAAAAGTTGGAGGAAGTAAATGATCATTCAGGCCCCTGAAAATTTTACTTTTTGAGATGTCAGATTGCTTGTTGGCCGATTTGTCAGGGAAGACAAATTGGAACGGCCATTCAAGTTGTTTAGAGGCAGAAAACGTATAATTCCCACGAAACAAGTGCTGAATGTAGGAAAAGAACCGGACTTCGCCATTGTATTTAGAATTATGTGATCCTCTCCCCGTCATCCGCGTCTTTTCCTTCCCAGAGAACAGAATGCTGACCGATGATACCGCTTCATCTTGCGATGAATTTAGAACGACTTTGCCCTGAATAATGCAGCCGGGTGACCACACAGGCGGGACATTATCGAGCACAATACGGAATGTCATATTCGCGTTTGACCGGTTTCGGCAGCGTTCCTTGGTGAGGATTACTAGAGATGTCGAAATGTCCGAAAGACACTAGTATAAGCACTTCCACGCAGGGGAAATGTCGGATGTATGATGTATAATGACGTCCAGGAGCGATTTGTTGTAACAAGCTCTCGATGGTAGGGTTATGCGGGTTTTCCCTAGAGTTCCAACCCTGTATATGCACGGACCTAGATATCCGGGCTATTTGAAAGGGGGTCCCAAGGCACTCTGATAATAACCAAAGCTGAGCCCGCAGGTTCAGTTCGTTGACGGGTTTTAAATATCTGAATGCCTATATAGCAGCAGCCGAATTTGGGTTCAAGAATAGAGCCTAAGAGCACAGTAAACCAAGGCGCTATTATTTGTCTCCCCCACATTCAAATAACAACACCCGACAGCAACGGCCCTCGAATCGAAATTCATGAAGATATTTGAGATATTAAGGATCTCAGAGAGACTAACTCTGCAGCTCAAAGACGATAAGAGGTGTTTATCTCCAACATGCCAGATCGACAAAATCGACAGTAGCATGGCTTGCAGCCAGACTGCTGCGGACGAGTTTTCGACAATCGGTCATGCTTTTGCTACTTCCAGCCTTCCAGGACTAACTCAATCAGCTGACGACTGCGCAGCAGAGCTTGGTTAATGTAATGGTGCTAATTGGGGCTGTAACTTGCTGTGAAAGAGAAGACGAGGCCCTGGCGAATCGTATCTAGTAGGTCGTTACAAAGTTACCGTGATCACTCAGGTGTAGCATGCTTCTTTTTGTTATTTGCTTGCCTCAGAAAAGTATTCGATCAACAATTGTTATTTGAAGTTAACAAGAACAAGCAGATTAATAAGTTACACATGAAGGATGAGAAGAATGGTTTAGATAAAGTTTCGGACCGTGATTTTAAAGTAACGCCAAGTCTTAATATATTAAGCGAATTGTATTTATGTCCTGGATATCTAGTGGATATTCGGATCTTATATAAAAGGAAAGAATTTCAAGTTCAACAAACTGCAATGTTCTTAAAACTAAAAATTCATCAATCATGATCATGATCTCATTTTGCCCTCAACAAGAGGCGCATTATGGTAAACAAAAGAAAAAGCGACCCATCTACCCAAACTCCCAAGCGACCGATACAAAAAAGCGAAAAATGAAACGAACCAAAAAAAATTAAAAATTAAAAAAATGAATAAGGATTGGGAAACAAGAAGAAAAAGAAATAGACAAAAAAAATAAAAGAAAAAAAACGAAACTAAAAGGGGCAAATGACAATGCAATAATCATGCCAGCCACCCATCCTCCCCTACACAATTTTGACACCCAATACTAATTTTCGCCCCTTCCCATACCAACACCCAATCATCTGTCTGATGCGGCAAAACCCCTCGAACCTCCATCTCATTCCTCGCCGCCTCAAACCAAATCTCCCGTAGACGGGGCGGTTTCCTACTTTCTTCCCCACTCCCATATACCTTGGAAGCCCGCTCATCGTTCCGACTCGCATCCCAATCCGCCTGCATATTCCGCATGAACTCCTTCCGCATGCTGCGTTGGTTATTTCCCCCTCCCTTCTCCGCGGCGAAAAATTCGGCAATACGGCCCAGCCCGGACGTGGTGAGCAGCATGCTGATCCAGGGGTCGCAGGATGTGTGGAAGGGCGGTTCTGGGGAGAGTGTGAATTGGAGGTAGGAGACCAGAAGGCGGATGCAGTGGTGGGTGGAGACGAGTGTTGGGGTGTTGGTAAAGGGAGGGCTGTTGACGATTTTGGCTTGGAGTTTGCGGAACATTAGGGTGCGGTCGACGGGCTGAATGGCGACAGGGAGCCGGCCGGCCTTGTATGTGGCGTAGAGATCAGATTGTAGCTCGGAACGGGCCCGGGCGTAGGTTTCCAAGAAGAAGAGAGTGTAAAACCTAGGATAGATATTATTTAGTTACATATGACGATAATTTTGATAAATGGGCTGGGCAATGATAGAATTGGGTAACCATCGAGAAAATATAATACGCACATGAGGGGCGTGAGCTTGAATTGTAACTGAGCTATGCCGCTCTCGTGGCAAGCTTGTAAATCCTTCTTGGAGGTAAATGCGGCTCTATGAGCAGGGTCACTCTGCAAGTATCTCTCCAACACACTGTCTGCAAGATAGTTTGCCAGTTTCGAGCACACTTCCTGCCTCCTCCGCAAACCCCAGAGATACCGAAATGAATATGCAACCTTCCCGCTACTCTCTAATTTGGGCGGCAGAAACAGATCCGAAAGAAGAATCACATCATCCTCCGGCTCTCGTGTATATGTTCTTGATTTGTCGATCGGAGACGGTAGACTTCCATGTCTTCGCAACCATAAATATTCTCGAGAAATGGCCTGTTCGTGGGTGTCTATGAGCGTGCTGAAGGCTCGGGAGGCAAGTCTCAAATTAACCACATCCTGCAGTCGACAGCGCCCGAAGATACTGATCTGGATCTCAACTGGGAGCCGGTCCCAGCACGAAGACGTGCTGACTCTGTCGAGGGGTGTTTCACCGTCACTATGCCCACAGGCAACTTTTAGGTCAGTGAGCGCAAATACCTAGACAAAATAAATATGTGAACGTAAGATTCGTTTTCAGGAGTGGTATTTAACTATCTCAGGGAATTGGGTTCCGTTTATTTCTTTGCAGTTTATAAGCGGTATTACATACCATTGGTTTTCTTCAGATATACAGCTTTTGCTCTGTCGATTGCCGCTCGGAATTTCCGTGCCCGCATCTCGACGCTGAGCGATATAGCGGCGGTGGTGAACGACGGGGTAGTCTGCAGGCGATGATGCGGGTGGTAGGTGCCTATATGTATTTATGGTATTCACGTAACCGGACCATGTTTCGGAGTTTGGCTATTTTCTTGTAATGAGTGCGAACCACAGTGATTCACCAAGGTAATTTCACGTATTGATCGGTAATATCAGTATTTGTGGTTGGGGAGGGGTTGAGGTTGAAAGGAATAGCCAATGAGCAAGGTAGCATAAATAGTTACGGATTTTGTATCCTGTTTATTCAAAATCTATGGCCTTCGAAGACGTAGTTAAGTGGCCAAAATGAAACACACTCAAAATGAAACACTCTTGTCCACTCTTATCACCATTGTCATATCTGAAACATGCCCGACACATCTCCAGCCCGTTATCCAACACCACCCACCGCAGCATCCACCATCCGAAAATATTCGCACCAACTAGCAATTCACCATCTCACTTCGCGGGGATATTCCTCAGCTCGTTCATCATCCCGTCCCACATAAAAGCGAAGCCATCAGCCACCTCGGCATCCTCATTGTCATCCTCGAAGCGTATCCGGCACGATTCCACTTTCAAAACCTCCGCCATGTATCCCCGTAGTCTTCGAGCATGCAAAGGCGATTCAACACGGAATGCCTTTCCTTGTACCTCTGCGGTTGAGGGCCCATCTGTTAATGCAAGATGCACTCCCCAAAGCATGAGCTTATATCCTAGCATTTTTGCTGGGCGAAGAACAAGAGGTTTTTCATCGCCTATGATCGCTGCAAGTTTAGATTCATTGGTGAGAGCGCCGTAGAAGAAGTACCATCCCGTCTTGGGGCCATCGTTCTGCCAGTCTGCTGAATACCAGTCGGCCGGAGCGTAGCATACAGATCTTGTTGGTTCTTCTTCAGCATGGTACGTTGGGCCAGCGGGTTCAGAGCGATCGTCCACCTTCTCTTTTCTAGACATATCAGCTAGCGAAACTGCTGTGTTATGACGTCAACAGAGTGAGTCTCTGATGAAATGAAGGATTTTATTCTTGGGCTATTTTAGTCGCGTAGGGCAAGATGCATTTTTTTTGCACGATGGGTAAGTAAACGATGGGATGGGTGAGTGAACCGAGAAACACTGATATGGTTAAGACTGATATCATCAAGCTGCAAGCAGTCTCGATATATGACCAGAAACCGCCGAGGATGCTTGTTGGAGAGCGCCCCTCATGGTTTGATGGGTTGCAGCTATAAATAGAGGCCGGGGTGGTGCTGTTCCTCATGGATAAATGTACCACCCATCTCCACGGAACTCGGAAGCGATAGATTATGGTTTTATTACAAAAAGGCTGGAGGCATTCTCAGCCATTTGCTAGTTCTCTAGCATCAAAAAGTTAATTCGAAGCGAGCAAAAAAAGAAGTATATTAGGACTTCAAGATATCAGGAACCCGTCCCCTTCAACTGTCCCTGCAGCTGGAGGGTTGGCCGGAGGTCTTGGCGCTGATTATGTAAAATTTAAGCTTTAACTAACGTTAATTTAGTATAAAATAAAATTCCCTGAGTGAAAGTGACGCAACTCCGCGCAAACCCTCACGACTCGCGACTCGCAACTCCTGAGCTGATATCGCAAACCGTTTCCTGCGCTAGAAACTTCAATGGGACACACCAGATTTTAACAAACTGCTACCGGAATCGAGGGATTAGCGATTTCTCTCCTTTTTCCCCGCCAGCAAACTTGCTGGCCCCGGCCCAGATATGCCGAGGATTCTCCCTTCCACGGCGGCAGCCGCCTTCATGCAATTAGGGCGGTTCCAGTCTGTCTCTCTAACCCTCAATACTCCTTTACCAGCCATCAGAAATAGTATATGTGTATTCTGCCCGCATAAAACATGGCGACCATCCCTCGCTACCCGGGAATTCCATGACTCCCGCAGACTATTAGCCCACGCCCATGCCAGTACGGCATCCGCTCCGCCCCCGAACAACTCCGCTCCATCCGAGCCACCCCCATCCCAAAATGGCGAGCAAACCTTGACGGGCGAGGCAGACTCCCTCATTAACAAACCCCCAGACATCTCTACCCACTACACCATCTTCCCCGATGCCATCCCCACCCCCCCGCCCAAGGGCCCTTTCGACATCTCAATACCCGACCTTCGCCAGGAATTCCTCCGCCTTCAAGGCCGCGCGCATCCTGACAAGTATCCCCCAGGTCTAAAGAAGCAACGTGCTGAAGCACTCTCCGCTCGCATCAATGAGGCATACCGTACACTTGTAGACCCATTAAGCCGTGCCCAGTATCTCCTCGCCTCTCAACACGGCATCGACGTGACGGCGGAAGATGGCGCCAAGGATCACCCTCAAGACGTCGAGACTTTGATGCAGGTGCTTGAAGTGCAGGAGACAATCGAGGAGGCGCAGGATGAGGTGATCGTTGCGCGGTTGAAGGACGAGAATGAGGAGAGGATTAAGAGATGCGTTGCAGCCCTGGGGAGTGCGTTGGATCAGGTTCATATTGAGGAGGCAAGGAAGGAATGTGTTAGGTTGAGATTTTGGTATACCATTCGAGACGGATTGCGGGACTGGGAGCCCGGGAAAGACGTTAGATTGATACACTAGTTAGCTTACGGGGCCTGTTCTATTTTTATTGTTTTGTTAACTATCAAGTTAATGCGTGTATACCCTCGGACAGAACATGGGCGATTCCATTTCTGCTCATAAGTGGCAATTGCCAGTTTTTGCATCTAACATAGAAGAAGAATGGTCAAGCTGGCGAGATATGTCTGGTCCTAAAATATATCGCTAAATATGATATAATATATCACCCAGCGGAGCTTGATCTGGAACTCTTCACCGCTTCATCTGTAACTCCGCGAGCCGATTAATGTTCGGTTTTGCTTTTTCTGCTTATCTCCACCCTCTCGCTATTTCATTCCTCACAGCGTGGCTCCTGAAATGTAGGAACACAAACATCAGATCCAACTATTATGAGACAAAACACCATGTATTTAAAATGTTTACGAGGGGATTGACTTCTATTTGTAAGAAGTATCTCAATCAGAGCCAGCGAATCCACCAAAAGTCATACATGGGCCAACATGGCAGATATCAACTGTGGCCAACTAACAATGACTTCCATCTTGGCTCATCCACCATTTTCCACCTAAAAGAGAGCATTCGGGCATCAATAACAACAAACAGAACCGAACCATGCAGCTTTACTCTCGCGCCAAGCAGAGGGTACAGCATTGCGGCCCAATAATTCTCTGCCGTAAGCCAAATATCATGTTCCCACTGGCAACGAACTTCACTAACAACGAGCAGCAGCCGCAGCAGCCCGCATATGGCTAGCTAAACTAATGCAGCTGTTGTCTGGGTACCCGTTCTCTGCATTTTCTGCTGGCGTTCTTACCACTGGAAATGCCCACGTATCCAGATTCAAACAACAGTGGTAGAACTAGTTTTCATCATACGACTGGCTGGCCTGTTTATTCATGACGTCGTGTAGCAGCAAATTGCACCACTGCGAAAAATTGAAGGCCTGCGAGAGAAATGGCGACCCCGACTGGCCATAAGCGCAATGACGGACAAAACATTCCTTCAAACATCAGTAATCTAAAAAATCCGAACAGATGGCACGAACACAACCTCCCAGCAAGGCACACAAATTTACGGCTTTTCGGGCCCTGCATTTCCACAGAAACTAACCAGCGGGCCGCTTTTGACCGCTTCAAATGGTCCCACGCGCCCCTTGTCTTCTCTCTCTTGAAGTTTCATGAGGGAACCTCGCACGATTTAGTAGCTTTGCAGATGGGACTACTTAATAGCCTGCCACGACAGCGTGTTAACTGGTTGCCCTGCTTCCAAGCTGGTTCCGCTCTTTTATCAACGCCTTCCCCATATGTACTCTGGTGGATGCATGTGACGTTGTCTCGAGCACGATGACTACATGTGTTTGGATGAGCTAGCTACAAATCAACGGCAGGCATAATTAACGTCACTCGTGCTGTCCCTTATTTATGGAGGTCGTTGTTGCTGGGCCGGCCGGAGAATAGGCGACGTTTCCTCGCTGTTATATATTATTTATTGGCAGCGAGCGCAGCGTAAAAGTTAGCAAGCATTTTCTCACCGTGCCTTCTCGTCTCAAAAGTTTTCTCTGTGTCTTTTAATTTTTTTTTCTCTTTCCCCTAACAGCAGGGAAGAAAGGGGGCTTTGTATTTTACCAACGACAATCTCGCGTGCAATTTTTGCTTTTATATTTACTATTCTTGAAGTCAAGATGACAGCGCCGTTACCGGATTTTCATAGGTACGTCGAAAAGAGCTATATATATATACCTATAACTATATAGTGATATGGCTTTTTATCGTCCCTCCCAATCAATCTAGGTCTTTTGGTGGCATTAATATCTCAACTACACGCGCTCAAGCGGGCTTTAACATATAAATCCACACTGCAATGACAGACTTCCCGCTGACCCATCACTATTCTCCATCATTGGACACAACAGCATTGTTCATTCGCCGTCTTTCACGTTCCTCGTTGGGCCTGACCACACAAAACTCACCATCCAGTCTGGCCTTGCCAAACATGTCTCCCAACGGCTCGATGAATTAATGAACAATGGCCACACACGCGAGTCACGGCATAGGATCGCAGTTTTGGAGGAAGAAGATGTCGAGACGTTTGTTGGTTTCTGCGAGTATGCGTACACCGGGGACTACACCGTGCCGAATCCGAAAGCTGCACCAATTGGACGTAGGGATAGCCAGGTGATTTCTGGAATGGCTTCACCATTAGCTACTGCAATGCGTCCTCAGGCACCGTCTCCGCCTGTCACTCCACAACCAGGAGAAGAGCCACAGGAAATTGTAGGTGAAGGGGCGGGGGAAGGTGAAGGCGCCGCAGTAGAAACAGGAGGAGAGGAGAAGGCAGAGGACGAACAAGATGGAGATGGAAATCAAGCGGGGGACGCCGGCAAGGGGAAGAAAGGGAAGAAGGGAAAGAAAAAGCAAAAAGGAGGAGGCGGAACAAAAGCTGCCCAGGGCTTCGAAGAAGGTACAGCAGCCAACATGACCCCTCCAAGAACACCACCACCAATGACACAAGACCCAAAAGATGAGGACGAACTAGCACAACAAGGAGCGGCAGGGGGAGTGAGAGCAGAACAAACGGAACCAAGCCACCCCGAAGAAATAGCAGCAGCAACGCCTCGTATCCCGCCCTCAGAAGCCGTCTCCGCCGCGCCCGACTGGTTCGACTTCGAAGCAACCCCGAAACCCGAAATGCCTAAGCTTGGTCCAGCCTTTCAAGGGTCCTTCATCTCCCCCAAATCCCGCGGCCTGGGTCTATGGGGAGAATTCACTTCCTTACAATACATCCACCACCAACGCGCCTCGGGTGGTCTGACACTTCCCTCCCCTCTCTCCCGCAACACCCCTGGTTACGGCATTGCCGTCTCTGGCGCCGAACCCGTTCCCTACCTCTTCTTCCATGCCAAGTTGTACGTCTTCGCTACGCGCTTCCTAATCCCTACCCTCGCCCAGCTCACCCTGAAAAAATTACATCGTGACCTTCTCTCCTTCCCTCTCTCCACGGCAAATCCCGACCATCTATCCCCGACGAGTGCTGCCGCTGTCATCCAACTGTTACATTTCATATTCACAAGCACCAAGCGCGATGACCCTGTCTTCTCGCTCACGAGCCCAGATCCGAGCGCCTACCGGCAAAACGAGCTGCGGAAATTGGTCACACACTATGCTGCATGCAAAGTGAGGGAGCTGGCGAGCTATCAACCGCCGACGCTCTCATCAACTAGTATGGAGTCGATGAATACGTCACATTTGGGTTTCAGGGATTTGTTGGATGCATTGGGAGAGTTGGCATCAGATCTAGTGTATCGGATGATGTGATTGATTTGGCCAATTCTCTTTTATTTCTCTTGTGGCTCCGGCATTGCCCTCTCCTTCATAGCTGCCTATTTACGTTTTCCGGAAGGGGATAGGGGATGAGGATAACTAAAGGGGCCGGTGGAGTTCTCGGATTTTTTTTCACTTTATTTCCTTCTCTCGCTATCGTTTGCATTTTATTTTTACTCTTTGAACACCTCTTCCAGATTTTGGGTACCTTGTCTACGAGTTTATCAGTTTCCTCTCCCTCCTGCTAATTAATATGTTTTCCATATTCATTTAACCGCTCAATTGGGGGTTCATTGTTTGGCGTTTTTGTCTTTCTATCTGCCTCTCTCGCTTTCTTTTTTGGCATGGTTCCATTTTTCCCCCCCTTTCATTTATGTAGCTGGCATTTCAAAGATCCCTCTCCTTGCCAAGATAAATTCATATACTGGGTTTCTGTCGCTTTTTCGATCCCCTGACTTTGTTTTTGGTGATATATAGGTGTAGGATGCTTACATTTACGTGCCTACTGCAATATCATTCATTTGCTTCAAATTAACACATAATATTCTTGTATTTCTAGCCTGTGAAAAAAGTGAGGTCTCCTGGGTTTATGTAACAAAGTGTATCGTGCCTCTTTTCGACTGGCGAAGTAAGAAATGGGAAAAAAAGCAAAGTAAAAGCACCATCCTTGCTGATGTATGATGGGACTATATATATAGATATAAATAATTACTATAACCAGTAAAATGAAAATAAACCAGATAGTGGTAGACAAAGATAGAAGACTAAAATGATTTCTTGCGCGCTTGCAAATATCAGTACTACAAGGCTCAGAGCCTTGAACAAAAACATAGAAGCCAATCAAACTTCGTAGCAAATAATGACAAGCGAAAAGAAAATGAGAGAAGAAGAATATAAAAAAAAAAGTGTAGGCAAAATCTTTCAACTTAAAAAGGCTAGCTAATTATTCAAAAAGGTTGTAAAAAATTTGAGGGAAGAGGGGGAGGAGAGAGGAAGAGATAGGGCAAAAAATCTGGCTCAGATAGATAAATTAAATGACATGAGAAGGTGAAAAGTACGGCACTAGTTTTTTCAAACACAAGAGGCAAAAACAAAGACGATTAAGCATGCAGAAAAAATAAAGAAAAAACGAAGATAGGGAATGAAATTCCACAGAGACATAAATATAATGTAATAATGAAGAGTATGCAGTGTAAGGAAACAAAAATAACAGAGAGGGAGAGAAGTGGAAGGAAAACATTCCAATGCAAAACATGGCCTCAAAATACGCAAAATTTTTTCTGGGAATTGTGCGAGGAACAAAGTGCGACATATATATGGAAGATAGCGGACAAAAAAAATATAAAGAAAACAGGCAGGAAGACATTCTAGCTAGAAAACCAATTTGGCTTGTGTAGGATGATATAAAAAAGGATACCAGATAGATGGAAACGTTGGACGGCGATGATTACAAGCCCCCCCAAATTGTGAAGACTGGAAACTTGTACCCCTGGGTTCGTTCTGACAACATCACTCACTGGCCTTCCTTTGCACTCGGGATAGACATGCTTTCGTGAGGAAGCGAAGATAGTTGATGGAAAGAAAAAAAATTGTTATATATAGACAGGAAATATTATGACTGTCAAAATCCGAATGGGTTGGACGGCGCTGGTGCAAAGCAAAATTATATATCAGCAAAACTGGATTATGACATACGGTATACAAATGCAGGCAGGAGGAGACAACAAATGAAATCGGGTATCAACTTACTAGCCTGTGAGAGATTCGCCTTAAGCCCAGTCTGTTGGGGCGTAAGCTTCTTCGTATCCTTCTGCACACCAAAACGAACGGGAGGTGGAGGCCCCGTCTTCTGCGGTTGTAGCGGAGCGATAGTAGGTTGATGCGGGATCGGGGGAATAGGGGGCGGGGAAGGCGTAAAACTGGTATTGCCACCAAATCCATTGATTCCAGTGCGTTGCGGCTGCATCGGCGGAGGGAGACCTTGGTTGATCCCTGTCTGCATAGGCTGCATGGGCTGCATGGGCTGCTGTTGTGGTTGGAAGCCCGGAAACCCTGTTTGCTGTGGCCCGAGTGGCTGTTGGAATCCTTGTTGCTGGCCCATGTTCTGCTGTGGCCCATTCAAGAATGGCTGCGGAGACTGAAATGCATATTGCTGCTGCTGTTGTGGTGCCATCTGGTTTCCAAATGGTCCCATGCCGGTTTGTTGTGGCTGTAATTGCTGGTTGAATTGTGGTTGAAACCGCTGTTGATTAAGTTCAGCAAGGCTATGGCCAGGCGGAGCAACGTTAGGTGTGGACGCTGGAATGCCTGTGAGCTGGGGTTGCAAAGGAGGAGGCCCAAAAGCGCTGTTTTGCGGGAGGTGTTGAGGTGCAGATAAGGGTCGATCTGGCGGAGGTGGAAGAAGAGATAATCCTTGGTTCGCCATTGCCGGTGGTTGTGGCCGCTGTCTTGGGGGCATTGGTTGTTGTGAAACATATCCAGTTACCTGGGGCTGGAAACCTACTTGGGGCTGTTGCTGTTGCTGTGGCTGCGGGCCTAGTTGGGCAAAGAAAGTCGGGTTTGCTCCTGTTTGCTGTGGCTGCTGAATCTGCGGTGGGGGCTGCGAAATAGGGGGCTGCGGAGTTTGAGGTTGAGTAGATTGGTGTTGAACCTTAGTTGGTTGTAGAGGAGTTGAGAGGAGGGACAAGTCTGCTAATGCTCCTACGGGCGGTGCTGGTAGTGGCTGCGTCCCGGATGCTGCATGTGTAGTACCTAAAGGAGCTGGAGTAGTGGATGGGGCAGCCGAGGTAGCGGGCGGCTGTTTAGGATGCTTAACCTCCCATGCACTGTCTTCAAATCCTTGGGTATTTGAATCTTTCGTAGGGCCGGTAGCCTCGGGCGCAGCTGTTGGTGAGCCAGGTTTAGTAGCATTACTTTTACCTTCAAATGCCTTAGGATCTACCACGTCACTAGTCTGGACGGCGGGAGCAGGGCGTCCCTTGCGGGTATTATTCCGGAGAGTTCCTCCAGGACCAGAAAATAAACCCCCAGCTCCCTCTTCGCCGTTTCCAATAACTTCTTCTCCGCCAAAGCTGACCATTTTAGACTTGCCAGTACGATTAAACTGGGTATCAAGGTATTTCATGACGCGCAAAATATCCCCCTCCTTCAAACCTAGGGTGCGTAGTGTTTCTGTGGTGATATCTGGCAAAACGCTCTCATCCATAGAATCCTTGTTGAAGTTTTGGGCGTAACGTTCGCACTGGTGAGGCCCGACGCCGGCCTTTAAGAAAAATTCAAACCAATCATAATCCGAAGATTTCACGCTTGCGCCGACTTTCCCAGCGTCGTTTAGACGACTTCGACGTCGAATGTCGGAAAGTGGCTTGTCCTCGTCGAGAGATTGGCCGGTGACTTTCTCAACATATTCAAGGTCTTCGACAGACATTTTCGATACTGGAACAGCGATTTTCACTCCATTCTGCTTATGAAGGTGGATTTTACCCTCAGCAAGGCCGATAAATTCGGCTACAACAGTGAAAGTTCCGGTTCTATCGGTCCATTTTCGCGTTTTTAGGGGGTCCGGTTCTACCATAATATGTTAAAATCTTCCTTGGCAAAATTGCAAACTGAGGATAAAAAGAAACGGAAAGCAAAAAGAGGTACCACTTACTTGGTTTCGACCTGCTATCGCGCTTCTGTCGCTGTGAACGATGGTTACTACTTTCTCTGGGAAACAAACTACTGCCTCTCTCTGGAAGCTCTATGCCTGGGCCTACCTCTCCGCTACGCAAATCACTAGAATCATGACTCTTTGACTTCCGCGCCGTTTCCTTTGTCAGCCGCGACTCCTCAAGCCGGTTCTGCTCAACGGTGGAAAGCCCCGCGTTCGTGCCTTTCCTGCTAGGGTCGTCTACAGTCATTACTCCCGTAAGCTCCACGTAGCTGCTGGGGACGACCCCTTCCCTGCCATTCTTCAAACGCCTAACCATCCACCACTCGTCTGACTTGCTGTCGTCTAGTATAATAACTTCATCACCCACAGCAACGGTGACTTCGTCGTCTCCCTGAGCCATAAAATCATATAACACCTGGCCCTTTTTCCGAGCGCCTCCGGTACCAGCCGCAATTACCTCCCTAAGTCCTTCAGCTTTATATCCACCTGCAATCTCGCCTAGCGCAGAAACAATTTCGTTTGCGGTATCCTTTGCGCCGGCATGAAAATCGACACTTTTGCTGGGTCGGATAAGATCCAGAAATACATGCTTCCCTTCAATCGAATAGTGGGTGAGTTTATCAGCTGTCCACTCCTGGTGTGGACCATCAACTGATTTCTCCGGCGAAATAAAAATTGTTCCAGTATTGATATTTATTCCTAGGGTTGTCGGCATCTTTTTCCTTTTCCCCATTACGGAAACCATTTCACTAATGTTATAAAGATGGTATCCGGATGGGGATATCACGGATCGCTGGTCAGAACAGAACTCTCCAGATCTGTAAGGAGGAGATGGCTGGACACCGAAGGATTCCTCTTCCTGGCGAGGAGAATGTTGTGGACGACGTGGCGGGGAGGGATCGCGCTGAGACGGTAACTGGGGAGATGGGGTGATTTGCTCGGACGGCGGACGTCGCGGAAGAGTGGGCGGCGGTGCAGCATCTTCTCCGTCGGACTCTTCCGGGGTGTACGTTGGTTGGCGGGTTGGTTGAGGAGCGCGGGATACGGTTGGGGGAGAGGGAATAGGGCGAGATTGTTCCGACGATACTGATGGTTGGCTTTTGTGGAGGATTCCCGCTAACGCAGCGGCAGGGCCTACATGGCCTACATCCACGCTGGAGGGAGATACTGGGTTTGGCGCTTCCTCGGGCTCCATTTCAACCGATCTTGTAGGAAGTGAAGGGGGAGCTGGGGGAGCGGGCTCATTGACGGCAAAATCTTCCGTTATCTCAATATAATTGGCAGGGGCAAACCCAAAATCGTCGTTAACGCCCACTAAGGTCCAGTCCGGATCCGATGTGTCGTAGACAGCTAGTTCAGCCTGTTCCGTGAAGGACACCTCTTCATCAGTTTGGCGGGTATAATCATAAAGCGCCTTTGCTTTATGGATCGGTTGCGCCTATTGTAAAAAAGAACGTTGTTAGCTGATTCAACACTCTGGGTATTGAGGATGTGCACCCAAGATCATACAGTTCCCCTCTTTAGGAACGGTGGGGAAATGTTCATGCCCCTCCTCCACAAAACACCTAGGCCTCAAAACACCAAAGGGTATAAGGAATAAATCAATATATTTACCTCCTCAACATAATTATTCGGCACTAATCCAACCGGCTCTTCCTCATCATCCTCCGCGGCCTTTTTCTTAGCCTTCCACCAATCGTCTTCGGCGCTCTTGTCTATCACATATAACAAATCCCCTTCCCGCATTTCCAGCTCATTTTCCGCCTGTGGCGTATAATCATACACCGCAGTGTACACCCCTAAAAACCCCATGGTTGCTTTCCTTGATCTTCACTCTTATTATTTGTCCGATATTCCCCCTTATATGAGGGAGTTCGACTTGAGTAGTCGATTACCAGCCCTATTCCGGCGAGCCTGGAAAACGATTCACTGGCCGTTCCGATCCGCCGGATAGACTTACTTTGCGGAAGTGGAAGGGCCACAAAAAGGGGGCTGGAGGGGGGAGGAAGTATTAGTTGGATGCTTGTGAATTCGGATAATACAGGGATGTCGAATCTGTCCGTTGTCGCAGCCGGGGAAGAGGAGAGGAATGATCAACAGAGCGTCGAAATGTTATCGTCAGGAAGAGGAAAAAAGGCCCATTCGCATGTTAGTCGATAAGAGGAAAGGGAAAAAAGGCACAAAGACACCACCCTCTGGGTAATTATTCAAGTTTGGTAAACATGCAAGTGGAGTGAGATACAAATCGCTGCTGTTGCGTAAGCCTTAAAGCTAGGGGAAGAAGAGAGCAAAGTGACGGCGTGGTTGATGGAATAGCGAATATTTGAGTGGCAGGTGGGCGATGGTCGTGCTCTGTGAAGATATGAATAGGCAACTGAATGTTTGCGACTGGATAGTTGTAGATGTACCGTCGGCTGTGCTGCGGTTAAAGCGGAGTTGGCCAAAGCCTTAATTAAGGGTAGGTTGATGTTGATGGTTGAAAGGCGAGGAGTCGATGGCTGTGGAGCAACGATACAGAGAGGACCTGTGGATGGCCGGTGTAAGTTACGGTACGCAAATGATACGGGAAATTTGGTGTGGCAGTGCTGCGATTTTGGTGGGGCTGGTCGCTTGGTTACGATACGGTACAGGCGATTTGTCACGTCTCGGTGTCTTACCCTAGTCCTCCAGCAGTCTCGGAAGAGGTTCAGTCTGTCCATCGGACAGCAGCATTGAAATCAGTGATTGTGATGAGATTGAATGGGATGAACATATATACAAAAAATATACAAAAAAAAAAAAGAAGTTAATGATGGTCCAATGCTTTACAATAACCATGTTGTGGGGGTATGGAGGTTGATATACAACAGAATACTACATGGATGAATACCACGGTGCCACGTGATATGGAATTTGATCAAGGAAAAGGGGGGTATATCTATACAAATATGCTCTATTAAGAATCAAATTATCCAAAAGGCTGCGATCATAGATCTTCCTTGTATGTCTCATCACTACCCGCTTCCGTGTTACCCTGATCCCTCTTCTCCATGCCACCCTTTTGTTTCTTATTATCACCGTCATCCTTTCCCGCTGTCTGTTCATCTTCATCTGCATCAGCAACGATACCACGAAGTGAGGATCTTCCATTCGTTTCGACCACTTCCAATTTCCAATCCTTCCCACCCGCAATGTCTTCCAGCTGCTTTTTTATCGCCTCAATTTTGTCCGCGTCCAGATTGAGCCTCCTAAGTTCCTCCTTGGACATTTTCTGAATCTCCCCCGCCAGGCGTTTGGCAACAATTTCAGCCCTCTCTTCCCCAGCCGAAGCAACTTTGCCCTTCTCAATCCGTTTCCCCTCTCCTCCAACAAGTTTCATCGCACCGACTTCTATACCACCAATGACCGGGAAGTTCTCCACGACAGTGTTCCCCATGTTCACGATATCTTGTGCTTGACGATGGAGAGCCTTTGCCTCCTCGAACTCAGCAACAGCGTTTGGTTCAACAATCTCCTGGCATACGATGAAATTCGGATCGTCCTCCCTTGGAGGCTGGAATGCGACATCGTTACACAGCCGGGGGGTATAGATGATCATCAGGTAGCTGCATGTCGAAACTTCCTTGATCCAGCCAATGCGATCCGTCGACTGCGGGTGACAGTGGAACTGGACCTCGATCTTCCGATCTCTGCCAGTCAAGTCACATACGGTGCCATCATCCAGATGCTGCACGAGGTATCGTGAGTCACCCTTTGTCTGCAGCTCTGCTACCTCCGTTGTAGAGGGCTTTTTATCACTCGACGATGACGATTGACTACTGCTACTAGCCTTTCTATTATCATTGCTTCCTCTCTCGCCGCGGAATTTTCCTAGGACATAAGCATGCGTGGCAGGGTCCTCAACAGGCGGGTAAACGGGTACTCCATTCCCCGGAGGCAGAGCATGAAACTGTCTTACTTGGTCCATATAGCAGAAGGAATATGACCACCATCCCGCAACGTAGTACATACACCTCCCCTTCATATCGCTAAGTAATTCCAACCCGCGATCCGCAGCTCGTGCAAGTTCTTTTTCTTGCTCGGCTGGCGTCGTAGTTGCATTTTCTCTATCATTGATCATGGCTACTTTAGGCACCGCGCAAAGGTATCGCCCCCCTTTTAGAATCATTTCTTCATATCTCTCAACTTTCTCATCGAGAAAAGTTGGCGGCTCTTTTTCGCCTTCTTTTTTCTCATCTTGTAAAGGCGCCTGTTGCTGCGACCGGTCTGTGCGAACTATGGAAGAATCGCGAGGTGATGACGACGGAGAGGACAATGAAGTACTCGCAGCATCTTGTTTTGAAGGGGGTTGTTGATGCGCTAATCTCTCTTCCGCATCTGAGGCGAGGATATATTCGTGTGGAAAGTGAACTTCAAACTGGGTTGAGGAATTGGTATTATGGGTTAGCATATACATATACTCTCCCCTCATTCGTATTAAATAAAAGCTAAGATATAGTTCTCACCTGCGGGAACGCCAATACATCATCATGAACATTGAAAGTCTTCCGACTTCCCAAGCCTAACGTGGCATATGCCAGTAAGCTCGAGAGCGAGAGTAGGGAATGCTGCCGCATGATTGCCTCTACTCTTTTCTATTTTTCCTTTTTTTCCTTGTTGCGCGAATTTTTGTCTCGGCCTCTAGTTACCGTTGTTCGTAAGGTACGGCGAATGCCGTGTATTCAAATCCCAAATGGCAGATATGTG
Source organism: Emergomyces orientalis (assembly GCA_002110485.1). Classification (NCBI taxonomy): domain Eukaryota; kingdom Fungi; phylum Ascomycota; class Eurotiomycetes; order Onygenales; family Ajellomycetaceae; genus Emergomyces; species Emergomyces orientalis. The sequence goes on from MOWL01000067.1 coordinate 4,036,061, forward strand.
TAGTTTTGAAAACACGAGGCGACCGCCACTAGAGCAGTATCGGAATCGCGGAATCGTCCCTCGAGTTCACGAACTGCGGGCGGTCATATAAGTCATAATCTTCGCCTGGGGAATTTCCTATCTTCGTCGTTCTACCCGCGCAGTGACGTTGGCTTCTTTTGACGGTGGCCCATATGGTTAGGTATAGCTGGCTAGTTAAGCTTCCGTGGAGAGTCGTTTGATGGTGGCAGATTCGAATAAGTATGGGCCGAAGCGGGAGGATCGAGGAAACTCGAGCTCTGGAACAAATACTGTGGTCTTTGCAAGTAAATCGGAGGTAGGGATGTTGCAAACCAATGGTACAGTACAGAAGGCGAGCGGAGTTCGAGATGCTCCCAAAGGGTTGTATCTTATCAGAGGTCGGCGAAAGCTTTCGTGGCATTTAGTTATGGAAGTCTTGGCATTCTGCCAGAAACCAAATGGGTACACAAGTGGATTTGTTGACCCGATACTGTTTGAATGACTGTTTGAATGACTGTTTTTTTAATTTTTAATTTTTAATTTTTGATTTTCATTTACTGGGGATGCTTAGGATTAGGAGAGAAAAATCAGTAACATTTTAATGCAGATTGCTGCTTATACATTTCTTAAAAGGCTTATGCCAATAAAATACAAGTGAAGGTTCATAATCCGGCTGTAAAAATAAAACCATAAATATATGCGTAGACCCAGACCAAAAACCATATGGACGACCAGTAAAGCAATAAAACAAACTAAGAAAGCACACATGTGGTCTAACCCATTCTTTTTCCAATCTCGCTTTGCCACCCCCTCGCTCTTTCAAACCCATTGGAATTGCTCTGGTAGTCCATCATGGCCTGGTGTACCTGCTCCTGGCTATTCAGCACAAACGGCCCGTACTGCACAACTTTCTGATCGAGAGGCTGGCCGGCAACAAGCATAAATCGAGAGTCTTCCTTGGCCTCCGCCGCATTCGAGGCGTGCACAAAATCACCAGCCTTGTCGAATACAACATTATGGAACGGCCCAACAGTTTTGGCAGGCGACGGGTCAGCTAGGGAAGATGATGGAGTCGTATTATTAGATTCGCTAGCCGCGCCAAAGCTCGTAGTGCCACTCAGCGTGTATGCGAATGAATTCCACCCTTGTGGGAGCATTTGTGAAATCTTCCCCCCGGGGCGGATCGTCACGTCGAATATCCAGACGGGGGTATAAGCAAGGTCGCGCACCGAATCGACCCCATGCGATTGCCCAGAAATCACTTTAACCGTAACTTTGCCCTCATCGACATTTGCCACTGGAATCTCCGCCGCGCGAAGATCGCGGTATCGCGGCTCGCACATTTTCAGCTTTTCGGGCAAATCAACCCAAAGCTGCATGCCAACGTTGGGACTACCGTCCGGGTTCTGATGTGGCATTTCCGCATGCATTATTCCCCGACCGGCAGTCATGAATTGGAGATCCCCGGGGCCAATTGTACCCTTATTTCCGGCAAAGTCTTCATGATCGACACCTCCGGACAAGAGATAGGTGATTGTCTCCTGCCCTCTGTGCGGATGGTCTGGGAATCCAGCGCCAGCTCCGACTGTGAAGTGATCGAGCAGGAGGAAGGGGCTGAAGTTCCGTAATTTAGGAGTACCGATTGATCTGCGGACGCGAGCGCCTGCACCCTCCGCTTGCTCAACGGCAACGAAAGCCTGGCGGATTGCGCGTGGGATAGACATGTCGGATAGAGGATCTAGGATGATAGGCGGGGTAAACGATATGTTTTCTGGAGTGGTTCTCCCCGTGGTAGAAGTGTTTCGCTTCAAAGATGAGAGGAATGGGATATTAATCTGAATGTTAGTCAAGTTTTTGATATCGTTGAAGGAGTAAAATAGGACAATTGCTGTGAGGCAAGTTAGAATGGAGAAGAGCAGCTTCATGGGCCGGCCAAGGGGTTTATATAGTTTTTCAACGCAAACTTTCTGTGATCTTCTCAATGGTACTGGAACAATCTTTCGAAGGGTATTTCCTAGAGGATGTACCGCATTATATTTATATTGTTCTTGCTGAGTAAATAATTAGTAAATGGTACATATCAGAGCGCTCAGTATCCTCAGGATGTTAAGGTTAGGCGCCGTGGGCGGTTTATTAATGCTGACCTACGCTTTTGTCAGCAGCCCTGCGACTGCCCATCGACCCATGTCGTCATAGGCTTGGCATCGGGATTTCGCCGCTTTCTTTCTCGGATATGCCGAATATTCCCACCTCACGCACACGAATTCGGACCTCACAGAAAACCCGGCTCTAGAAACGTAGTTAGTCTAGCCGAATGCTTATTTTGCGGCTTCCACTCCATGCGGCGAAGTTCTAGGCAAGTTCTAGGCTTAGTTCTTCCACCATCCAAATCTGGAAACAAACACTTCTATTATTTAATTGATAAACTAGCGTGGGCAGTCCTTTATCTCACCTAGCTCGAATAAGAAGTGTTTGGATGAGCTACATTAACAAAAGCAAGGCTGTTACATTCTTCTGCAGCTAATATGCGTGCCTGAGCATTGAGAGAATTCCAATCTTTTGAGATGGCTGATCTGCTCTAAATCAGCGGAATATATCCATATTGTCACTAAATGTTGAAACGATGAAAAAATATGTTGGTCCGATTTCTTCTTCTGGAGAATATTCATGCTCTGCTGGTTTGTGGAGTAACCCACTCAGGTCGGGCCCATGCACCTCCATGTACTACCCTTGACTCATATAGACATTTGTTCCGTTTTCCAGTAAGACCCTTTCACGGGCAGCGCACTTGAGTCCTGTATTTTCTTGATGTGGCCTCTGAACTAGGGATTTGATAACCGAAAATGGTATGTCACCTATGGCTGCGTTTTCAACAACTGAAATGGTTTAGTACACGCTTTGCCGCCACTTGGTTTATTTGTTCAGTTAAGGGATGTGTAGGTCGAATTTTGAAAGGGAGGCAAAAAGCGGTAGGGGTAGTTAGTTGATCGTTCGATAGTTAAGTAACCACCTGTCCAGTCCGAATCCTGGGCCCAAGGTAATGAATGGATGGATCAATGGATGAACCTCAGCAATGCCCTGAAGCAAAGCAAGACACCGAGATGCCTGGGCATTAGAGATGGTCAGGAATGTGTGGGTCTGGCAGCTAGCTCTTAGCTTTACTGTGTATATTGAAAAATCGATACACTTTCCGTAAAATTATAGTTTTAGACTTAAAGAGCGCCATTCAATTTAATAAACAAAGCGTGTATAAAAAGTTTCCAACTTCGCGTTGGTAACTGTTTGTGACCCATTAAAAATTGAAATTAAACCACGGACCCACATCGAAAACACTTGTCCTCATCCTGCGCTAAAAATAGTTCGACGTGGGCTGTCAGGTGAAGATTTTACCGCAAACATATTAGCGCCAGGTCTCGGGTCCAATTACGTTGCCTAGACTTTTAAGCTTATTTATCAGACCTAATGTTGGAACTTGGAGGTGAGTAACAAACATCGTTGGGCAACGGTCCTTTCGCAAGCAAAATACGGACACCACAATAGGACAGATGTGTGTAGTTAGGAGATCGCATTGAGTAGTACATACATTAGCCTAGAGATAGAATTTAGGTATGTAAGGAATAGTCCCCCTTGATAAGTAGAGAACTTTCAGTTGACCGCCAATGCAACACCACCTACATAAAGCGCTGAAAAGGGCGATTTCATTGCGATTGATAGGGAGAGATTTTATATGCAGTGTGGCAAATAGGACCTGGAAAAGAAAAAAAATAGAAAAAGCAAAAGCCAGCTTCCCTTTTTTTGATCGTACATTGCCCCCTCTAACTTAACAAACCTTTTAAGAAGATGAAAAGAAATTGCACCGCATACGCACAACATCAACATCCCTATATTGACATTCGATCCCATCGCGTTCGATATAAATGCCTTGGATAAATGCACAATGTAAAAAGACAAGGAGAAGAAAGAAAAGAGAAAAGTGTGACGCACCCTCCATCCCTTTCAATGGATAGGGGTAAGCTTGACGTAGCAGATAGCAGTCGTGTAGAGGGGAAGGCATCCCGCATCCCCAATAAAAAAATCCAAGATCTAAGGGGAGCATATCCCCTCCAACCGCCCGCCCCAAAAGTAAACCTCTACCAATCCGCACATCTGGCTGGGATGAAAAATGCGGCTATTCTTTCATTCCCTTACTTCGCAAAATGTAAATCATATGACAACCATTTTCTCGCCACCACGCCCGGAACATCCAGCGCAGGCCGTCCATACGTCAACGGCGCAAAGAAATAGAACCCATAAATCGTCGCGCCCAGAATGGCAACGACAGCTGCCCAAGTAACCAACAGACTCTGCCGACCCAATCGTGACCTGGGTTTCTGGTATTGTCGGCCCGTGATGGAATTTGTGAAGGCGGCCGAATTGACACTCACATTACTGCCGTCAGTGTTGACGTCGTTGACGTCATTCGCATTTATGGGATCGATGTTGAAGATAAATTCGATTAGGGCGCCGGCGACGAGGGCGGAGGCGATGTGGGCTGGCAAGTAATGGTGGAGGAAGCGCTGGCGGCCCATGAGGTAGAAGGGGAAGTAGTGGGCGGCCCAGCAGAGGAAGAAGAAGCCCGTGCTGTTGTAGAGACGGGCGCGGGTGCCAGGGCCCCAGACTGGAAATAACGGTTAGTAAGATAATTTACACACGGAATAGCAAATTGATTGTGGTAGAGCCTTGGTTAATGTGATGTGGGGAAATAATATATATCTTACTTTCTTCCAGGGCGTCAATCCCTCTGCGAAGGGAGAGCTGATCAGCACCGATAATGCCAGCGAACACGGCTAGAAGGCCACTGGCAATCCACCAGCCGATGGGGTTACCGAGGAAATAGATCTGCTCTCGTGTATCGTTCTTGGTCCAGAAGCTCACTCCACGAAGGAGGAAGGGCCATTGGAATGGTTCACTGGCATATGGGTGGCTGCTGGTAAGGGCGTTGTTATGAAAGAACATGGCCCGCTGAAGTTCGATGTATTTCACAATAAATGGAAGATGCTTGACTGCGCGGGGTTCCTTCTTCAGCCTCTCGCTTTCCGGATCGAGTGATGGGATATCCTCCACAAACCAGATGTTACTGGACTGTTGGACGTTTTTGTTCCCGTTAATTTCCGCTTGTTTGAATGCCCACTCAGGTAGGGGGGTGGTATGAGTCCACATGGCAACTTTCGTGGGCACATGGACAAGCTTGAAAAGACTGGACATGGTCTTGAATTCCTGTCCAGCTTTTCCTTTCTCGATCTTGATCTCAAAGAGGGTTTCGTTGTGGCGTTCGCCATCTGCCAGCTCGCGAGAGACTGTGGTGAACTCCTGGTTCGTGGGATAATACGGCGAAGCCACGTCATGGGTTAGAAGAATTGTATCCGTCTGTACATGGTGAAGCTGGACAAGATCACCATTTTTCACGGGATGTCCAAGGTAGTCGCCAGAGAATGGGTTTGCTGGAAGGATCTCCCAGTGGTTATTGGTATCATTGTAAGGATAGCCAGTAACTTGTTGGCCCTGGCTGGAAACACGGCCATCCTCATAACGTAAGGGGTAGTGTTCGGTATGGCTGTGTAGATATGTCTTGGTTTCCTTGTGCCGTATAGTTAATTCATCGTAATACTGGATCCCAACCGATTTCGAAGTCATCGCATTATCACTGAGAGTTTGCTGGAACTCTGGGGACATAAAATCGTCACCTGGGCCAGACTTGTTGAGTATGGCAAAGTGAACCTGGAACCAGAAAAGATAAAAGAAAAACGGTACGATAATCAAGGCGACAGCTCGAGCAGCAAAGTGTTTGGTGAATTGGGCCAGAGAGATGGCGCCTTCAGGACGGTTCACGTTAAGCAGATCCCATAGGTCGATCAAAACAGCGGCCCCAACGGTGAAAAACGTAAACGTGCCAACGTATTTGGTTGAAATAACACAACTCAGCGAGACGCCGGTCAAAAGCAGCCATTTCCACCACTTTCGGCCAAACGGCTCGTGTCTGAATTTTGAAAATCGAATGTAACAGAGAATGCTCAGTGCCATGGTTAGCACTAGGGTTGCGTCGAGGAGGATCAGTCTATCCTCAGCAACATGCGCATTGTCGAACAAGACCAAGCCTGCAGAGAGGACACAGGCTGGCAGGGAGTAGCCAGACTCCCACATAATCAGGAAAACCACGGGGATGGTCAAAGCACCCTGGATCGCTGGCATGGCCCGAAGGGCAACATATGGGACCTTGTTTTCTATGTATGAATCTCCAATGTTTTCGAATAAAAAGTGGCCATCGAAGCCTACAAGCCAGCCCATGAAAGCAAAGAGGAGCTTGCCAAATGGTGGGTGAACATCGAAAAAATATGTGCGTTGGAGGTAGTGCGAAGCAAACTATTTAATGGCAATACAGATATATCAGCGTTTAGTCTTACACTACCAAGTGAGTTGCAGGCCCGCATTTTCAGAGGTTCTGCCACGCATGGGAATCCCCGACGGGTATTGTTAAGTACTGACCTTTCCGAAATGGACCTCATCAAACACAACTTCATCGGGAAAGCTTATGTTCGCAAAACGCGTTGCGAACGCTAGCAGCGTCATGATCACCAAGGCGGCTCTATAATCCCACTGTGAGGCAGGTTTTGCAACCGCCTTAGTGGGCGCCCTCAATTTGGTTGAGGGCGGACTTGCTTGTGGCTCTTTGACGACGGCATTTTTCTTCCCCCCTCGCTGTCGGAGGCTTGGGGGTGGAGAAGACATGGTTTACCCGCAGAAGAGGCTGGAGCTGGCAATAAGGGGAGGAATAGGTACAACTGGATAGTGAACGAGACACGTTAGCCATATACAATTCCTTATACACCACACTCACGAAAAGAGAGAGAGCGAGAGGAAGAAAGACTCGGTTTGCGCAACTTACGAAAAACAGGATCAAATAATTAATTAAATTGGCATGATAAAAGAGCGACGAGAAAATAAGACAAAGAATTCCCGGGCTGCTGGATAACTTAGCAGAAGGATATAATGCTCATTAGAGTTAATGTTAGGTGGTCGGATTGTTTCTCGACGATGTTTGGTTGGCAAGAAACTTTGGACCTAACTAAAAGGAGCTTGGTTGGAGCAAATGGGACCGAAGAAGCTTAACAAAGAAGCGTGAATTGCCCAGATAATTACTGTAGGAGAATGCCACATAAGAAGAATGTAGAGTCATATAGGGTATAATGGCTATTGATGGGTATAGATTTGAATTATGCACCTCGCTAAACACACAGTACCCTAGGTATAGTTATACATGCTGCGCAGTTACAGCCAATCGCTCTCAACCATGCACACTCCAGGCAAAATATCCAAATATATATATATACACTCTGCAGATGGTATATATGATATGATAAGTGCGTATAAGAACGCTATCCGCCATGAAAATGCGTAAGACATTAAAAACTCCTAAGACGCCCCATTCACTCATCATAGTCGTCCACATCTATCAAACTGAGACAGTCCAATTCCCTCCTGACGATCGATTCAAACTCCGCCCTAGATAAACTCGTCGTCCTCGCCAACCTAAAGAGGCTCTTAATGTTCGAAGAGATGTGTTGCTTCACTCCAATTTCCGAGAGAGACTGGCTTTCTGCTGTCTTCTCTAGTTTACTGACTGTTTCTGAACCGCCAGAGGAGGATGCCGACGAAGGCCTCGGGTGGTTCAAAGGTATGCGGGAGCTTGTGAGAGAGTCGTCGTTGTCGTTGCCATCGTAGAGGGCCGCGCCAGTTGGTGGTTCCGCTAGAATGCCTTCTGACTGCCGTTGCAGGATAGAAGCAATGGCATCGCCGTTCAATGTCGACTCTCCTAACTCGCTTTGGTTGACGGACGGGTCATCATTGTCCAATGCGGGTTGCACCTCATTGTATCTAGCGAAGTAGGAATCTGAAGCAATTTGCTGTGGGGCAATGCCGTTGTATTGCGGCTGGGTTGGAGCGGGAGATCGCTTTAACGGTGTCCTGCCTGGGGTATTGTCGTACTGCGCCCAGTAACCGTCATCGTCATCCTCGTCCTCTTTCTCCGGCTCCACCACACGGGTTTGAGTAATCTTTGAGGCGGCCTGATGGAATTCATCATCCTCCGCTTCTTGTAATGCGTCTCGCAGGATTTTCAGTTGTCGATATTCATCCGCTTCTCCGATAGAATCCGACCAGCTACCCGCTTCCTCCAGCAAAGCATCGCCTGACAATACCTCTGCAACCCTCCAACCTGGTCCGCTCCCTTCTGGATCTGTAGGGCACCAGACATACAACACCGTAAGATTATATTCGGGAATGGGGAGCTGCGATCGAAGAGTTTCCATGTCTAATCGCTTATAGGTGATCGGGACGTCATCGGGAATTTCAATTTCCCCAGAAACAGGGTGCGGCTCGAACGTCGCGCCGTCGACGATGTTCTGTAGCCGTTCTGCTTTCCCAGCATCCCAACATAATAGTCGTAGCCATGAATCTGAGGGAGATTGTGAAACAGAGCTGAGGATCTGTACGCGCTGGCGAAGAATTGGAGAGAGCAATGGGAGCAAAGCGGGAGGTGGTTTGGGAGAGGCAAATGCGGCAGCAATACAGGCGAGGAGAGGAGGAATGAGGGTTCGAGGATCTGGGGGGGGGATGTATTCAACCATTTTCCCGACTGGGGCGTGTTTGATTTAAATTAGATTCCCGATAAAGTTATTAGAGCAACAATGATAAACGATATCTGCAACTTCAATGCGATTTAACCGGATATGCTTTCAGTTAAATGGTTTTCTAGAGACACCAGCTGGGCCATGAAGGGGGCGGTGGTGTACAAGGTGGCGGGAGGGCGAATCCGAAACACAGTGGTTAAAGAGCAAGAGAAGAATTGATATGGTGTTCAAAGAGCCAAATGAAGAAGTAGGAGAATGCGGACAGCTGCATTCTATAAATGTCTCCTCCTCTCCTTTTTATTATGTTTTGAAATCCTGTTTGGGCGTGGAGAGGAGATGAAGAACGGGGCCAGCTTAGGCTCCATTTGCCCGAGAAAGACGGAGCACAGTGCGGGTAGCGGGGGAGACCAACAGACCAGGACGTCACAGGGTGATAAAAAACCAAATGTAGCCACCTGATAATGCGGTTATACGTGCGTGGTTGGAAGATGGTAAGCTCTGGGAGCTATTGACAGAGCTGCAATGGGCTTTTTGCGGTTTCTCTCAATGTTTGTTTGCCCTGCTCAAGTTGAAGCTTAACCTCAGATTGGTTCTGCATCTCTTTCAGAGGCAAAAGAGCGAGTTAAACCTTGGAACGCCGAGATATTCGCGGCTGACTAATGGCGGCTCCGGAAATGGCAGAGGCCGCCCTTGCCCTATTTATTTTCTGGCGAGTTTGTGATATTAAAAAAAAATATATAAAAAAAACAAGAACTGCTGCGAAATCACCTAAAGTTCTTCTGGAGCGCGAGACTCGATCTTGAGTTACAATTAACTAACTATAGCGGGCCGCCTGTCTTCCTCTCTCGGTCCTCCAGCTGCCACTGATCGGAGACAATTTAGCCCATTTGTCCCACAGGCATAACTGTTCCAAGATTATCTCTGTTATCCCGCTCGATTTCCTCTGGCCCAGTCGCTGACATATCTCACGGAGAGTTGCCCCATTGTTGCTGTTCGTGGCCAATAGCTGCTTACAATATGCTCTCTAATATGCCGACTCGGGACTGAAGTGGGCTGGCTAGCAGTTACGGACCTCGGCCTTGCCGACCGCATTCTAGATTTGATTGCATAGTACGCTTCTCAAAGTGTCTTTCTATATAACGATATGACCACGACTGTCCCCTTCGTATTGATTTGAGAATATTTTACACTTCCGTCTTCAGCTGCCCCCTAAAAGACACCCTTCGCTCTGCATTTTGCAAATGGACTCAAAACGCCCCGGCTCCTCTGGGGCTTCATTGGTAAGTGGTCCCAAAGAGGCGCTTTGTGGGGCAGACAATATTTCCGCCGTCGCAACTGAAATCGGAATTTTAAGTAGGGAGGAAGAGCGGCAATTGGAGCGCAAATTGCGCCGGAAGGTAGATATTCGACTTTGTACCATTGCTGGAATCTTATGCAGTTTGAATCTCCTTGATTCTAGCATCATCTCCTCAGCCTCGGTGACGAGCATGATAACCGATCTATCATTGGAGGGAAATCGGTATTCAGTGGCGATCTTCATTTTCACCATCGCCAGTGTTGTCTTTCAGCTTCCATCGACGGTTGCGGTCCGCATGGTCGGCCCCCGGCGATGGTTCTCCATGATCACTACCTGTTTTGGAATAATTACCTTGTGCACGGCTTTCATGGATAGCTGGAAGAAAATGATTTTAATGCGGGTTTTGTTGGGTTTTGCCATGTCCGGAGTCTATCCGGGACTGACATATCTGATCAGCACCTGGTATACTCGGGAAGAGCAACAGCTTCGTTTTGCGTTCCTCCAAGCTGGGGAGGTTTTAGTTCTGGCATCCGGGAACATTATGAATTACGGCTTGAATCATTTTGACGGCAGAGCTGGACTGGAAGGCTGGCGGTGGATGTTCTTGGTTAACGGACTGATTACTGTCTTCGTCGGCATCATCACATATTGGTGGATGATTGATTTCCCAGAAAATGCACATCATAGCTTTCGTTTCTTTACTGAATCGGAAAGGGATATAGCAATAGGGAGGATCCAGAAGGACAGGAAAGATGCGTTTCCGGAGCCATTTTCCATGTCCAAGGTCCTGATCCATTTTCTCGATTTTAAACTGTTCGGATTTAGCTGTCTCTTTTTCCTGCTCAACCTCGTTTCGACTTCTTTGTCGTACTTTTTGCCAATAATCCTCCAAGGAGGTATGGGCTTTGACACAAACAAGTCTATTCTACTATCTGCACCCGTGAGTTTTTCCCCCCCTACATAAACCATAGCCTCTGATTTCAACCATCCTACCCAATTATCCACCCAAAATTTCAGTATTTAACTAACGACCACCCCCAGCCATACTATTACGCCGTAATCCCCGTCCTACTGACCTCTCTGCTTGGGGACAAGCTCCGCCTCCGCGGTCCACTTATCTTCTTCAATTCCCTCAGCCTAATTGCCGGCTTCCTAATGCTTGGCCTCCCAGCCTCGCAACAAGTCACAGTCCGCTACATTGGCACATTCCTTGCAACGGGCGCCTATGTCTCCAACTGGGCAGCTCTGAACGCTTACCAGGCGAACAATATCGTCGGTCAGTGGAAACGGGTTACCGTGGCTGCTTCTGTGACGGCTTGTAATGGCCTGGGAGGCATTGCGGGTAGCTTTATCGTGAAATCTAGTGAGGCGCCAACATATGGGACGGCAGTTTGGGTGTCCATTGGGTGAGTTTAAAATAAAGAAGCAAAACATGCAAATGCAATTATACTCTATGCTGTTGGTGGGGTGATGTTGGTGTATATGGACCGTTGTGAACTGGATACTGGAGAATATCGCTTTTGCTATTATAGATGGGCTACAGAGGTACTGTTACTAACAGGCCGAAAAACCATTAGTTCCCATGCTCTTATCATTGTGATAGTCCTCGCATTCTCTGCATACTTTTACGTCATGAACCAGCGACAACAGACAAGCGGGAAATTAATCGAGGGAGTGGTACGTATTCTTCGTTCCCCTTCTTTTTCTTGGACGTGGTGCTAATCGCTCTTCTCCTCTGCAGGAAGGATTCCGCTACACATATTGAGTTGTTTGATACCCAGGGTTGCCTTTGGCTTCTTCCAGCTCTGTTCCACCCCGAAGCGGAGTTTGGCTTACCTGCAAAGAGTTACGAATTTCCTTCATTTTGTAATCTTATGTTTTTCTTGCATTAAATGGAATTTCAGGTATCTATTTTGTGTTATCGATAGTATGTAGCTACTAGGCGTATGTATGTGTAAATGAGTGCATGAGGTACGTACATGGTTATGGTCTTGTGATTTTTTTAAATGAGGAACAAATATAATTTGAAACTATCTTATGTAAAGAGGAGAAATCGTTTAGAAATTGTGGGTATTTGCGGTACGTTGGCGGAGACTCTCTCGAGGGTGCCATACATATGGCGGTAAAGAATAAGAAGAAAAAAAAGGATCGCTAAAGGAAATAAGCAAAAGGTACATAAATCGATCTGAAAAGAGAAGGGCGGGGAAGAAACAGGGGAACGCCGGAACAACTGTGTTGAACCTGACCTGGTGTAGGACGGGTAAATCTCAGAAAAGAAAAGAAAAGAAAGCCAGAACGGAAATCAAACAACAGGGAAAGAAAAGGGGGGCCATAACACCAGTTAACAAAAAACATCCACCACTCATCTTCCCAATATCGCCATTAATTTACGCAAAAACGAAAGGGATATCAAAATTTCCCTTAATCCCGCCCCTGCTCCAACTTCGCCACAAGTCTCTTCATAGCTGACCACTCCTCAGCAGGCACCTCATCAGGCCCCCCACTCAAGTCCTTCCCAACCTCAAACACCGTTAACACACCATCAAGCCCACCCGTCGCCAGGCGCCGTCCATCCCGCTCTTCCCACGCAACTTTATTCAAACTCTGCTCAATAACCGCATTGCGTGCCTTTGTCGGCGTCGCGCGCGCCGCATACACCTCCGTGTCGGTACACAGGTCCCACACCTCAACAGACCCGGCGCCGTCAACAAGGGCAAACACGCCAGGGCGATGTGGGGACCAGCGCGCGTCGTATACGACGTCCTCGCGGCTCAGGTCCAGGACGGGAGAGACAACTTGTGCGGGTGTGGTGGCTGACGTGCCCGAGGTAGATGTTACGGCGGGCGGACGCACGCGCCAGAGTTTCACACTCCAGTCTAGGCTGGAGCTGAGCATTAGGTCGCCAAGGTCGACGGCGCCGCGGGCTGGGTGGAAGACAGTGGACATGACGGGGGCGGCGTGGCCGCGGTATGAGAGGCGGTGGTCGGTTCCTGCTTTGGCACCTGCGCGATCGTAGCGGTGGCAGGGGTATATGGCGCCCTCTTCGGTGCCGACGAGGAAGAAGGTTGGGTCTGATTGGGGGAACGTCATGGTGGTGGGTGCGAGGTCTTCGGTTTTTGACGGGGGTGGGGTTGTGAGTTCGAGGTATTCTTGGGGTTGGGAGAGCATGTCGACTGTCCAGCCGCAGACGACGCCGTCTGTTGAGGCGGAGATGATGTTATGGGCGTTTTGGGTGCCCACGATGGAGATATTGTAGACCGGGTGGGTGTGCCCGGATCCTGTTAGGGGGGTTTTTTGGACAGGGGCCCCGCCTCCTGCACGCGATGATCTAGTGTCCCATAATAGAACTTGGCCGGAGTAGGAGCCGCCTACGATGAGATTTGGGTGGAACGGGGAAAATTTCGCAGTCAAGATGTCTGACATTGAATGGAAGACGTATTCCGGTCGTGAATGGAGATGCAGATTCCACACTTGCACTATGCCATTGGGATCGTGGGGGGCGGTGACGTTATTTGTGTAAGAAGCCAGAACCAATTCAGGGAACTATAGAGTAAGATAGCTTAGTTCTAGTTATCTCATACAGCTTCAGAACTATAATATCATGGTCAGGCCTCACCTTTGGGGAAAAGTTAATATCACTAATCGTACGCTTCTTGCTCCATCGTTCATCATAAAACTGCACAAGCTCCTCTATACCTCTTCTTTTCTTACTATTGCCATACTCATTTTCACCGTCACCGTCTGCACCAACTCCGCCTAACGCATAATCTGTAAGGACGTCATATTCCTCATCCAACGCCCTTTCTATGACTTTACTGGACTTCTCCACGAAATCCAAGAAATCATTCGATGAGGTGACGGCATTGAGTTCGTCGCTCGTAAGTGTCCGCAGGGGATATCTTATATCTGTTGATTGCTGTGCAGTTCCATCGCCCACCATTTCCTTGGCGGATCGTACCTCTTCTTCAATTTCCTTTCGTAACCTTTCCCGAATCTCCTCATCGCGCTCACGTTGTTGTCTCCGGCTCAGCCGTTTATTTGCACGTGAAGTCGTGGGAGAGCTATCATCTTCTGAACCAGAATGGCCGTCTGCCGACCGGCTTCTTGGTTCTGTCCATGAATCCGTTTGGACACCTTTGCTATATGTGACGACCTCCGGTTTAGGCGGCGGGATGGGCTCGGGGGTGGGGAGTTCAGAAGCGGAGAAGGGAGTAGTTTGTGTTGCAATTGACAAAGATACAGGTCTAGTTGGAGGCGTCACTGATTCGACAATTTCTCCGCTAAGTTGACTGGCGCTGAGTACTGAATTGGGTCTACTTCCTCGACCCCTGGGCGATTCTATCCCTTCTTTTAATGCTGCAGAAGATGGCCGGTCGACCAACCGTGAAATTAAACTATCGAGCTCTGCTCTGCTGTCTGAACGGCCGGGAGTAGGAGCTAATATCTGCCAAAAATATGCTTGTCAGTACAGAGCAAATGATAGGAGCTGAGAAAGTTCAGGAGCTTGTTCACCTCCGACCCTCCTTCTCCGATGCTCTGTCTGTTTTGCGAGAACTCCTTTTGTCGCAATTCGCGCTGGCGTTTGAGCTCAGCAAGCTTAGCCTTCTTGGCCAGAATCTCATCCTTCCGTTGCTGCATTGTCATATATATCCGTGCCCTGGGACTGGTACACGTACTTAGCGACGAGGTGGATGTTGTTCGTACTTTATTTACCTTCTGCTCCTTGTTTGATATCGCGGGTTGGACAGGGCGCGCCCCGTGACTTATGTAAGCAGCCCTGCTCTTTCGGATAAACTAGGCTTAGTAAAATTCCCGAACTTCTTCCTCCACCTCCCCAAAGCCCGCTCTGATCACTCCTTTGACTCGCCATCAACAACGTTGCCGGAAGCCATTGACCCCACGCAAACTGTCCTGCAACTTCAGAGGTTGACGCTTATCGCGGCCGCAACCCTTTTCTTTCTCATACGTCGTCTTCCACCCTCCTATTGCTGGGGCTACAAAATACATTCGCAATGGCTACTTCGCAAGGTGTTAACGTGAGTCCAGCTTTTGCTCTGAAAAATTTCCTTATCACTCCCCCCGATATTCGAATTAGGCAATAAGTTCGATCTCAGTGCTAATTGGAAAATACTTGTTAGGTCCTACGCTACTCAGCCCTTTTCGCCGGCGTTTTCTACGGTTTCTACCACCAATCGTCCCTTACTTCACATGCCAAACAGGCGCAGATAGATCGGGAATACAGCCGCAAGGAGTCATTGATCGAGCAAGCGCGGGCAGAATACGCAAAGAAGAATGCACCAGCAGAAGTTAAAACATCAAGTAGTGGAGGTATGTTACATGATTTCTAAAGAAACTTCTGGACGAGGTTGGGTGGTTACTTTTGACCCTGTTTTTTTCTCTTTTGCTTTACGATGCCTGCGATTTTATAAGCTACAGCTAACGTGTGTTTACAATTTCCCTACGTTAGTCATAACCGATCCGGAAGATAAGAGATTCGACCTCGAAGCGTTCATAAATATGAAAGCTGCTGAAATGGCGAAATAATATACGAAAATAATGGGAGGCTGAGGACTGATGAGGGAGACATTTATGAGATAGTTCGGTGCAAGATACCGGATCCGCAGTGCTCGACGGCGAAAAGAGAATGGCTCGAACTCCTTTAGAAAACCGCCAAATCAGAAGAAAAAAGCCCATGAACGCGCCATATATATCCGAGAGTCGTGTTTGGAGAATATCCATTTTGTATTATTTATATCGTGTAACCAAGTTCCATTTCCTCTGTGCGCAGAAAAAGCGAGAGACAAAAAAGATATCATCAGTTTCTATATTCATTTTGTACATATCCTAGACGGCCTCTTAAAGTTTAACCAGTTTTTGAGAATCATCGCTCTTCCACCATATCCGAACCATAAAACCCCGCGGTAGAAAGTGGGTGTTGTCGCCCGGGGTGGAAATAAAGACTACCATTGCGACGGATAAGAGGAATGCTGGTGACATTCGGAGAGATTTATCTTTAGCTAACTTCGCTTAGCTTACTGACGACTACGTGAGGGATCCTATACCTTCGTCCTGCCTCGCGGAACAGTACGGCACTTTCCCAAGCATAGGGATTACTCCATATTCATCCTAAGTTCTCATTTCTCGTCTCTCATATCTCGTTACAATCGTTTGACTCCTTTCTGGAATAAGTTATCTCAATCACCATGGCTTCTTAGTTGTGATGCCAGCTGTGCAATTGCAGCGGCTCCTGAACCAGTGACCTTCGGTACATGAGTTGTCACCTTCGGGGCGAATAACTTCGATTCCTCGTTCCATTCCCAGCCTTTCTCTGTGAGCATAGCAACCAGCTCTGGGTCTGGCCCATCCACGCTATCACTCATTGTATCTTCCCCTACAGAGTCAAGACCTAGATAGAGAGCAGCAGTTGACGGTCGGATCGATCCGTAGGCAAGACTGATATCTTGGAATGTTGTATTTTGGAAGAAGTCTATATGTAACAGTTAATCGAAGGAGCATGAAATAAGTGATTTGTTTCATTATCCTTACGATGATACTGCTGGACTAGATGTTTGATGTTGAGCGGCCATTGTGTCGTTCTTATGACGTGGTAAATCTTCTCATGGTTCTTGTTCCAAACTGCTCGCAGGAGGGATATGGTGCTTTGGATTGTAGGGTTCCCATTCACAAGGCTCTCGGGTAGTCTCCGTGTCAACATTTGTGCTTCATTACTGTAAAAGAACGGTTAGTCAAGCGCGAAACAGGGCTGTGCTTTTGTTGTTGTTCAGTGAGAAACGGACATTTCATTTTCGAGTAGAAGGGCGAAAAGATATGAGGAATAGTATGTGCTCAGGAATTCCGTGTCGCTAGCCATATGGGTGTCTCCAAACGTTAAACTGACATCTCCCTCGAGCTCCATAAACTTTTGTAAAAGAACAGCGGATGACGGGGCAGTCGCGAGCACATCGGCGATATCTGCCAGGGAGACCATCTTTGAAGGAAGGGAATTATAGATTCGCCTGCTATTTAAAATCTCAAATTTCAATTCACAGCCGCAAAGTCAAGAGAGCAAGCGTAGTGAGCATAGAGTAAGCAATGAAGAAAATAGAAGACGGGGTTGGAAGTTGTTTCGGTCTCTGTATCTAAATAATTTCTTTCAAATGGTGGGGAATTAGTTATTTACGCGGCTTGAGGTTCCCTCAGAGCCTCAGGCAGCAACGTGATGCCAAGCCCAGAGAGACCACCTTGCGGAGCTCCAACGAAGCAACAGTTTATTCAATGACATTCAATACAACTCGACAACAACAAAAGACGACACATTTACCCCTAGTTATACTTGTTGTGTCTCTTTGCGATTTAGGCCAGTATGGCCACTGCTGCAATTGAGCCCATTTTGAAGGGCGCTACCTCAAACAACACTCGAGGGCTGCTCCGCG
Organism: Emergomyces orientalis; assembly: GCA_002110485.1. Classification (NCBI taxonomy): domain Eukaryota; kingdom Fungi; phylum Ascomycota; class Eurotiomycetes; order Onygenales; family Ajellomycetaceae; genus Emergomyces; species Emergomyces orientalis. Next base: position 4,053,457 of record MOWL01000067.1, read on the forward strand.
TTACCATCCTGGTACTCATCGCCGCCGCTGCTGTTGCCAGTCGACTCTTCAGCGTTATAAGTAAGATAACATTGTATTCTTTTTGTTTTTATGTTATGTGTGGAACTGGAAATATATATTATGCATTGATGCTAATGAATTATGTTAATACAGGATTTGAGAGTATAATTCACGAGTGTATGTTCCGCTACCTGCTTAACTAACTCTCCCACTCCCTAATAAGCAGCCCCCTTCTTATCTATTCCACTGAAACGCATACTGAAATTTCGTCTACCCTATAGTCGACCCTTGGTTCAATTTCAGAGCAACTAAATATCTTGTGAAGCATGGCTTTTACAGCTTCTGGGACTGGTTCGATGACCGTAAGACAGCCCTTGAACAACCTATGTCCGAGAGCTATTAATGCGTTGGGCAACATCACAAGCGAACAAATTCTAAAATAATATATTCTTGTGATTAGGAACATGGCATCCCCTTGGACGTGTTACTGGCGGTACTTTGTATCCGGGCTTGATGGTTACCAGTGGCGTGATATACCATATCCTCCGATTCCTTTCGATTCCGGTTGATATTCGAAACATTTGTGTGCTTCTGGCTCCCGCCTTCTCCGGGTTGACTGCCGTAGCCATGTATCTCCTTACTTGCGAAATGTCTCCGTCACCATCGGCTGGCCTTCTTGCTGCTGCTTTCATGGGAATTGTCCCCGGATATATTTCCCGCTCCGTCGCTGGCAGTTACGACAATGAAGCTATTGCAATATTCCTTCTCGTCTTTACTTTTTACCTCTGGATTATGGCGTTGAAGAACGGATCGATTATGTGGGGTGCTCTGACGGCCTTGTTTTACGGATACATGGTTTCTGCCTGGGGCGGATATGTCTTCATCACGAATTTGATTCCCCTTCACGTATTTGTTCTCATATGTATGGGCCGCTACAGCTCCCGCCTTTATATCAGTTACACTACCTGGTATGCCCTGGGGACTTTGGCCAGCATGCAAATACCCTTTGTCGGGTTCCTGCCTATTCGAAGCAGTGATCACATGGCGGCATTAGGTATGTTTCCTTATTTTCTTTGAAAATACTAAATAGCAATACTGATCCCTTTTAGGAATTTTTGGTCTTATCCAGGTTGTTGCCTTTGTCGAGTTCCTTCGTTCTCAGGTGCCAGGGAAACAATTTCAAACTCTACTCACAAGTTTGGTATTGCTCATATTCGGCATCTCCTTCATGGGCCTTGTCCTGCTTACCGTTTCGGGTGTCATTGCTCCCTGGAGTGGCCGGTTCTACTCCCTTTGGGATACTGGCTATGCTAAAATTCACATACCGATTATTGCTTCCGTTTCAGAGCATCAGCCAACTGCTTGGCCTTCATTTTTCTTCGACCTTAACATGTTGATCTGGCTCTTCCCAGCCGGTGTATATATGTGCTTCCGTCAACTAAAGGACGAGCACGTGTTCGTTATTATCTATGCCGTTCTCGCTAGCTACTTCGCCGGGGTAATGGTGCGATTAATGCTTACTCTCACACCCATTGTCTGTGTAGCAGCTGCAATAATTTTGTCGCACATCCTTGATACCTACCTTGGCAGCTCGCCTGCGGAACCGGAAGACAACAACAACAAACCATCTCAAGGTGCCCTCCGATCTGCGCGGAAGCAAGTTGTGGGGATTTATTCCAACCTTTCAAAAGGGTTGATCTCTACCTCCATCGTAATCTACCTTCTCCTGTTTGTGGCCCATTGTACTTGGGTGACGTCAAACGCATACTCATCCCCATCTGTTGTTTTGGCAAGTAAGCTGCCAGACGGAAGTCAGTACATCATTGATGACTATCGTGAAGCTTACTACTGGCTGCGCCAAAATACTCCAGAGAACGCTAAGATCATGGCGTGGTGGGATTATGGTTATCAAATTGGTGGGATGGCTGATCGCCCTACTCTCGTTGATAATAACACATGGAATAACACCCATATTGCAACTGTCGGCAAGGCAATGAGCTCGCGCGAGGAAGTCAGCTACCCCATCCTTCGACAACACGATGTTGATTACGTGTTGGTCGTCTTTGGTGGATTGCTAGGATACTCTGGAGATGATATCAACAAGTTCCTATGGATGGTTCGAATTGCTGAAGGCATTTGGCCGGACGAGGTCAAGGAGCGTGATTTCTTCACTGCCAGAGGCGAATACCGCGTCGATGATGAAGCCACCCCAACCATGCGAAACAGTCTGATGTGAGTTTCCTTCCCATGCTTACATGCATGTTTAAACATAAATACTCGCTCCATTGTATTGCAGGTCGATCTCCTTGTAATTCACCCACTAACAAAACTATCCCTCCAGGTATAAAATGTCATACTACAACTTCAACGCACTCTTCCCAGGCGGCCAAGCAATGGATCGCGTGCGCGGCGCGCGTCTTCCAGCTCAGGGGCCCCAGCTGACTACACTCGACGAAGCATTTACCAGCGAAAACTGGATCATCAGAATCTATAAAGTCAAGGACCTTGATAACGTCGGACGAGACCATAACAATGCCGTCGCCTTCGATAAGGGCCACAAGAAGAAGAAGGCGCCCAAGAAGAGGGGCCCAAGGGTTTTGAGAACCGAATAGATATTCTTGTATATTTGGCCTTCCCCTTTTTTCCATTAATTGTTTCTCTTTCAATCTTGTCGTTATTAGTTTTGCATGTTGTGAAATGTGGATCAGGGTTTCTCCCTCTCCTTTTCTTTCATAATTGTGAGTCTTAAAGGCCGTAAGATAAAATGGTATAGGGTTTTCTCTTTTTATTTCCTTCGTTTGCTCCGGATCGGATAAGCGTTTCCTCTACCTTCCCCCTCACGAAAAAGCGAGGCTGGAGAGAGGGTAATAGATTTCTTTGCACATTCCCCGATTTCTGAGAAAAGCCCTGAGGCTAGGGCGGATGTTATTTTTATTTTATTTCAACAGGCTTGTGGTGTTGGTATTCCATGTATGCCCATCCCTCTACTATGAGATCCCATTTTCTTCTTTGTTTCGTTAAGCATCCCACATCCGTCTTTCTCGAGTTATCCCTCAGCAAATTTACCTTATCTTCAGCTAACAGAATCACCTCTGACGACTTGGCCAGGGTACTATTTTATGGAGTGGCTGCCACTTTGATTTGTTCTCGAGAATTATTTTCAGTGTTCTATTATTTGTGGTGGCGGAAAGCCTACTGCAGTCAGGGGCCTTTGCAAGAGCATAGATTCCTTGCTCTAGTATGTACTCCTTCTAAATGTTATTTACATGCTTTCCTAACAATTCATGAATCTCTAAACATAAATTGGTATGTACGTGAGATCAGCACGCCCGCTCATCTGCACTGGTTGATGGCATTTTCGATGTCTTTAATTACCCCTGAATTGCATGGCTTAGAATTCCCCCAACACTGGATATGGAAACCCCTTGCATAGTTGACCAGGCTGGGTTTACATTAGGTGTACTATGTTTGTTATTCAACATAATACAGTATGAAAGAAAATGCGTATAGAATACAACGTCATGTTGCAAAGGGAGCGGTTTGATATCAATCGGTCCGTAGGGTCGGCAACCCGTGCATCCATCATTGCCATTCTGCTTGCTTTCATTCAAGGTCCTGTCCGGGCCTTGTCAGCACTTTTCGCTGCTGGTGATACCATAACTACTGTGGGTGATCTACGAAGGGGCGAGGGAATTGTCAACCATGAGCTTGTCTGGTTTGCGGAGTTATGCTGTTCACGAGGAACCCGTGGGCCTGAACAAGCAGAATTCTGCAGTGGCCAAAGTCCCCAAGCTACCCCCATTCTATGGAGGGATGGGAGGCCAAGAACTGGTCAAACGATACGCCAATAACACTGCCCATGTGTTTTTTTCAAGGCGCAAACTAAGGGTTGAATACGAGCGGTCTAACTGCAAACGCATTCAAAATATCAGTTTTGTGAGGGGCTGGATCTGGCAAAAGCCACCAACGGGATGGTGGAAGTGGGGGGGGGGGAAATAAATACCCCAGCGCGCCTCGTTTTTCGAGGAACTAGTAATAGGATAATGAGAAATTGAAAATCAGCATCATTACTGCCAGCCATTCAGATTTTGGGAGAAAGAAACAAACTTGAGAATTTGATAGATTTCTATCCGAATCCACGTCTAACCGACTCGTTCGCATCCGCAGACGACCGCATGGTGCTAAACAAGCTTTTCGGGAAGAAGAATAAATCCGCTTCAAGGACGATGAGTGTCAGCGTTGGTGAGTGGTTTTCATAATGAGAGGCATTCGGTTCGTTCACCGTACTATTTATTACCTCGCTCAGGTATCATATATACTATATATTGCCAAAGGGCTCCTCGATCAAGAGAATACCCTTTAACTCTGCGGTTCGAACCTTTGACCCGTAACCTCGGTGCCTATTTCGCAGCTGACATTGTGCAGAACAGCCATATGTGCTACCCCCGAACCAAATGCAGGATATGAAGCCGATATCTTCAGGCCCAATACCACAGCCGCATGAAAGGCCACATCCGCCAACGCCTCAGACAGGCAATGGCCAGCGTATCGTAAACCCGCAGACATGTACCATGCACGACAAGTACGATATATCCCTATTCGACATAACCTTGGTGCATCCAATTCAGTCAACATTCATCACTTTTGATGTCGTTCCTACTCCTCCCACGACGGAACCAGCGCGCACAGAATTCATCAAGAACCATTTCATTCAGCAGATCTATTGGTATCCCTGGACATGCGATTTAATGGCTAAAGACGTGACGAATACCAAGTTCAAGGATGCCGGGGTGGAGATGAACATGCAATCGCGCTATGCCGAAGCTGAAGCCATAATCACTCCTTTATATCGCGACGCCCAGAGAAAGCTAGGCTATATGCACCCTAGAACCATCTACCATATGAACAATCTTGGAGTGGCCTTGGGTGGCCAAGGCAAGTTTCGGGAAGCTGAAGCAATATTAAATGACACTGTCGGGATGAAGTTTTCCGAGATGGATCCCGCACATTCTAGTACGCTAGGCAGCATGATGAACATCGTGCTCGCCTATAAGGGCCAGGGCAAATGGCAGAGGGCTAATGAAGTGTTAAGCCAAATGATAAATATTAGAGCGGGGGCCGGGGGCATAGCGGACCCGGACTTTTTAGATTGGAATGATTGTCTGGGCGTGGTACTGGCGATTGAGCAGAAGTATGATGAGGCGGAAGAAGTGCTCTTGCGCTGTTATGATGCGCGGCAGAAGCTTGGGCGCGATCCGTACATCTTTTGCACGCAATATACGTTAGAATGGGTTCAGAAGCAGAAGACGTCATCGCCTGCACATGAAAAGAAGTCGGGTTGATTCATTAATACAACCCGCGAGTTTGCAAGCCCGCCAGGATTTCAGGTTTTATGCCCACTTTTTCCCCCATATCTCGCATTCCACGGCTCCGTCCCAGAGCTTCGCCTCGTCTGCATGAATGTCTAATATACAACATAACAAGCCCTTTTTATATTTATGTCTACTTAATGATCCTGTATATGCCTCTATGCGTCCGTTCTTACATTCCTGTATTTGTTTCAGCCTATTTCTAACGATCTTCTCAACCTTTTCTTTTGATCTTAAAATCTTATACCGATCTCCTATTTTAACGTTTATCGATAGCTGCAACCTATCCCATATGTCTATTTACTACAGTAGATGAATATTAAGAAAAATGAACAACAAAAAAAGGTTTCATTTAATATTACATGGCTCCAAGCCGAGGAAAGTCTAACCCGGAAAACGCCATATTTGACATCAAAAAAGTTTCCCGCTTTATCGTAGCAATTCCGAATTCATTTCGCTTCCAGTTCTTCAAAAACTCCATAATCGCATACCTGAATGCGTCTCTCTTTGTATATGTCTTGTCTAAATGATAATACAGACAACCAATCGCTTGAAGAAATAAGATATCCGGGGGGATACAAGGATTAATCAACATGGAACTACACCAGACATCGCGAAGCGAAGCGAGGGACTTCATCCTATCTAACGACAACGGCGTCTCAAACCGGGGCAGGGGTAGCGGTAGATGACGAAGCGGGCGTATCATCAGTGCCTTTCACCTCCTGCTACTGCATGCCGCTCAATGTTGAGTTGGGCGTCGATTCAGGTTCAGGTTTGAGCTCCTGGTTTTGAGCGTCGACGTTCCCGGCGACACCGGACTCTGACTTTACACCATTCGATGTATTAACCCCGGTTGCGGCAGCGGGATTGGAATGTGCACTTTCGCCTTGCTCAGTAGATGGTGTAGCGGTGCGTGGCGTTTGCGTTGTCGACGATGGGTTAGGTTTTGAGGTGGGCTCCTCTTGCTTTGGAATGACTTGTGGTCGCCATTTGAGGAGGACCTTCGAAACGAGGGGGCGCGCTTCTTCCACTATATGATTTGGGAATTGTGGTTAGATATATCGTGATAAGGGGAAGGTGGTGAAAGAAAAAACTGATAAACACTGGGGAGAGGCGTTTCAGATAGGGGTCTTCTTTTACCTTTTGCATAGAGGTCTTGGAGGGCATCTAAGCAAAGTTCCCTTGCAGGAGGTCTCACAAGGACAAGGTAACTATGGTTTAATTAGTACTGAACGATTCATATATTGTAAGGAATACAGGCGAATGGGGCCTTTTACTTACTGAAGGGCCTGAACACATAGGGTAACACGCTCAGGGTCATTTGCCAAACTCTTCATCTTTTGCACGAGCTCGTGACCGAGTTCTGGTATCTCGCTTAGAAACCTAATCAGGACCTTATCTCTTGCGTCCAAATAAGGTAAGATGCCTTCTAGTAGCCTCATAGCCCATTTCTCGTAGTGTCTTGGGACGATAACATCATGATCACCGTTACCCCCAGAGGCAGCATATTTTAGTTGTATATGGTCATTATACCACTCCTCGTTCATCCAGGAAATAGCGACGTTGATTCGAACCCGAAAATCTTCAAGGACATATCGGTACAGCATCTCCCTGATGCCGTCTCCCATGCTGATACGTTGGTTTGATAATGACTGACGGCCGCCTTCCGTCTTGATGATCTCATCCGCTTCATCCACCTCCAAACCAGCCGATGCTCGAGTCGCCAATCGAGTAAGCAGGACTAACCAAGAGTCCCGATCAAATGAGCTGGCAGCTAGCCTCCCGAATCCTGGCTTCTGGGAAACTTTGAGTGCCTTTGACGGTTGCTCCAAGGCAGATATCATGCCAAAAACCCTTTCAATTGCTCCTTTCCCAATTTTAGCGGCATCTGCCACCGACAGTGGTGGAGGCTGTGGTAGCACAAACGGACCGAGGGCAACCAGGTCTGGTGGGAGTTCTTCATTTTCGGCCGCAGGCGGCCCCGATGGCACTTGCGCCTCTGTTGGTACGTCCATTGGCTGATATTCTGGTTCGTAATCATCTTCCTCTTCTACTCCTGATGGTGCTGCAGTTGGAGCGGGAAGTTGCGAAGCTTGATGTTCGAAGACTTGTTTCTTGGATAATGTGAGGTAACGGGATCGAACAGCCTAGAGACCAGAAGTGTAAGTCATACTATACTTTACTTTGTCTTTTGAGGCAGGATATGAAACATGATTCTAAAAAGGTAACGTACGCCAATCGCTTGATCTAAAGCCTCGGGATCAACTCGACTAAGAACAGGAATGGTGATTTTGACAATTAGGTCCGCGGGGAGCTGCTTGACATCGAACGATGTCAAACCCACGTCATTGGTCAATGTGAAAAGCTGGGCAAAGCTATTAGGACCAGGTGGCATGGGAGGGATCTTCAATTGAGGCGGAGTATCGACACCAAGTCTTGCACGCTTTGCGCTATCTATAAGATCTGTTGGTTCAGTCGGTAGCGCTCGCTTCTTCGATGCTTCTTCGAAAATGTCATTCCGCGACTGCGCCAATCGTTCCAAATACTGCTGAATACGACTAACCAAAGGATGATTTGGGTTCCTAAGAGCGACAATCAGAACAAGTTACTAATTTACACAGCCCGACTACGTACCTCTTCATTATGTTGATGAGCAATGCTCTCGTGGTGCGTTCCATAGACTTGATTTTTACTCGAATGGTAGGAGTCATTGGCGCGTTTGCTTGTTTAAGAGGGTTGAAATTAAGAATCGCATTTACAATCTTACTTGAAATGGACTGTCGGGTGCGTATCATGATCGGGAGGCAATTTAGCGTAGCGTTGACCAAGATAGGATCACTATATTTGTTAATAGGATGTTGTCTTGCCTTACTACCAGTACAAACGGATTCGGATACACACCTCGAATTGTCATAGAAAACATTGAGTAGCCTATCTAGCAAGCCAGAAGCCTCTGCTTCGAGGTTAGGCAGTGGAATAAGTGGGTGATTTCTCGGCACAAGTGATAAGGAGGTTTCATTTTGTTCAGGCCGCTGTAGCTGTGTTTAGTATTTCGGAACGATACAAGAATTTATCAAGTCATACATACCCTTGGATCTGAGATGAGGCCAGTGGTTTGGACCTGCACCACTTTCTGGACGAATTTGATACAGCAAACCTTGATGCTATTGGAAGCATTGTCCCATCGTTTAAATATATTCTGCTTAATGGCTGTCATTTTCTCCCACAACGCAGATTCGTTGGGGTTATCAATACTAGTGAAAAAAGCACATCACATCAGAACCCATGCTACCCATACTCATGATAAAAAAAAAATTTACTGCTTCGACGGCGAACGTTCGGCCATCTAGCTTTCTCCACAACTATTTGATGTCCGCGATTCCAACGGGTCAGAGGTTTAAGGGGTCGGGATGCCAGGGGGTTCGACATACATAGTCCTAAACACCAATGGATAAATACTCGCTGCTGTTTGAATAACGCCCCTTACGACACTGGCATCCTCATCTGAATTTTCCAATAACTCCGACAATGTTTGTATCACCTGCGTACTCAGTTTCTGCTTCGGTTGTTGGGCCAGCGCGGGGCTGGCAAAAGTTTCCGCTAGGAATTCAGCACCCCACCGTCGTAACTCTACCCGTGCTTTTGCGCCTATTATTGGAAGTATGCCCTGAACGATCTGAGGATATAAAGCAGCATCACCAAGCACGACGTTCCTAGCAGTGTCCAGCTGGGACATCTGCTCCACGAGATTGTTGAAAGGCAAAGCCATGGTGGCTCTGATCCCGGCGGCAGGTCACAAGGCAACACTGGTTAAATCAAGCAGCGTTTTGTATTCTAATTCTGATCGGAGAGGTCTAATATTATTACTTTAGCTGGAAGTATAGGAGAGGAATCGTAGATATCGGCGTAGTATCTGGGGGCGGTCGGGGAGGCAGACGTGAATCGCTGTACAACCACAAAAATTGGAGGACAGCGGTGGAGAGGCTAGGAAGGCAGCCTATTTACCACTTCAAATGGACGGAAGTCAAAAAATAAAAGGGACGCTACATGGAGAAGAGGAAGTAAAAGCTAGCTAGGAAGTCTTAATCGTTGGGCCGGCGGTGGTTGTGGAGCAATGTGTGTTGATTGAGTGGGTTGTCTGGGAGCAAGTCGCGAGGTCTGAGATCGCTGATGGATGAAGCTCAGGAAGTGAGAGCGCTAACCTGTTTCAGCCTGCCATCACCCGCGCAGATAGCCGCGACAAGCGTTGGCGCAACTGGTAGCAGATGAGAGGCTTTCGGAGGAAGAAGATATCAAAGAATAAAGTGATAAAAGAAATTACATGAAGCACCTATTATCCCTAACAACCGTCTTTTGATGCCAAGCGAAGCCCACAACATTGGCTGGACAAATTCCATCGGGACAGATGGGCGATGGAAGAAATCACGTGGTGCCAAGATTTCCTCCCTCTGCGGCTGGGACGGCGGAGAATCCTCACCAGAAGATTTTGATGTCAGTGTTGATATTAATTAATGTCATTTAATACACGCGAGCGACTGAAACGGAAACCAATATTTTCCACCCCGTCTTCCTTGGATAACCAATACCATTGATACTTGGATAGGCAATTCTTGCTAACATGACAGTGTAAGTTTCCACCTCATATTCACGCCTCTGAAGCTTATCCGCAAGAAATCCTCCGCTGAACGAAGCCGCAATTTAACTAACTCCTGCCCACTCTATAGGTTCAAATCCTCCTATTACGATAGAGACTACAGGGCGGGTGCCGCCCTTATCCGGGCTCGTCGACCATACCTGATCAAAAATGCTGCTACTGGACTCGCATTGTTCGGCTTCTGTATAGGCGTTTGTATGCCTTCAACCCCCCTCGGCCCCCCTGGACCCCCACGTACCGCCTTAATTTTATCTAATCATGATGCTTTTATAGATGCTTTCACCATAAATGCTGTTGGACAAGATGATTTCTCGGACGTGAAGCTTCCGGACAAGAAACCGGGTGACACAAGCCCAGCACAAGTGACGAAATAAATGACTATAAACGCACATCCTTATAATATAATGGCCATCACCTCTCTCAACTAAACCCAAGTCCCACCTGCCCGGAGTTTACGGACTACTGAACTACCTCCCCGCGATCTTCATTTTCAATTCCCTGGCGTTAAGTGTGTTTTCTATTTTGGGGAGAGAAAAATCGAATTCGGAGTTGAATGATGCGATCATTCCTATGTCATTGGGTGGGGGAGGAGGAGCCTGAATGCACAATGAGAGGGGGAATCAATCAACTATAAGAGCAGTACTATGGACGTCCATTTGGGTGAGTATGGGAGAGCATCTTCTTACATAACTCCCATCAGACTGGACAAAGAGAATTTGCTATGTCACGTTCTGACACCTACAATTTATCCCCCGTGATCGATGCTTTGCCCGCGTCTACAATCTCTGCTCTGCTCTCCTCTTCTTCCTTAGTTCTACAACCATTTTTTTCTTATTATTATGTACAAATACTCTATTTCTTTCAGCTTACTTCGAAGTTCTCTTGTATTCACGGATATACATTTACCATTTGGAACCCCCACTATTACCCCTAGCACCAGTACAATTAAATATATATACTCTCCTAGCCTATTTGTTCTTCAGCTGTGAAGGCTCCATGTACTATTCTCGAATTCTTATTCCTTTTTTGGTCCAGGCTCTAACCTTGAAATCCATGCAATCTCGTCACCCGCATGAATTGAGAAGCACTTCCCATAGACCCAAAAACCAGGCGCATTACGTCGTCTTTACCAAGCTGCCTTGACATGGCGGCCCAGATGCAACAGGACACAGGGCGTGGGTTTCTGCCCTCAAACCGGAGAACGAGTATCCCCGGGAGGAGCAATGCAGTTATTCCAGTTTACCATACAAGAGCCCTCGTGGTTGACTACAATTTTGATTCTCAATGTTCTACAACTAACAGAAGAAGAATGAGAAAGCATATATCCGACCCAAATATTTTGTCAGTCACTGGCCGTGAAGTTTACGCTGGCGAATTGCATACGTCCCATCAATGATTGCACACTACATACATAAATATGCGTAATGCACAATATGGATGCTAGCCTTCTAAACTAGATTATATTCATGCGCAAGGAGAACGGGTTGGTGAATCGGCAACCCAAACTTTCCGAGGCATTACGAGGGACATATGCAGCTTCCTACTCCAGGCGATATCAAAATATTCCGCTTTAGCAAGCCGGTCAGTGCAAATGCTATAAATATGGGTATCCACTCCCTCAAAAAGTTCTTGCAAGTACTTTTTCCAAATTCTCTCCAACAGCCAGCGATCTATATCTTACTAGTTGAAAATTTTCATAGGTGAGAGCAAATCCTTTTGCATGAGCCATTTAATAAACTAACAATGCACATAACTACAGGCAGGCCTAGACTCTTTCGCGAGACTTCATTTCTTTTAATTCGAGCCATTCCGTTTCACGACTCGGTGTTGTCCACTCGTCATGAAATTCTTGACGAACGCGCTTACCGTTACGGTGCTTATCAGCACCCACATGGCAGTGGAATTGGCCCTGGCATCCCCCGTCAACTTCGCAGGTAAGTGAGATATGACTTCCAACACGCCAACAATGCCATTCACTTGGGCTCAGCTGAACAGATATGACAGATCATCAACGCGCCAGGCGCGACTGTCGCTTCAGAGTGTTCTGTCCGACTTCTCTGGGCGAGTCATGGTGTGTCTCCTGGGATACAGGATACGCCATGTGCCAGGATAGACATGGGAAGTATCCAAACGTGGAATTGAACCGCTGCAAATCCTGTGTGGAAAGCAATTGTGCGACGACGGGGTGTGAGGAGTTTTTGAGTTGAGAAATGGGCAAGACCCATCATGTTAGGCTGGAGGAGGGCTGGATAAAATGATGGTACTTATTGCCTGTTTAGGTATAGGTAACCCGATGGAGAATGCAGATAGATGTCTGGAGGCACTGTACTGTGCAAGATCATTAACATACATCAATTCGTTTATTCCGTGTCTAGATGTCTCAGCTGTGATGTAATGCGTGTCTGTTCAATGTCATGCGAGTATAGCAACCGGGTAGTTCACCTACTTAAACGGCATTTAAATACCGATCGTATCAATCTATTCCATCGTCAGCTTATGGTCAAAGATTTCCGAGCTAGGCTGAGCATCTCTCAAGTTTCGGTCCCCAAGACATTCTAACCAGCTCACCTCTTCCATGCCGCACAAGATGCATGAGTTTCACCCGGGACGCAAGGAGTGTCTCGGAAGACCCAGCAATGACACATTTTGCCCGCTGTCTCCGACTGGGCTTTTCACTGCGTCGAATGCAATTTGACAATTTATCCTTCGGAAACGCAGATCAGTCGACATTTAAACCCTACATTACTGTAAATACCTTCCTAGATACAGAGGATAGATATCTCAGCACGACGGCTAACATATGCGTTCTTGGTGCATAATAAATTCGTTGGCTACTAGCTCCTGCTACTTCTTCTTCTACGCCCGCAAGCGCTCTTCAACGTCTGGCAGGAAACGTTCCCGACTGCCAACGGAAACATGTTTTTCACGGCGCCACCAAGGGTTTGGATCAACGGTAATTCTATGAAAACTAGTTACGTCTGTCTCACCTAACGACATGTAGGAACATGCAAAATTAATCAAAAAGTGTCAATTTGCAGAGAAACAGTTGTATAAAAAATGAGCCTCGCAGATCTGTAGATCTTCTGCGCATTGTGGCCTCGCTAAGTAGAATTCGGGTGTTAAAGCCCAGGGTGACGACTGGCTTGAGCTCTGGTTAAGGTTTGATAAGCTTCAGCCCTAAGAGCTAGCCCCAACTCTGCCCTGGAGTGTGATATCCTGGAATGCCTGTTAAGTTCGTGTAGAGGAAAAGGGTTATAGTTAGATTCAATCCCGATTCTTTCTCATTAATGGGAGCGGGCCCAAATTCTAAGGCCGTTAACGACATAAAGTGATACATATATGCCTGTAGTGCATTAGGTGAGCACCACCACGCGCGTCAGAGTAAATATCTGATGGGCCTAAACCGTTGATTTTCTCATGTAAGTAGCCACTTGTATCGTGATGTAGTAGGCATAGTGTACAAATCCTGCACAATGTATGCGCCTATGTACATACATGTACAATAACTGTGAAGTTACTATATTGTTACTCCGCGGGTGGGTTAGGATATCAAAACCCCACCATTGAGCTGATATCTTCCCGGCTACTTCCTAGCAATGCAATGATCCGTCAGCGCGGCACACACACCCAGCACATGCACCCGAGGCGTATAGAGGTGACTTTTCAAAATTCATCACGTATAGAATATGGACAAGATTTGTACAGTATGGCTCTCAAGTACGTACCTGGGCACCCAAGTACGTACGTAAACTTCTAGTCTACCTACACAGACGCAACCCTCTCCCCGAGAAGGATTATCTGGCTTCGAGTGTTAATTTTATGCAGGAGTTTTAGATGGGGAACGGGTATTCCATCAAACTTCACCAATAAAACGCAACAATACCATGTAAATTGGAGCCTTATATTATTCAAAAATAAACCTCGAGATATGTTAACAAAGTTCTATAAACCGAGTGGCTCAGAGTATTTCTCTGCTGATGACTGTGAAGGTCAAAAACTTCTGTGCATATCTTGCGTGCGATGGATAGCAAGAGAGTAGGTCAGCCTTGAATGTCATTCGATAATTAGTGGTTTCAAACCAATTTACACTCAAGGCCTACGTTATAGAAGTATAACTCCTCCCCACCTCCCCGGTCTGCGCCGCCGCTTCCCAGTCACAATTATACTCCTCCCCTCACCACCATGAAAAGCTCATTGGCAAAATTCCTCATCGTGGCCTTCACCTACACCCACATATCACTAGTAAGCCCTCTCAAAACAGGTGAGTTATGTCCCATCAAATTTCAACGGGCCTACACACACAGAGGACGTCAGCACCTCTCGAACTTTGCAAAATCCACGAACGGTATCGAACAAACAGAACCCTCTTCAAAATGCGGCCAATATTTCTGTCCAGGTATCGGAGGAGCAGAATGTGCCGACTCTCTAGTTCTGACTACAATGTCAAAAAATAATACAAGCTTTCTGCTAGAAAACTTCTCAATATGAAAATCTATGCTAGAAAATCTTTTAAAAACAGAGATATATTTAGAAAAAGATGAAAAATAAGAAAAATTTGTTCTTCATAATATTTCAGTTAATATTTTTAATTTTGAAGAGGGAATACTGCTTTTTTAATGGAGTCTGGGATATTTTCTCTGCCAGTTCAGGTATCCAGAGGTGAGAATTAGGCAGGAATTCTGCAGACCGTGTGTCGAGTCGAATTGTGAGAATAAAAGGTGCGATAAAATTTTGAGAGGGGCGAAATAATGTGAGAAGAAGGAATGAGATATTTAGTCGTTTGATTGGATTCGGATCCAAAAGGTTGGAGTGACCAGGCAATTAGGCAGGTGTCAAGCTCTTCTCTTGAGGATTGACATAGTTGATGCTACTTCCCTTAACCAATTTTCATACCAATTCTTCTATCATTTCCTTCTTTGATTATCCTCATTCTGCTCGTTTTCTCTTTAAAATGCGTATCAGGCCTTTCTCCTGGCTTCATATCGCGATGCCAAAAATGATATTCTGCACCCAGGAGAAAAAACTCTCTGGACGGCACCAACAGCGGGAAAGTTCCCTTCCAGCCACAAGGCAAATAGCAGGAGTCTGGGGGAGTTGCGAGGCTAACAGAAATGGACCTGCCTCGTCGATATGATATAGTTAAAGCAGATCATTTCTAATAACTTTTCGAAGGGAAACCGACC
The DNA here is from genome assembly GCA_002110485.1 of Emergomyces orientalis. NCBI lineage: Eukaryota > Fungi > Ascomycota > Eurotiomycetes > Onygenales > Ajellomycetaceae > Emergomyces > Emergomyces orientalis. Next base: position 4,068,663 of record MOWL01000067.1, read on the forward strand.
TTGGTGTGTCAGATTCAATCACTGGCGATAAAAACGCAGGGGCAGATTTGTGTATTTTTATAACAACAAAACAATGTCCTCGCCATCGTCCTAATACCCACCCGGCCCCCATTCCAGGCCAAACCCCGTGAAAGTGTCAACAGCTTTGATAGTTCGGCAAATTCTCGACAAATTTTTTCCGGTATAGCGACTCGTATTTGGTTCAGCTAAATTTCGCCCCGGGGTGGGGAGGAGAGTGCAGGTTCATATACCTTCGCAATTCGCCCCAGTCGCATATCCTCTACCTCCTCGGGAATTATATCCTAAAACTTGGAAAATCACGAAGCACAGGTCGTGCGTGTACGCGACATGGCCAGGGACAGCCCATCATCTGGCATTCCCCACTCGTCGCATTTCATTTCCGCAAAGCTCCACGCATGTTCATCTCGAAATAGACGTTGGTTATTTTTCCACCGTCCACCACCACCGAGGCAAGGTGTCACTCCATACATGGGTGAAGACTTGAGGGTCAGACTGGTTGGGGAAATTTTGGGGGTGATAGCTTCTAGTTGCATACGGACGACTGGGGGTCATACAGCATTGCTTTAATACCCTGGTTAGATCACACTTTAGGCTCCTCAGCGTCCGGAGCCAGGACTCGGCTAAATAATCTGAATATTTCCCTGGTTGGAGTGACGAGCGTGGTGTGCGACATGCGAAGACTGTCATGGGGTGGGTTGTCTGTACGGAGTATGTGTATATGATGTTAATCCAGCGATATTATTCGAAGAGAATTTTCAATTGCCATTCTTAGATTAAATAACTCCCTCTCTTTCTACGGCTTGTCCCGCCTTTCACGGTTGCAGACTGATTTCTCCCCAACTCGCGTGCTTTTTCATTTCAGGTGGAGGTACCATGGACGCCTCACCATTCCCCATGGTAATAAGTGTCCCCCCTCTTTTTGGGCGTGCCTTGATCGCTTTTGAAGGTGAACCGAACACTCCAGAATTTTAAGCATGCAACCGAAAAATTCCGGGTCAAGTCCCATACAACGGGGCAAAACAAGTGTATCAAATCGTGAACACAAACAACATGACCAATCGAGGGTTCAAAAGCCCAGGATCTCCTCAAGCTTCTTAATAAATCTTAAATCTTCGTGCGTGGAGGCTGACTGAATTGTTGCCTCACCATGAGATCAAGGTCAGGCAATTCTTTACCGCTTCCTTCCTCGGAGTGTTATATACCCACCAAGGAGCATCCACTCATATTCGCTTAGGTCTCGCGTTGAGTCCCTTGCTGGTTAGCCTGTCGCCTGTTGGCCCCATGCACGCCACCTGAGCCAACCTTCACCTCTGAAGAATGACGAGATTCGGCGGCGGGGAGTACTGGGCAGCTGATTCCCGCGGAGTAACAACAGCGTTTGAATGAAGGAGGAGATTCTCCCCCGGAGAAACTGACAGGGCCAAGAGAGCAGGCTGTGAAGGTAGTTTTGCGGTTGTTGCTGGTTGGTTGGGATGTTTGTCATTCATACCTAATTCCTCCCCAAGTCCATTTTTGTTTTTTCTTTTCAAGGTTCCCGAGGATTTGGGAGGAGATGGATAGAAATCCTTTCTCACTAATGCAGTGGGACCGGACCCGAGAAGCGGTAGATAAACTAAACATAAATCAAAATTGCCCTTTTGCGCGGAATTCAGTTGGTATTTTAGTCCAGCTCTCTGGCCCAGTTTTAACCAACATACTGCGTATATACCATTCCCTTGTTAAAAGTCGAGAATAGACAAAAGGAATTATATCCACCCCCTTTTGCATGCGGTAAACCCAAAGAACCACAGGAAGCCTGTCTCGCGACTGAACCGCCCTAGCCCAGGCTACCAACAACATTCGGGACCTGTCAGCTAATTTAACCCGAAGAACTAACTCAACGAAAGCTTGGGAGGCTTGGGAGGCTTGCCCCCCCCCCCCCGTTCCGCACACACAAGCCAATCGAGCAGACACCAACCCAGGGCCCGGTTATAAAGAAAGGCGCCTTTCCCCTTCGTCTTCACCCCGCATCGAACTTCGACTCATAAAGGGTTCCAAGATTGTTTTGGAGCGCAAGATAATCATCATCCTCATCCATTACCGCACTCTTCGTCTCCGCCAGCGAACGATACCGCTCGTCGTGAACGAGCTGGTGAGAAAATCAAAAAGAAAGATTAACAACAACCCCCTTTTTAACTCATATGAACCCTCTCTCTTTCTGATTGATCGACTGTAAGTAATTTTAAAAACAAACAAACCAACCAAACCAACCAAGAAAGAAAGAAAGAAAGAAAAGAAAAGAAGAAAAAAAAAGAAAAGCAAAGAAAAATTTCTGACAGGAGAGCGGAGCACAAAAAATAAATTTCATCGAGTGAAATCCCAGCTAATAATGCTCCCCAACCAATGCATGAAACAACGATAGGATCATCACTCGTCGCATCTTCCCACTGGAGGACTCCTGAGGCTGAAAGGTCCGAAATCTGAGACGTTTACGCGCCGATCTGCGATGTGTCGATCAACATCGTCATAAGTCCTCCACCACTCTTCAGCGTGTCCGTGATCGATCTACCTACCCACCATGATGAAGCTCGCGTTATTCCAACGTATCCTCGCCCTCTCCCTCTCCCTCTCCCTCGCCTTGCTCCTCTGGACTCCTCAAGCACTATCTTCCCCTGTCACAGCAGGTACGTTTCGCATTACTCAACTATACAACATATACGTTTCCTTTATAAACAACAAAAATTTGCCCACTCCGCCCCCAATGTTTGTATTTAATTTTTAATTTATTTATAAAAATACCCATCATCCCTGTCACTTCCACTCCATAATCAAACACCATACGTCACCCCCGATTAAAAGATCATTTTCATTTCTTTTTTATCTCTGTATGTTTGTTTTTTGCCCTTCTAAAACTACAATTAGCCCGATCCCTCCCTCGCCAAGAAGAAGAAACACCAAACGCCTTCCATAGCCAGTGCGGCACAACCCATTTCTGCCAGAGCGACAGGGAACGACGACCGGACTGCGTAGACACCGCCTATGGTTTTGGTATTTGCGACCTGTATTATCCAAAGGGTGGCAGGATGCTACAGGTTTGTAGGGATTGTGTGATTACGAATTGTGAAGCGATGGGTTGTGATCAGTGGTTTGGATAGGTGGATTTGGAGGCGGGGGTGGAAAGGGGATGGGATGGGATGGGATGGGATGGGATGGGATGAGAAATGGGATACATTGTGTGATGGTGGAGGGATTCAATTTTAAGGGCAGGGTGGAGGAGGGAGGAGGGAGGAGGAAGGAGGAGGAGATGGGATTGATTGGTATCTTTTTTTTTAAATTTTACTTTTTAACTTTATATGCTTAAAATACCCCCAGCGGCATGGATAGCCACGATGGTTACAATGACGAGAAGAATCGAATGAATAAAAAATACAGTACCTTCTATTATTATTTATTTTTTATTCACAGTGCGTATATATAAGTATAGACGTGGATATGAAGTTACGACGATATTTCATGCGGAACAAACAAACAACCTTGACAGAGTGGTTGGTGGAATATAAAAAAGCCTTGATTCGCGAGGCGGGGTAAAAGGAAATATACTGGGAGGTACGCAGAATTAGAAAACATGTTAGCAATGAAAATAATTATGGCTTTATGATATATAACATGAGCGTAGGGATGTAAATCGTGTATTAGAAAAAATAGAATAAAGAAAAAAAGAACATCTACAAAAAAAACCAAACAGTTCGAGCTAAACAAAAACCCAAGCAAACCAATTAACCAGGCAAAATGCACATCGCTCTGTATACTTATGGTAATAATTCACACAAGGAAAAGTACCAGCAAAGAAACATGGGGAAACATTGAGTTAAAGAAGGAAACAATAAAGAAGTAGAGCCAAATGTGCATGTATCACCATGAAGCCATCTTATCCATCCTCTGCGAAGAAAGAAAAAGAAATATAAAAAAAAACTGTGAGAAGAGAAAAACAAAGCACTGGGTAATGCTCCAGGGTAAACAAAATACATCATAAAGTAAAAAGAGACAAGAAGCAAAAAAGGTTAGTTGAATTAAAGTCAAATTAAAAAAGATTAAAAAAAATAAATAACAAAACAACCCACCCAACTCCCCCCCCTTTTTTTTTGGTCCTGGGTATTTTGTTCTGTCCGAAATGTTCGTCGGAAAACCGAAGGATAACAAGAAATGCTCGAGCCCTTTCCCCCCACATATAAAAAGCTCTCCACGACACGCAAAACAAGGGAATAGAAAGGAAAGGAAGGAAAGTAAATTGTGACACGAGGCAAAGAATTGGAAAAGGCGCTGGACAAAGTATAGTAGAAGAAAATAATTCATTGGCAAGGGGGTCCCATTTTCTCCGCCCTTCTCTATAGAATTTATTACAAGTTAGAACAGGAAAAAAAAAAAACAATCAACATCAACCACCTAAGACATAATTATTAGTTTCAATGACCAAACCCACACATACACACACAACCCCGCTCAATGCTCCCTCAGAATTGCCACCCCCTTGCATTTCCCGACTGTTTCGTATCACATACGTTCGTTGCCATAAAAAAAAGAAAAAAACCCGTTGTCAATTTTCTTAGTTACACGGGACGACGGGCACAAGCATAGGCGCGCAGCGCGTAGTGCCCGGGGCGTGGGATGCGGGATGTGGATGCGGGATGTGGGATGCGGGATGTGGGATCACGGCGGGTGAATCCAACGAAGTGCCGGGTAATTTTCTCGCTGATATGTATTTATACAGAAAAGATATATATATCATCGCGCGCCCATACGACTTCTCCCTGACCCACCTGCCGTGATACCAGCGGCTTGATGCATGGAGTTAAGAGGTGTCGATCGTTGCCGAGCGGCCGCTGTCCCTGATGACGAGGAGCCGAGTAACTCTGAATTCGGGGCAGGGGCTGGAGTTGGTAATTGCGGAGAAGGTTCCCGTCGAGATGGGGTCGGGGCGCCGAAAAGTCCTAGGCGCGCTGAGGTTGGTGGGGAGGATTGGCGATTGTTCGTCATGGTATTATGATTATTGCTATTGGTATTGCTGTTATTGTTATCCCTGGTAGCGCTGGAGCTTTGGTGGGAAGCGACTCCTTCTGAGGATAGAGGATTATGATGCTGCTGAGAATGCGCAGGCGATCGCTGACCGGAAATGAGTCTCGACTGTGGCCGGCGTGAGTTACTGGGTTTCCGCAAGTCAAGTGGTGACGAGGTTTGGGATCGGAATCCTGAAGTTCTTCCAGCTTCATCGGTTTCGGGATAGCGGGTGAAGGGGGACTCGTTGGCCGTTATTGACATCTTGCTATTATTGTAATGTGATTGACGGGGTCGATCTTGCTCGGCGACCTGTGGGGTGTTGGCGGCGGACGAGTTATGGGTGGATGGGTGGTCTGGGACTGTCGAAGCGGACCCGTTAGGCACGTGGAGATCTACGAGCCGCTGTTGAGCAGCAGGGGTGGCATATACATTTTCTGCTCTGTGTTGTTGCTTGTTCAGCCTGGCTTGTTGAAGCTGCTGCAGGTATTGCTCATGGCTAGAATGTTGTGGGTTTGCCCATGGTGTCTGCTCAAGGAATTCCTCCGCTGCACCCGGCCGTGTAGTTGCTGATGGTGTCGCGGTGAATGTGCTTCGAGGGCGGGATGGGTGGAGGAAACTGGGCGGCGCGTTCATGGAACGAGTGTCAATCTGCGCAAAGTTCCCTGTTTTAGCATTTCTCTCAACATTTTATATATCATCCAAATTGTATTAGGACTTACCCCCATTTTCGCCAAATCCTCATCCGTTTCATTTTGCCGCGCAGGCAGGATTGCGGGGGCAGCTGGGAAGCCCACATATTTCGCAACGCCTGATAGTATAGACACCTCCATGTTGTAGGCGGTCTGTTGGGAGATTTGTTGCGAACGGCGAGTTGGGAAAGGAATGGAGAAGTCAGGGCTAGCCTCGGCATTTTGGAATCTATCTTGCTGAATTCGGTAATGTAAACTTGAAGCTTCATCAAGGTATTTTTCGCGGACATCTCGGGCCCGTTGGAAGTAGGAGCTGTTTGTTTGGCAGCGCTCGGCCTGGCTTTTATTAAATAGCGAGGACAACTTATACCTAAAGAGTGTTTTCTCGTATTTGATTTTGTCATCTCGATAATTCTCAATGATACTGAGCTGACGTAGGTACTCAGGGTGAGTTGTGTTTTCTTCATTGAGTTGCGACAGCTCGTTATTGAGGTTTGCGATTCTCTCATCGTATATCCTAAAAAAAAGCACACACGGAAGGAAATTAGAGACAATGTATGTACACCTGAGGAGGTGGATCAACGACTTACCTATCGCGTAACGTTGCGAATTGTCGTTCAAGGGAAACTAGTAAGTCCATGGCGGTGGATTTCTTCATGACTATTGTCCTTGTTAGTAATAAGACTCAACGACGTTGAGTTCAGAAAGAAAAAACAAAGTAAGGGCACTTACACTCTTCTTCCGCTTTGGAAACGACTTCCGTGTCATCCGCCTCATCCACAGCTTCAGCTTGTTCTTCCTCTTCTGCGGCTTGTTCGTCAGCCAAGCCATTAGTATCTTGCTCAGCGCCGCCTCCCGATGGAGGAATGCTCTCTGCTTCTGTATCGTCATAAACCTGTTTGACGTTTCTGCCCTTTCGTTTGCCTTTCTTACCGCGTTTACCTCTCGACGCTGGAGCTCGCGCATCGAGGCTCTGAGTCTCCTCTGCAGCGGGGGTCTCGTCGGGGGAGGTTTCGCTGTTCTTTTGGAGGGCTTCACCGCTTAAGAGAATCGAAGAGAGGTCTGGTAATGACTTAGAAGCTGGTCGGCCGACAGAAACAGACCCACGACGTTTCCGTAGGGGTTCTTCTTCGTTTGGTTCAGCACCAACGTCTTCCTCCAAGTCAAGGCGTTTGCGTTTTCTGCTAATGGCCTCAAGAGAAGCACTCAGCAGTTCAGGTCCATCAACGGTCGCAACATTGTCGGCAGCTGGTATACCATTGCTGCTGGCGTTCCGTTGTGGTTTGCTGGGAGAGGTTTCCGTTTCGTCGCCTTCATCTTCATTCAATTCGTCATACGTTGTTGATTGTGCTAGCTTACTCGGGCTCGTTTCGAATATACCCGAGTTCAACACAATGTTTGCGCGGTTTCGTGAGTGGTTTGGGGACTCTTCGATCCGTTCTGTTTCAGCTTCTGAGTCAACTTCACTCGCAAGCTTTTCAAGCCTAGGAGATTCCATATCTAAGTGGTCATTGTCTAAGGCGTCATCAAGGTCGCTTAGGCTACTAGACCGGGCATCGTCTGCCATGGAATATTCGATTTCACGACCATTGACACCTCCATTAGCGACAGACGCCGGTTGTGAATGGGGAGTAACCGACTCCGCTGGTTCTATGGAGTCCATCTAGATATTGGCAAGTATGATGTACGTTGATCCAACGTAAAGATGGAGGGAGGGCGAGATTAAGGAGGTCGGATTGGTGGTTTCAGCAGACGCTTAGGGCAGGAGAATGTGAGGAAGGATTTTTCGAAAGCTGCGAAAACCGACCAGAGGAAAAAAAAAATCGGGGTTAGCGACGATTTCACAATATATGATATCATATAAAAATTCAACGTTTCAAAAAGGCTATGAATATTGTAGATGGTGCTTGGAGGTTTGTGGAGAGCTCTTGGGCCAGTGAAGGGTTTTTGACAGAGCAATTCCAGTAACCCAACCTCAGTTCTGATGCGAGCAGCAAAGGCAACAAAAGCACCAGTCAGAACTGCGGGCCCCCAGACATCTCAAGAAAGTCCAGGAGACCCCAACAAGCTTCCAGGGATCCCTCACTTTCCTCCACATTGTATGAAGATGTTATTTCGACAAAAGGCGGGTTTGACGTACCTGGTTGATTATGCGCTCGAAGCGCAGCAATGGTGGTGCACCACAGGCTCGCGGCCGACAATGGTAGTAAGACTCGACAGCTGGAGAGGAACAAGGAAGCGTAAAAAAGCAGGATATTGTAGTAGATGATCTTCTGCGACGTTGTGAAAGGTAGATGAGGACAGGATAAGGCGAGGGGGAAGATGGGAGTTCTGTTCGCAAAAGACTGGGGGTTCTGCTGAGTTGGAAGCGGGCAGGAAGCTGGAGCACGGCGAATAGCAGAGGGGGGGGTGCCGTTCAAACAAGGAGCACAGCTAAGATCAAACTAAATTGGAGGGTAATGGAGTCTGAGGGGCAGAGTGAAGGGTCTGGAGAGTGTGAATCGATGGCAGATGGGGGTGTGGGAGAGCGGAGGAGGAGGAGGCTTTGAGTGCGAGGAGAGGGAAAGCGTTCGAGCCAGGCGATGGCTGTTGTATTGGCGGCGTATCGATGATGATTTGTTTCCCTCCCCAAGGGGATGGGGCTGTATCGGTAACCGTAATTTACGCGGTACTGTTCAGAGGGAGCGGTAGTGTGCCCGCAGTGGGGAGCGTGAGCGAACAGGTATTGTCACAGATCCGTCTCTGGGCTGGCTGCTGCGTGCTGGCGTCTGTAAGATGTATTACCAAAATTTCAATACACAGCATAAAGGGCGGCGATCATTGCTTCAAATGACCTTTTTTCTGTCATCTGCCAGCAAGCAAACACTGCAAACATTCCGTATCCAGCGAGGGGACTGACTTTATGCTGACTAACATGCCCTCCTCAGTTTTACCCCACCCAATGAACGCTCGTGTCTTGCTCACCGCCTTTGCCAAGCCACGGTTTTTGTGGTTTCCTGGAGGTTGTTCACGGGTACCGCATCTAATATTCTTCTTTTTTGCCGTTGCCGGGTTGAAACTCTCCGATCACGTGTTCCAAAAACCCCGATGCCGAGATGGATACTGAAGGGGTAGATTCAATGGATTCCTTTCTTCCCTTTGAAATTCACGAGGGCCATCATTTAATACAGCATTATCACCTGTAGGATTTTTATTGACGCTCATGCTGGTGGTTGGCTGTCTTTATAGTGTTCGACAGAAGCTGTAATGATTGAACTCTTTAAGTGCGTCAGTATTCTTTTTCCTTTGTTTTAGAGTTTAGTGCTTCAACGTTTATTATTGTAGTAGTATCTTGCAAAATGTTGAAATGCCCCAAAATTGATTATTTTGAAACAAGCGCCCTTGTCATGACAATAATAGATAAGATTCGCACTTCACTTCATTTAATGTACTACTTGTGTTATTCTCCACGCACAGTACATCCATTAAGGATCCCCACGTTTTCCCAACCCATGGCCCTGACACCCCTATCTCCGTCAGGAATTGAGATGCCCCACCATGGAATTACTCGATCGGCTTGCCGGATTTTTTTCCCACGTAACACGGCCTAATCGCGTCCATTTTTTTAAATTTATTTATTACTTTTTTTTTTGAAGTTAGAGTATAGTATGTGTTTGTTATACGATATCTGGTATTCGGGGAATACTCCGCTCATATTTGAGTGCTGAGGTTTCCTGAGATGTCAATTACAATATTTCCTCGCACGGGGGCATGGCGGGCTTTGTATCCTCTCTGTAATCAAATTCCTACACCAGGAGTTTGTGACTACTTCTTTTAATCTGCATCTTTCTTTGGACCCCATACAGTTTCACAAGTTAAAGTCGAACTATTTACCGCGAACGATTGTGCTCGTTCTGCTAATGATTCTTAGCGGAAAACTCCCCTACCCTGGACTTGCTTCAGCTAGTGTACTAAGCCTACTCCGTACATATATACTGAATTGATAATTTAAAATAAAAGTATCACTCCCCAAACTAACCCTCATACCCTGATGCAGCCCGCGCCAAGCCTCAATTAGGTTTGTATCACATGACATGATGATTTAGGCTTAGTCAGTTTTCGAACCTGATGCCAAGCAGAGCATCAAAAAAAAAGTTCCAAAGCCAGGCGGAATTTCTGGTTTCGAACACACTTCGCATTCAATTCAAATCATACCATTTACCTTCCCCCCGCAAAAAGAAAAATGGGGAAGAAACAAAAATCCCAGTCCAAGACTGCTGCGTCTGCAGCTGAGGGAATTGCAGACGGCGCACCAGCTGCCAATGGGGCAGCCCCAGGCCGTCCTGTATCCCTCCCCTTCTTGGGCGGCGGCGGGGATAATGCGGCAGCCATAGATCCGACGCTTGCTTCGTTATTTGAGAAGAGTGTGAGTTCTTTGATTCATATTCATATTTTTCTTTTTAAAGGGCTCGAAGTTATGGCTTTATTTTATATATATATATATATATATATATATAATATATCAAGCGAATGAGCTTGTTATTGGTTTGTTTTTAAATGGGCTTTAACTGACATGGTTATGTTAAATTTGTTTTGACATTATTCTAGGCTGGACCTGTGAAAGCTCCGCAGTTTACTAGTGCCAATTTGGCGGCAACGTCAGTAGTTGACAGAAAGGGGTCTCGCTCCAAGCAGGATACTATGGAAGTAGCTTCGTCTGATGAGGACCAAGTGTCGGAGGGATCTCCGTCGGAGAGTAGTGATGAGGACATGGAGGATGTCGATGATGGAATGTCAGCTCCAGAAAAGGGGCGGAAACGAAAACGAGGCGGCGCGGAGGATTTAGAAGAATCATACATGCGGCGCATGGCGAAGGAGGAAGCCAAGGAGGATGAGAAGCGACGGAGTGAGAAGGCAAAGCGGCGGAAAGTTGTGGAAACAGTTGGGGGGCAAAGTGACTCTTCAGACTCCGAAAGCGACGAGGACGAGGACGAAGACGGCATAAACAGCCCTCCCCCGGTGCACGAAACCCTTTCCAACAACCCCGACGCCGCCCTCCTCGACAAATCCGCCCGCACCGTCTTCCTATCCAACGTCTCCACAGAAGCCATCAAATCCAAATTCGCAAAGAAAACCCTCCTCAAACACCTCTCCTCCTTCTTCCCATCTCTCCCCGAATCCGCCACACCGCATAAAATAGAATCAATCCGCTTCCGCTCCACCGCCTTCTCCACAAAATCAATGCCCAAACGCGCCGCATACGCCAAGCGCGAGCTCATGGACTCTACCACCCGCAGCACAAACGCCTACGTAGTCTACACCACCAGTGCAGCCGCACGACGGGCCCCGCAGGCACTCAACGGCAGTGTCGTTCTCGATAGACATCTGCGTGTCGACAGCGTCGCCCATCCGGCACCCATCGACTACAAGCGGTGCATCTTTGTCGGAAATCTAGGCTTCGTCGACGAAGAAACACCCGCCGACGAAAAAGCAGAGCAACAGAAGAAGAAAAAGAATACGCCGCCTGCAGATGTCGAGGAGGGCCTGTGGCGCACTTTCAACGAACATACGCGTGCCAGCATCGCAAAGCCATCCAAATCATCCAAACCACCCAAGTCCACGGATTCCAACAACAACAACAGCAATGACCTTGGACCTGTCGAATCCGTCCGCGTCATCCGTGACCCAACAACCCGGATTGGAAAGGGTGTCGCCTACGTCCAATTCCGCGATGAAAATGCCGTCGAGGCTGCTTTGCTGATGGACGGGCAGAAATTCCCACCACTGCTCCCACGGAAACTGCGCGTTACGCGCGCGAAGCGGATGATGAAGAAAGCTGGCAGCGGTGGGATGGGGACTAATAATAATAATAGGGATAAAAGAAGTAATAATAGTAGCAGGAATGCCAATAAAACTGCGCTAGGGGAGCGGAGGGATGGGCCAGCCGGGGATAGACAATCCAGCTTCCAGGGCCGTGCGACCGGATTGTTGGGGAAGGCTGGGGCGTGGAGGACGCAGAATCCGCGAAGTTCCGGTGCTGATGGGGAGAATGGGACGAAGGATAATGAGAAGAGTGGAGGTTCTGGGCCGTTTGTCTTTGAAGGTTTCAGGGCGAGACCGGATAAGGGGTCTGGATTTAAGGTGAAAACTAAAAGTCGTGGGGCGAAGACGCGGGCTGGGAAACCTAAGACTAGGAGCACGAGGCGGGCGGCAGCGTTCAGGGCTGGCGGGGAGAAAAAGAAGGGGGGTGTGAAGGGGAAAGGAGGAGAGTAGAGAGATAGATAAATAGATACATAGATAGGTTTATTGATTGACTGACTGATTGAAACCTCTGGGAATAGCATCATGGTGTTTTGGAACTGTTTTAATATTCCCTTTTTATACCTTTTCTTTTCCTTCCTTTTCATTCTGGTTAGTGATGTGCATATACATGAATACATGCTTATATCATTGAATAAAAGCAATATTTGATAGGGAAAAAGCGCTGGAATATGGAAAAAGGGGGCCGCTAAATCGCTGCTTTCACATCCCAAGTTGCCTCTGTCCATTGTCCATGTAACAAGGACCACTGGCTCTGTGTTATTATTTCCCCTTGAGGCTACACCGCTCCTAGCAAATATGCGCGTTTCGTAGAGATTATAGAAATCAAATTCAACAATTTCCCCCAGTTCCTCCTCTTATTCTATCTGTTCAACTTCCTATCCCGCCTTGGCAGAAAAAATACAACCACAAAGCGGCAGAAAAGCAGGCTAATTGTATATACCTGGGAACCAAACAAAGGAGTGAGTTATTATGCGTGACGCGTTCCCAAGGATTACCCAGGGAATTTCCAGTCCTCTGGTTCATTTAAAGAATTTGTCTTCTTGCGTTGTTTTGGGATATGTTGCTGGTTGGATTTAAGGAGGAGGAGGTTAACCAATAAAGTGAAAGACTTCACTTCTCAAGGGTTTCCATTATTCCCCCCTTTCAAAGTATACCAAAGTTGACATGCATGAATCAGCCAATATGTCAAGATTCATAATGCGTTCAATAGGAATACCACTTCTGAGATATTGGCACGGGAAGCTAAGTCTGCCCCAGCAAACACCTTTATCCTGGCACCGTGACAGACCTCGCGAGGAATTAAAGGAACGCCGCTTCGCAGACACACGCTGGCAGAAGTTGAGTGAGACTTCAGATATCCTCTTTGCCATCAGTCGAGCGCGGCATGATGGGTTTGTTTCCCATCCGCAAGCTGCCCTCCATTCTCGGCCCATCCTATATTTTAACGTCCACGTATGTACAGTACATGCAGTTGAAATACACCTCACGCTGGAAATGCTACATAGCTGCTGCAATCCACTGCAACGTTCATCACCACAACATGATGCGCAAGGTGGTGAAGTTTAGCAAGGGCAGCAAACTTGACGAAGTCGCTTTCCGTCATCGGATTCACCGGGCGGATTTCAAAAAAGTATGCCCCCAACTACGTCGAATATGGCCGCTGTTCCCATAATGGCTCTTTGTCATATAGGTCATCGGTACTGCAGCGGAAATCAACTGTGCGCGATGAGTCAAAGGGCGGCTCAATGTCTTTCATGCGATGCGGCCCTGATGCTGTGTTATTTTTAGCGGAACCTCGCAGTTGGTTGATTTGGCAAGCAACTCTATTAACCACTTGATCGGCTATAGGCACTACTTATATAAAAATTAGCCGGACTTTGAAGTTTTACTGATTCCCTATCTGAAAAATATGTCATCACAAAATTATTCGCTACTTGGTTTGCAGGTCTTCAGAGATAATCGAGATTACAATCAGCTGTGAGAACAAATTGGGCGATTTGTCCGTCAAAGCGCCGGATCGCGAGCGAGATCTATTGATGAGCACGAGGACGTCTCTTGCTTCCCGCGACAAGGCAGTGGTTATTGGCCTTCTGTGGGGTTCCTGGCTCTGGAAGACATTCCTCTTGAATGGGCCGTGACGGGAGCTCGGACAGGAACATTTCGCGTTCTACGAAGGTTCCGAGGTGATTGCTACCGTCGTTCCCGGTGGCCACAAGGCATTCCAATCACTGGATGAGCCCAGAAAGTTACATTGGCGCCAGCGTGTAATAGATACGATTAATATGGAATGCATGGGCAGCAGAAAACTGGAGTAGCCACTGGATATTTTTATTTTCTGGCCCCAGGAGGAAGAGGTTGGACGTCCAGTGTATACTCAAAATGGCTTGGACACCAACACACATATACTAACTTTGATGTCCCGACTGATGTCATTCAGTAACGGCGACTGCAGGACATAGCACGAAGCCGCCCGACTATATCAAGTGGCAGAAGGCGGATCGCAAACCCAGCTACGCGACCTCTGTCGTCTGAACAGTATCTTGTTTTTGCGCTTGCCTCAACAGCTGATACCGGCAGAGAGGGTCTCATTACTTCTTCGCGATTTCCACAATCGCAACGAGAAGTGCAACCTGCGACAAGCCGAAGACAGGCCGGATGAAATTCTTGCCGTCGGCGGCAGTCATCCGAATACTATTTTGGTTATGGATATGGATGGGACCTTGACTGTATGATATACCGGTGCCATGCTCTGGGAAATATTTTCTTAACTCTCAGGATAGGGAGGATATCCATCTAGGCTAACCATACACTACCTTTCGACAGGCTACACTGCTATACGAAGGGGTGGCCGGTGATGGAGAATTCCATTGTTGTCGTGGGTGAGGAGCACGATATGAGCAAAACCATGGACGATACCTTGAGAGATGCTATTGATAGCGGCCGCCTTGTGGCCTACCAGTTTCTACTACCCAGTCATGCGAATATTCTACCACGGTTGGACACAACGAAGCTCCCAATCATCGAAGTTACCAAGGACAAATTCGTCAGGTCTGATTTTAGCCGCGGCCAGGTCAAAGGGTGGTAGTGTACACATCCGCCATGCAACAGACCAGCCGGCGGCCAAGCTGCTCATGACCGCCATGCGCGATGCATAGGTCGCTGGTCCGACCTTGAGGGAACACGCATCGCCGTACCGGATGGTCTCTGGCAACAGAATACTTACTAGACGTGATTGGCCCCGAAGTTATCGTTGGTAGCCGGTACGTAGGGGGCATGTGCACCTGTGTATATATAGACAGCTCCACAGATGCATGCATGGCGATGCGTGTGTAATGTCGTTGCTACTTGGTCAATGTCAATGGCTGTTGTCAATCCATGTTCTGTTTTAGCAGCTCACTTGGTTGGTTTTCAGCGAGTCCCGAATATAATGGCATGGGTATTCAAATGACGGAGCATTTATTTAGTTTTATCCCTTTTGTGTTGCTGTGGGAATCATCTGCTGGAGCAGCAATTCCAACCTCTTGTCCCCAACGCCCCCCCCAACCCCCCGTGAAGCTTGTCCCCCGACAAGGGACGCGAACGCATCATTGCCTGTACGCAGTGACTATGCATTCAGATAGATACGTACATACATACATACACACAAGGGAGAAAGACAGGAATTAAATGACAAAGAAACACTGGAGGGTAAATTGAATGTGAGCATAAAAACCAGAAAATTAAGAAAATTAATAGTATCAATGCTGGAAATACTAAGGAATTTGGTATGCAACATATACACAACAAAAGAGAAAGAAACTGCGGCCATTGGGGGCCTGCATGGAACAGAAATCAAAAAGACCTTTCCACTGTCTGAGTAGGTAATACTTATTATTTCCCGTCTTATACACATTACGTGTTTTGTAATATAGTTGGAGCTGTTTGAATTTTGTTTTATACTTACTGTACATGAAATGGATCCATCCATGGATTAGGTTTGTTTTATAGTTAGTTACTACAGCCATACATTAAAACAATGACGCCCCCCTCCCAAGATACTGTCCGTTCGTTTGCTTTCCACCCCAGATTATCCCCTATAATGATGAGAAGTAGGAAGAAAACTTGCATCTTATTGTTCATGGTTGCAAAAGTAATAGTGATAGAGAAAGAATAGGAGAAGATAGCTGAAGATAAAATGGAGGGGGGATTGAAAAAGATGAAATTATGTGTACATAATGAAGTGAAGAAAACTATCGGTGGTCGAAGCCTTTGGCCTAGTATTTGAGTAGAAAACAACCAGAGTAATAGTTCAATCCTCCTCTTGAGGGCGAATTTTTTTTGGTAGTTGGGAAATTTTGAATGTTGGGCAGAGAAGTAAATTTAAGTAAAAAAAAAAAAAGAGAGAGAGAGAGAAAAGATAGAAAAACAGAGAACATGGGAGAAAAAAAAAACTACTTGAACCCGTCACCCGCATGAGCATATAAATATCACCATTAAATCAAATCAAATCAATAAAATATTAGAATCAACCGATCAATCAAAAACGAAAATAATAACAATTTCAAATCCCAGACACATTAAAATTCAAATAGAAAAGGACTAACATCAATCACAAGTGGATGGATACGGAATTGAATGGGGCACAAATTGATTCTCCGCAACTCAAAATAAAATTTAAGATTTTAAAAATTTAGATTTTAAAATTAAGAATCAGATCTTCAGTTTTAGTTTACAGGAAAACCATCAATGCCAGGACGGCGGAGAGCATGAAGCCAGGATGGGTGAGGGACATGGCCTCACTGTTTGGGTCTGGGGCAGTGGTGGCATCGCCGGTAGGGGAAGAAGAGGGGGTGGTGGTGCGGGAAGTGGACGAGGTTGTTGTGGTAGACTCAGTCGCGGTGGTCGAGGCACTGGAGGAGGTACCAGTTGTGGTAGTGGTGGATCGTGTGCCGGTGGCAGAGCGGGTGGTACTGGTGCCGGTGGCAGTTGGGGTCAGGTCGGTGGCAGTGCCGGTGGTGCCGCTGATGGAGAACATCGGGGTGAAGTTGTAGAGTTCTGGGTTTTCATCGTCGATGATTTGGACGGTGTAGTCGCTACCGGGGGGGAGGTTGGCGGAGGGGGTGTAGGAGTAGGTGCCGTCGTTGGGGATGCTGGCTGTAGATGGGAGGACGTGATTGTTAGATGATGGTAAACGTTTCATTTTCCCTCTAGAAGAACCCAGTATTCACGGATAAATGGACTTTATTTCTTCTCCTTCTTTTTCTTTCTTGTCCAGAATGGCGCCTTTCCTGCCCATGCGAACCGTCTTTGGTTCGAGGGTGTTTTTGCGCGTGCAAAACAGGAATTGCAGTAGGCAATGTGATAGGGAGAGACGAAAGTTGCGATTAAGCAAGGGACATAATAGTGTAATACATACCGGCAATGGTAATACCAGACTCCGGAGTGATATCCTTGCCCTTCTGGAGCTTCAGAGTGACGGTGCCCTGGGTGGTAGGGGTCCAGGCAAGTGAAGTCGCCTCGCCAGCGCTGAAACTGTAGCCGCCAGCTGGGACGTTGAAGGGATTTGGCCTGCTTCCCTGGGCGGCAGCAAAGGCAGCAAAGGCGCTGATTGCGAAGTAGATGATTGAGCGCATGGCGACTGGAGATAGAGGTAGAAACAAAGATAATTATTACGAGTGATTAAAAAAATAAGGGGGGGGGGGATGCGGGATTAGGAGTAAAATAAATAAGATTAGTCGAATGTAAGACCTTGGCTTTTATTTAATGAGTGTAGAGAAGAAGTACGAGTGCGCAAAGCGAGAGAGAAACGACCGGTGGTGAATGTCTTGAGTGGACACAAGAGAAACGAACGAGAGAAGAGAAGAAGAAGAAGAAGAAGAAGAAGAAGAAGAAGACAAGAGAAGGCGACGACGACGAGGGCGAGGAGGCTAGGGCCCAGGGCCAGGGGGGGTTTGTTTGGAAATTGACTGCGGTCCACGGGTGCAGAGGGAAGATGGCGCTGGGCCTGGTTCGGTCTAGCGGATGCTGAGAGCTGGAGATAGCGCGCTGCGTTTTAAACTTTTGAAACGGTGCCCCCGGCGACACAGTTCCTCATCCCCCCAAAGACCCCCTTCTAACCCAGAGGAGGAGCTCTCTATACGTCAACGGGTCGACATCAATCCCACTCTAGCCTGAAATGTTTGGCGGACACCTGGTGGCTGGAGCTATGGGTCAAGATGGGCTAGTGTTCCCCTCGACTGGCCAGCATCAGGCCTATTGAGAGACTTCAGGGCTTTTGGGGGTTGGGGGGGGAGGGGGGAAGGGTTTTGGCCCCTTTTGCCCCCCATCGCCACCAATCGAGGCCGCTCTGGATATGCCCCCCCTGCCTTGCATGTGCGCCATATGTTGCGGACCACCGATCCAAATAAACAATTACTCAACAGCCAGAAATTAATTCGTTTTTCGCACGCTCCTTTTATGTAAACTTGTGTCTCGCATTTTGTGTCACGATTCTGCTAACAGTCTTCTACGATTCTGTGGTGTGGGCCGGTTGTGGCTGAATGCAATAATAATAATAATAATAGTTGAGGGTACCTATAGGTAGGGCCCCCCTCTCGCTGTAATTAAACTGCCGATGCAAATTGGTTCCATGTCACAGCTGTCTCTCTCCGCCACCCCGCGCCACCTCCCATGCACCTGACCGTGCCCCTATCCAACTTATTATCCTGGCGAACTCGCCGTTAACATCGCTGTCATCATCCTGTGTCAGCTTTGTTTGGAGTTCGAGGTCTGGCACAGCAAACAACGAGAGTGTTTTCAAGTTGTCGTAAACACATCTCCTCGGCCCTGGCCCACATTTCAACCTCAATTAAGCTCGTTTATCTTCACTGGGCCCCATGGAATTGACAGTCGCGACTTCGTCCAATCAACAACACAATGTTTCATGAAACTAAGGTAACTAACATTTAGCATTTGACAGTTGAGAGGAACATTTTTGCTGATCCCGAGGTCACCCGTTGATGCTCAAAAAAACCAATTCATCACGTGGTGTCTCGCGCATATTTTTCGGATTTCTCATATTCCGGGACAGCAGCCGCCAACCGCGATAGACGCGCACCGGGACGCCTGAAAGAGCAGCAAATGGAACAAATATGATGGATCACATTTGAAGGACGAACCCATATCCCACGGCCTTCCAGCAGCCAAGATGCCAAAGAGCAAAGCCACCTAGTTACATCCACAGCATCCAAGTGCCTCTGCGGGAGTAGCTCTATCCGAATGTTTGGGCCTTCCAGGTTCCCTCAACTAAAACCCAAGATTCCACTCGGAACTACAGGAAATGTGAATCCGCGCTCTTCCTGGCGTAGCAGCCTCTTATCATCGAGTATCGCACCACCCTGCTCTGATATGCAAAGAACCCGTCGACTTATGGACAGCCAGTCAGGGCCCTCTGGCGGCCCGAACATGAAGAATCTTTCAAATATTTCAGAGAAATCAGCATCCCGTTCCAAGTTTTGCTGATGGGGATTTGGAGAAAAACCCGACCCCCCTCCCCTCCGTTTTCGTTTTCGTTTTCCTTTTTTTCTATTCTACCCTGAAAGGATAAAAAAAAAACCCACGTACTATACTTGTGGATAGAGGTACACAAGCGCCCTGCTCTCTCTGGTGCTCCTGCCCGACTGTTCTATTTATACGTTTGTCTCCCAAGAGGGGATTTCGCGTTCTATTTTTTTTAAATTTATTTACGTGCATGACAAGATGCCACATTTATGCTATAAGAGGTTGGTTCATGTCGGGAACCTAAACCCCACCGTCCTCTTGCTTCTCTTATTTTCATCTGTGTCGTTCTGTCAGCATCCCATTGCTACCAGCACTATTGGTCTCCAATAAGCCATATGCCACATGCCCCATGCCCCATGCCCCATGCGTCCCTCCACCATGATTCATGATCATCATCTCCCTTCTGGTCCATTTATCAATATCTTGCAGTGAGAAGGGTATCATGCAATGGCATGCCGCTTAGACCTAGACGCCCGGTCGGCTCATACAAATACACAGCCAAATTTCTCCTCATGTTCTTCCTCTGGGATACTTTACATATCCCAATGAATGACCAAGGAAATTTCACAAACGACATATCTTCCCCACCCCACCCCCTTTTTCCCCGTCCACATCTTCTTGAAACACCAAGCCATCCTTTCTTTTCTCGAGCAAAACAAGCATGTCCAACAGTATAATCATCCTTCCCATCTCCGCCGTCGAGGAGTTAATCCAGCTGAAAACCGCCTTTGACGAACAACTTAAGGCTACCGATTTTGTCTCGGAAACCCCTTCATACCTGGCCCTCTCGGATAAATGCAAGGAGTACATGATCGCGTTGCAGAGGTATATGTTTCGTTCCATAGATCAGAAGGGGTCCGAGCTGCGACGGTATTATCAGCGGCAGACGATGTTGCAGCAGGCGGGTGATGTGCGCGAGTATGCAGCTATGGAGGAGGACTTGGAGGTGTTGAAGGTGGAGAATCATCGTGTATTGAGGTTTATCTGTGAGCATACTTTTATATATATATTTTAAATCATATATATCTATTCACGCCCCTGAACTTGGTGTGTATGTGGGTGAGGTAAAGTTCGTCAAGAATTGTACCCACTCGAACCCCCCCCCTTATCTTCGCCATCTCCGGTGGTAGCAAATACTCAAAAATGAGAGACTTGGGGACTCACCATTTGACTGCTTTGGTCTCGTCTTTCTCTTTCGGTTTTCCAGCAGATGAAACGACAAGGGCAGGACGATTGCTTATGGCTGTGGGAACGTCCATTCTGCTTATTCAGGAGAAGGCGGGGAGTCCGGAGGAGATGTTGAGGATGGTTGCGGCGGAGGTTAGTGCGTCAGAGGTGGAGGTGGTGGCACTTCGGTAATTGTTTCTTTCCTTATCTAACTTTCTTCACTCTTTTCTCTTCCCTTGTCTGAAGCCATACGACTCCCGTTTGGTATTTTTGCTACGCTGCGATAAGGAGAAGAAGGGGGAAAAAAAAGGTCGAAAGGGGTTAGAAAACGAAAGGATAACAGTAATGCTGACTGCAATTCGTTTTACACAAACAAGGGGATATACAGCGGAGTTGGAAGGGAAACAGGCGTTAATGAAACATTGAGATATGGACTTTCATGCCAAAGGTAGCTCCAAGATGGGACTACTACCTCACTTCTTCAGGTCAAACATGTAAAAAATAAAAAATAAAAAATAAAATAAACCTGAAGGAAGATATTACGACCTTTTGTGAATCCAAACGCTCCAGATTCATATCCGGGCAAACATCGCTTTATGAACAGAAAGTCTCACAAGCTATCTATCTTGGTTTTCCGTTAGCTTTAACTTAATGATATGCGCTCTATGCATGTTTCACACCTCACCCGGGGCGCTCTCCGCGGGACGAAGTCAAGTGTGTTTTCTTCCTTGATGAAGGGCTCTTGCTTGAATCTGCGGCCTCGGTTTGCTGGGTTCAGCCCGGTTCTGGTTCTGGGGTATGCGCATCTTTTGGGACACATTTCTATGAGAGTTAGGGTTCTTCCTTGCACGCTGCTTTTAGCATTCATACTTAACGTCGTTGGGAGTTTGCGAAAGCCTTGGAAAAGGAAAAGAAAAGAAAAATAGACGAAGAAAAAAAGAAAGGATGACAGGACCTTTCTTGACTGCCTGTGTCATGCCTCCTAGGCGGGTATGAGCGGTTCCAGTATATTGTATTTCCCTGTCTCTTCATCTCATGCACGCCACATATATCCTTCCATTGAATGGATATATGATGTCTTGCATATTCTGGTGTTGTCAATTCGATTATGTTGGCTTGACACTTTCCTTCGCCCCGTTACGTTCTTTTGCTCCTTTGCCGCTGCTTCCCTTTTGTATTATTTTATCAACCACCTTCGCCCATTCCAACATATTTTATATTTTTTCTTGGCCTTTCCAGTTTTCCAACATTCACAATGAATTCAGTGAGTACGTATATTTCACTTCGGGGACAATCGAATCATGTTTGGTTGTTTCATTTTCATTCTTTTATTTCGGTTTTTTCCTGCTATAATTTTTTATCTTTTTATTCTATTCTATTTTAGTTTGGTTTTTACACATATCTCCTCCATGCTCTGCTACTTGGGCGCGTTCCCAAATGTTGCACGATTGAATGAATCCTATTTCCGTCTGCTTCTTTTGCTGCTGGATCCATAATCACAGCACCGCCGTTTGAAGAAAGATTTTTATTTTTATTTTTATTTTTATTTTGGTTATATCTTTTTCCATTCCGTGTCATGCCGTTCTAGACATTGGGAAAATTCCCCGAAAGAAATCTCAAGCAGGCCAGCGTATATAT
This sequence comes from Emergomyces orientalis, assembly GCA_002110485.1. Taxonomy (NCBI): domain Eukaryota; kingdom Fungi; phylum Ascomycota; class Eurotiomycetes; order Onygenales; family Ajellomycetaceae; genus Emergomyces; species Emergomyces orientalis. Next base: position 4,090,532 of record MOWL01000067.1, read on the forward strand.
ATCTATATATATACCGCCTCTAATCTTCCGCCTTGTCATCTCTTCTTTTCTTTTATTTTCTTCTCTACCTTTCTCTTTTGACACATCTTCATGATACCCTCTAAGGAGTGAAAAACCTATCCAGATCGATTTAATTCTCTTTGTTTTTTACCTTGAGTCGCGAGGGACGAGGAGGGGAACGCCGCCATATCGGTACGAAAACGGTCGAACTTTTTAAATGCTACCTCTTATTTTTATGTTTTTCCCATTCACCTACGATTTCGCTATCGAACATTTGCGAGTTACGCCTTCTTGCTTCTGTTGGTCAAGATGAACTGGGATAATGCTTTCACCAGACAATGGTCCAGATTTGAGAAAATCGAAATGAATGCTGATAAAAGCCAGTGGGCCCCCTCGAAATTGGAACAACATTCACAATTGATTGATGGACTTATGGACTGGTTATGGAACGAGTACGATAAAATAGCACCCAAGATGTCCGAGGCAGACGATTACATCAATGGTTGTATCAGGGTTTCCTTGGGGTATCGGATCCCAGGCGACAACAAAATAAGACCAGTATCAGAGCTTTTGAAGAGGAACGTTCTCCAGGTATATTACGAACTTGGTAAGTAGACAAATTGGGTCCATTTGAATGCCTTCCGGGTTGTTCCGTGTTAACTACTATTGGAAATATTTTAGCTTGTCGCCAGAAGGAGGTAGTTGACCGGTACGCCACCGTAAGTAAAGCACAGCAAGAAACGAAACTCATGATCCCCGGCCATGATCCAGTACAGATTGTTGCATTGGAGTACAAAACCATTAGAACCGTGTACGTCGACCATGTCCTAATCTTGATTGTAATACCTAATGTGTATTCCGCATAATTGCCATTGTTGTTGAAGTTTTATTAAGTTACTGACACTTTCTTCTTTTTTTGTTCGGTTTTCGACTAGGAATTTCGTTGACAAGTGGAAATACATACTATCGAATCTCACGGATGTGGAAGAGCTGACTATGGATGGAATCTCCAACGTTAGCGAGGATGCCAGAAAGCAGTTCTGTAATGATTTTCTGTTCCTTTACACAGCGGATATATTGCAGTCTAAATCGTTAGCGGTCTTTCTTCTAGATCACTCTCATCAATTTAGAACAGGTATATTCACAAAAAAGCAGAGAAGAGAGGTAAAGAGTGAAAGGTGGATGGGAGTTGGAGGCCCCGGGGGGGGGGTAGCGGATAAAATAAAAGTGCGTTCGACTCGGACTAGCTTTTTTTCCTTGTTCTTTTTACTCACGGACAGTTTTTGGGGTTCTTCAGTTCAGTTAGAAGGAAACTTTGGATAGAAACACCATACTGCTTGAATCTCTCTCTCTCTCTTTTTATTTTTTATTTTTTTGGTTTCACTTTTATCTCCATAAATAATGCTTCTCCTCTCCTACAGTACCGCTCTAATAAAAAATAACTCCAAATTTATCTTTCTTATAAACTAGAAAGTTGAAATGAAAATGCCTCTAAAGAGGCTGATGTCAGTTTGTCTGCCTGCATGATTTTGCGAGATAGCCAGTTTTACGAATCTTTCCGCCAGGTAGCATAATTCCAGTGCATCTCTTCTCTCGACCTTCTCTCGACTTTCCGCCGAACCATATCATGGCAGGAAGTTGCCCTAAACCGGAATCTCCAGCAGAAGGAATCTCTCACTCTATTTTATTTGCAAACTATTTTCGAGATCGTTGAAGGAATAATTATAATGACATAGATTTTCCTTTAAGGATTTCATCTTCAGAGTGTCATATCATCGATTTTATTATTATTATTATATTATACACCACTTAATCTCAGAGATATGTGGGAAACTATTTATTTTATCTAACAAGAAAAATCATGCAATAAAAGAGCTTACTGCTGAATTAAAAACCTCATGCACTAATAAATGTATGTAACAGTTTCTGTGAGACTTCAGACTACTGGAGACCAGCAACTGCTGTTCTCAAGAAGAGAAGAGAATGAGATGAGAAAAGAAAAATTAAAAATAAAAAAAAATTACACTGAGTATTTTTGAAAATGCACCTGCATGTGAGTGAGTGAGTGAAAGACATCAACTGTGCTCTGAAGTATAGAGAGTTATGTCTTTAGCATGAAATGAGCATGAGGATGTGCTATGAGCACTGATTTTGTGTGATAAGCATGCTTTCAGCAGTTTCAGCATGATGTTTATTAAGATCTGTATATACTTGATTGAGATGTGATAGATTGCTGCTTCTCTGTCTGATAGACACTCAGTGTCTTTGTCAGTGAGAATTGTGATAGAATTCTCTACTTAATTCATTATTTTGTTAGACAGTGTAGTTCTTCTTTGATGTTTAATAGTCATTTCTTGTTGATTCTGTCCTCATGCAGCAGACTTCTGTAACTGTGCTGAAATCTATCACAGTGAACTATCACATGCATCACTGTTTCATTTGAATAGCCACATTCACATGCTGGTGATGAGAAATTCAGTACTTGTCTTTTATGTAGAAAGACTGCCAGCCCTGTTTTCTCTGATTTTAGTTGAATTATCAGCAAGTTTCTGATCTTGCTTAGACTCTTGTGTCATTTCAGAATACTTTTGTCTGAAAATCAATCAAAGAGTTTATATCAGAAAGATGCTCTAGTTTTTCATTATTTTTTTTATCTACTCAGAATTTCTTTTCACACCCATTCATCATGTGAGAAGTGCTGTGTTGCTGCTGAATTTATACTTTGAACAGTCTTTTACTTATTTTTTTTTATTCAAAACTTCTTTCAATTTTCAGACAAACTGTCTGAATAAATTATCTTTTTAATAAGTCTTCTGTGCATCATGTCTTTTTATCTGAATTTGATTTTTACTGCTGTGCATGCCTCTTCAATTTGTGTTGTCATTCCAGAGGCCTTCAGTTGTTTTGTGGCACATGTCACAACTTTATCAAGATAGATGTTCAGGGGTGGCATGTATATCTTTGCTTTCAGTGTGAATATTGGTGTTGCTCTGTATGCTTCAGCTACTATTCTCAGGCATTCATTTTGGGTTCTGATTAGACTCTCTGTGCACTGTTTATTGCGCATGCGTCCTTCGCGCTTGATGCGCGGTTGATGCCATGCCAGTGCGCTGTAAGCTATAGCTGGCTGTATGACCATGTTGTATATTGTTCTAGCTTGATGTAGGGGGACTCCCCAGGTGGCCTGTGTTGTCTGTGATAGTGTCTTTATTTGTGACTTCATTTTTTCTGCTATAGCATTCATGTGACCTTTTCATTGAAGCTTGAAATTCAGTCATACTTTTAGAACTCTCATCATCTTCTGTAGCTTGATAACTTGCTGAGGCAGTCTCAGAGAGTGATTCAAATTGAATTAAGTTCAGGCTCTAGTGAAGTGCATCAACTCATACTTCTGCAGAGCAAAAATAGCTTCATGTCTTTCTGCTCATTCTTCACATTCTGTGTGCACTTGTGTGAGCTGCACGCAATTTGCTTCAGTTGATGACTTATATGCTATTATATTGACATCATTCACAAATTCTATGCAGCTCACTGATATATTCAAGAGTGAGTATATCTGAAGCAGTTCCTCATTGTAAAATAGAAAGAGAATGAGAAAGAGAGATAATTCTTGTAATATTTCAGCTGAAATATTGAAGATCTCAGTTTCCTGTTCTTCAAATGTGAGCATGAATTATCTATCTGACATAAATGAGTGTATTCACTCTGTCAGCTGTCTTGGTAGGCCCTTCATGCAAAGAATGTGTGTGAGTCAGTCTTTGAGCACTCTATCATAAGCTTCTGAGATGTTCAATGATAGAACTGTGACTACTGTGTCTGACTTCTTCCATGCTGTTCTAATTTGTGCTAGCAGTAGTGATACTGCTGTTTCAGTTGATCTGGCCCGCCTAGCACTCATCTGTTGAGATGGCAGTAGATTGAGTGTTTTCACTAGCTGTCTGAGTTTCTGTGTGATGGCTGATTCTATTATTTTTCTCATTGTATTCAGTAGAATAATGGGCCTTCATGTCTCTGTCTTTTGATAATTCTCTTTTCCTGGTTTTTTCAGTATCACTGTTTAAGTGATCTTGAATATCTCCAGGTAGTGTTCTCATTCTCAGCATGCCAGTGTGAGCTCTGTCATAGTCTTTATGAAGCTTGATCTCATTCTAAAATAAGGCTGGACAAGCTGTGCAGAAATTATTCAGTGAGAATAATTAAATTAAATCAAAATCATATAATTAGAAAAAGAGTTTCACTCACATTTCCTCCCATGAACACAGGCACTGATTTGAACTGAAGTAAATATTTAGATTGAAATGAAATCAGTCTAAATTCTGTAAAAAAGATTTCAACTCAGTTATATAGAGTTTGTTCAATGATCAAAGACGAACTTCCTCATTTAAATGTGAAAGAATTAGATTTTGAACAACTATATTCATGAAAAAAGTCTCTGAATTCATTGATTGATATAGATATTAGTGAATTATCTAAAGAAAATGAGCAAGAAAGACATTTAAAGCAGCTTGAAATTATAAATAATGCTCTGATTATCTATACTGATGGATCAAAAAATGATACTTCAAATAATCTGGGAGCTGGCATAGCATATACAAGAAACAAAGATATATACTTCACCAATTCATGGAATCTGGGTCAAGAAATGGAAGTATTTGATGCAGAAGTATATGCAATAATGCAAGCATTTAAAATGACAATGAGTCAATTGACAAGAAATTTAGATATTAATGAGATATGGATTTATTCAGACAGTCAAGCAGCTTTGAAAAGATTTCAAAAAAACAAGATTCAAGAAAATTAAATACATATTGAAACTGTATATCAATTGATTATTATTATTATTATTTCTACACCACTTGATCCCGAGGATATGTGGGGAGGCAGCTAGTATACAAAGTGAGAAAAACCTTGGGCTATCTAGTATAGCCCTGACCTAAAAACCCTCTGAACAGCAAATCTATTCAACATTTGTAATTGCTTCAAGTACCGCGGAGCAGCTCCCGCTGCTCTTAGAGAAGATGGTGCATAGCACCATGAGAAGACAAGAAAACCCTCTATATCACCATCACCCCTGTCTGAACATAAGAAAGACTTCTAATGAATGTGGCATCTCATGCTGTGTGTCCGCCGCTCATCGCGCAGACTTCAATGTCCTGGAGTGCTTGTAGCGCGCAGGCCACTCAACTCCGCGCTTGTGGCGCGCCCGGTCGCCCAACTTCGTGCTTGCAGCGCGCCAGTCCACCCAGATCCGCGCTTCAAGCTCACTATCTCCTGGTAGGGCCTCGCTCTTCGCGCCCTTCACCCCCTGATATGCGCCAGCCGCGTTCCTTAGTTGTGCTGTGCATCTCATTCCGCCCTTCTCTCACTTAACACCTTGGCTAGGGAGAACTGTCTGAGGATGTCCTGCTTGAGCCACCACTTGGTGAGCCTGTGCAGTCCTTCCTTGGTGTCCAGCAACCACTTCTTATCCACTCTGCCCTCCTGCTCCAGCTCCGCGCGTTCCCCACTAAATCATGTACAGTGTATCATCACATGCAGCACCGTTTCATGCTCATATCCACATGGACATTTCAGTGTGGGGAAGTCCGGAACTCTTCTTCTGTGGAGGAACACTGCAAGGCCTGTCTTGCCGGTACACAGCTGGACTATCAATGAGCTTCGGGCCTTGCTCAGGCCCTCATGCCATCTTAGTAGCTCTACATCCGGGGGCCTGCCAAACAGTTCTTCCCATGGTGTTGTGCGCGCTCTTCATCTGTTCCATCATCTTATCATTGCCTCCTCCCTCACCCATCTCTTGAAGGCTCAGTTACGCACACTGTTTTCTTGTCTTTCCTGCTTTTTCAGTTGCTTTGCCTGTTTCACCCAATTTACACTCCACCCCTGCTGCATGCTCACTGGGTGCAGTACTGCCTCCACTGACTGCATTCCTCTGTTATTCCTTCTGCGAAGTCTGGCTCTGACCTGCACACATGCCTGTTTTATCTGCTCCATGATTCCTGACTCCTTAAGCCACTCAGTTGCTCTGGCCACCACACTGTCTAGATGTATCTCCAGAGGCAGTGTGGCTGTCTCCGCCTCCAGTGAGGTGATTGGAGTAGCTCTGTAGGCCCCTGCAATGACCTGTAGGCATTTATTTTGAATCTTCTCCAGGCTGGCTAGCAGCTGGCGTTGATGTCGCGGTTCATGTTGTGTCGCCTGTGGTTGATGCCATGCCAGCGCTCCGTATCCTATTGCGGGCCTTATCACTGCATTGTAGACCCTCCGGGCATGCTGCAGTGGCAGGCCCCAGGTTGACTGTGTTGTCCGAGTTAGGGCACCTATCTGCGATTTCGCTCTGCCTATCATCTTACTGACATGGCTACGCCACCTCAGCTTAGGGTCAAGCCAGATGCCTAGCACCCGCATCTCCCTCTGTGGCTTGATCACTTGCTGTGGCAATTGCAGTGAGTGTTCTAGATTGAATCTAGTTCTTGTTCTGGTAAAGTGCATGAGCTCATACTTCTGTGGTGCAAAGATTGCCCCATGTCTGCTCACTCAAAGCTCACAGCTGGCATGGATCCGCGCCAGATGCGCACAATTCGCTTCAGTTGAGTCACCATATGCTAGAATGTTCACATTGTCTACAAATTCTATGCAGCTGACAGACTCACTTTGCAGTGCACATATTCTGAGCAACTCCTCATTGTAGAATAAGAACAGAATGGGTGACAAGAGTGATCCCTGTGGGATGCCTGCATTCACCTCAAAGGCTTCAGTTTCCTGCTCATCAAATACTAGTGTCGCCTTGCGCCCCTGCATGAATGAGTTGACCCATTCAGTCAGCTGTCTGGGCAGTCCTCTTTTTCTTAGAATGTGCACTAGGCGATTTCTGAGCACTCTGTCATAGGCCCCTGAGATGTCCAGTGACAGCACTGAGACCACTGCTCCCTGCTCCTCCCACACTGTGCGAATCTGCGCCAGTAACAGAGCAATTGCTGTTTCTGTGAAGTGGCCTCCTCGCGCTCTTATTTGCTGAGCTGGTAGCATCTCATGTTTCTCTGCCAGAGACCTTATTTCCTTGGCTGTTGCAGCCTCTACAATTTTACCTAGGGTGTCAAGTAGTGCAATCGGCCTCCAGGCTCCCACTTCACTGTAGTCCTTCTTTCCTGGCTTCTTGAGCACCACCGTGCGCGCTGTTTTGAATATCTGTGGGTAGTACTCCCAATGCCAGCAGGCCTGTGTAAGCTCAGTTATTGCTGTGATGAACCTTGGGCCTAGCATTTTGAGAAAGCGGTTGGGGATGCTGTTGGCACCCAGGGCCTTGTCGTTCGGAAGCCTAGCAATCAGCGCTGCCATGGCCTCCTCTGTGAGCACTACCATGTCAGTCACACTCCGCGGCTGCGTTCCCACGTTCATGTCATCTTCCCTTGCCACCAAAGACTCTGGGAAGAACCGCGCCCGTAGTAGTTCAGCCTTGTCCTGGAATGCAGTGGCTCGCGCCTCGGTTTCACCCAAGGCCTCTGGCATTCCTCTAAGCGGTGGCAGTCTTGCCGGTTGCTTGGTCTCGTTGGTGTGTGTGCGACCCCACTTTGCCAGCTTCCAGAGCAGTTTAGGATCTGTGCCAGCACTGTTCATTAGATCGCGGAAGCTGGCAGTCTTGGCCAGCTTTATTTCCTTGTTTTGCCTGTTGTGAGCATGTCTTCTTTCCTTCTCAGTGCTGTCTGCATCCCTCATGGTTCTCTTGTACTCACTCACTGCCTGTGCCACTCTGTTGGACCATCACGAGCGACTCTGCTTGCAGATGCGCGCGCGTTTAGCATGTTTCTCTGCTAGCTCATTGATGAATTCACTTAGATAGTTTGCATAGCAATCAATCTCTGCTGTTGAGCCAAAGCTGTTGCAACATTGTAGCTCTTGGCAGTTCTTTTGCAGCTGCTGTATATTCACTTGCCGCCAGTTGTGTTTTTCCCTTAGTACCACAGGTATGTCGATGGCCAACTTAGTGACCACTGATAGATGATCTGATGCCATATCCGCCTCATGTGCGACCCGGCATTCCAGTACCCCTGCACTCAGGTTCTCTGAGAGAAAGATTAGGTTCAAGATGATGCCAGTGCTTCTGTGGTCCTGCCATGTAATCTCTCCCCGTGGTGTTGCCAGCTGCAGTCCGAGAGCATCCACCTGTGCTATGAGCTCCCATGCCAGGTCAAAGTCCTGTCTCACTCGCTCACCTCCCCACTTTGAGTGATGCACATTGAAGTCTCCCAGCACCACTACCTCCGCCTGCCGCGCTTCCGCACCCTGACTTTGCGCTTGTTGCGCGTCTGCACCCTGATCTCGCGCTCGTAGCGCACTTGTGTCTGGGTCTTGCGCCTGTTGCGCACATCGCCCCTGAGTTCGCGCTGGTAGCGAGGCCTCGGCCTCCTCCACCACCGCTTGTAGCTCAAGGATGGGGGAACTCTCTGGCACAGTTGTGTAGCTGCCTGGTGGAGCAGCGTAGACATTGAGCATTAGTAGTGATCCTCTTACCGTGTTCACAGTGAGCAATGCCATGGATTCTGTAATGACTCTGACATCCCATGCTGTTGCCTTCAGTCTTTTGTTGATGAGGAAGCCCACCCTGGCCTCCTTGATCTGCATGCCTGCCTGCCAGAATCCACAGTTGGCTGGGCATGTTGTAACCCTTCCAGATTCCCTCTGCATCCATGGTTCCTGCAGTGCGATGATGTTGTAGTTTAATGCTGTTTCAGGCTTGGCCAGTAATGTGTTCATCACCTTGTTTGAGTTATGCACATTGTATTGTAGTATATGGACTTGCTCACTCATGGTTCACCCATGTCTTGGTCCTGCGTGGAGTCTGGTCGCGCTGGGCGTGCATAGCCACTGAGCGAGCCCCGTTGCTGCGCGCCAGCTCTTGCCACATTTGTGGGTCTGCCGATCTTGTGCTGAACAATCAGAGAGTCCTCTTCTGTGATTCTGCTACACTTTCTGAGAGTGATTCAACCCTTCTCATCTGATGTTTGCACCACAAAGCGCCTTGGCTGGTTCTTGAGAGCCTTCTTGACCAGTGAAACCACAGTCTGTTATTCAGAGCATCTTGCAGATCATGCTGGGTGATCTCCTTCACAGTTACAGCAGACTGCCTTCTTTCCTTCCAGTGCTGCGGGGCAGGTCTTGTCTGTGTGTCCCTCTGCTGCACAGTGCCCACAGATATCACCCTTGCGGCAGAATCTGGCTATGTGTCCATATTGCTGGCAGCTGTAGCATTGGGTGACCTGAGCCTCCCTGTGGAAGATTTCAATCATGCAGAATTCATTCTCCAGAATGATGCCATTCTCCACAAGCGTGTTTGCCTGCTGCGGTGTGGCTACATGTAGGATAATGCTTCCATGAGGCCGCTGCTGTTTAGCTAGCTGCTTTGTGACCCTGTGGATGAGTACTCTGCATCTGAGAGATGAGTTCTGCTTGTAGACATTCTTCACTGCTTTATCTGAACTAATTCAGCTAATGACACTGATAGATGCACTCTTGATTAATACTGCATACATCTTCTTTCTCATGTGTGCCTTGTCATCTCATTTCTCCACTCATTCATTACTTTTTGTCAGCTCGGTCTTCGTGCTGGAGTTGTCTGTGACCAGGATCAGATCACCACTAGGCATGTATCTTGCTGCAACTATGGTGTCAGTGGTCACATCTTTGATGGTTCCATTTATCTTTCTCACAATGGCCTCTGGGGTGCGTTCCTCCACTGGCAGTGTGTCACAGTTGTGGTGAGATATCACCACCTCTCTCAATGCATGCCTGATTACTATCTTTGCTGGCGGCCCTTCATTGGCTGCTATGCGCGCCCATGAGGTCTCACTGTTCAGCATGTTGTGTCTTTCATTTTGCTGTGATGTGCTTGTAGCGTTCTCTAGCTTCTTTAACATGTTGTCAAGCAGGTTCTCCTTGAGCTCATTCACTGCCTTCAGAGCTCTCTGAATATACAGTAATTCTTTCTTATTAATCTCCTTGTCTTTCTCCCCCTCTCTAAGAGCCTCAGTGATCATGCACAGTGTTGCTGTCATATCATTTGTTGCTGCATCTCCTGCCTGCGCGGCTCCAGGTACGCGTCACGCCGCGCGCGCACCCACATTCCCTGCACCACCATTCACGCTCACAGCCTCAACCATGGTGTTTGAGAGTGTGTGAGCGAGCTGATGCCCTTCAAGACCCTCTGTGGTACGAAAGCGATCGCGATTTAGATGTAAAAGAATAAAATAATTTTTGATGAGGTTTTTTTTATTTTATTTTTATATCAATTGATTAAAAGAATAAGAAAATTAAAAGATATACAAATTCATTTGCACTGGGTCCCAGCTCATATGAATATAAAAGGAAATGAACTAGCTGATGAAGCTGCAAAAAAGAGCACAGAAATTGAGTTAGTGAAAAAACAGAAAATATCTTGAACATTTATAAAAAGAAAAGTAAAAAAGAAATGCTTAAAAGATTGAAATTTAAATTGAGAAACTCAAAAACAAAAACTAAGTATCAAATACTTGCTTTTTGAAATAAAACCAAAGTGAAAAGCATGCTCTATTAAATGTAAAAAGAAAATCTTTTCTTCAATAATTCAATTGAAGCTTGATCATGAATACTTTGACTTCTATTTTAAGAAATTTGGAATTGAGAGATCTCAAAACTGTGATATATATAATTATTTAAAAGATTCAGAACATTTATTGATAAATTGCTTAAAAAACTCTGTTATTAGAAATGATTTGAAAAGAAAATATGATATAGATCAAATAAATATGAGATTTCTGTTTCAAACTGAAACAGATATCAAATATTTAATAAATTATATCATAGAAACAGATATTGCAACAAGAAAAAAACAACAACTAGATATATAATAAATATGATTTAAATCAATTTATTATAAATATTCTTTGAGAAATTTTCTATGTTAGTTCATTTTTTTAATTTTCTTTGTATTATCTTCAACTTTGAGTTTATTTTTAAAAAAATGTCTTAGTATTAAATTGTATCATCTTTTATTTTTGAATGTGTCTCTTATTCTGGGCTGGAATTACTGTAATGACAAGTGACAAGAAGTTACATGTATTTAGATATAGTTTACATGATAAATCCTAGTAATACTAGGTGGGCATCATAATCACTGATTGCATATGCCTTAATGAAAGAAAAAAAAAAAAAAAAAAAAAAAAAAAGCTTGATCTCAGCATTTTCAGAAATTCATTGAAGACTTCATTGATATCTGGTGCTTTGTTGCTTGATAGATGTGCTATGAGCACAGTCATTTTCTTCTCTGTGATGCTTATTATCTCTGTTGTTTCCAGTGAGTGTTCTGCCTCCTCCATGTCCCTGTTGTCACTGACTAGTGGCAGAGGGAAGAACCTTTGTCTCAGAATCTTGACTTTATCATCAAAGGAATTGACTGATGGTAGATTTTCTCTGCCTTCTACTATCAATGCTGGAATTCTTGGAGATTGTGCATGCTCATTGCTGCTTTGACACCCCCATTTGGCCATCTTCCATAGTAGCTTGGGCTTGGACTCTGTGCTATCATCAATTTAATTCCTGTTCTCACTGATTACCTTTCTGGAGTTTCCACGTTTTCTGCAACATAGGCTGGCGAACTGAACCACAAAGGAGATTTCTCAACAGATATTTCTTCTTTTGAAATCTATTGTTGTATTGATATAACCGTCCAATAATCCGTGTCAGACGTTTATTTAAGTAGTTAATGGCAATATTTTCCTCCAGAGTGGAGGGTAGTATGATTAACAAACTCAAGAGGTTTCATTCAGACCTCAAGGACAAAGAAGAATATAGAGGGAGTAAGTTAGTGTAGACAGACAACCCAAAAGACAATCAATGAGATACACCCAACTCGAACAGAGGAATATATGGCAGCCTTGGGGAACAACCAAACGTTGGAAGGTATCAAGCCAGAGAAGGAAAAAGGGGCGCTACCATGAAAAAGCGACGTCTGGCAATTAGAGCATCGTAGATCATGTGAACAGACGCTTGCCGACCCGAAGGGTCACACCCCAGTTATTCAACCAGCGCTGTTTGGTTTGTTGCCTTTTGACACAAGTAACTAACTGACCAACTTAACTACATGTTTCATCTTGGGTACAGAGCAGATACACCAAAGAGAAAGAAAAAGGGCAGATTTTATCCTGCCCCCCGAAACAGAATGGATGTGTTTCTTTTGCCTTCATCTCCTCCTTCGGGACCTGCAACTTGAATGAGGATGAGCCCTTACTCTATTCTCGCATCATTAACTCGCGCCTCGAGATTGGATTCTTTGAAAAAATACCGTTACACTACACCGATTTCTTGCTTACCTAGGTATTTCTTTTCAGTGTTCTTCGGGTTCATCTATGGAAAAGGCTCTCCGCTCCTTTCAGTTAGAAAGGATAGCTATATAATGAAAGTTGAATATGTGTTACAACGTTTGTCTTTGTATACATATGTTACTTTGGAAAAAATTCTGGAGGTTAAACTAAGAAACACTTTTTTTCAATACATCCTCTGGTCGAAACTAAAATTTTGCGGAGAGAAATCATGGCTAGTTCATCAACTTAAGGAACAATGAAGGCCCAAATTGAAATTCCAACTAGCCAAGTCTAATATCAACAACCTCTCTATGTCATCATCCCCAGCGATTTCCAGTGTTTGCTATTTTGGCGGTTTACATCCACACCACAAAACCTTTGGGTGGGTAGGTCAGAAGCAGTGGCCTGGTCCGTTACCGAACACAAGAGGCTCCCGAAACCCTGAAAGCTACTACCATAGGTGCAGTCCTCCGCCTCCGCTGGAACAGGTTATTAACGTTGCTCACTGCGAGTTGCCGGATGGAACCCGCAACCGGAAAGAGTCAAGACAATCCGGGTTGCTATTGACAAACGTTCGCTGGTTGTATTTGAAATGATGCCAATGTGGAAATTATACGTTGTAAAAATTGCAACAATGAAGCAGACGCTAAGTTCAACAGTGCTATGGTTCAATTATGTTAGCCTCGTTAACCTTCAGCATACCTTACTCCAGGATCCAAACACCAGCTTGAGGGTACCATGCATCTTGCGCCTCCATACACCTCCATGTATTTGGCATGGCTGATGCCGGCTCAATAATTTTTTTTCGCTGACTTGGGCTTTGCCTACCCCGAATCCTCCAGCAGCCAATAGTGACGAGATTAACTACTTACCTACCTATGTAACCTTCCAATTTGGGGGGGGGGGTGTTATCCTGACTTCGACCACTTTCTATCAACGAAGAATAAACTTAATATGCGGGGTTTATGCCGGAGTTTTCTTCACTTTGCAGAATAACGTTGTGGCAAGCAGAAGGTGAATCAAATTCGCTTTTAATATCCTCTGGGATTAGATGGCTCTCCTTTCCCTCCTCTCCACACATTGATGTCAACATTGATATATGTTTCTTCGTCCGCTTTTTAACACCCCCGACCCGAAGAAATCTATTTAGTGCACATCCCAATCCTCAATAGTTACCTTCTGTTTTGGCCTGTTATTTCAATATGGAATCCAACGAGGGATATGCCGCCAGACTTCTCCAAGCTCAGTTAAATGATATTGACAACAGGTTAGGCACTCTTGAAAGTGAGATCAATAAAATATTTAAAGATAGAGAGTATCAGAAGTCGCTAAGTGAACCAAAGAAATCGCAAAATCTCTTGAAAACCGCGCAAATGTGTTGGAGTGGGCAAGAAGAGTTGAGCCCCAATGTGAGCACATTCATAGTTTTCAATCCTGCAGCCCCTTCTCACTGACCCACCTTTTCTTTCTTTAACCCCTTTCAATCGCTGTATTATGATTGAGGTAGCTTCAACACACACCTGATCTGGCTTGCTGGCTGACTAGGAACTTCTCTACTCGTTGCAAATTTTGGTAGTGAAAGAGACTCCAGTTAAAACACAAATGTCGGAGGCTGAGTTGCAAAAGTTGAATTCTGATTCTAAGAAAAGTGAATTCATCACGGTGCCTGTCCCTTCCTGTCAAATCTTGTTCATCGATCTCTTTTATGGAGTTCAAAAAGAAAATGAGCTACACGAGTCTCGAGGATGGACATAAAAAGATAACCACTGGCTGATGATTGAGTACGCAACTAGATGGACAAACCAAGTCTTAAGAATCGGGGTCTGGTGCGGACCACACAACGCGGGACTTGATGGCTGCATGTGGAACACTGTTGCAGTTTCGTTTCCTTTGCTTTTTTTCTTCATTCATTCTTGGTTTCGGGATATTTTTAATCTTAATGTTGAATACTGAGACTGGTTGTATACCCCAACGTTGGGCCGTTCATATGTATTTTTCTTGTCTGATATGATTTTTGTTCCATGGAAATCAGTATGGTGTTGTCTCCGATCCGAATACAATAGAAGGCAAGGGGTTCCCAAGTTTGAGGGGCAAAAATGACTTAGCCTCGGTGCTCCGCGTAGCGTGCGCATGGCCTTGGGAGGTGTCAGTGAGGAATCAGATTGTATCCGTTGAGTTAGATATAGGAATGGTGCAGTGGTCATGGATAGGCATATGAATATCTCTTTGAATACTAATATATTTCCACTCTTCTGGATGTGCTGTTTGAAGTGCGCCAAGGCAAGTCCATCACGCTAATGCGTAGATCGCCAAGAACTTGATTCTTCCGTTGGGGGGAATTTAGGGTTCTTTTGCACGGCAGTTGTAACTAAACCCTGATTTTCATCCGGCTTAGCTCCTGAGATTCTTATTAATCGTGCCCTACGCACCCACGCCTGATGTGGGTGCGCCGCACCGTAACAATAAAAACAGCGTAACGATAAATATCTCAACTTTTCTATTAATCAATCTTCAAATATTAATATATCACCACCACCATGCCCAATAAGCAAGATGATACTGAAAACCAGATTCAGCAGATCATTGAATTCTATAATAATAATAGAAAATAAAAAATTCTATTTTTATTATATAAATTCAATGTTTCTTATCAATGTCTTCAAGCAAGAATCAAGGGAAGTGTAATGCACTTACTACCATGATACATCTCACCCACCTTATTTTCTCATCTTTATACTTAGTACCATGGTACCTCATTTCTCTGTATATATATATATCTCTTTATTACCCA
The DNA here is from genome assembly GCA_002110485.1 of Emergomyces orientalis. Lineage (NCBI taxonomy): Eukaryota > Fungi > Ascomycota > Eurotiomycetes > Onygenales > Ajellomycetaceae > Emergomyces > Emergomyces orientalis. The sequence goes on from MOWL01000067.1 coordinate 4,105,655, forward strand.
CTTCATTTCTATTCCTCTCTTCCCTTTCTCAGTGATTAGCTATTATTTATACTATATCTATACACTATTTATATCACTCTTCACACTATCTTCTCTCATTCTCACAGGAAGAAAAACATATTGTAAGGGGCGAGCAATTAGGTATGAAAGAACTATATTGTGCCTAATATACAAGAAGAAAAGCTTAAGAAAGAAAAGAGAAAGAAAAGAAAGAAGTACAAAGAGTGTGTAGAAAAGCACTCTAAGCACAGATTGCAAGTTAGGGCTAGCCACTAGTGTGAGAGTTATTAGTCTGTTTGGGCGGCTAGCCCGAGTCCACATAATCATATAGAGGTTCAACCTCTGACATTACTCCCCTTCTCCTCTTCCATGGTCCTCCGCAGGTAGTCATCGAGAGCCTGAGTCTCCTTCATTAGAGATGCCTTTATTCAGATGAAGACAGTTCAGCTCACTCATTTAATCAGATAATATTTCTGATGATATCTAATCTTCTTCTTTGTCAGGGGTTGAACCCCTATATGGTTATGTGGACTCGGGCTAGCCGGCTCCCGCGCTAGTGGCTAGCCCTCACTTGCAATCTGTGCTTAGAGCACTTTTCTACACACTCTTTGCACTTCTTTCTTTTCTTTCTCTTTTCTTCCTTAAGCTTTTCTTCTTGTATATTAGACACAATATAGTTCTTTCATACCTAATTGCTCATCTCTTACATTCTCAAGAATTGATCACAGTGATTAAATGTATTTTCATAAATAATGAGATATTGAATCTCTTTATTATCATGAAATCAAAAACTTATCTTGAAAATTGATATACACAAAGTAATCTATCTGGTGAATATACAATTGCAATGTCAGATACTGTTGGCAGTGATCAGAGTAATTGTTATTATGAATCTAGCTACTACGTGGATATTTACGTTTGGTGAACGTGCGGCGAACGTGGCCTTACATCACGTGGCGGCGGCGGCAGCGGTCAGCCTGGTAAGAATGCCTCAGGGAATCTGACAGATACTGAATATATCAAGAATTTCTACAATACTGTAATCTTTATAAAATTATTCTATATAAATTCTCTTTATATTCAACTCATATATTGTAATCTCTAGATGGCGTGCCTTTTCAGCAATATAAGCACTATCATTCAAAGACAGTTAATGAGGCCGCGTGATATTGAAGTGGAATAAGGGGTTGTGCGCTTTTGGCGGCACGTGGCCAGGAGCAGCGGAATCGTAAGGAGGTTGGTAAGTTCGCCGTGTATATAATATTCTATTCAACGAGCTATCCAAATAGCAATACAAAAGAACATGTAGGAGATTCAAATATAGAAGAAGAACAAGCAATCGATCACATATCAAATCACACAATCAAAAAGGAGCAATCTCACTGCTCTGCATACAATCAATCTTCGCCGAATCCACACGTGTGTCAAGGAAAAATGGGAATATGAGGCAACCATGCCAAACAAATATATGAGGCGGTCTCGGCGAAAAGTAATACCACGCCGAGATTCCCCACCACAATATGAATATAAGTAATATAAAAAACATCAATTTCTATAGAATCTAGTCAATATTTGTAAAAAGATCTTTAAACCTTCTACTATTCAAGTCAGTTTTGCAGATCATGACATTGTCTCATTCAGTCTGCAATCTATACTTGATAAGCTAGATGAAAAGCTGCCTGACTGCTCTGAACTGTGAATATATAGTGAAAATGACTTCTTTTTTCTGCAGTTAAGCTGTTTAAATACTGTCTTCTCACAGCTATCCTCATTCAAGACAATTGAGAAGCTATAACATCATATTTAAATAGCAAAAACTGTAATACAAGATATAGAGAGTATAATCAATTTCAAGTCATCTCATCTGAGTAATTGATTGAACAAGATTTTTCAGAGCAGTCTCATACAGACAGAACTCAATACTATAAAAGAGAGTAAGATTGAGAGTTACTATCTTACAGTTAAACACTGTAGCATCAAAAATACATGTCAGCAGGTTCAAGTAGAAGATATACTCACTGTCAGAGATGTGAATAGAAAGATCACACAATATAAAGATGATGAGACTGAAAAAGAACATTATAAGAGTGTCAAACAGATGATGAAAGAATCAAAGAAAAAGATCACAGATTCAACTTAATAAGAGATTAATAATATATATGAATGTCTGATGAATAATACAGCTACTACAGATGATATAGATAAATTAATTATTATAGATTAGTGATGTGGTGGTGAGATATTAATTTTTGAAGTTCAAATTATTCATATTTTTATCGTTACGGTGTGGCGCACCCACATCAGGTGTGGGTGCGTAGGGCACGATTAGTTCCTATCTCTGTCATTTTGTAGTTGTTGTTAAATAATAAAGATACGATCTGGGTAGAACGTAGAACCAAGAAAGTGAGAGTCGGCTCATTTTGAAGTAAATATGCGGGACGGAAAAATAAAAAGAGTTAAGATAAATGGAGCAAATATGAAAACTCACTAGGCAACAGTACAAGCTGTGCCCTGAGTGCTAAGGGGAAATCAGTAGTGTAATAAAATTAGGAAAGCTTCTATAGGATATAATAAATAAAGACAGCCAGCGACCTCTTTCCACTCCTCTTTGCTCTCTGCTTTTAGGATGATCAACTTCGCATATATGTTCATGACGAGAACTGCTGTGATGAGCACAGCTGCTAGCTCTGCCTACATCTTGCAGGCTGAAGGGGTTTAAACCATGGACGGTCCTTCATCAGCTTCTTGTGGTGCATCCGCCGCAGGCTCGTCTAAAATACCGCGCTGGCCGAGCCAATATATAGCCTGCATTACTCTACGATCCTCTTCCTCCTTCTCACGACTCACGAGCTATGGGTATTGTCAGTAAATGTATTGACGTCTTAGAAAGGATCAAGAAAAAACAGGGAGAATGCAAAATAGGTATATATATGTATGCATATATAAGCATGTTAAAGGGGGAAACTAACAGCTTGGAACAAAGTTTTCCTCCCATTCTTATCCTGGACAGGAGCAGGCGGTCTCGCTCCAGTTTTCGTTTTGTCAGAAGCCTCATGGAGGAATTTGCACTTGTTGCCTCGTCGACATTGGCCGGTCTTGGCAAATTGATGACAAAGTGTTTTTGGCTGTCGAGCCGGTGGGAGGACACGATCGGGTTGCTCTCGTCGAGTTGTTGCTTGCTCGGGTTCCGAGGATGTGGAGTCACCGCCTTCTGAAGACGAGTCTGAGCTGCTCGATGACGTTTCATCTTCGAGATCAGAATCGTCATCGGAGGAAGGTGAGAGGCAAAGATTGTCGCTGATCTTTAGCTCTCTGGATAGGCCATTGCGAGTTATGGCTGCTGGGGAGATATTTCCGTTCAAATGTGGAATGTGTTCCATGGCATCACTTGTTTCAGGGGTTTTTTCCGGGAAGCGGCTCTCTACAGGTTCCGTAATCGGAGGTTGGTGCTCGTTCACGGGAATATTATTTTCAAAATTTGGGGTTCGCGGTTCCTGTTGGGACTTTTCAATGTCCATTTGATCGTCTGCCTGGGTCTTTTCTGCCTTGGTAAGCGTTGGCTCTGCGGTATCTAACTGTTCAGACTCAGGAGCATGCTCCGCTGCTGAACTAGACATCGTATCAGCTTCTGCCTCTCCTTCAAGAGTCCCATTGGTCTGCGCCTTTGATGCTTCAGCGCGGAGCCTTGCTTTCTCCGCATCTGCTTCAGCTCTAGCTACTCGTTTTTCTTCTTTCATGAGTTTCCGTCGAAGCTTTTCTGCCTTCAATTTTGCTTTAGCCGCCGCATCCGCAGGATCAAGCAACTGCTGTTCTTCCTTCAAGGCTTTCCTGTCCAATTTATCTTTCTCCTTTTTGATTCTGGCTTCCTTTAGCAGCCGTCTCGCTTCTTCCTGCTCGGTATTCTTCTGTTGTCTCACGGCGCTTTCGTTAACCCTCTTGGCTTCTCTAGCTTCCTTTACAGCCTGCTTCTTCTCTTCAGCTTCCTTTAAACGCTCCTCAACCCTTGCTCGGGTTGGGTATCGCTTTTTACGTTCCGCAATCCAGGTTGCAATATCCGTAGGGGACTGTAAGGTGGAGGTTTGCCCTTTATAGCTAAATTTTAGCTCGCCCGTAGCAACGGTTTGTGAAAGCCTTGTCTCCTCATCGATGTCATCCTCTTCCTCACTTGATTCATGCTCCTCGGTTTTTGGCGTGAGCCCAAGTTGGTTATACTTTCTCTTTTTCTTTTTATGTTTCTTTGTAGCATCAACAGAGGGTGGAGGTTTTGAGGGAAGCGAATTTCCAAAAGTGGGGACCGGGAGAGGGGCGGAAGGTCTCGTGCTAGAGGTCTGTGGTGCACCAAATGCACTGGAGTGAGGGCGTTTATTGCCTCGATTTGCAAATTTATCACCACGGTTGAACTGGTTTGTCGAAGGGAGTGAATTATAGTCCAGAGATGGCCGGGATCTATGGCGATCGTGAGACTGCCGTGGCGGATGGTGAGGTTTTGAGTCGCGCATTTCGGGGTAGCTGTAATTAGGGGCTCGCGAATCTGGAGGTGCGTAAAAACTGCCTTGGTTAGGGTTTTCGAAACCCCAATGCATGGGAGGTGCCATTACATGGGGTTGCGGATGATGATGCGGTGACGGAGCATGCCGGTGCAGGGGGGGAGGCGGGTTATATGCAGTTTGACGCGGTGCAGGGTGACGAGAGGGGTATTGTGTTGGTACCGGTTGGTTGTACGCATTTGGTGGAGGAGGCAGATGTGAAGGTGGAGGCTGGGTATAGGGTGGGACGGCCGAAGAGTAACTGGGCTGGCTTTGAGACGGAGCATAGTGTACAGGAGGTCCTTGATGATTATACTGGGGAGGAGGTGGGTTATTCGGTGGAGGCGGAGGGCGAGGGTGAGGGTGAGGGTTATGGTGAGCTGCATATCTGTTGCCGCTCACAGGGGCAAAATTCATATTATGAGGAGGGCTATGGCTAGGACCACCCAGGTGGCTTCCCCTACCACCCCTATTTGAATTTCCCCTCCCACGACCTCGCTGATACCCTCCAGGGGCTCGTCCCCTCTGGTTCTGGCCATATGGAGTTGGCGCAGTCCCAGGGAAGCTGGGTGGACCAGCTTGGGGAGGCCGCGGAGGAGGAGGGGGGAAAGAAAACCCACCAGAACTCATAGTCAAAGCAGGGATATAAATGACAAGCTAAACACTGAGACAAAGAAGTAAGGCATCCATCTTCAACGGCCCGTCATAGTTGGAGATGGCGTGGTTGTTTTTCTTTCGATGTCATATTTCTTCTTTCCCAGCTCTGGCAGGTTAAGGAGTAATATGTTGATCCGCTCCGGCCACACCATATTGTTTAACTTACATAAGCATTATGAGATTTGTCACGTGGGCATTTCATATCAGAACTTTTTGATACGGAAGAAAGAACTGTAGAAGAGGGTTGGCGACGAGAAACTTATTATATACTTCTCTTCTTTCAATATTTCTCTTTTATCTATTGAATAGAACATGGGTCTATGATCTGTGTTGCCTTTTATATGTTGTCACCTATGCATTGTCACTGCTGAAGTACACTGATTGATTTTTTTTTTGCCTGTATCAAAAGCTCTGGAGGATGAAGAGGAATGAGCTGTTAAATTTCTCACCTTTCGTTATCCGGTGACATCTCAATCTGAAATACCATCATGTTTATTCTCGTATGTCCTCGGTTCTGGTAAAGGTTATCCTAATGGAGTTGCCGCCGACTTCTAATGCTAGATATCTTAGACAACGATCTCCGACCTGGTCCAAATTTCCCCTGAAGATTTTTCAAAACTCAGCGCTGTTGCAATCGAGGATAATATTAATGAGAAATATGCAAATAAGGTATGAGACATATTCCAACCGGCTTTCGTTGACATATTTACTTAAACTAACCTTATTTCCCAGGTCATCCAAAATGTTGGCCTATGCATCGGATTTTACGACTTGCTAGAGTCCTCTGACGGTCTGATTGGACATGGCACTGGCCTTGTCAATGTTAATGGTATGCATGGATGCATAACGCACAAAATGGGGTCTCAAACCAGATTGCATGCAGCTCTTAGTACTTACATGTTTGCGCCAGTTAAATTCCGATTAATTGTCTTTCGCCCCTTCAAGGGCGAGATTATCCTGGGGAAAATCACCAGTGGAACCGAGAATGGTATCAAAAGTGCGTAAAAATTCCCTGAAAGAAAAGGGAATCGTCCGATGTTCATATTCGATTATTGGCACGTTTGCTAACACTAGACCCTTAATTTCATGAACTCTGCAGTCAGCGTTGAATTCTTCAATGATATCTTTATCCCTCCAAGTCTCTTATTAGACGGTGCTAGGTTGTATGTTCACGCTCCCTTCTTTACCCCTCCTGGTGTCTCACTGCTCTCATGAGATGAACTTTATTTTAACCCACCATATCATTTCTTCCGTGTTACAGCGACTTCGCCGACCAAGTCTGGATCTGGGATAACGGCGAAGGCGCCGTTTTCTACTTTGACATAGGCGAAACGGTGCGTTTTCGAGTCGAGGCGGAGGAGTGGCATGACCAGATTCCAGACGCTCCTGGTGATCAGGACGGCATGGCAGTGATGGAGAGGAAGCCGCCGTATTCAATTATTGTAGGTTTTCTTCTTCACTTCCCCCTCACTCTTCCTTGTTTTTATATTTTTTTATATTTTTATTCTTATTTTTAGAGAATGTTGGCATGATAGCTTCGAAACTTGCGGCTAATAAAAATGATATAAATAGGGATCTATGCAGATTGCGGGTCTGGGACTCGTTGCTTGGTGGTCATAACGTCGGCTTGTGTATGATTAGATGTGAGTTTAGAAGGGTGTGAACCGGAGATGAAATATTTCCCATCTCTGTCCACGTACTATTTGACTGAGCGCTTTGTATTTTATTGGCGTTACTGAATCCTCGCTCACCTAGAATATTCTTGTAACTATCTGCTCTTTATGCGCTGCAACTAAAATTTCATTTTAGATAAATTCCAACTCCACTGAAAGCAAACTATACATGCTTGAAAAACGACTCAATTTTATTGGGGATGATATCCTTATACTTTCAAATTCTCCCGTGCCCACTCGTCAGCTGTTAATGCATGAATTCCTTTTTGGAAATTCCACGTCTTCTCCAAATCCCACGCAACCCCATTCCCCGCCCCGAAAACAGCATAATATTTCAACAAAGCATTACCCGGCTCCTTCCCCAACCTATCCTGCACCTGTTGAAGCGCCAAAATCGACCTCTCCACTTTCTTCCCCGTAACTCTCTCCACCAAATCCGCCACCTGCCCATAACTAACCGTATCCCCGCCGACAAACACAGGCCCGTTGACACCAAGCGAACCGTCATCCCCAAACACGATCTCTGCCGTAAATTTCCCAATATCCGCCGGCGCCGTGAGAGTTACTTGATTCTCCCAGCCACCCAACGCCTGGACTTTTGCATTCTCCCCTGCCAAGTCGACAACACCAAATCCAGCATCAAACAGGAAACTCGTAAACATTCCCGTCGATACCACCGTCCACTTGGTCTTCTGCTGGGCCCTCAACAGCTCGCGAACATCCAACTGTTCATCGAAGAGATCGTGCGCAGACCCACGGCCGATGGCGTCGTAGTCCACCCCGAATTGCCAGGGGATGTAGAAGGGGACGTCGGCGGCGAGGACGGCGCGGGTTATTTTCAGCTGAGTGCCGGGTCCCGCGATAAAGCCGGCACAGCTTATTACTAGGTCGTAGGGGCGGAATAGGGAGGTTAGGGTTTCGTGAGAGTCACTGGCAATGTCGCCTGGGATTAGGTTTATGGGGTTGTTTGGGTTGATGGTTTTGGATGATTGGAGGAGGGCGGATAGGTCTGGTTTTGGGTTTGGTATGCTGGTTGGACGGAGGAGGACGGATATGGAAGTTTTGTTATTGGAGCGGGCAGGGTGTTGGATGAGGGAGTGTAGGACGGCGGTGCCCAGTTCACCAGCGCCGATTAGGAGGATGTTGGTGGGTGGCATGATGATGAGGGGGGATTGCTCGTAGCTGATTTCTGGGATAATTATAGTGGATTGGAACGAAATCTTAAGGGAACTTGTGCCTGTACCTGTATCTCATGTTGGTTACAATTGTTTATTCTTCTACTCGCGGCATCGTTTGTATTTGTAGCTGCTGGACTGGGCCTTCAACCCTTGCTGCTAAGTTCGATCCGCAGACAATAAACTCTCCGGAATCCACAAGAGTAATAACTTGACGGAGTTAGGGAGGTCATAATTCCGTAGTGAACAGTTCTGTGGTTTGACCCTTGCTAATCATATGCTGTCGTCTCCTCAGTGCTCCACAGCATACAGCGTTTTGATTACCTAGGAGTGCAGCCCTTTGCTGGTCGTCCCGGTCTTTCAGCTGTTCAACCTCCTATCTCGAGGTGCGGCAGTATCATCGCAATTTATTATTATATTTGGCCATGCGTGTGGGCTGCATATAAATAAGCCAGGTCTCGTCATCTGAGATTACCAAGTCATTCAGTCGGTAAAATAGTATAAACGATGACCAATTCAAGTCAACATTTCCATCTCGGTCCATCGCATGTAGGCTAATTATGACGTCGACAGCGCTAACTAAGGGGGGGTCGGGTCCAAATTAATAATAGAAAATTCCCACTCGTCATCCACGGGTATCCAAGGGTTTTGGGTCTTGAATGGAAATCAGATACGAGATCAGGAATGTCAGCAGCTGCAGCCACATATCGCTGTTGCAGGACTCTTATTGGAGTCTGACGCCGGTGAATCAAGCCGCTGGCTGCATGGTTTCGAATCTGTTAACTAGTAATCTGTAACGCGGTGAGAGATGTGAGAGCTGTGAAGCCCTACGTTGTAGAGATCCCGAACCCGGACGACAAGGAATCGTTGAGGGGAAGCTGTGTGGTTGTATTCGGCATCCAGGGATCTTTTCTTTTCTTTTTCTTAGTTTTTGCTTTTTTGTTGCTCTGCTGCTGGAGGCTTTTGGCCGTTGTCGGGATCTGGCTTTTTTTTATATTTATATTTTTCATTCCACATCTTGCTCTCAATGAGTGAGTGAGTGACTCCATCCCCATGATCCATTTTGAGTATGTAAAAACATTCCCACGGTTCAACATAGAATAAATAACCATGTAGCCGAGAGTTAGAATGGATCGATCACCTTTACGAAGAGCTTGCTGGTGGGCGAATGGCGTGCTTTAATTTTGTCTTGTTTAATAATAATAAAAATTCGTGGAAACTCCATCGTCCGCCGGAATTTTTTCCTTTGTTCTGTCGCCCCTCAACATTTGTCATATAGGAATGATTGATCTATGGATAATAGGTATATAAAGTCATATATCTTCCCTGGGTCTATCGTTTATTTCTTCCAACAGTTCTACCACTCATTATAAATATCCGAATCCCCACTCAAATCCTTCTTCCGCATATCCCTCGCTGCAACCCTCTCCTCTTCCCCCTCATCTCTAGCTTCCGAATTACCGTACCTGAAATTCTCCCCGCTCATTCCTCACCCTTTTGTTTTTTGATTCTTTCGTCGGCGGCGTGTAAATTCACAAAAAGCGACTATGACGAGCGGCATCAACTCAAGCATCGTTTCCGAGCAGGATGGAGTTCCCATTGAAACTCCTCCACGGGCTCCCACACCCGTCCATCAATTCGGCACTTTGGCAGTGCATGCGGGAGCGCATATAGATTCTACAACTGGTGCTGTGATTGCTCCGGTAAGAGAAAATTTTCTACACTGCCCTCAGTACTTTAGGCTGTGAAACTAACCGTTTCCGCCCAGATCTCCCTTTCTACAACTTTTGCCCAAGTCGGAGTCGGAAAGCCCATGGGGCAGTACGAATATACAAGAAGCGCAAACCCAAACAGGTCCGTAAAACCCCGGATTTACTCCCATTTATTTGCTCCCAATCTTTACCGCTTTATTTTATGCATGCGCTGACAAGCTCCCCCGCTGGTAATACAGAGACCACTTCGAGGAAGCCGTAGCAGCCCTCGAGCACGCCCGATATGCATTGGCCTTTTCTTCCGGCTCTGCAACCACAGCCGTAATCCTCCAATCCCTCGCGGCGGGATCCCACGTCATATCAGTTTCTGATGTATACGGCGGAACCCACCGATATTTCACCAAAGTCGCCGCGGCTCACGGCGTGCATGTAACTTTCTCCCCCAGCATCGAAATCGACATCGCAGAGCTGATCCGCCCCAATGACACCAAACTAATTTGGATCGAGAGCCCCTCGAACCCTACCCTCGGCCTCGTCGATATCAGAAAAGTAGCCCGCGTTGCCCATCAGCACGGCATCATGGTTGTTGTCGATAACACCTTCCTTAGCCCCTATATCCAAAACCCTCTCGACCACGGCGCGGATATTGTCATCCACTCAGTCACCAAATACATCAACGGCCACTCTGTATGTAGATCAATTTGAAATCATTTAATCCCCCCATGGTCGAAGAAAACTCTACTAACTCCCACCCTAGGATGTCCTCATGGGCGTAGCCGCCTTTAACTCCCCAGACATCCACGAACGCCTCTCCTTCCTCCAGAATGCCATCGGTGCTGTTCCCTCCGCCTTCGACTGCTGGCTCGCCCACCGAGGCCTCAAAACCCTTCACCTGCGCGCCCGCGAAGCCTCCAAGAACGCTACCACCATCGCCACTGCCCTTGAAGCTTCCCCGCACGTCATTGCCGTCAATTACCCAGGCATCAAGTCCCACCCTCACCGTGAAATCGCCATCAAGCAACACCGTGACGGCATGGGTGGCGGTATGCTCAGTTTCCGCATCAAGGGCGGCGTAGCGGCTGCCGAGCGCTTCTGCCAGGAGACCAAGGTGTTTGTGCTGGCGGAGAGCTTAGGAGGTGTGGAATCCCTCGTTGAGGTTCCAGGAAGCATGACGCATGCAGGCATCCCGAAGGCACAGAGGGAGGCGGCAGGTGTGTTTGATGATTTGGTCCGGGTTAGTTGTGGGATTGAGGATAGTGCGGATTTGTTAGCGGATGTTATGCAAGCGTTGGAGAAGGCTGTTGTTGGGTCGAAGATTAATGGATTGGCGAATGGACGGCCATGAGCCTTCCACAGTTTTTTTTTTTTTTTTTTTTCCAAGATTTTTTCTTAAATTTTCTCTTTTCTGCTCTTCTATGTTCTGATTATGGGGTGTGTTTTGCTCTCTTTTCCTCTATCCCTTGTGACTTGTCCTTCCTTTACCGTTGGCTGCGTTATGAGAAACGCCCTTTTCCACCCCAAAGTTTCCACTAATATTTATAGACATGTTTCGTTGCGTTTCCTTTCCTTTCCTTTTTTTTTTCTTCTGTATGGGACGATTGTATACGTACAATCCTATATTACCCCAACCCTGTTCCCCTTTTTTGACTTTTACTGGAGTTTTGTTTCTATATGAATAATCCATCTCCCTATATGGATTTTGAAAGAAGCGATCTCCACAAGCACCTCACATCATATTTTGTTATCTCGCTTCCAATTTTTCACTACAGGGAAGTTTCTCATTTATCTGCTTGACATCTAAACGAGAGAATAGATGCATTTCAGATGTTTTCACTAGCCTCTGGACATTATAAATTACACCAGGCTGAGAGTATTCACAGAAAAAAATATTTCATTTGTTGCTGATCAAAATATTTTTCACATTATCACAAACAATATGCTTCAACAGAGTGAAGTATCAAAAACTAGATAATTCCCTGGTTAGTTAACCTGGATTCACTGTTTCAATGAAAAACGGATTACTTGAGCAGTTATTCTTTTTTTATGCTCTTGTCCCATAGGCTTATATCGACAAGCACCCGTTCCCCACTTGCGTATCTGAACATGCTTTTCAAAATAGGGAGGGATATTCCCACACCTATATATATAAACATATAGCCTCGACCCTACTTTGGCGGATGATACCATGGCTGTATCTTTTTCCGCTTATGAACGAGACCAGGCCTAACAGTGGAATGATTGGTGTGGCTGCTGCTTCTACTCCTCATTAATTGGGCATGTCTGACCAGTCATTAGAATTGTTCGCCTCGATCTAAGCAAGGATTGGGCTTCCGCGAGCTTTAGAAATAGGCGCCATATCATATTATTTCCCGAGTTTACCTTTAGCTCCAACTCATCCCATATTTAACTTCTTGACCTGAGTCGCTTTATGGTTTGCAACATTGGCACTGACCATTTTAAATCTATGCGGCTCACCATCTAGGAATCTATTCTGGCGCGTATGCGCCATATTTAAAATACTTTTCATGGATTATCTCCCGCTCTATTTAAGGCAGTGCGGAGCTTGTCGATCGTTCAAGGTTCGTTCGCTGACATGTTGTGGGGTGATGCTCACGGTTCCTACAGCAGTACCCATTCACCCTACGTCGGGGAAACCCTACCAGAACAAAATGCGAAAAGAGCAGAAGTTCACGCTGGGTTTGATATCCATCAGGTCTCGATCTTATATCTATATTTGCGAACGATGTGGTGCACTGGGCAGGCTCTTATTCGGCCATAAAGCTGGAATAATTTGCGATCCAGGGTAGGAGGCATGGCCAAACATTTTATCTCAACAGAGAACTTCCAATCATTACCACAGCGCAGACGGCATCCCTTTACTGGAAGACCACTGACATTAGTATATTTTAACCGGACGCCCAAGAAGATGATATCATCGATAGAGAAGGAAAAACCTACTACAAGGGCGGTTTTTCTTTCACCACCCGTCTGCTCTGCGAGTTGCAGCCCAGACTCGAGAACCCACAATCATTCGCAGGACATTGCTCTCTGCCTTCATGGTAGTGCTAACATGTGGTGGGCTATGGAGCTTGACGATGTTACTCACTATGGTCTGAGCTCCCACGGGCACATACCAAAAACGAAAGACGCTTATAATGCAGAGTCATTCCGAACCGATATGGCTCTCGAGCTGGCAGCACTTCTCTGGCACGTATAAGAGTGCAAGATTGCTGTTTATCGGTATTCTACATGGACGTTTATGGCGCAGGCATTTGCATTCATGACAACATGGTGCTTCTAGCCGTCTGCGCGCAGCATGTTGTTTATACCTTACCAGCGTTTCCAACTTCGACTCAGTTTCGCGGTAATTTCATGGATGTTCTCCTCGAAGGTAGTAATTGAAGATATATCATGTTAGCCTTTTAGATGATTCTGTTACCTCGTGGAATACCTGCTAGGTACCTAGGTACCTAGGTAGATAATGACTCTCCCCCCTCTGGTAATTTGCTAGACGGTCCTGAGTTAGAAATAGAGGCAATTCTAAATATGGCCTTGTGGTCCGTTCCAGCCATTATTCGTTTTCGATTTGGGAGGTAGAGAGCGGGTGTTAATTTTGATATGATGCTTTGTTTTGTTTCCCCGCCGCCCGCCGCCCCTTTTGTGGGAGGAGGGAGAGCTTCACCCTTAAAATGCACGTATGGTTTCCGCTAGCGTGGCTCTAAACCAAGGTGCGTGTTTGGTAAAACCAGGCGAGGAAGCTTTTCGAATATCTATCCCTCTGGACTCATTTTCCTCTGCAGATAAATACAGGCTTCCACGATTATTATTACTATTATTTTAAATACGGATGTTGTATACATCATATTATACTGTTTTAAAGTAGATGACTTACTTTTCATCCTAAATAATTTCCTGGCTGAAGCTCTTCCCTTGTTGCCCTCGGGTTTATTTTTTGCCATCTCGATATTGAATCCCCCCTTTCGCAACTGCCAAGGGCTTCTTTACCTGCCTCACACCTACCCACATAGAGTGGTGAAATTGAAAAGGGGAAATTCAGAGCAAAAGAAAGAGATAGACCTAGGAACGTCCCCCGATGTCCACATTCACATTTGGCTTCGAAGGAGACGATATCGACGACCAGGATCTGGAAATTGAAGAGCCTGATGCTAGCATAAATGCCGGTATTCGCCAGTTGGACATAGCAGGAAAGAAAAATGAAGAAGAAGCAAGAGCCCTGATCGAGGCGAGTTACTGTGATCTTGATGAGATGGTATGTAATAATGTTTTTCCTTTTACTTTATCTCCTTTCTATATCCCTTGAATAGTCTAGTGAATTTTGTCGTATTTTCCTCATCGTTGGTCAAATCATACATATTTGGCCTTGAATTTTTATTGGAAGTTTCTTTTCCCTTAGGGGAATATTGCGGAAGCTCTGAAGCTTTGCTGGCTTGCCCTTTTGTAAGAATTGGGAGAGCGAGTTTAAATCCGATGTTTGAGAAGGCACAATTATGCATGACATTTTGCCCTTCTGGTTAATATATAGACCGGATGCCTGATGCATAGGTTGGCTGTATACATCAACTCTGCCTCGGAACCATTGACGAATCTGGTCTCTTATATTGGAATGATTTCGTGATGGTGTGGATAGAGAGCTTCTTTTCTGGATTGGTCCTCTTTGGTTTCACTTTGCCGAATCAGATATTTTTGGGTTCAATGTTGGCGCTGTCTCTTGAATTGGTGATTTTTTTTTACATTCGAATTATGCTACATACCCCCCTCATTTTTTGGGCTCGGACGGCAATTTGATTGATGGTTTGTGGAATTGACGATGTCGAAACACATCACTTCGCCGAATGAGATATTTTGGATCAGTGTTTAGCGATATTTTTTCTCATGCTGACTCGATAATCATGATATGAATGTTGCTAATTGGAAACACTTGCGTATAGCTTTCCACACTTCCGTCCCAAATATCATATAGCATGCTCTCAATAATTCCCCAATCATCAGCACCGGGTGCTCCATGTCGCGCTATCCCACGGCGCGAAGTGTTTGACATTCGCGCCCAAATGATGGCGGAAGATGATGCAGATACCAACGAAAATTCCGAATTGATATCTGGACTGGAAAAGGGTGATTTAAGGCCAACTATTTACGAGGGTGGCCTGAAGACGTGGGAGTGCGCTATTGACCTGGCCAAACTGGTGGCTGTTGAGGAAATACCTTCTTTCCTATCGGAAATGGCGGAGGGAGAGAGCGAATATATTCATATTATAGAGGTGAGAGGCAAAAACTCAGAAACTCAACCAATAACTTATATTTTCTTGCATATTGGACGTATCTAACACGAGCAATACGGCCACGGCGGACTGGGCAATAATAGCTCGGAGCAGGAACTGCCATACCGTCACTTTCAATTTTACATCATCTCTTCTCACAACCGGCTCCACAGAACCGGCCTCGCAGGTCAATACGTTTCGTGTTTGCAGATTATAATGCTGCCGTTCTACGGCTAGTCACTGTGCCGAACATACTTCTCACATGGCATACTTGTCGCCGTCGTCTGAACGACCCTCAACAACCAGAAGGGAAGATCCCTCCTAACACCGAAAACGGAACAGATACCGATAATAGCCTTAATCGCACTCACATTGATAGCGCGGACAATGACGAACAACCTGACTTAGACCTCGATCCAACCCTCTTCTCTGCTTTCCATAAAGACTTACATACCCGCGGAATATTTCTATCATTTATATCAGGTGCTTGGTCACCTGCCTTTGTCGAATTGGCTTTACCAAACCGCCCACCGTCAGTGTCAGTGTCATCATCATCTCAACAAAAGAGAACAAATCTCCTCATTCTTGCTAGCGAAACAATCTACTCCCCTTCCTCCCTCCGCGCCTTCTCAGAAACCTTGCTAGCGCTCCTCCGACGCGGTGACGAGTTGGGCTCTGCATTTGCCTGTATATCTACATCTACATCTGCTCTTCCTGTGGACCCAGTAACTGGGTCTGCTGTCACGGATAAAAATGCTTTATCGAAGTCCAAAACCAAAGCACTAATTGCCGCTAAGAAAGTATATTTCGGCGTTGGGGGTGGGGTCGATGAGTTCTTGGGTGTGATGAAGGATGTCGGACGTCAGGAGGGCAAGGGTGGTGATGTTGATTTCTTTGTCAAGGAGAGAGCTGAGGTTAGGGGTGAGGGGGTTGGGAGGGTGGTGCTAGAGGTTACAGTTTGAGGAAGAAGGCTCGGATAGGAAACGGGTTGGAGGGACATGCGATATTGGGGGTTGTTCATCAATAGTATTTGACGGCCATTGGATACAGAGGGGCGGAATGAGCTGGCGACTGGTGGACAGATTTAGAGTTTTCATCAAGGGATACCTTTACTATCACCGTTTTCGGAGCCTGGGATAAAAGCGAATAAAATGGGCAAGGAAAATTAAATTAAAAAGGGTACGTATAGGTTGACTTCCGTTTTTGTATTTATCATAGGTTGCATAGGGAAATGGATTCTCTCGTCCATGTTTCATCGTACAATGACTCGAAGTTGTGAGAAGTTTCAAAATAATTTTTCGTACAACCGTTGGGCAGAAGAAAGATTTCCCAGATTCATTTCTCAATCTTATCAACGGAATGGCATTTTCACGGAGAACATTAATGTTGGTTCGGTAGGCTGGTGTGTTCTAGGAGGGACGGCGATCATGTAGGTCACATATCGGACTGATGCCAATGGTTACATGATATATACACATATATACAAAAAAGGGGAGGTATGAAACAACAAAACTACCGAAATAGGGCCAGAATTTAGATCAAGAAGGCGCGAGCAACGGGTCCGAAGAACAGTAAATATCGAGGACACCGGCCCGATTTCTTCCTTTTCTTGTTTTCTTCATTTTTTTATTTTATAACAGATCTATTGGATTAGAAATATCGATTATTTTCATAGATAGAAACCACTTTCCCATCCTTCATTCGCGCAACACGTTCCTCCTCAATTTTCTTATTCTTCTCCTGATAGTGGGCGACAATTGTTGTGAGGTCCGCGGAGCCGTTGCCTGCAGGTACATTCATGGGCGACCCTGTGTTGAAAGCCCTATTTATCAAGAGAATTGGTATTATCATTAGCTTCGATCTCGCTCAGAACTGAAACAAAGGAGGGAAATCTATATTCAGCGGTTTATCTCGCTGCGACGAATGACGTACTCAGGAAAGCTCAGCTCGAAGTTTAGGGAGGCGTTTTGGCTGTGGAATAGATGTCTATCAGCCGCAGCTCGCTCGATCGCAGCTGTGTGAAGGGCATTCCGTTTCTCCCACATGCTCTCCTTGGGAAAGCAGTTTTCAATCAGGCGGGTCATCCATGGCTTGCTGTTCGGATCTGACGTGGAGTATTTGTACAAGGCTAGGCCCACAGGGACGGATGCGAGAAATATGTAAAAACCGCGCTGCAAATGGGACAAAGGAAAAGTATATTAGCCTGTGAATCCCGGTGGATGCGTAGTGTATATATTTTTAGAAAGCGGACAAAACGCAGTGTCGTATTGTTTTCAAGGTAAACATGGAACAGGCCTCAATTGGCATCCAAATGCCCACTGTCCAAATTCATTTCATTTATCTGCATATGTGTGCACCTGTCCGGAACACGTAGATACAGCGGGAGGGGGTATAGTAGAGATAGTGCTTACGCCAAACGACTCGTTCACGACCTCCGCATGCTCGCCATGGGATGCGGAGGAGGCAAGGCGGCGAGGCTGTTGGCGGCGGAGAAGAGTCCGAGCAGGAGCAGCTGCTCTCCGGGCGGGGAACATTGTGTTTGGAAGTCGACAATCGGGTTGCGCAAACCGCAATGCGTCGAGGAAGAGGTGTTGATGTCAGTGGGTCGTAGCTATTGCGGGTTCAGCGTCGTCGATGAAGCAGCAGAAAGTCAGGTGAAGCATGGTCATGTGATATTGCAGCCAGATTAGGATTAGTCCCAGGTTGGAGTGATGCGAAGCAACAAATCCAACCAAAGTCATTTCTGTTCTGCTTTTTTTGCCTCTGACGCCGAATTGAACAACAGCATGGATCGCTTGGGTTCATATTTCTAGCAGGCTCCACAGGCTCCACAGGCTCCATTGGCAAGTCCTGAAAAGGGTGGAAATGTGCTCTCTCCAGAGTACCCTACTTCTATCCTTGCAGCTGATTTGGGTTCAACAGCCCAGGTTCTCAATTTTCAAGCCTGGTCGCACCTCACTGAGCACTAATGATTCCACCAGCTGAGAAGTCAGAGGCCAGGGTGATCGGCTAGCCGTCCAGTTCATCAGAGCTTGTGATTGGGCGAATGGGAGAATTATGGAGCATCCCAGGCCCTTGACATGAGCCCCTCTATACTTTTGCGGAGAGGGTCTCCCACTTAGCTCTGTCACAGACGTTGAGAGTTAAGGCCTCATCGTGAGGAGGCTGCTGTCAATCCAGCCTTTGACTATTTGTTGGCAAACGCTGGCCGGCTGCCTGGCTGCATTGTTCTGCTGCATTTTCGTCATTACCCACTGAATTTTGAATCGGCCTGGAGACATTTTACCCGGCTGGCCAGCGGGGGAGTATCTTTCGTGTCTAAAACAGGTCGTCTTAGCCCTGATATTTAATTTATATTGGTTAGGGAAGGGGTGACGAAGTTTGGACAGCGTCGCCCTGAAGACTTTCGCCAGATCGTCATTGGCGTGTGCCAATACTCTTGTCGCCATACTATACGCATCCCAGGCTCCGGTGGCTGCTCAACAAACTGGCTGGCAAAGGGCATCATTACTTGCAGATATGTTGCTATTGACAAGGCGATTATATTGCCTACCTTAAAAGTCTGAACGTAGTAGCACTCGGCTATTTTCAACATAGCTAAGCTAATTAGTTTGATCGGGTTTATAGACTGGTGCGATTCCATCGAGCCCTGCAAAACGTATATAACCTGCCGGACCATTGACGAGCCAATTTTATAAAGAAAGATAGCTTCAATCATGAACCTGCTGTCCTTCTTCCTACCACCTTCCGAGCAAGTTCCCACTGATGATATACTTCAGTCTGTCCCAGGATATAAATGAAGCTGAATGTGTACACACCATATGGGCTTTCTTGAAATCCCAAGGCGATTCGTTGTCCATCACATTCAGCACTATGCCAAATCACTACGTTTCAAGGAACACGTGAGGTGTACTTTGAAATCCCTTACTTTTTCTACCGGGAACCTATTCGCCAATAGAATTATTATAACAACATATCATATACTGCATCCACTCCAGCTTGGATGTGGAGCCGTTCAAGGGCACACTCACTTTAAGTGGGCCTGACAGGGCAACTTAGCTAAACGGAGGTAGAGTAACAATCGCGCTGTTTGATATATGGATAGGCGTGATAAGATGTAAACAGTGAAGGTCTCTAGGTCTATACGGCGGAAGAAGCAGCCGACAACGAGTGGATATAAAACAAATGCTTTTCTTGACCTCCAGAAGTGGACGAATATTCAAAACAACGGTGTCAACACGCCATTGTTTTATCTTTTTTGGAGATTGGCTTGTAGTATATTTAGCACACTTTGCACCTCCTCCGGTTGCATTGATAATTCTCACCAACCGATTTGTTTGGATAATAGTTTTAGATAACTAGTGCATAATGCGTCAAGGCCTGTGCTCTTGGTAAACATGACTCACAACTGATATTTGTATTCAATCAGCATTTTGAACGCTGTTCTCCCCTCCTCTTCTTTTTTCTCCCTTGGGCGATTTATGCCGCGATCTGTCTGATTTCTTCCCTTCTTCTGCCCAGTCTCCTCTGTGTCAGGAACAACGATTCCCTGACTTACCTGCAGCGGTTGATCTACTGGCTAGCCCCCGTTGGAGGCCACGCCTAGCCCTTTAGCGTCGGGCTGGGGACTCCATTTTCATGCATTCAACAAAACCACAACTCACAACCACCTCGCCTTGGGCAGCCCACAATTCCACCCACTGGCTGCAGCATAACACCAAAACAGTGGTTTTTCTTTTCTCGGGCGCTCGCCGGCTGCCAGATGCTGTCTGTCTATTTGTTCCCTCACGCCCGTTTCCAGCGTCATCAGTCCCATATGGCCGCCTCTCAGTCGACCGGGCAAACAGTGGCCATTCTCTGGAGCCCCCAGCCTCCATTGTGCGTATGCGTTCGTTTCTCGGAGAATGCATGCAGGTCCTGTTGCTACCTGACTAACGTAGACAACTGGGTGGGCAGATGAAGGATGACCCTCAATTGATGCCCAATATGGCTATATACAACATTCCATTGGCTTCCTACCAGCTGTTCTCCGAAAGAACCACCTGCGCCTTCATTTTATTTTCAGTAGTCCTGACGTGGGAAAAATTGCACCAGCCATTCCTATTTGGTTTTTTTTGCGTTTTCCCCGAGTGTTGGCTATCCAACCCGCTGTTCTAGAAGCTATATCAGTTGTTGGGCGCGCGACTCTCAACCAGCTTATTATTTCTGGTTGCATTTCCATATTCCCACTCTCTTTTCGAGAAATACTTTCCTTTCATGCATCCAACGCGAGTTTGGATTCAACTTGTTGCCTTCGATTTTCACCCCGCCTAAATATTTCTTCGTTGATTGCTCCACTGTACACCACCTTTCTAATTATGTTTATTTCCATTCGCAAGCCTCAGCTTATAGAACCATTCTAATTCGAACGGTTTTCATTCCCATCTCTACTTTGCTACCCTAAGACTCACTTCACCCCCCTCCTTCTTGGTGCGTGTCCCCTCTCGAAGACATTCACTAGGAATTCGTGTCTTCACTTAACTGCCCTCTTCTGCCTCACTGCCGCATGCCATGCTTGCAAATGTTTACCAGTCATACATGTGAACCTCGCCATACCTGTTTCTCTTCTATCTAGAACAAGGATTCTTGATTCTTCGTTAACTGGGACCACGTCGTTTTTTGTCAGGTGACAGCAGACATATTGAAGTATTTGATACCTTTTCTCGCCGGCACGATGCCTCCAGCTGCGGGAAATGCAAAAGCCCGCAAGGGAAAGGAGAAGGAATCGAAAAATCAGAACAAAGGCAAGAAAGGAAAGAAAGGAAACAAGGCACAGAAACAAGAGTCTGCTCCAGAATCTCAATCAGCTCCACCATCGCCAAAAGTCGAACCTCAACAGCCCGAAGAATCCCAGGAACTCCCCCAAGAACCCCAAAAACTTCAAGATCCCGAAGAGCCCGAAGATCCTCAAGAACCTCAGGAACTACAAGAGTTTGATGAACCTGAAGAGCCCCAAGAACCCCTAGAACCTCGGGAACCCCCAGAACCCCTAGAGCCTCAGGAACTGAAACTACTCCAAAAACTTCAAGAGACCAAAGAGTTTGAACAACCTGAGGAAGCTGAAGCACCCGACGAATCCAAAGGCCCTCAGGAACCCCCAGAGCACCAAGAGCACCAAGAAATTCAAAACGGTGAACATCCTCCACCGCCCCCATCTATTATAGAAAGTCTTCCACCCTTGCCAGATTCCGTTGGTTCAACCCCGTCAGCAACCCCTTTAAGCTTCAGCCAAGAAATCATTTCTTCTCCCAAGACTTCCAACTTGGAACTTCAGGATCAGGCGTTGGTCGATAACAGTGACAACGACAACCCGGAAGAGGAAGATAACGGCGAAAAGGGTGAAAAAGACAACGAAGACGAAGACAACGAGAACGAACCTGACGAACCACGAGTGCGCTCAATTCCATCGCCCGCAAGTGCCATATCATCTCCGGGCCCCGTTACACCAGCTGTTGCATTATCTAACAACCCCTTTGATGCCCCCGATAACGCGGACAAAGCAGTTGAAGACCCATCACCGCCTTTGAGGCATCAATCACCGTCAGCAGAAGAAATTCCTCTACCCTCCCCATCGCCATCCGAAGTGAAACCACGATCTAGTCCTGCTGCAGCTTATCATTACCTTCACGCTCCCTCGCCCGCCCCTATTTCTTCACCCCATTATTCATATGGTAGCCCCGTAGTGCATCCATATGCGCATGCTATGATACCGCCACACAACGGAGCCCACTTTGACCCCAACGTGGCCGGCAATATGGCGGTCACAGCCCCAAGTTATCATACCCCCATGCGTTCATCCACGATGGACTCGCCATATAACCCATATCACCATACCAAAAGGAGTAGCCGAACATCGTTTAGCCGCGGATATGCGGATGCCTACTACAATAATAACTATGGTCCCGTCAGGGAACCGGCACCTGTCCAACCACCAGTGATTGAGAACGGAAAATCTGCATCAAATGGCGAGGGACTCAATATTAGTCTCCTCTCACGCATCCAAAGCATTATTCCAGATATCGGCCAACTGGTAGTCAGTTATCGAGACCAACAAACTCAGCTGTCTGCGCGCGAAGCAGAGCACAAGCAGATTGAGGCCCAGCATGAGGAATCCCTGATGCGCAAGGAGTATTACATAGAAGCTCTGCAGACGCAAATGCAGAAAACAGCCAACGAGAGTGCAAAGGAATGCTCGAAATTAAAAGGAAGGATCAACGAACTCAGATTCGAGCTTGGCGGACTCCAGGAGAAACAAAAAGACGTCGAGGAAAGTTTGGCCGATGCCCAAAAAGAAAATGACGAACTTTCACAATTTCGGGAAGAGCTGCAAGAGGAAATCGATAATCTTCAACGAGCCATCCAGGAAGAGAAGGACGCCCACGAGGAAGAATTGGAGAGGCAAAGGGAGAAGGAAAAGGATGCACTCGACAACCAGAAACAGGAACTGGAAGGTTATTTCCAGGAGATCAAGAACGAAGATGACAGGCTCGCTGCTGAACAGCTCAAGGCCCGCGAGAAGGAACTCATGGATGAGCGGGACAAACTCACAGCCGAATTGGAGGCCGAGAAGCAGGAACTTGAGGAAGCAAAGGATGCGATGGCCACCGATTACGAGGCCAAGTTAGAGTCCAAGCAAACCGACATCCACGCCAAACAAGCAGAAGTTGATACTAAGCAAGAACAGCTGGAGACCAAACAAGCGGAATTGGATGCAGCACTAAATACTCTGGCTGCTAAAGAGGAAGACTTGACTGCTAAGCAAGACGAATTGGAGACCACTCAGGGCGAGCTGGAAACGAAAAAAAGTGAATTGGAGGAGAAAGTAGTTGAACTGAAGTCTAAACTAGAGGAACTGGATGCGAAACAAAGTGACCTTGATGTAAAGCAGGGTGAACTTGAGACTTTGCAGAGTAAACTTGAGACAACACAGGGCGAACTTACCACCAAGAAGGAAGAGCTCGATGTTAAGCAAGGTGAACTTGACTCGAAGCAATCCGAATTGGAGGCGAAACTTAAAACGCTTGAGGAGAAAAAGAGCGAGTTGGATGCAAAGAATATTGAACTGGAAGCGAAGAAATCTGAGCTTGGGACCATTCAGGGCGAGTTAACCAGCAAACAGAATGAACTCGAATCCAAACAATCCGAGCTTGATACGAAACAGGCAGAACTCGAAGCGAAGCAGACAGAGCTTGACCAAATGAAGCAAAGCCATATAGATGAGCTCGCTGCACTCAACGAAACCCACGAGAAGCAACGTGATGCTGCAGCACAAGAGGCCGAGGAAAAGATAAACAGCCTGATAAATGAGTACCAGCAAAAGGAGGAAGCTTGGCAGAAGGCTCGTGAGGACTTGGAGGCTCAGTTGGTACAACGAGTGGAGGAATTGAGACAAGCGGGAGAGGAAAAGGAAGTTCTTGCCAAGGAGGGACAAGCTAAAGAAGAAAAGCTGCGGAATGTGGTGGATGAGATGCGCCAGACGCATGAGAATATAAGCAAAGATCGGGAAAGGTTGAAGAAAACATTACATAGTCTCGGAGAGGCGACTGACATGAAAATTAAGGGGGACGCGTTCTTGTAAGTATGCGGTCAAGCTTAGCCATCGGAAGCAAGGTCATTGCATCTAGACCTCTTTTCATATTGGAGTTCGGAATTTTTTTTATTTTATTTTTTTTGTTCAGTTTCATTCCAGCATCTTCTACTGGGCATCAAAAACGTAACAGCGAAATTGTCCGATTTGTTTTTATAGACCCCCCCAGCTCCCCTTTCTTGTATAGCCAAGTTCTAATTATTTTTCATCTGGTGTTCTAGCTTTCAGTGCTTTGGCCAACTTACGCGCCTCATTGTCGACCTCTCGAAAGAGCACTTTGGCTACCTCCCTATTGACCCACCCTCGGACATCATCGCAAAGATCCCCTCCGAAATTCCTCAGTTCCTCGACAATACCCAAGCATCGCGGGAACTTCGATCTGCTTACGTGCAACATGTCATTTCCAAGACTCTCACCTACCGGATTTTCCAGCCGTTTTTGTTCACTCTCGGCAGACGCTATGATAAAGCAGATACTTTCTTCCAAATGCTATCAATGGATATCCGTCGCAAATCCGTGAGACGCGAGGCTTACTGGAGACAGCAGACACTCAAGGCTGCCTATACGACCTCCGACGCCAAACAAGCCATTAACGTAGTTGCCGCAGTCATTGTGGACGAAATAATCGACCATATCCGTCACTTCGCGGACCCGAAGCAATTTGACGCCCTGCTCGTAGGCGTGAGGAAAATTGTCAAACTCGCAGCAGAGACCTGGCGCCTCGCCCGTGTCGAAAGGGAGCTGATCATCTCAACCATGCCTTCCGCGGAGGACGAACAAACGGTGAACGAAGGCTGGAGGGAATTCAGCTATGAACCCGCCCCATCACCAGCAGCAGAAGACTCCAACAATGATACCCATTCGACCATCCGTAGGCGACGAGTGCTCCTCCGCATGTGTCCTCGCATCTACCGAGAACCAGTGCACGAAGACTTCACCGAAGACGGTGAGAAAGGCACCCAATGCATTTATCTACCTGGCATGGTGCTCTATGCGGATTCACCTTCTGTCCTCGCACGAAACATGGAAATCGCCAGGAAAACGGCTGATCCCTCTGGATCCGGATCTGGTAGACCCGCTGTAGGCCCTGCGGGCAATGATGGCGACAACTTCCCTGCTCCCTCTGATCTTGCCTCGGGGAAGAATGCAGGCGGTGCCACCAATGGCGAAGCAAAGAGTGTGAGTGATCAGGATGCTGGAACTGCTGCAGTGGAAGTTGCTGCATAGGCATAAATGGATATGTTGCTGGATGGTTCAGATAATCCGTCGACATCCCCTTTATTGGACAATCCTTTATATTCTTCTTCTTTTGGTGGGCATTGTCTGTCCTCCTCGATTACACAATTTTCACCCTTCTCCTTCTAGTTTGATTCTCCAACGCGAACTTATCAGACGGAGTACAGTTTTGTCACACCCTGGTTTCAAAATTCACCTAATGCCTCCTTACTGCGCCTTCGTTTATCTTTCCGCTCTACCCCCCACCCCCCCCTTTTAATTCCTTTTATACTCCCTCTCCTTCTAATTTTCATTCTCTCTTTTTCGATGGGCTTTTCTTTTCCTTTCTTACATCCTTCATATATCATTTTTTGTAAGATCCTGTAACTGTGATGATAGATGGCATTTTGTAAGATGGGGTTTTTCATCATCTTTTTTTACCCCTTCTCCCATATGTCCGTGTTGTGTTTTCTTTCATTTATTTGACGAACTTAGCGATGCATGGCCTATCACTTTGGTCTCCAAGAATAATCTTCCTTTCCCTTTCTTTCCTTTCTTCTCCTATATTCTTTTCCGCCTCTTCCAACCCGGTTCATTTCCTTGCATCCATGGGTGTTTCTTTGAAGTAAAATCTGTACTTGCTCTGATTCTAGAGCTATTATATTACTCTGTTTATGTCATCTTTTGTTCGTCTCACGTCTGACTTTTCTTTCTCTTATATGTTCTACCCTTGTGACTTTTCAATTTTTGAAATTTCATAAGCCTTCGCTACTTTTCGTTTTTCATTCGATCTGGTATCAAATCTTCGTTTTAAAAAAACCCCCTTCTTTCTTAGCTACTCCCCTCCCCTTTATTACAATTACCCACTCATTTCATTTACTAGACATATAATAACACAGCAAGCTTTACTTCGCTAAAACTTTTTACATTAAATCCCAGTCAGTAGTAAATAGCATCACCAGATGCCAAAAATTTTCGTTTTTGCCAAGGTGTCTAAATAAATTAAAACGTTGGTTGCAAAGGGGGCTTGTTGAAATCAAGAGTAGGGAATCTGCTGACACGATGACAATGATCTAAATAGTAAAGAGGTATGAAGCCTCAAGCTCTATTCCTTAAAAAATATTTCCTCATGTAACGATGTCTGAGAATGGGGACATCTTTACTAGATGCTGTGATTTTGATTGGGAATCGTAACAGTAGGTAGGCTACATGAAATACTAGTACTTATTTGAGTTTTTCCCATTTACATTGCCAGCGAAAGGGTTGAAGAAGTATATATTTTATGACGTAGTTGCATCTGCATCATGCTATGTGGTTTTGGACTTTCTCTGTTCTATTTTCATTTTTTCATATTTTATTTCTCGTTTTGCAGGGTTGCTCTATTTTTCGACACAGCCCCCCCTCTGCCATTTGTTTGGTTGTCAACCTGACTGGTTTCGTGTTAGTTGAAAAGGCTTAGCATACTGATATGTCAAGCATGAATTGATCCAGGCTCGGGGTCATTTGAAGCACTTGGGTTCTGTAATTGAGGGTTATAAGCTCATCAGGATGTCATTGCGCCACTCACAACCTGGCAGAGTCAATAGCTTTGATGCCATGACGTAGCTAGTATCTTGGGAAGAGGGAAGAAGGGAATGTGAGTGTTTCTGAATAGTGAGATATGCGACTGGAGTCTCCAGCGTGAACTGTGGTTGTTGTAATATGGCTGTATATGAAAATATGCCCTTTGCCCTCTTACCCACCCTATGCCCTAATTCGACGGGTTGTCCCGAAAGGGGAAGCTCAATAGCATCCATTCTATCAGGGATGACTTTTTTTTTTCGAGCTGAGGAGAACTATAGAACTATCGGACAGATATCAAGCACGGAAAAGCAACACAAAGGAGGAGAGATAAAGCTTCTAAGAAACCTGAGACATGTATGCCTGACTCCATCCCGTGCTATGCGGAGTGTCTCTGCCTTACCGAAGATTTCGCTTCACCGGATTTTGCGAAATTGGGGGCTGTTTTTTGCTTTGTGGGGCCAAGTATGGATTGATTCCCGTACGATATTTGATATGACTTGGGTATTTTTCTGAGCCATGCATTATTGATTAATTCTAAGTTGACAATGTCACGTTCGCTAGGTTCTATTTTGCCCGCAGGACAGCTACGATTTCTGCCCTGTGAGGAGCCCAACAGCTTTGCCTGAAATGAGTGGTGTTCAAAATTTGACATTAATCTTTAGGCTCGACTTGGCTGCCCGCTTTAATGATCATTGGGCTAGTTATCCACCGATGACGGATTTCAAACTGTGGTTCCGCCCTGAGGCGAGGCCTGAGCTTAGGTTTCGATCTCTCCCCCTGGGCTGTGGATTGCGCGGGGAAAGAAAGGTACCGTACCGTACCTATGT
Organism: Emergomyces orientalis; assembly: GCA_002110485.1. Classification (NCBI taxonomy): domain Eukaryota; kingdom Fungi; phylum Ascomycota; class Eurotiomycetes; order Onygenales; family Ajellomycetaceae; genus Emergomyces; species Emergomyces orientalis. Next base: position 4,132,908 of record MOWL01000067.1, read on the forward strand.
AATTTCTTCCATGGAACTGCTCCCGGAATCCACTGCCATCAACTGTGCGGGAATGTTCTGTTTCTTGGTCCCCCCCCAAGTTAAATTTTGGATTGAAAATACACTACGAAGTACTCAGCGTTCGCTTGGCGAGTTCCTTTACGACTTAAGTCTCGCACACCAACCACACATAAATTATGGGTCGTTGAAATAGGGCCGAGGAGGGTGCGGTTATAATTGGCTATCATTTCACGGCAGACTGCTGTCAAGCCTCAAGGTCAATCGGCAGGCTTTCATCTAATCAGCCGCAGACTGCGCCATGTCCGTCTCAGCACAGGAACCTCTTCTGCAATCCCAGTTCCCTCATGTTTTCCCTGGTGGGCGCTGCTGGTTCTGACAGGTTCCAATTACTAACTTTCCCAGCGTCTCTTGTCTGCTGTGCTGTGTTTGGCGCCCTTGGATTTACAATCCCCCTTCCTCTGCCCAGCTCTAATATTTGAAAAGCCCCAGCATCTACTTTCATCGCTCATCGCCCCCCAGCTAGGCGCCCACGCAATTGAAATACTCTAAAAGTACAACAAGCTCCCCTCCATCCCTATGTTCCCAGCCGCGGGGCTTCCAACAACCGCATTTCGGCTCAGCAAACGGTCACCCAAACAACCCCAATAATCACACAATTTTCCACCACCAGTTACGCAGGAAGGTTGTACCTGAAAGCTGTCCTGGGTTGCAACCTCCCAATACCTTGCCTGGAATGTAAAGGTGGCCAACAACTGTGGCCATCTGCTATTGCTTCTTGGCCGACTCCTAGGATTGAATCGTAACCTCGTCTCTGACACTGATAGCAAGGTGTTCAACGACGTGGAATACGAGATCACAATAGAATTTCCTCTCATATTTTCTACAGCTTGTGGCTTTTCTCTTCCGCTATCCACCTCAATACCAGTCGCGTATCGACCGATCTATTCATCTCATCCATTCTCAGTACTACAGTTCTTTATAAATTATGTCGGCAGCAACCTCATCTCCACGGTCTATTGAAAATCAGTCTCCAAATCTCTCCGCCTTCAAAGCTCAAATATACAGTGATCCCTTTCTCCCGAACCCTTCCAACAGCGAGGATCAATTAACGCTCGGTCCGGATGGTGATTCAGCGACGGTAAACCTCTCTGAATTGGAAAATCATCACCCGAACGGACAATTGTCGGGGGAGGGCTTCAATACCGGCTCGTTACCAGTGTCTCCAAATAATCTCTACCTCCCAGGTGGCTCAAAGGGTGGCACACAGCCAAACACCAATCTCTCGAGCAACGTGCACTCTCCTACATCCCACCAGGATTTCTTGAGCCCGTCCGATTACGCCGAGAACGGATATAGCGATTTCAGCTCTTACGGGTCTCCCGAAATTGACCACCCTTTCTTCTTAGAGCCAGAGTGTGGCCTCCACCCTGAATCCGAACCTCTTACATTACCGATTTCTGAAACCCTAGAGCATCACATACCTCAGGATAATAAGCCTGCAGGGTTAAGTAATGAGCAAAGCTTGGACACAACAACATTAACAGCCTCTCAACTTCTGAGCCCAGGGCTTACAAATACCCCCAGCCCTGGATCGGACGCCCAAAAGATTGACCATTCTGATATGTGTAACGGGAGAGATAGGGCTCACCGGCCTTCAAGAATGGATATTCCTGCCCATCGGTTTCAGCAAACACCAACGCTTACGACAACCAGTCCGTGCAGCGACACTCTTGAAGTTAATAGCTTCTCCCATGGCGATCGACCTACGAGCCCGATTGTTAAGGTGTCGAGCTATACCCGAGGCGACTCTCCTTCCAGAAACGATGGGCTGATGAGCCAGAGATCGGACAAAAGAGGTCGAACTACCTTATCGTCATCCCACCTTGCGCCAACCGACAACAAGCACGAGTACGAGTACGATGACGATGACGAGAGCCACTACGTAGGCTCACATTATAGGTCTATTTCGGTTCCCACGTCTTCATTGCGTGCAGACGATGGGTCATGGGTAGCCAACTCCTCCACGGGACAAAAAGGGCTCGACCCTAGTTCTCGAGGTGCCGTCTATGTTCCAAGCCCCAAGGAGATGATGGAGCAGCGAAAACGAGAACAAAAGAACGCGGATGTAGAACAGTGGTTGTCTGTAAGCGAGGCAAATAGCGAGGTCGAGGATAATGGCGTTTCTGGCCGCAGGCCTCGCAGAAGAAACAAACTGGTGACACTTCGTCGCAGAGCAAAAAGCACTGGAGATCCGTCTGCCACCCATCAACAGTTCTTTGATGACTCTAAAATTCCGGGGCCAGGTGTCTTAATTGACGAAGACAGTGGATTGGAAGATAGGGAGGATGACGATGACTCGGATGCTTCAGACAGCATCCCAGAGACACCCCCGGCAAATGTGAATTTAGATACCCGAGACGAACCGCCCGAAGGAGGGTATTTTCCTCCAGCCATCAACGACGATGAAAATCAAAATGCGGAGCCACTTCCTCGGCAGTTTATCAGAGCTCGACCCTGGCAAGATCCGCTGAGAAACCCTCACATCGACGATACCAGACATCAGCCATCGAACTCGAATGCCGCTATAGCGAGATTTGGGCGTGCCGCTGAAAATATCGAAACTGCGTCCCGTGCTGCGACATGGGGCACCACGCGGAGAATGAGTGAATCAGATGCCCGTAACTTGCATGCATCCAATGGTTCCTTCAATCCTTCCTATGTGGACAAAGAAAAGAAGCACACTAGACGGAATAGTATCTTCAAGCATACGAACAAGCTTTTACCCAAGAGGAGCAACAGCAGTGCGAAGCGCAAGTTAGCCGAATCTGCCCAACAGCAACCTAGCATAGAATCCTCCGAGAAGGCGAAAAGCAAAGATTCGAGGGAAGGTGGGTTAACTAGCCCAGTTCAACCACAGAGGAAGCCCAGTTTTACCCGTTCTCCCAAGTCTCCTTTGACCACTGGAAATGCTGTTTGGGCTATGACCGGACAGATTGCCGCGGTCGGTGGTGGTGGGCCGGTCGGGGCATCCTCGCCTAGCTCATCATCGAATCCATGGAATAATTTCATGAGACGCAGCCGCAGCAAAAGTGATCTGCCGAAAGTTTCCAAATCACCCGGATCAGGCGGATTGATAGAGCTCATGACAAACTTTGGTGGCCCTCCTGTTCCTACTCTTGCTTCCCCTCTTCAAGACAAAGCTCTTGCCCCTAGTCCCATGTCGGGGAGAGGACTAAACGACGACGATGACGATGACGACGATGAAGATGAGCCGATGGGTGATAGAGGTGTTACGATGGATTTCGCTGTCCGAGCGGATCCTATTGTCCCAACGCTCGAGGGCTTCAAGACCCAGATTCAACAGCTCAACCCGAGACTTAAGTCGCCGGCATTGATAGAGCGCTTTGCCCAAGAGCAGGTACGTCGATATAAAAAGCTGGTTGATCTTAAATTACAACATGTTCAAGCAGTGCGCATGCAAAAATGCGCTGCGGGCAAACATTGCTTTGAGCAAGGAGGTGAAGCCACCATGCTCCCTCCTAGAATTAGTTCGAAAGATCCAGACTCCACATACGCCCAGTTTCAAGTATCTGGTTCAGCTGAGCCTGATGACGACTTGAGCGGCTTCGGGGAAGGAACTGTGTCTGCCGCACTCTTTCCCCACGGAGTTCCTCTTCCACCAGTTAAACGTCTTCCCGCTCAGTTCGAATGTTCTCTCTGCTTTAAGGTAAAATCGTTCCAGAAACCATCCGACTGGACGAAACACGTTCACGAAGATGTTATGCCTTTCACATGCACATTTCCCAACTGTACCGAGCCGAAATCCTTTAAAAGGAAGGCAGACTGGGTGCGGCACGAGAGTGAACGACATAGACAACTTGAGTGGTGGACCTGCAACATGCAAGACTGTTCACACACGTGCTACCGGAAAGATAATTTTGTCCAGCATCTCGTTCGAGAGCACAAAATGTCAGAACCGAAAATTAAAGCTTCCAGAGGCCGTGGAAGTGGGAACAGTAAAGGACCAGCCAAGAAGATGGATAACCAGCAAAGCTCGGCTCATGACCAGGGAGTAGACCAAGTGTGGAAGTTGGTTGAAGAATGCCACCATATTACAACCAAGCTTCCCAAGGACGAGGCATGTCGATTCTGTGACAACGTCTGCAACAGTTGGAAGAAGCTCTCTGTGCACATGGCAAAGCATATGGAGCAAATCGCCATGCCAGTCCTTGGCCTTGTGAAACAGCGAACAATATATGCAGATACGCTTCTCAGTCCTATCGAGCTAGGAAGCTACCCGCCACAGCCGAAATCTGGTAATGGCCAATCACCAATAATGAGCCCGCTTCCAGGCCCAACACCCTACCAGAATTCCTTCCAATCAGATCAAACAGTTAACGCTAGCGTTGATCATTCAACCTACTACAACTCGACCGCACAAAACGCGGAAAGTTATGCAGCTACCCAGTCTCCCCTATTAGCTGACCACCTCCAGATGCACGCCGTGCAGACTGAGCTTACTGCTGTCTCCCTGGGAATGGGAGGGAGGTCAATTTCAGCTGGTGGACAGAGCTACAATCTCTCCCCTTATTCACAGTCAGCTTCGCCATCAGTTAGCGATCAAAATGTGTATCCAGTTACGACTGGTGCCAACCAACAATTCAGCCCTCAACCCTCTTCCGCTACATACCCACCTCCGTATAACGCCGCGTCGCGACGGCACGAATTACCAATTTCGGACACCACCCAGGCCCCGGTTGGTGCAACGATATACGACCTGAATGTCTCGGTGGCCGCCTCCAACAGTACGGCATATGAAAATCAGCAACAAATGTATGCGTCACCAGTTGAGAACGCTGGGTATGTCTATCAGCAGAACCAAGACGGGATGGGACCGTCAGGGGTTCTACATTACAATGATGTCCCGGCTACCGTTCAGTACCCGGTGGTTTCAGGGCCCAGTGTCGGTGCCACAGGCCAGGCGGAAAGGTATGGCCAGCACCGTGGCGGGCCATATCAATATCAGAACCAGTGATTATTGCTAAGATTTGCTGCGATTTCTGGTCCATATTTTCTCTCTCAGAATATGTCATCGAACATTTCCTCTTTCTTTTTTTCCTATTCTTTCCTTTCTTTTTCTTCTCCTTTTTGCTCGGTTAATCTCCCCATTCAGCCTTCAGGGTTTCGCTTTCCCATGAATGTTTTCTCGAGCCTAACATTCCGCATATTGCTTAACTCCCAGCCAATATCCACCTCGTTATGTCTCCCTTTTGCCATACCCCCTAGTTGCCCATTTATGTTTTATTTTGTGGTTTTCAAGGGTACTTTTCCATCAGACGTTTTTCTTTTCCTTCCATGCACATTTTGTCGGGGTTCACTCCAGTCACTCAATGGCTTGCTATTAGCAAAATGACCGTCCCTTTGCCCTTACCTCGGTTGTTTTTCGCGTGCATTTTACGACTTCCCCGGAAATGTATTCGCGTTATTCATGAATTTAGCGTATCGTCATATACAGACACGAATTCCTATGTCCTTGCCCATGGCATTGTTATATTCGTTGTTAGAAATGAATATATGTATGTATATATTTTTCGATATTCTTTGCACCCTTTTTTTTTCGTCTACCAGTTAGGGTATGCCATTCCCGCCCGGACGAGATTAAATTAATATGACGGGATTTCTCCTCCTTCTCTTACGATGTATTTTACCTCTGCTGGTCTATCTGTTCCAGCGCATCTTCCCGGGCCAGATATGGAAGATAAAATGTTTTGGGGCGCAACTCTGCTTGCTCATATGCTGGGAATGCGTTACTTTTCGTTCTTGGAAAAGAGCACCGTGCGCCGGAGCCAAGGAATTCGAATTATTATATATTTTAGTTTTCCAGTTCATCGAAGCAAATATGCCTTTCCCTTGTGGGCTGGTTTTCCTAGGTTTTTTCTGCAGGGCATGGTTCGAAATGAACTAGTAATTATTATGTCCGATGGATCACCCTGCTCTCAAGCATCGACCGAGATATGTACTAAGACAGGGCTTCGGTTTGGTTGGTTGTGGATGGAAGTTCTCAAGTTCTCAAGTTCTCAAGTTCTCAAGGTTTTGTGTTGCGGAACCCGATCAGGACTAGCGTACAACTAGGCTTTCAGGCAGCAGAGCAATTGTCTCGTTATCGGATGGTAATAATACGTAAAAATGGCCTCCTGCGCGCTGTATCAGAGTGTACAGCGCGTAATGGGGCTCTCACACCCATGATCTGCTGAGCCTCAATACATCCCATGCATCAAAACCCCCCATTAAAAAACCTCTCCTGGGCACATCAGGAAGTCCATCTTTCGGTGTCCAAGAGGCGGCTTGTTTGGATGACCTGCATCTTAAGCCCCTCCACAAAGGTCAGGGTCTGCTCCAATCAGCAAATACGGGTCTCGGCCACAATTCCCGGTGTGATTGACACTCAGACGACAACCTGCGCCCTGGGGCGCCCGCCAGGACTGGGCTCAACCTCCCCTTCTGGATTCCTATCCATCCGTGAGATTCCAAAAATTTCAACACTGGCGTCCATCCTATTTGCTCAAACCAAACCCGGACATTTTTGTTTCTTTGCTTTTTCTTTTCCTCTCCCCCTTCCATTCTTCCATTCCACTTCTCCACAAATGGGGATAGACGCGGGAATAATTCTTGAGAGTCCCAGGCGGGTTCTGCCAATCAGTCATCCGCATGTAATTCACTCGTTTTAATCCTCATCTGTTATTTTGCATACTTCATTTTATATGCATGCGTTGTGCTTGATACCCATTTGTTCCACCTGCAGCGCCAACCTTGTCACATTTCTTCCTGCTTGCTTTTTGTGTTGACTTGTTTCGTTTCCTCTCTCGCCACGAAGATCTGGAACCGGAACCTGCCGCCAATGGGTATTCGAAAGGGGGTTCATTGGTAGCATACCAACTCACATACGGCGGGGAGCGAACAGATTTTTATCCTATTGCCTTTTTATCCTATTTCTTCTTCCCTCGGGTCTCCTCTTACACCGCCACGTCGAGCTTAGGGCGACCCGCCGAACGGAGATCTCGAAAGAAAAACATCAAACCCGGTAAACTAAAGAGGCCTAGGTCGAGGGCCTCACTCCTCTGGGATTTTGGGCGTTTGCATAGGTCCAGTCAGCATAAGCACTTTATTGTTGAAGGATTGCCAGTGTGCCCTCACTTTTAAGTTTCCCGCTTCTGAGACCCATATATGTTCTGCCTCTCTGTATCTATATTTCAACTTTTTATTTATTTTAATTTACTTCTTGTTGCTTTGCCTATCTCGCACTGGAGGGAAACTCACGAGCCCAGTCGTCGTATCTTTTTTTTGTGTCTTGAGCTTCATTCATTCCGCTTGCCTGCTCCTACCTCTATTTCCAGAGACTTTTTATCCTTCCCAGCTCAGTTTCTTCGATTCCTCTCCCTCGTAGCCTTGGGCTGCTCGTCCTGTTTTACACTTTTTATAATTATTCTTTGCGGCCCGCCCACTCACCATAACCTTAGCTCCATAATCCTTTCTACGGTGTATCGGACGGTTCATATCAGCCTGCATTGCAGCTGCAAACTTCCGCTCGAACCCCCTGGCACGTATCTGCACGTAAATGCGAAACGATAGGAACGGAACCCTCTCGTACAGTTTTAATTTACTCGTTCTTTTTATATCTGATCTAGAACCTTTTGGTGTCAGACTTGTAAGGCGGGGTTGTCGGCGTCATGGCTCAAAATTATCGTTTACATCCCTCGCGCCGGCAAAGGATACTCCATATCACTGTAAGAATGATACATCTTCCTTTTGAACTTTTTAATCCCATGTGTTTACATGTCTTATAATCCTCAGAAAATTGCATATTAACAAGAAGCTTCACTTCAAGTGGACCAGTGCGTATTGTGGTGTGGCATCATCTATGTGATTGGACTAACTAATATATTGTCTTTATTCTCCCCAGGTGCCGGACGAGGATGCACCAATAACCCTCGGTGGCAAGTCAGACTGGGATAGCGGAGATGCCTTTCAAGGGATGATGGACGTGGATGCTTCCCAACACATTAACACTACTTCCTACAACAATTTGGGGCCTGCACCAGCATCCTCACCTTACGAAACAGATTCACGCTCACATCCGGTGCCCTCCCCATCGTGGTCGTTTGTTTCTAACTCATTTAACTGTAATACGCTCGAGCAAGATTCCACCACTAATCTTAATTCCCCCTATCAAGAGGCGTGGAATTCGGTGCGAGTTACGGGCATTCCTGAGAACGCAGTCCCACAGCACGAACATAAAAGACAAAGGATTAGCATCCCAGATGTGAGCTTGTCGGACAACTTTAGAAGAATGTCGTCCGAGTTAGGTAGTCAAGTCAATGGCCATCCAGCTTCTGACTCTGGTTATGCCAGCATGAGCGCTACGTCGATGTCCGTCATCAGCCCCTTCCCAGTCGTCCATGCAATCCATCCGCCGATGATGGAACCCCCTTGTAATACAACACATGGCTACTCTCCATTGCAAAATCAATATTTCTACAGTGGTGAGCAACAACAATCTAATGGGCAAGGTAACACCGAAACCATACCGCAAATGAACAATCCGCAGTTTGCATGCGATGTAGATAGGTGCGAATGGACTGGGAAATGTCAGTCAGATAAAAAGTGAAGTTTTTCCCCTTAGATATGATGAACACGATCAACGATGACCCTGCTAATATGCAACCCCACAGAAAGCACATGATACGTCATCAAAAACGTTTCCACTGCCGTCATAAGGGGTGCACTCGAAAAGAGGGCTTCGGGACCATAAACGACCTAGAGAGACATGAGAGATGTATTCACAAAATAGAACCGAAGCATGGAAACAAAAGGGAGTTCAAGTGCTTTGCGAAAAATTGTACGAAAAAGGAAAAGATCTGGCCTCGGTACGATAATTTCAAACAACACCTTAAGCGCATGCATAAGGACGAGGATATTGAAGAACTTGTCCAGCGGTATGGCCTTTTTTCTTTTCCTTTTCTTTTATCTTGTCCTTTTTTTTTTTTTTTTTTTTTTTTGGGGTGTTTTCCTGCGAATTAATTCAATTTTTCTTCTGCCCATGTCATATTAATTTACTAACTATCGAAACAGGTCTCAAACTTGGTACGAATCCACGCAGCAGTCAAACCTGAACACTTCACGGGCGCTCAGCTTGCCTGCTTGTTCCCCTCAACAGGAAGTTATAGATCCAAATAGCTATAGACCAAGTGCGCTCCGAGAGACGAGGCAATTCAATAATCCTCAGTCTCACCCCTGTGAGGCAATCAGCATGTATGATGGGGCATCTAGCAATACCCCCCAGGATCCACCTCGTATTCGGTCAGAAGACCCGGGCCGTTTTAGCCACCATTTCAACTCTACTGTCAACTCGATTCCTGCTGAAACTGCACCTCAAAGTTTTTCCAGTTTAGGCGAGGATTATGGACCTGGAGGGAACGAGGAAATGTATTGGGGTGATATTACGCTTCAACAAGATAATGGGCAGCCCATCGAAGCCAACGAAGGACATAGACCATCTTCGCCGTTCCTTCGTGAAATGATTGAAGGTCACAGCCTCCCCTCAGGTTTTGATTCGGTCACAGAGGCCGTATTGGGCTTGTTTAAAGCCTTGGGAAGAGATATGCCCAAGCCACGATCAGGGCTACCACAAAACGGAAACGACAATGGTTTATTTAAACCCGCCGATGCCGACGCTGCTGCTAATGTTTCGGAGCCAGCTATTCCCTCCGACATGCCCTCTTATGTTGACTTACTTAATGATGGGTCAAAAAAATCCAGGGATAACGCCCTACGTGAGCTACTCAAGGCAAGTCTAAAGCATTTGGAGGCATCACAAGCGAATACAGATGTACCGCCGCCAGAAAAAGCTCCTCAGACCGCTAAGGATGGTTCTCTGCGACGTCGCGGGAAAAAAACCTTTGTTTGCATATATCAAGGGTGTACGCGAGAGACTGGACGGTTATCTGAGATGAAGTATGTTTGGTTTTTTTTTTTTTTTTTTTTTTTTTTTTTTCACCTCTCTAAGGAAGGTTCGTTGATTGCTAACCAAAACTCTAGGAAGCACGAGAAACGCCACTCTCGACCATACGGGTGTACTTATCCCAGGTGCTTTAAGAGTTTCGGAAGTAAAAACGACTGGAAACGTCACGAGAACACGCAGCATTTCCAACTCCAGTGTTGGCGTTGTCCAGTAAAGATTCCTCCGATAAATGAGGGAGCGGGCAACGATGAGACATTAATGGAAGGACCAGACCAGGAGGATTTTCCTCAGACTTTCCCTCTGGATCGTACTCGGATTGACTGTGCCCGCATCTTTGATCGCAAAGACAAATTCTGTCACCATCTCCAATCCGAACACTTTTACGACGAGCGTCAGGCGAAGCAGATCGCAAAAGATAATGAAATTGGACGAAATGGGCAGTTCAAATTCTGGTGTGGGTTTTGTCGCAAGCTCATAAAGCTGAATAAAGAGGGGCTGGATGCTTGGGACGAACGGTTTGATCACATTGACAATGAGCATTTTAAGAAGAAACAAAATATTGGCGCTTGGCTTCACCCAGAGGGCCACCTTACCAAGAAATGTGAAGAGACAGAAGAAATGGCAGGGGACAGGTCGGAAACTTCTGAGGAACGCGAGAGCGTTGAGGAAGAGGGTGCGAACTGCAGAAACAGCAACGGTGGGGAAGAAGAGCGCACGAAAGATAAGGGGCCTGTCGCTCTCACGGTACCCATCCGTAATACCCCCGTCTCTATTCAGCCATTTGCCGCCGATTCCAACCGTGGACGTGCCCACCGCTCACCAGTTTCTGCAGTTACTCGTCAGGCCGCAGCAGGGGCGGCACGAAAGGCCAACCTCGCACAACCCTCCAAGCGGAAATACGATGATGGTATGGCGAGTTCACCCCCAGGTAACAATACTGTTGCCCATCGAACTTTACCTTTGAGTTCATCGCCAATGATGGGTGCTCCTCAACAGCAAATGATATCACAGCAGGTAGCAATGCCTAGCCGAAGGGGAGGAGCCTATCCAAGAGCCTTCCACCCATTCGTGCCAAACGACGATTACATTAATTTGAATGGTCTTATTCCGATCGAGAATAATTTTCCAATGTGTGCACTTATCACTTGTGTAAGTCCAGTGTCACCTTTTATTCCAAATGTCCTCACCTCCTTTCTTCCCCCACTCTTTCTCACTCGCTAGAGAAATGATATATAAAAAAAGAAGAGCGAACATGAGAAAAACGCTCGTGCAAACATATACAACACCCTCTCCCCTCGCTTTATGTTATACCCATTGACTAGGTGTGTTGATTGTAGTGCAAATGCCCCTCCGGGACAAGTGAATATATGATTCAACTTGCAGCGAGGTGTGTCTTCTGCAATCATGCTCCTTGCCTAGATTGCAAGGTTGGCAGTATTATACCACCTCATACTTTTGCATCTTAAATGCAACCAAGTTTCTTCGATCGCCACGGCGTCCTTTCTATACCGTATAGATATATATTTATACCTCTGGGATACCTCGATTTGGGGAGTTTTACGATTTTATCGTTATATTTAGCTCTGTATTAAACATCCAAAAAAAATTTGGGATTTTTATTATCATTTTATGACAGGATATAAGAAAGAAGTTTGCGGATGCTGCTACAGCTTTCGTCGAAGTTGAGATTTGTTGGTTGCTTGGGGTAGTTTTGATTGGGATGCAAATTGAGCATATTTGACATTTTGATTCATGAGATATGATGTTATGACTATCTAAATTTCGGGTTTTTGTTTTTTTCTCTCTTTGTTTTCTTGATGGGTATATGTGATTATGAACGATGGTTATGACGGTTATATGTGGCTACGATACGTCGTTTCAATATTTGGTTGCGATTTACACATCTTTTGTTTTAGACCTCTCTTCGTCTACGACTGGTCGTAAACGATCCCTTTTCTTTAACAGAACTGCCCCAAAGCCTCAAATTCTCTGGGTGCTTAGTTCATCCTCCGGGTTAAACTAAGTCGGGTATATATACTATCTTTTAAGGGTTTTGGGCATATTTCGCGTTTTGATGACATCTGCTTTATTTTTCTGTCATTCTTGGCTTCTTTCATATAAAATCTCGGTCATTTCGACTATTTCCGAATGCAGGGAGATAAACTCATCATTGGTACTTATTTCACATAAAATCCTCATTCGTCCTCGCCATACAGCATCACAAGCATACATCTACATCATTACACCACACAAACTCACAATTTCGCCTCCCCGGGCTCTCCGATCAAATCCAAGAAGCTCCCGTGCACTTCATCCGTCAAATCACTCGCTTGCATGCTCCTCCCCTTTGCTACAAACGCCCTCCTCGAGCATTCCCTTGTAATCGCACTCCCCGCCCACGCAACCAGCAAAAGCGTTGCAGGCCTAGATAATTTCTTCTTCTTTTTACCACCTTCCTGTTCTCCACCACCACTTCCTTCCCCACCAAGTGAAAGTTCCCTCTCAACATCCTGTCTGGATAGCTCCTTTTCACCAGCTTCCGTCTCAGATTCCCCAGTCTCCCACAACCCCTCATGATATGCTTGTCGCCATGCAAGCAGCGTCCCCAACGACCCCGTCAACGTATCCCCCTGCCCGCCACTCCTCTTCAACCCACCCCGCACGTTACATACGACAGTAGCAATACCATTGGAAATCGTATCATGGGCCCCCTTCTGTATAATCGTCACGCCACCTAGCGCATTAGATAGACGCTTGCAGGCCTCCGACTTGCCCGCATCGTTATCTGATACGGATGAAACATCTGCACCCAAGGCTTTCGCCAGCCGCGCAAATTCCACAACGTTAGGCGTCAGAATACACTCTGCATAGCCGTGAATGAGATCTGGATGCTTTTGGACGAGAAGCAGAGCGTCCGCGTCTAGGACGATGGGAATTTCTTTTGAGCGGGCCTCTGTGATGATTTCGATGACTATCTCTTGCGTTGTTGGGTCCCGGCCGAGACCGGGGCCGATGACAAGGACATGTAGACGGGATAGAAAGGAGACTATGGGTTCCGCGAGCGCACGGGCGTCTGGGGGTGGTATGGGGTTGTTGGAGAATGAGGAGAGTGCGCTGGATGATTGGAGGATTGGGTGTACCATCAGATTTGGGGAGTAGGATTTTATTACCTGGATAATGTTCCCTTGTTAGAAAACGGTTATATAAAGGATTTTTGGTTGGAGTGAGTGAGAAAACGTACTGGTGCTGCCGATGGTTCGCAGATAACATGGCTCTATATTATTAACATTAGGCTGAGTATGGGGTCTTTTGGGGGGAGTAACACTCCAGGTTGTCTGCTTTATCCGACTTACCATGTCGCAGCCTATATGACACAGTTAAAAGAATTGAGTTAGCTAATCTAGCCCGTAATATATAATAAACGAAAGTCCCGAAACTGGAAGGACGGGTAGACAGAGTGGAGGAAAAAGGAAACCTACCAAGCCTTGCAGACGCCATTGCGGAGAAATATGGAGCCCCTGTATAACTGCAATGTTTAGGTTGGTATCAGCGCTTTTGCTCTAGTCTTAATTTAAATGGGACAAGTTTCCCATAGAGAAAACACCCATGTTATCAAATAAACAACGTGAGAGAGATGAGACGACAATCGGCGAATTCAGAGCAGAGGCCAAAAAGCCTCTGGTACACAATCCATCATTACGTTAATAAATGGGACACAAAAGTCCTCAAACACTTTAAGACCTAATAATTGCCTCCTATATCATATGTCTCCTCATATGATATGTTGGGAAGCAAGGCAAAAAGCAATTTAGCGGAGGGAGTACACACTCTGCGCTTCCTCCGATAACTGCGACACGGCCAAGTTGTCCTGTCTTGCGCCATCAGTTCAACATTCGCAAGTATAAATAAAGTCCACTACTCAAAGGCCTGATGTAGCAAGAAAGGGGTATTTCCCGTTCATAAAGTTACAAGCCCACAGATCCTATTTCATTCCATAGAGCCAGCCGAGTAGTAGGCACCATATCACCGAAGGAATGGGACGGGGGAAAACGAAGCCATCCGTTCTCATCAGTAGAACTCACCTTTATGGAACTTCTCCAGCATGGGCGGGATAATCCTGCGCACATTGGCAAGCAGTTTCTTCGAGGGGCCGGACATTATTTGGGTTTGGCGGTGATCTGGCTTCCACATTTGAAGGACGTATGTGTAAAAACCGTCTTTTACACAAGCGTTTTTGATATTGGGCCTATGCGTGTGTTTATCTTCACATATAATATATTTGATGTATGTGTTAAAACGGCCAATTGATTATCACCGGAGATACTATTATGCCTCTATAGCCGAAAGTGCCTTGTTTTCGATGGTGTCCCTACTACATACCACGTGAGGGATGACGGAATCGCTGACCAGGTTCGGAACTTTTGACGTCAAACATCGAGGTTGCTTGAAGGATTGTGAGATTCCTGATCGAGGTGGTGGATGACAGAGGCCCAGGCTCACCAGCGCCCTTTTGGAATAATTTTTTTTGCCCTTTATGGTTTGATTTGATTTTTCTTATGGGCGTTTTGCTGTGCTTACAATTTCCTGGACGTTTCCCTTGTTCGTTTTCAAACTTGTACTCCGCAGATATTAGATAAACGATTAACTACACAGGTACTAGTTACTGGCCTTGCTACGTGAGCAAGAGGAATAAACTTTGTAGCGTTGATCGCGATGGAGATCGATCGACAGGCCACGTCAAAATCATCAACTACCTACAGCCTGTTCTTAAACTCACAATTTCATAGCTCAACATTCTTACAGAGAGTATCACTACCTCATTCTTGATAGCGACGATGCATCGCTCTAAGGCGCCCGCTAAAACCTCCGCTAAAACCCCTGCTAAAACCCCCGCTAAAACCCCCGCTAAAGCTAGTGCTAAAGCCTCCGATAACGACCATGCTCAGAAGAGCCCCAACCAAGATGTAGAGTATTATTCTCCAGCAATGCTAATCCCCCCGATTTATGATGTCGATGAACGAATTCGCGAACTTGAAAACTCTCTTGATCCCGACGATCCTCACTATGAGCGCAAAGAATTCCACGTCGATATATAAGGAGGGGAAGGTACCTGCTCCAAATAAGACACCCACTTATCTCAGAGATGGCAAAATCATTTCGCGCGAGGAATATCTTGCAAACCCAATAGGGGCCTGGGAAGAGGTGAGTTCATTTGTCTATATTTCTGTTTCTCAAACATGGCGACGTGGGACTGACTGGTCTCCTACCTCAAATTACAGTTCATCTATTACCGCTAGCATAAACATGAACCATTTTCGACCAGCCTACGAATGGCGCTGGGAAGCTAAGGAATATGGAGCCCAGCATTCATTTATTGCTATTTAATTCTCGATTAAAATGCCTCTGCTTTGCGAAGTTCTTCTGACAACCTCGAATCAAGCCCAGTGACGATCTCTCTCCACCAGGGAGGCACATGGTAAGTCAGCTTGGTGGGCAAACTTGATTCGAATGAATGCTGAAGTCTAGAGTAGCTACCGACTGGATATTAAAGAGGGCTATTATTGTTCGACAGCAGGCTCCAGCCACGACGAGGTTACCGACGCAGGAATGCGCGACGCAACCCAGGTTGCTGTCTCTCCGACGACGACAGGCATGACATCCCTTCCTGGATGGTAGCAGATGGGTCTCCGCACTGTCGTCATGATATGTGTCAAATTACATACGCTGTTCAGACCAAGCTTGCTCCATATTTGTACTTTGATAGGGTTCCTCGGCTGTTGGTTACCCGTTACTGCATGGCTAGATGGTTATGCAGTGGGTGGGTTGGACGCAGATTGAAAAACGCCTGGATGGTTAGCTTTGGCCTATTTCGCTTACCAAACGGAATCGCTGTTCTATTTTCTAAATAGATGTAAATGGTTAGTTCATTGCATCTCACCCATGTGGTTTAATGGAAGTCGCAGACTTTTCCTAGGGACGAATTAGTCAGATCGCACCCAAACTAGCCCCTTTATAATTTCGACAGGCAAAAGCAAACGAAAATCACCGAGGAAAAAAAGATTGGGAATCATTTAGATAGGGACATGACATTATTTCTTCAGCTATCATCATATAAAACGTCTAGCTAAAAAAAATAAAGAGTGGGATTTTGGCGCGTCTCTTTGAATAAATATAATTTTCCATGACCCTCTCCATAGCCCACAAATATGAAGGTTGCCAAAAAACGAAAAATACAACGGAAACCCCGGCCCGAGTAGCGAAAAAAAGGAAAGCTTGTTTGATTGATTTTTGGTTTATTTAAGGGGAATGAAACGCGAGGAGTGAGTAGCACCGATACCGGGTCTACCGTGCTTGACGGGTTTGCTGAAGGAACAGTTAGTATTGGCAAATGAATGAAAGCAAATAAAACCAAATATGTGATGCAGTAACCTAGATCGGAAAAGGATTAATGGTAAAAACATACTATGAGATCGAGAATTCGCCAAGGTAGTGGCCAACCATCTCGGGCTTGATTTCCACCTGGTTGAATTCCTTTCCAGAGTAGATACCGATAACGCTGCCGATCATCTCTGGGACCACGATCATGTCACGGAGGTGAGTCTTGACAAGGTCAGGCTTCTCGTTGGGCTTGGCCTCTTGCTTAGCCTTGCGGAGCTTCTTGATCAGGCCCATGGGCTTGCGCTTCAGGCCACGGTTGAACCGGCGGCGGGCACGGGCGTGGACGACATCGCGCAGCTGCTCGGAGGAGAGGTCAAGGAGTCTGTAAAGTTTGGGACGGTGGCTCGATTAGAAATGGCTAGTTTTCAAAGGCTTTCGGGTTCGTTTTGGTTTATATATATATTGGTGTGTGTTATGCATGTAGGCTGAGAAAGTGGAATGAAACGTACTGGTCGAGGTCGATTCCCCGGTAAGAAAACTTGCGGAAGGCTCTCTTTCTCTTGAGCTCTGTTTGGAGGGTAACGGTCTGTCAGCCAATTTGATCCTTACTGAGTATCTCCTTTCTAGTCCTCCCACTCAATTCGATTTTTCTAATATGTCTTCGTCTCTTGTTCTCTTCGCTGCCTGGTATCCGCAATGCTCCCTTTGTTTTTGCACAACCCATTTATCACCAACAGAGCATTTTCTTCTCCATTTCCCCCCTTCTCCCTTAAATCCATAACGAAAAAACCGCAAATCCACAACAGGGAGATATAATAGATGTTAGCACGTACCAGCAGCCTCATCGGCGTTCTAAAAGTCACATAGACCAGTCAGTATATCATAAATCCTGCCAGTTGAACGAGCACGAGGGAGAGCAGCACTCACGTATTCAGCGTCAGCCATGATTGCAGATGTCCCTCTCAAGACGCTTTCCGAGTGCCGTTCGAAAAGCGATGCGTGGATGTTGTCGCGCTGAAGGGGGCTTGAAGTCGGTCGGTCGGTCTGTCGTTCGTTCGTTTGGTGGGCCAACGAAGGAGTTGAAAGCGTGGAAGGTGAGGCTCGGCTAAGCGACCACGCTAAGGTTTTGTGCCCTAACTGGCGGACATATTGGGACTAGCGTGAATTAGGGCTAGCACTGCTTATGGAATGGCCAAATGGGGAAATATATCACCTCTCTCAGATACCAGAGGAATTCCGCATCAGTAATTTCAGGGCAGCAGTTTATTGGTGTTGGATGAAATTTGTTGGTATTTCAATCTACGGCAGAAAATACTACAGAAGCTACTCAACCTCGTTTTGGGCGCTTGACCCTTCAATGAGGAGGGCATTTATTACTTGGGAATTGAACTGCTAGAACAACTGGTCTTTTGATTCGGAGGCTTGTAGATAGATGACATGGGCCTGTTTGGGTTTAGAAATACATCAATCCTTCAATCATGTATGTCATAAAAAAACACCAGTCAACACAATCTTAACAAAACGCCCCAATCCCAACCGCCATATATTTACAACTATGATCGTCGGGCTGGTACGTTTTTCTGTTCCAAGCTGCCGTTGAGTATCACATCGCAGTCCCAGTTGTTGACCATTTCCTAGCAAAAAGAAGTATAAAAAGAGTCACGTAATTTAGTCGAAGAGACCGAAGCCCATATCCTCATCGGATTCCTCTTTTTCTTCCTCCTTTTCCTCGGCCTTTTCAGCGGCAGCCTCACCGCCAGCAGCGGCGCCACCAGCAGCAGCAGGGGCAGAAGCAGCACCGCCAGATGGGACGGAGGCGAGCTTGGTGCTACCCTCAGCGATCAGCTAGAAAATTAAAAACATTTATGTCAGTAATTGCACCCCATACAAAAGCTAACGGCGCAATCTTAAGAAGTTCTTGTTCGAAAAAGATGTACTGACCTCGGAAAGATCCTTTCCTTTGAGCTCAGCGATGAGCTTCTCGAGGCGCTCATCGTCAGCGTCGATGCCGACGGCACTGAGAACGGACTTGATGTCGGCCGCAGAAGGGGAGGTGTTTCCACCCAGGCCGAGGAGAAGGTAAGCTGCGACGTGCTTCATGTTTGTTTATGTGATTTTCTGATAGCGAGAAGGGACAGAGATTAGTACACGGGTGCGGTCAAAAACTAAAGCGCAAGACAACACCTAGTCATAATACATACTTTTGGGAGTTTCCGAACAGGAGAATCAATCGATTTAACCGCGAGTTGGGCGGAGACTGAGACGTCGAGTTCGATGGGGGGGTTTAAAAGCAATGGTTGGTTGTGGTCGAAAACAAGGAACTTGATCCTTTTTTTTCGATGTTGAAGCTCAAAAATGTTTTGCAGCAAGCGAGAGTGCGTTAGTCAGCAGCAGGTGCGTGGTGCTAAAGGCAAAAGTGCGTGTCTTCAAGTAGGGCTAACCTTTAGATATGACTAACCGAGGCACGTGACCATCAGAGCCGCCGCGTTATAATTATCAGTCAAATGTCTGGCTTCTTTTCGATGAGAGTTAGCAACACCCACCAACCCTTGTCTTTGTCTTTCTACTTGCTTCGATCCATATCCCACCGCGAATACGGCTGCCTACCCTTTTTTGTGGAGGTTCTTCCTGGTTGTCAGTTTGATATCACCACTTCTCTTCAATAAGAGACCAGTTGAGCCCCTCAGTTGCAACAGTGCTTCCTGAGTAGGCCGATATGTTTTGGCTGCAGCTACTCACGTCATGAACCCCCCTCCATTTTCGTTAGTTATTGATGAGCGTCTGTCACATAAACCGGATTCCGATTAAAATTCTGATCTAACCTACTCACCATGAGTGTGAGTATCCATATTCAAAGCAATTTTTGAAAAAGCCAGGACCTAACGTGCCTCTTTCCAGTTCCTTAACTCGGTACTCTCGTCGATTGAGACGGGCGATATAACTCCCACCGCCACTCCTGCAACCCGAAACCCTGCGCCACGCCCTCCATCTTCAGTTTCCAAAGCCAGCTCCACCCCATCCTCGACGGCGCAAACCAACTCGCGCCCCAGTATTGGACAAAAGCGGAGAGCGGGGGATGATGTTCGGCTGGCAGGGAAACCTTTTAAAGTTTCGAGGTCTTCGTCTCCCCACAGATCAAATTCCCAAAAATCGACTCCAGCACCGTCCGTTGCTACTAAACCTCGCTCTGCCTCAAAGCCAGATGCACCAAAGCTGACCACAAAGCCGCCACCCACAAGCACACCTAAAAATGATGGACTACCCCTCGTTTCCCCATCTAAACCACCACCTAAAGGATCTTACTCAGAAATGATGCTTCGAGCCAAGGCCCTGCAAGAGAAAATTCCTATGCAGCTTGGCATGATTAAACACCACTCGGTTGCCAAGGAAAAACAACTTCAGCAGAAGCGAAAAGCAATGGAAGCGAAACAAAAAGTGGTTGATGAAGGAAAGAATAAGAAAAACGGAATAACTACACCGGCCAAACTATCCAACACTAATGGACAGCAGACAGCCAAGTTCAGTGAGGCAAGGGCTGCCTTGTTGAAAAGCCGCGGGGAAACGGAATATAAAGGAACTGCCCGTCCACCTTCCACTCCCTCTGCTCCGCAGTATAAAGGCACGTCCGGTCTTCCTAGTCGTCATGCTTCTGGCCATAGTCGGGCTAAAAAGAAAGGCTCTCGTGCACCTCTACGCGATGAATACTTGGCTACAGATGAAGAAGATGAAGGCGAATTTTACGATGATTACGATGAGGGAGGCGGCTATTATTCTGACGAATCAACGGACATGGAAGCTGGCTTGATCGACGTCGAGGAGGAAGAGCAACGGGCTCTCAGAGCAGCCAAAATTGAGGACGAGAAAGAGCGGCTGGCGGAAATAGCGGCCAAGAGAGAGAAAATGGAACGGAGGAAGAGGCTCGACGCTCTTGCTAATAAGTCTCGGCGCTAATATTACATACAGCATGCGAAGCTTGACAGATACGCACGCACAATATTTGCATTAGTTATTTTCTGTTTTACGGTTTCTGAGTTGTCAAGCTCAAACGGATTTCTGGATTTGGATGGACTAGAATGGTCCGCGATATTTGTAGGGGTCCAGATTTCGCAGTTATTGGAGGAAAGGATGATTAAACCACCTGGGCCGGCGTCCATAGAATTGCTTATTTCGTGATCACTTCACACCATATTTCATTTCATATTCTTATTGTTTTGTTTTTTTTATCACGTTAGCACGTACCTAATCTCCACGTCCCCTATTTATTAGTATCGTTCCCCGTTCCTTTGTTGGTGCCGCTTTCTCGGAGCCAGTTTGTGTTTGCATAGCGAAGCGAGTTCAGTCCTTTTACCTTCTTAGCCAAATTAGCTAGTTGAATTTCAATATTCGAGAGAAGACTGCAAGAATAGAGGTTATTGAGAGCATAGATGTGAGGGATCTGAATTTGTTAAAAAAACAAAATTAAACCAAATCACTCAAAAGAGGCCGAACTCCTTTCCCCCCATTGTCATTAATTTTGGCAGTGCCTCGTCCACCATTCGTCGCAAGTTCTGCAAAGCACTGTTAATTGCCATCTGATTTTTTCGACGCCCGTCAACTGTCTTAAAGTCAGCCCCGTGGCGCTGCAAATCGTTGCAGATCCCATGAAACTCCGACTTTAGTAAAAATTGCAGGCTCAGTGTGTCGTCGTAGGTCTCCACGAGTTCATGGAGCAGGGAGTACCAAATCCATGGGAAGTCAGGCTGGAGCTGGTCAAGATGTGGAGTTGGGGGACTTGCATCGCTATCTAGCGGATGATTGATACATCGCAGAAGTTTTGCGAGAGCCCATGTATTCCGCTTGCGGATCGGGTGCAGGCGGCTGGGATATAAGACGGGGTCGACAAGGAGATATCGGATGGCGGCGGGGAGAAAGGCGGATTTGTACCGTTTAACTTCCAGTAGATCCACGAGAAGTTCATCGAGAAGTTGTGGGAAGGGCTGACGGGTTATAGGCCAGCACCTAGTAACGTCAAGCAGCGTCAATGCTAATTCAATCCTTTTAACCGAGGCTCTCGGTGTTTCGTCCGGCATTTTACTCGTTGCGAGAAGTTCGCGTGCTTTCCTCTCTGGGAAGGGACGAGAAGGCCCCTCTGGAGTGAGATACTGGTCTTCGCGAGCGGCAGTTCCTTTTAGACATTTGGGGCATTTGCATTCAAAGAAATACCGTAGTTGGAGTTCAGTTTGGCGTATTTGAAACGGCTCGGTGTTATCAATGTAGGATATGAATATTTCCTCGTCGGGAGCAATATCCTGCAATGCCTTCAAATACATCACCTGTCCGTCAAATCCGATGTAGGCATTTGGCTCACAGCTGTGATTGATGTATGACGCAAAGGGAAGTAAGCACAATCCGATTCGATCGAAATATTGGTTCGTTAGTGTAAAAGCATTTGTTTCCAGCTATATGCTCCTCGTCAGCGCTTCCAACATATTGCACGAAAGGAAGCAGGAAGGCAATATCAGCCTACCTTTGCAAAATAGGCCACAAGCGTGGGCAATTCAACATCTGTGTTCGAAATTGCCTTCAATCCTTCAGCGCTAACAGCGACCCTTTCAACCTGCTCGCCACCCCTTTCGTCCATCTTGGAAAAATGATGTCCTAGCGTACGAAACGCTGCATAATTGGTACTGTGCATTTCTTTCATGCTCATAGTATCCGGCTGGGAAATTATCCTGAGAACAGCCCTCGCGTGCATAGGCAAAATGTTCGGGTGACACTTGTTGTATATCTTGCATTCTTTCTTGTGTGATGCTGTCCAACTTTCGGTTTGGCATCTCTGAAAAGAAAAAAAGGGGGGGGAGGCGGTATTAACACGCGAGCAGAACAAACAGGTGCAAGAATGTCATTTGACAAAAGAAAAACAAAATGGGGCTCACTGCAACCTACCCTATCACAGTACTTAACAACATGACAGCCAGTACACGCTTTCAACATTAATTCAGGCTTCACCTCGTCACCTGTCGTCGCGAAACAATTCGAGCACGTATCATTCAGCCGCGAGGTATCCAAGACTGTAGCGAAGTTGGCGGTGACTGCGAAAATGTTGTCGCCAGGTCGTATCTGGGACGTTGCGAATAACCCGAGTCCCTTGTCGGGGGTTTGCTTGGCCTCTGCTTGTGGGTCTGTGCAAACGATTCTGCTGGTGCTGGTCATGCTGGGCTTTTTCTATCAATGGAAACAACCTATCCGATTACCCTATTTTTTCATTTTCTTTCTCCCTCTCTTCTCTCTCTCGTTCACTTAGTAGATTTTCCCCTATTTCGACGAAAAGGGCAGAACTATCTAGGTAGATATCTCACTATAATTTTGATAACCATGTTAGATCATCCTAGTTGGTACGTGTTCCGTTTGTCGTTTAGAGCCGCGATTCGCGATTAGCGCTTCGAGAACCGGCGCTAATGGCGTCCACGGTTGCTAGTGAAAATCTTATTTTGACGCCTGCCCGCAACAAGTCGAACCCTAATTTAGATGGTGAACAAAATCATGGGCCCTGCTCACAAACGCATTCACAAGAACATCATTCGGACTTGACCTCGCGTTAAACCTCTGCAGCTTTCATACCATTCTATACTTTCATTTCCTTTCTCATCGTTCTCTTCGTAGTATTTAGAACCCCTGTGAAACTTGTTAATTGAGGTGAGCCTATCATCCTCCATTGATTGCTCTGAAACGAGGGGCTCATCACAACGATGCCCGTGAGGAGCCCCAGTACGCCCATCTATGATGGGACCATCATCAATTACAGAACCAATATGTCATAAGAGCGCAGAAGGGAGCCTACCATGGCCCAATAGAGCTTCTGTAGGCCCGGCTCGCAGTAAAAGGGAACATATATTCCCGAAACAAATGACCCGAGGGTCTGAAAAACGATGGCCACATAATCCAAGCGGCCCCACAGATCCACATAAGACTCCGAATGGCAGAGGAGGGTGTGATATATGGATGAGGTTCCGAAGCAAAGAACCGAGGAGGACAAGTATATGTGGAATGCTAGCTGGTCCATCTGGGACGCACTTGGGTAGCGGGCGCGGAAGTACAAGTGAAGAAGGCTGTTGCAGATGACGGCAATTCCGGCTGGCACCAGGTGAGAGTAGATGTTGACGGTCTCATTATGAATATATCGCAAGCTCTCAACACACAGCCTGATCGACCCAGTGATAAGACGGTAGCCAGTGCGGAGGAAAGTGGTGTGGGCATACCATGACGGCATTTCACTCACCACCCGTAATTGATGCTTGGTCTTACGTTGCTTGACGGCTGTTCGCTTATGGGTATCGTCCCGCTCGCCGTCGCCACGCGCAAGTGACAGGCGTCGGTACATAGCCATTGGCTAGAGAGTTGAACCTGGAAGTTGATCTTGTTGGGAAGTTGGCTCTTCAAAAAGGCTGGAATGCTGGTTTCTTGCAGGAGGGGGATGATATCTGTTTGAAGGAGAGGAAAGTAAAACGGGAAGAGCTGAGAAAATGTAACCTGAGAAAAGGTAGCCCCCTAAACGCTAAGTTGAATCAACAGCTGTGGCTTTTATCCGCTCCATGGAAAGCAGATTGAGCAAATGATTACCAACAAGTATCCGCTCCCAACCCTCCTCGCTTTGACATGCATCTTCCAACGCCACGTTCTCGTAAAAAAACCAACTGTAAACGCAATATGGTTGGCTAGCGGTGTATACCGCACAAAATGCATTATTCACTCTTGAAAGGAAGCAATGGTTGAAACCTGTCAGGGATTTCACGGGGAATGTAAACGCCCAACTATTGAACCTTGTGTGGGTCGTCCAATCTGGAGACTGAAGGGGGGCTTAAAGGCGTGGGCACATCCATAGATGCTATGGTGTTCCCAGAAGTATAATCCGTACCCAATAGGATTAGACCCTTGGGGCGTGGTTGGATAGGAAATACTGGCTTTTTCTGGGATAAACATGCTGATGGCGGGAGCGCCAGCGGCTGAGTGGTAAGTTAGCGGTAAGTCAGTCTCGTAGAACAAAGCCAGGCTTGGAGCCCTGGTACAGTTGGTAATCGCTCTCTCAAATTAGGGTTTGATATTCAATTCTCCATTCCAGCAAATATAATAAGCCCGAATTCCGATTAGGTATAAAGCTTATTAGGAACTGACAAGCGCCCCCAGTTTGGACTAATCGCTGTTCTGAATTTGGCTTCTCTTTTTGCCCCCTTTTACTTTCTATACATCAGCAATTATTAAATTGAATGCCTTTTCAATGATATATATTGGTTGCAAATCTATCACATATCCGGACAAAATGGGTACTCAGACAATCAACCCTTTTCAACTGAAATAGAACTGAGAAACTCAATTCAAATGTACATGCAATTCATGGTATCCGCAATGGAACTTTTGTCTATGCGAACCGAAAAAAATAATAATCCATTTAGAATAGGAAACAATAAGTCAAAAATAGAAATACACAAAGTTGGTTGGCTTATGGTTGGTTTGTGGGCATGGATAGTTAGTCTCGGGTAGTTGGGAGATTGGAAAACGAGGAGAATAGTATAACAAAAAATAAATCGAACGAAGAACACAAAAACTCAAGCTGTGTAAATAGAAGGCAAACAAGCAGTGCGACACTCCGGCCAAAACTAGATATCAGAGAGAAAGCAGAAACGAAAAAGAAATATCTGTCTCCGCAGGTTGGTCTATGTCATATGAAAGAAGATGGGGAGGAGAGGTTTTAAAGAGGAAACAGGCCAGAAGACAGAATAATTAGTTTTGATTCCCGAAAATAACGGAATTTTAAAGAACAAAACGAGGATGAGAAAATGTCCAAAGTATTGGATTTACATGAGTTTGCCGCCAACGAAGTTAGACCAGCTCCGGACTTCGGAGGGGATTCCTTCCTTTCGTGGAAGCTTCTCACTCATACATTGTGCGAAAAGGAGAGCAGTCTATACGGTAGTTTGCGTTAGTGAAACTGTTTCAAATAGAACTCTAAATAAGGAGAAGAATGATACAGAACAACTCTTCTTAACATACCTTTGGTTCCATGAAGAGCGGCACGCCGAAATCGACAGCATTTCGTCGCATGACATAGTCCTCATCAAGTAGTGTCGTTCCACGGCTCTTGGCAATGTTGAAAACGCCCCTGATATCGTACTTCTCAAACACTTCCCGCAGGGCCCGCTTGTCTTCCTTGGGGAACTCGATGACTTGGATTTTAACGTCACCTTTGGCAGTGGTTTCCAGGTGGGCCTTGATGTCCGGGCTGGCTGCGAAGAGCTTATATCCGAGAGGGCTCAGATAATCGACGATCTTAGGTAGTTCGGTCATTTCTGTGTTACCACCAAACAGCAGACCCTCACCTGGTTCTGGCATGCGGAAGTTCATTGTCGATTGTAACGAGGCCCAGTAGGCCTCGACCAGATTTTTGCCGAAACAGGCGATTTCACCAGTACTGGACATTTCTACTCCAAGGAATGGATCGGCGCCGGCTAGGCGGGTCCAGCTGAATTGGGGGACTTTGGTAGCAAGATAGTCACGCTTGACAGCCATGAGATCTGTGGCCTCGGGAACGTCTCTGCCGACGAGCGCTTTCGTGGCAACATCAATGAAGTTGGTGCCGAGAACCTTGCTGACGAAAGGGAAGGATCGTGAAGCACGGAGGTTGCACTCGATAACCTTGAGGTGTGGCTCGCCGCCCTCGGGGTCCTCAGCCTTGATAATTTGCATGTTAAAGGGGCCGGTAATGCTCCAGGCTTTCGCGACTTTCTCTGCGATTTCTTTTACACGGGCCATGATTGGTGCTTCGAGATTTACGGGAGGGAGGACCAAGGTGGCATCGCCAGAGTGGACACCTGCAGCTTCCACGTGCTCACTGACAGCGTGGATAATAAGCTGACCAGCAGAGGCGACTGCGTCAACGTCGATTTCTTGCGCGCCCTCAATGAACTTGGTGATGACGACAGGGTGGTCGGGAGAAACGGCACTGGCAGAAATGAGCTTGTCTTTCAACTCGTCATGGCTGCGGATGACGCTCATAGCGGCTCCGGAGAGGACATAACTGGGACGAACGAGGACAGGGTAGCCAACGGAGTCCGCAAAGGCCTCTGCTTCGGCCACGGAACTCAGCTCTTTCCATGCTGGCTGGTCAACGCCAATGCTATCGAGGATCTGGGAGAACTTGTGACGGTCTTCTGCCTTGTCGATGTCCTTGGGGTCGGTGCCAAGGACCTTAGCACCGCCGGTTTCCTGGAGTCGTAGAGCAATATTCTGAGGCAATTGACCGCCGACCGAAACGACGACTCCACTGGCGTTCTCAAGCTCATATATGTCCATTACACGCTCGTAGCTGAGTTCCTCGAAGTAGAGCTTATCAGCAGTGTCGAAATCGGTGGAATAGGTTTCGGGGTTGTACTGGGAGAGATTTGTTAGCATTCTTCTTGAGTTGAGTGATTGCGTGATTTGTTAGGATTCCTCTTGGGATTGATCTGATGGAGATCTGTTCTTTCGTGACGGGTGAAATTGCTCTTGTTGTGAAAGCCAAGATTACAGGAGGAGGAAGGGGGAAAAGGGTCGATCTTGTACATACATTGATCATGACTGTCTTCTTCCCCATACCTCTCAAGGAGAGGGTTGCGTTAACTGCGCACCAATCAAACTCCACGGAGCTTCCAATACGGTAAACGCCACTTCCCAAGATCAGGGTTCCATGGTCATCGAAAGTAACATCATGCGATGTAGCATTGTAGGTGGTGTAAAGATAGTTTGTATCGGCCGGGAACTCAGCAGCGAGGGTATCAATTTTCTTAACCCAGGGCCTGATACCGAAACTCTTTCTCCTTGCGCGAACATCATCTTCAGTTGAACCAACACACAGGGCGATTTGCTTATCAGAGAAACCCATCTTCTTCGCCTTGAGCATCATTTCTTTCTGGATCCCAAACAGGCTGCCAATCTCCTTAAGGGTGTTCTGTAGATCGACAATATTCTGTAGCTTGTACAAGAACCACTTGTCAATCTTGGTCAGTTCGTGCACCTTGTCGACAGAATAATTCTCGTGAAGCATGGCCTGTCCGACAGCAAGCCATCGACGATCAGTAGGGTTCTTTAGGACATCATCAAGATTCTCAAATTTGTCGCCCTGGAAGCCGATGTACTTGGGGTCGACCTGGCGAATTGCCTTCTGGAAGGATTCCTCGAAGGTACGACCAATTGCCATGACTTCTCCGACAGATTTCATGGAACTACCAATGTCGCGTTTCACATGCTGGAATTTACTCAGATCCCATCGTGGAATTTTAGTTACGATGTAGTCCAGACTTGGTTCGAAGTTGGCAGTCGTAGTCTTTGTCACAGCATTTGGAAGTTCAGGTAGGGTGTGGCCAAGCCCAATTTTGGCAGCCGTATAAGCGAGCGGGTATCCAGTAGCCTTGGAAGCCAAAGCTGAGGACCGGGATAGACGGGCATTGACCTCAATGACTCTGTAGTCAAGTCCGTCAGGTTGAAGGGCATACTGGACATTGCACTCACCAACAACTCCCAGGTGGCGAACAATCTTAATGGCAGCTGTCCGGAGCATGTGGTATTCTTCATCGGAAAGAGTTTGACTGGGAGCAACAACAATACTGTCTCCAGTATGGATTCCCAGGGGGTCGAAGTTCTCCATATTACAAACAGTGATACAATTATTGGCAACGTCGCGCACAACCTCATACTCGACTTCCTTCCAGCCCTTGAGGGATTTTTCAACCAGAATTTGTGGTGCCAAAGTCAACGAGCGGGATGACAGGTTCTCGAGTTCCTCCGCATTATTTGCAAACCCAGATCCAAGACCACCGAGCGCATACGCAGACCGAACGATGATGGGATAACCGATCTTGTCAGCAGCCACCAACGCCTCGTCAACGCTGTTAACAGCAACGGATTCTGCAATCGGGATATTAATCTCGTTCAAAGCCTTAGCGAAAAGATCACGGTCTTCACTAACTTCCAAGGTCCGGATGCTAGTTCCAAGCACTTTGACTCCGTATCGATCAAAGATTCCCATACGGTTCATCTGGACGCCCAAATTAAGACCCGTTTGACCTCCGAAAGTCAAGAATATTCCATCTGGCTGCTCCCTCTCAATCACATGGGTAACGTATTCCGGTGTAACAGGGAGGTAGTAAACCTCATCTGCGAGTTTGTGGTCCGTTTGAATGGTGGCAATATTAGGGTTAATCAGCACGGATTTAACACCAGCCTCTTTAAGGGCTTTGAGTGCTTGAGAACCTATTTCAAGACAAAAAAAAAATAGATTGTTAGCCATTTGAGTCAATTGTAACCTCATATATTTCTCCAAAAGCTTATAGGGCTATCGTCTTTCCATCAAGTCACGCAATCGAGCCACCAAAACTCCTTATCTCAACAGCTCCAAAAAATTGACTGGCGCACACAGTATGCAAATTCACCCAATCGTTCCTCCATAGGCACCATGGCTCATCCGCTTCACATCGCATAACAAACAAAAAAAAGTACATACCAGAGTAGTCAAATTCACCCGCTTGCCCAATACTCAATCCACCACTCCCAATCACCAGTACCTTTTTCACATCAACTAACTGGCCCGCGCCCTGAATAGCCCCACTAGCCAAATAAGCCTTTGCGCTCGGTGCTTCCTGGCCGGTGACCGCCACCAGCTTTTTCAGCGAGCTCGAAAACGACCGCTTGGAACCTCGCCATGAGGGCAGCTGTTGTGTCTTTTGCAGAGGCGACGGTTGGCAATATAGCATGGTATTTGAAGAGGGGAGCGTCTGGGCGGTGGAAAATGCGCGGAGGGATGGCGGACAGATTTCAGAGGCAAAGCATCGTTGTCTGAGCAAGGAGGAAACCATCCTCTGCCCGCATCGGGCTGGGAGAGCCATTGGGGGCGCTGCGCCTGGCGCAGGGGCCAAAGGAGAGTGTGGAGGGTTTGTTAGAAAGGGAGGGAGAGTAAAGGAGGGAACTCGGAATTGAGTGGGCTTCAAGGTAGTTTGGGAGAGGAGGAATTGAGGATAGGAAAGCAATTAATGGAGAGGATTCGTTTTAGTTTTGAGTTTTTTAAACTTTTTTTTTTCCCGGCCGGCAGTATTGTGCCTGGGATTTGATCTTTGTTGGGTTTGGGCGGACAATTTTAGCGCCATGACTCATTGCTGGGGAACGCCAATGCTCAATGCTGGGAGAGAGGAGGGAGCTTGGGCAAAAATAGTTTTATTCTCAGGGTATACAATTGTTATATGTATACACTTGTATAATGATAACAGTCAAATGGAGAGCTAGATTGGATTCGTGTTATCTCACTTTTTCTAAGCTACGCAGATAATTATTTCCACGGCTGCTTCAAAGTTACCTACGCATTCCCCATTCATTCTGACCCCAAAAAGGCTGTGGAGAAACGCCTCAGATTCCGTAAATCCCTCTGCCATACGGCTTTCCATTGCTATCAATAATTTTCGCAACTCATAAATTATCATCTCTCTGCATCCATCACGTTGCCGCCGAGAAAATTTCATCCATCTCCAATAACCCCAACTTTCCCATTCAAACCCGACCATGGGCCCTTTGGTCTTTTCTCCGATCGTCCATGTCGTCCTCCTCTACCCCTAGCAAATCGGCTTTCTGAAGCCCAGATATCCCCCTCATCCTCCTTTTTTTCCGTTTTACCAGCCGTTGCCTCCTCATAGTCCTGGTTCATGAGCTCGTACATCTCCTTCAACGTATCTTCTGCCTTCCTCGCCAGTTCTGTCCCCAAATTTGCCCTCTCTTCGATATACCCCTTCGTAGCGTCCTGTGCCTCCTTAGCAGCGAACCCCCAGGCCTCTGCACGGGTGACAATCTCGGAAGCCTCATTCGGGCCTGTCGGGCTTGCTAGAGGGGATGACCGGCGGTTAATCGCGACAACGGCATGCTTGAATCGCGGCTGTCTCGCCAGAATGGGATATTCCGGTAGCAGGTGGCTCTCTTCCTGTAAACGATCTAGCATTCGACATGTAGTCCACTTCTCCTTAGCAAGAATAGCTGATAAGTAGGACTTTTGCATCGAAGGTGCTTTCTGGGCTTTAGATAAGGGCAGCAAATGCTCCGACACATATGGGAACAATAAGGCAAGGTCCGGTGTAGCTGTATCATGTTGCTTCTCTCGAGGCTCAAGACTGGGTTGCGATGTCTGGAGCTCAGCCGTGAGGGGTTGAGACGCCGTAGATACAACTGATAGCAAAGCTTTTCGAGTATTAACGTAGGCAATATATTGTTGCTGAATCAAAGATTTGGTCTCTTCCAAGACTTGAATGTTTTCAACATCAGACGCGTCGATCGCGGCTTGGTCCTCAACAGGGCCCTGCTCATCCATTGATGAAGAGATAACTAGCTTCTCTTCTACCCAACGTACAAGTTCCGTATGGGTGCGCCTCAACGCTCCTAGCTTCTTGTGTGTCGAAACGGGTATCTCATCTTTAGCCTGGCGTTGGCTTTTTAGCTTCGCGAGGAGTTTCTTCTCGATATCCGCGTGATTTTTCGCACGGAGTACCGCCCTTTCTAAACTGTGAAAGAGGGCTTCGACATCCGGTCCGTTGCCGCCTGAAGTCCCCGATGTTGGATGAGTATGGACCTGTAAGTTTTGAGCAGCCTCGCGAGATGTAGTTTGCTCCCCGGCAAGTCCAAGATAACCAGCTTGTCCAGCCTCCATCCTGTTTAACTTTTCCAAGTAATGATGGAAAATATGTACTTTCCCATGCTCTCGTCGGCTTCGAAGAAGTGCCAGATACGTTTGCAATTCCGCGCCCTTCTTCTCCGGACCCCCACTGCCAGCAATTGCTGGAGAGTGCATATCTTTCCTCTGGGACGCTATTTCCCGAAGCACATCGTCATATTCCCTCTTTGCAGCTAAGTTGGCTTGCAAAACTTTGAGATACTGAGCGCGAAGTCCATTGTTCAATTCCGGTGGGACTCGCTTCACATTTGTAGCATTCTGTGGAGCGCAGAGGCTGATGTGAGAGCCTGGAGAGTCACCTGCAAACTCGATCTGTGTTTTCAGATAGAGGGTCAAAGCTTGTCGAATACGTAGCGCCTCCTGACGAGTTTTCGTATATTGGAGGATTGGCTTTGCGAACTGTGGCGGTCCTGTTGTCTCTGCAAGTGGTTGTGTGCGCCCCATATCAAAAAAGATATATATAAGCTCACAGATGTTTATAATTCAAATATGTACTCTACAAACATATCATATGCCGAACCATTCGCTGCAAAACGCTATATCAAATAATATCTTCTGGGATATGTGAGTGAGCAACAGAATTTGAGGTTGGTAGTGGTATATCAGGGTTTCAGGTTTGTTGTGCTTTTGCCTTTTCCAGACACAACAACTGCCTTCGCTTTGGCCTTCTTGGCGCCCAGGACATTAACACTCCACCACAACAAAACCGTCCAAAATTCCATGCTCTGGAGTCAACTTCTCTCTTGCAAGGGGACATAGTGAAAATCTTGAGCCTTTACTTCTATTTGAGGAATTGCGCGAGGTGGGCACTGTGTCAGGTTATTTTCCTTGTCCCTCAAATCTACTTGACTTAGACTGGCAATGCGATTTTTATTCAGCCAACGACACTATCGCTTCTGGTCCCTAACAGCTGGTTCTCAAATACGATATGTGCAAGGGCACCACTGCCAATTAGTTTCAATAATGTCCATCGGCTATTTGAAAGAACAAATATTGTCCAGATATGTTCAGCCTTGCCTGAAATATTTGTGGTTCTATGCAGTCAAGAACGTGTTGAACCTGTCAGTCTTGACTGCGATTTTAGCTCCTAAAATCCGGACCAGAGGTGCAATTTTTGCAGGGGCCAGGTCAATATATTTACCAAAATTGGCAGATCCTCCAGCAGTTTCTCGAGGGTTACTTGCATGGCTGCCACAATTACGCAGCTCGCAATCGAAAAGTCAAATTCGAGATACGTTTCCCTGCGGTGAACACCTCGCTAATCGCATGACGATCGATGTGCACTCCGTAACGAATTGGCGGTGGGATATCTGATACTTTTTATCCTCGGCTTGCTGACTGTTGGTCCACGTATTATTGCAGGACTTGCGGGGTCGCTTCCTGTTCGTTTTGCCCCTTTTCTTTCAACATATCTCAGCCTCGGTCTCGGGTGACAAACTAGTGGCAGACAACTGTGCTTCAGAGACGCTTTAATGCTTCTAATGGTTCCGAATATTGACTTGGTTGGTTTAGCTACTGGTTCAATTCTTGCCACAAATTGATGGTTTCTTTGCTTTTTCCGTCTCCGCTAATAATTCTTGCATGGTCGATGGCTGAGCACCGCTGATATGCAGGAAGTAAACTCCACTTGACAAACATGCAAAGGGCAACAGGACAAAGATCCGATGAAATGGAGCTTGTATCCCCAATGTTCAAGCTTGTGGATATTCAAACGAATTTTGATCTATTTGAACTCCAGTGAATGGGTGTCAAACTCATTTTTAGCGCCAATGCTCCTCGTCCGGTGGCGTCGGAGCTAATAGACCGACTATTTTTTCTTCTCACATTCCCCGGAGCCCTGACACGCCTATCTCACATTCTCAGTCTCGTCGCCCTAAATCCCAGGTGGCAAAATGTTCGAATTTGAACAAGCAATTCTCAGGCTATCATCATTCTGATTCGGTGATCTATCATGCATATCACGTACTAAAACGGACCATATCGCTGGCACTTCTGAGCCAACGCTAATAATTGGTCAATCGGAGATCGCGGCTGCTAAGCCAGCTTGATGTTGTCATTCTGGCCCATCAGTTGCAAACCCTTACCATTGATTGCATGGCACCAAAGACTGCAAGGATTAGTGTCAGATCGATCAGGCCCAGGTACACGCCTGATAGATTTTTAGATTTCGATCTACTGTTTATATGTAGCGGAGGGGACGACAAAATTTAGACTGGGCCGGTCCTTGTGGAGTTTTTGTACTCAAGAATATGTGAATCATTGATCGCCAGTTTTGTTGTACAGAGTACAGATTCACCGTCGCATTCACCACGACAGTCTGTTTTCAGGCACGTTGTGTTATCAGGAGGCACTCTCAATGTGGATTATTATAGTCACGGCGATACCACGAGCGACGCCCAATTCCTCCCTTGATCCTCTTCAATCGATATAAGAAACTTCCTTGATCATACCTTCTATAACTTACATTGAAGGATCAAGATCAATTTCAACCTGGTAAGCCACAGCAGAAGAGAAGAAGAGAAGAAGATAAACCCAATCTAGTTATGCAGCGCATTGACGATCGGCTTGCTCGCCATAACCTGAAGCTTTCCTCAAGCGAAGCACTGCTTTCACGCAGGTACAGGCGTTCAATAACGGCTGGAATGGAGCCTTCAGAGCTTTCGATTGTTACCGTCCAGCTCTCCGCATCTAAAGGAGAATACCCATCTCGAACCGGACCACCACAGACGACCAACATCAGATTCGCCGACTCCCTGCCCGTTAGACGCCCCGATAAGCCACGCACACGGTTAGAGAATCCGTACGGTCCTCCGAGACCTCAACACAATCCGCACCCTCACGCCCAGTCTATGATTATGAAGAAATCAAGGAGCTTCACCCCACCATCGATTCCTACTGACTTATCTTCCCGAAGTATTACACCCTCTCCATCGGGATCCCCGAAGCCACTACCTTCCTACTCGCAAGAGCCAGTCAAAAATAGGTCATACCAGATGAACGGGTACAACAAACCCTCTCCCCCACTGCCAGTTGCAAGCGATGCCAGCAGCAGCGCAAGTGCTAGCAGCACCAACAGCAGTAGAAATAGCAGCACCAGCACCCAGGTTACAGAACCTGCATTCAAAGACGAAAACGAAAGCCAATGCCAAACGCCAACCGTAAAAGTAATCGCACCAGAGTCGCCCCCCAATGACAATAAACCAGCTTCCCAAAAGCAGCCACGGCTGAAGAAAAACCTCATCCCACCCCTCACCAAAGTACATTTCTCCTGCTACCAATCCCACCGCTACTTCGCAGCCTCAAATAACGTCATCTACCCCGTGCCATGCATGACATGTCTAAATGACGACCAGCTGATCCGCTGGCGATGTACATTCTGCTGTCTGCGGATCTGCGGGGAATGCATGCAGACGATGCAGAAATGTAAGAGGCGCTCGCTCAAGGAACTAATGGAATGTCTCGTGGCGGCGCTGGAGAGTGCTGAGAGCACATGAAACAATTCTACCTCTCTCTTGGTTTATTTCTTTTTTTGATTTTCCTTCACCCCTTTCTTTTTGTGTGTGTTATGACTTTGGCAACTTATTTTTATTGCCTGTCCGTTAATGGGTCACTGATTATTACCCAATTAATCCGTTCGGGAGCTGAAAAGGGAGGGGAGCTAGAAAGCACTGCAGAAGCGGGAAAAAGTGTAGGGCCTGTTTGTGGGTTGGAACCGGGTCAAAGCATCGGTGATGAGGGCAAACGTGAGCCATCCCTTCTTCAATAGCCCCATATGGTTTTGCTTGGATTTACTTTTCTTCTCGAGGAGGGTGTTTGTTGGCGTTTGGCGATCAGTGGATCCTGTGGAAGAACGCATGGCGTGAGTATGTATAACTGCGCACATCGATTGCCGTTGCTGTCAAAAAGGTTTAATATTTGCCTTACTTTATTCCCATAATAGGTGGATTTTTGTTTCTCAGTGGCCTTCATATTTTCCCATTCCATACATGCCTTTCATAGGTACTGGGCCTTTATT
Organism: Emergomyces orientalis; assembly: GCA_002110485.1. Lineage (NCBI taxonomy): Eukaryota > Fungi > Ascomycota > Eurotiomycetes > Onygenales > Ajellomycetaceae > Emergomyces > Emergomyces orientalis. The sequence goes on from MOWL01000067.1 coordinate 4,168,035, forward strand.
TTAAAAATGTATTCCCTTATATACCCTCTTCCATTCGTTGCTACTTTTTGTTTGCTGAGTATTAATATGTTCTTTTACATTCCCCGTCTTCAACTACCTAGGTAGTCGCCGCTTCCAAATATTTAAAGCCTAGTATAATATAATTTAATAGCTTGGTACATATATGATAGGTTTCCCAGCCCATACCATTTTCTTTGTTCCAATATTCTCCTCCTTCACCTTCTCCAATTGAGAAAAAACGGGGCCATGTTAAATCAACACGACACTTGGATGAGGAGCCGCTGGATGAAAAGGTCAAAATATCGACAGAGTTTTCATACCTACCTAACTTTGAAATACACTTTCTCATCTACTTTATTTATTCTCTGTCTGATGTCATGATTGTTTCCCGCATCCAAGAAAGGGTTTCGTATTTTCTCACTCCACAACGCCGACATGAAACATCGCAAAAACCTAACCTATGTCTGGGAACATATAAAGGGGCAACTCCAAAACATCCAGCTACAACGACTTCTAAATCATAATATACAACGCACATGAACTAATTCGACCGGGCGCTTTCCCCCTTTCCTCGACACTTTTTAAAACACTGAACACTGACAGCATCCAGGCAGTTCCTGCTAAACGTGAAACATAATAATCATGCCATCTGACAGCAAGACTAGCGGCAGTGGAGCAAAGGTACATGTCGTGTGCCTACCCCCACCCCCTTTCGCCAGATGACATTCAATGTATGAAAAAGTGATGCTTCGGATCTAACTGAATTGCAGGCCAGTGGGAACAGCGAAAGTGATACGAAGTATGTATTCAAATTCTAGGTCGATATACATGTGCATGTATACAAGTGGGAGCATTGCATCCTCTGACCCCTTTCCCGTACTTCTCGCGTATGACGATACATACATATATACATCTTGTCCTTTGGCTACCGTGTCTCCTGTCTAGAACGAACAGGTAGGACAGTGAAGGCTGCTGGATGCTGTATATGTGGCACCCGCCGTCCCATTTAAAACCATGCCCCCACATATACACAAGAGGCAGAAACAAGGCCTATAGATTTTCTTCATACTTCCCTATTCAAGTTTGCTTCCAACCTTGGAGCTCTTTCGATCCTTTCCATTCCCTGACAAGCACATTACTCACATGCTCAACTCCAAAATTCTCCTGGGCAGGGCCAGTACCTCCAATCCGAGCGTTCCTAGCAGGAACCAATGCGCCAAGAGAGGATGGGGAAGTCGGAAAAACTTCCAATATTCCTATATGCTTGGCTTGGATCCCGACAGCATCGAAGAAGGGAATGAACTCTTAGACGCAATGATTCAGCAGGAGGCGGAGATGATGAAAGGGGAAAAGCACTGATTTGAGGTAACACAATGATATAAAAGACGGAATGCAGTTAGGACGCAACATCTCTGTGATATACGATTGAATAATTCGATGAGGGAAGAAGATGGACGGATTTATTGTGGCGGATGAATTGCTTGCGAAAACGGATTTCCCCAGCCACCCCTAGAATATTCATAACAAAACACTGCAAAAATAGCCATAATATCCATGTTTTTCTATAATCATTCAAATAACATTCAAATCATTCAAATTAACATGTTTTTCATATCTTTATCATCAATATGTCATCTCAACTCAATGATTTCACAACCAATGAGATCGTATGTCTTCTAAAGAATGATTATATACCAGCCGAGATCGCACGCAGCATTGACTGCCACCTGGCCACTGTATATTGAATTCAATGAAATCTTTGCTGCTTTGACACTGCTAGAAGCCCACATTCAACCTGCGGAGTAAAGCCAAAGATCACAGCAGATATCATGTCTGAATTAAAGAACTTTTTTGCTGTGTATTCAACTGTGTATTGTGATGAGACTGTCTTCTTTGTAAAGAATGAATTTGACATTGATATTCATTCACATTCAATATCTAGAATATTGAAGAAACTGAATTTGACACAGAAGAAAATGATCAATATTGCAATTAAATATCATTTATAGAATCTACTAATTCATTGATTATATTGTATAGATTGAACCTGTAGTCACTCAATGTAATGAAGAACTTCAAGCTGAATAACTGATTCAACTCATTCAGTATTTATCTGATCAACTCATATTTTTGGATGAGAGTGCTGTGAATAAACATACAGTGAATCAACAATATGAATGATCAAGCAGAGAATTTCTCTGTTGTGTGAGAAGGCTCTGTACACATTCTCAAAGATAATTAATATTATCTACAATAACTGTCAATGAATATCTTGATTATGATATATATCAGAAGTTCTACAATACTGAGAGATTCAATGAATTTGTACACATTCAAATACTGCTCAAATGCCAGCAAGATTATCACTACTTAGTAATGAATAATTATAATACTTATTGATCTCAGAAACTGCAAGATCTTTGCAATGAAGTCAGCATTGAACTTTTATTTTTATCATTTTACTCACTGAATTATAATTCTATAGAGAAGTCTTTTCACATGTTGAAAAAGTGAATAAAAAGATATAGAGATCAGTTAAATACTGAGTTTGAAAAAGATTTTGAAGCTTTTCTGCATCATGCAGTTCAGAACTTCATGAAAGAGAATAATACAAGAGAATATTTCAGATCAGCTCATATAGAATAGTATGATAATAACTAGAAAGATTCAGATTGCAATTTAATGAACTATAATACAGAATTGAAAGTAGAAGCAGTAGAAGATCTACTTTCATCACTATACACAGTGAATAAAGATGATTTGATTTAAATGTGAAAGAATTAGATTTTGAACAACTATATTCATGGAAAAAGTCTCTGAATTCATTGATTGATATAGATATTAGTGAATTATCTAAAGAAAATGAGCAAGAAAGACATTTAAAACAGCTTGAAATTATAAATAATACTCTGATTATCTATACTGATGGATCAAAAAATGATACTTCAAATAATTTGAAAGCTGGTATAGTATATACAAGAAACAAAGATATATACTTCATCAATTCATGGAACCTGGGTCAAGAAATGGAAGTATTTGATGCAGAAGTATATGCAATAATGCAAGCATTTAAAATGACAATGAGTCAATTGACAAGAAATTCAGATATCAATGAGATATGAATTTATTCAGACAGTCAAGCAGCTTTGAAAAGATTTCAAAAAAACAAGATTCAAGAAAATCAAATACATATTGAAACTGTATATCAATTGATTAAAAGAATAAGAAAATTAAAAGATATATAAATTCATTTGCACTGGGTCCCAGCTCATATGAATATAAAAGGAAATGAACTAGCTGATGAAGCTGCAAAAAAGAGCACAGAAATTGAGTTAGTGAAAAAACAGAAAATATCTTGAACATTTATAAAAAGAAAAGTAAAAGAGAAATGCTTAAAAGATTGAAATTTAAATTGAGAAACTCAAAAACAAAAACTAAGTATCAAATACTTGATTTTTGAAATAAAATCAAAGTGAAAAGCATGCTCTATTAAATGCAAAAAGAAAATCTTTTCTTCAATAATTCAATTGAAGCTTGATCATGGATACTTTGACTTCTATTTTAAGAAATTTGGAATTGAGAGACCTCAAAACTGTGATATATATAATTGTTTGAAAGATTCAGAACATTTATTGATAAATTGCTTAAAAAACTCTGTTATTAGAAATGATTTGAAAAGAAAATATGATATAGATCAAATAAATATGAGATTTCTGTTTCAAACTGAAACAGATATCAAATATTTAATAAATTATATCATAGAAACAGATATTGCAACAAGAAAAAAACAACAACTAGATATATAATAAATATAATTTAAATCAATTTATTATAAATATTCTTTGAGAAATTTTCTATATTAGTTCATTCTTTTAATTTTCTTTGTATTATCTTCAACTTTGAGTTTATTTTTAAAAAAATGTTTTAGTATTAAATTGTATCATCTTTTATTTTTGAATGTGTCTCTTATTCTGGGCTGGAATTACTGTAATGGCAAGTGACAAAAAGTTACATGTATTTAGATATAGTTTACACAGAATCTGCTCATGAAGTTATTCAAAAAACGCTTTCCCCCGAACCAGCCCAATTCTTCGAATTAGAAGACGAAAAGACATCCATTTGAAAGCTCTTGTTTAAGAAAGCAATTTATTCACTTTTTATTAAAATTGAGCGCGAGTTGGTGAAGCTATTGAGGAAAACGTGTTTGCAACCCCTAAGGGGAAAGAAAATCACACTTCATCACATAACATCATCAGTTTCGGCCCAATTTACATAGAATTTTGATAGAAGCTAGAACAAACCAGATATTACAACTGTCTCAATTTTGAATTCATTCCGACCATCTCTTTCTGAACAATTCATTGTCAAAACCTGCGTGAAAACTCTGATTGATTTTCATGTTCCTTTGCACCAGTGCCAAGTCTTTTCCCTGTACCGCCCTACCTCGCCCGGCAGAAAAGTGACAAAAAAATACCTCAGCACAGATCACACGTGACCTACCCTTCAATCAGAAATTCCCCGGAACCTACCCTCTCTACAAAACGGAACGAGAAAAAGTGGAAATATCAGTGTTTAAAAAAATAGCTTGGTCCCTGCAAGTAATATATATACATACTTGTATATATATATATTATTATATAAGAAAATAGTACAGATTTAGTCTGTTGATTCTTCATTTGCATACTCATCTGTGTGACTTAATAAATTACATTTATTAAGAGCTATCTAGTAAAATATATGAGATTAATTTGAATAGAAAAGGAAATCTATTCAGTATTAATTCATATTGATATTTCAGGAATACAATCTTGATTTGAGGTGGGGCCTATTTCAAGCAGAAATTTTGAGAAGCTTTTTAAATTGAAAAAGACAAAATTTGCAAGAGTTAGAGTGTTTTTCTTGATTTAGCTCTGAGTAAATAAATCAAGAAAATTCTACACAAATTCATATTTCTTTACTTCAGTGACTGATTCAGTTTTTGAAAATAATCTCAATTTTGAGCTGCATACTTGATATGTGGGGAGAAGTTTAGAATATTGAATATTTCTGAATAGTTTTTATCAATTTCTCCGCAAAAAATTGATTTATTTTGTCAGTTTTTCTTTCAAAAACTGTCATTTCAATTGAATAATTTATTATTCATTGAAATCAATTCTTTTCTCTTCATTTTGTAGCACAAGAAAGAAGTCTGTGAAGATTTAATTGATTTATCTTTAAAAATCAATATTAGTTTATTAGATTCTCTTGAAAAATCTAATCTAGATACTATTTCTAGTAGAAAAAATAGCAAAAATCTGAGAATACTATTTAATTTGACTAATTATCTAATATACTCAAAGAAATCATGAATAACTCACCTCAATCTGTGAACATGATGACTCCATGCAAAAATAGAAATAATTTCATAGAAACTGTTTCTGAAATTGAGATTTTGAAGAAAAGAAAAAAAGAAGAAATAGACAGACACAAAGTAGATGAAGTGAAAAATCTACAAAAAATAGCTGATGAGCTATATAAACAGTGCATGTATGAAGAAAATGAAGAAATTCTTCTTATTCTGCATTCACAAGCAAGACAACTGAATGAAATTATTAAGTTTAAACTTAATATTTCTTCAAATCTGAAGATAGTTTTGAAAAAAACTGAAAAATCTGTATCTCAAAAAATCTCTTCTGAATCTCTTTCAAAAGAAAACACTGAAAATGAGACAAAAACCTACGCTCAAGCTCTCAATAGCTCACAAAATATTGAAAAAGAAAAACAGCTGAAAAAAGCAGAAAAAATTTTCTCATTAGTTGAGAAAAAAGAACAAAGAAAAGCTCAAAAAGAGATTAAATTTCTTGAATCAAAAAAACAGAGACTGATTTTAAAAGTTAGTGATAGAGCTATCTTTGAAAAATCTATTCTAAATGATTCTAAGTTCATTTTTGAACTTAGAAACAAAATCAATCAAAACTTTCATTTTGAAACTCAAAATGAAGAATTCAAGCCAGTTATCTCATCAATTGAAACCTCTTTTCTGGGAAATTCAATTGTAATTACTGCTATGCCAGATTTCAGCTCTGAATATCTAATTCAAAATGAAAACTGCTGGAAAGAGATAGTTCAAAAAGCTCTCTCTATTGAAGTTTCATGTGAAAAAGATGAGAAATGGGGAAAATTTGTATTACATGATATTCCAGTTGAAATCTTTGATCATGAAGAAGGCATGATAAATTTGAAAGAAGAAATTGAAATATATAATTCAATTTCTTTGAAAAAAACCCCAATTTGGCTCAATTCTTATGAGCAAAGACAAAGAAATCAAAATGCTTCAGTTTTAATTACTACAAATACAATAGAACAGTCAAAACGACAGTATATTGTAATTGCAGGATTGAAAATGAAAGTATTTGAATTCAAAGATTCAAGAGAGAATATTAAATCTCAAATTCAATGCTCAAACTGTCAGAAACATGGACACTTTGCAAATACTTGTAAAAGAAATTCTAAATGTCAGTTTTGTGCTTTAGATCACAAAACAAATGAACATTCTTGCAACACATGTAGAAAAATAGGTGAAATCTGCAATCACACTGAAATCAAATGCAGTAATTGCTATGAAAAGCACACATCTATTTCAAAAGATTGTATTTTCATTTTAAAGAAAAAGTCTTTCAATAAAGATGTGAAATGGAGAAAAGAAACTCAAAATACAGAGAAAATAGATAAAACTACAAAAAGAAGAAATTCTCAAATGTCTATTTCTTCTGAGTCAAATTCTTTTTCAAAAAATAGACAGATCTTAAACCCTGTTACACCTATAAAAATGAGAAAAGATAAAGAAAATCTCATTTCTATGAAAGCAGTAGAAGTTCCAGCTCTGAATACAGATAATAGATATAATCTATTACCTGATTCAGAATAAAAGAAACACAGCTTCAATTTATTCCTTTTGTACATGTTTACTACACAAAATAATAATAAAAAGAAGAAAAAAACTATCAAAAATGCTTCAAAAATAACTTTTATTCAAAACAATGTTGATAGAAATAAAGATGCTATCTATTCATGCTTACAGATAGGCTTTGAAGAGCAAACTGACTTCATTCTATTACAAGAGCCAAATTTTGATATAGAACAACAATTTATAATTTCTCATTCAAGCTATCACTGCTTTTTACCAGAGAAATCAGATGTAAAAGCAAGAGTTGTGATATATGCAAGAAAAAGATCAAGATTTCAATTCAATATAAAAAGTAATTATATATCTAATTCTGATATTCTAGTTGGAGATATTATAGATACAAGAAATCAATTTGACAGTATTCAATTGATAAATATTTATAATGAAAAATCACTGAAGGTAAATGATAATTCATGGACAGTTGACAGAGAACTGCTGAATTTAAGTCCAGAAAAAAATGCTATTATATGTGGTGATTTCAATGCACATCATATATGGTGGAATTCTGAATGTGATTATTCAATAAGATCAGAGAAAATAGTAGAGTGGGCTCTACAACATGAACTAGATATTATAAATGAAATTGATAGACAGACCTTCTTTAGAAACAACTTAATGAAGAAATCAATCATAGACTTAACCTTTCTATCAAAAAATTTGATTGAAAACAAGGTCTATAATTGGTTTATTAATTCAGAAGAAACATCAGGATCTGCTCATGAAGTTATTCAATTTAATATTGAAATTGATGAAAAGGAAACATGTGAGAATCCTCTACTATCAAATCAATATAATTTTGAAAAAGCTGAATGGTCTGAAATCAATAAGAGAATTGAAGATTTAAAATTTGAAAAAAAAGAAGAATTATCAAATTGGAATGAAAAGACAATAATAACAGATATAATACTAGAAAGTAGAACTAATATAATAACTGAAATTATATTAGAAAGCATTAAAAACTTTATACCAAAGAAAAAGCTCTCAGAATTCTCAAAACCTTGGTGGTCAGAAGAAATAACAGAAAAAAGAAAAAATCTAGCAAAAATAAAAAAAGAATGGAAAGAGAATATCATATCTTATGAAGAATATAAAAGAATAAGAAATGAATATTTCACATTAATTAAAAAAACTAAAACTAGCTGCTGGAATAAATTTCTTGTGAATGCACAGGGAAAAGAAATATTTAAAGCTTTTAAATATACAAAGTCTAAATCTGTTGCAAAGCTTCCATCTCTAAAATATAAAATAGAAAATGAGGAATATATTGCTCATTCTTTTGAACAAAAATGTCAGGCTTTTATGAAAATTCTATTTCAAAAACCACCTCAATCTGAACAATATAGTTCAATATGTGAATATATTGAAGATTCAAGATGGGCTTGGCCAGATCTATCTAGAAATGAACTTGAAACTGCTGTTTTTACAAGTTCTACAAAAACAGCTGCAGGACCTGATACTATAAATCATTTAATCATTCAAAAAGTCTTTCATTCTCTGAAAAATGAATTATTTGAATTATTCTCTCAACTAATGAAGAATGGGTATCACCCTGAATGCTGGAGACAAGCAACTGGTATAGTTCTTGCAAAACCAAATAGAAAAGCTACTATGCCAAAGTCTTATAGAATTATATCACTTTTGAATTGCTTGGGAAAAATTCTTGAAAAAATAATAGCAACAAGATTATCATATCTAGGCTCAATCACTGATTTATTATATAATGATCAAATGGGTGGCAGAAAACAGAATTCTGCAATAGATACAGTTTTATCAATAATTCATGATATTCAAATGGCAAAAAATGAAGGCTTAGTTACAACAGCTGCTTTTATTGATATAAAAGGTGCTTTTGATCATGTTTCAAAGAATAAGCTAATAATTATTCTTCAAGAGATGAAACTACCAAAAGCATTAATAAAGTGGGTTATATGTTTTATGTCAAAAAGATATATTCAACTACTTTTTGACTCATTAAAGCAAGATATTACTGAAATTGAAATAGGAGTTCCTCAGGGGTCTCCAGTCTCACCAATTCTATTTGCTATATATACAAAAAATCTATTCAAAGATAGAGAAATGGAGATAGTGAGATCTCCTAGCTATGTTGATGATATAGGTCTGATTTTCAGCTCAAGAACAATAAAAGAAAATTGTGAAAATATTGAAAAAGCTGCGCAAGAGATATTTAATAGAGGAGATTTAAACCTAATTCAATTTGATATGGAAAAAACTGAATTAATTCACTTTTTTCCAAAAAGATATGAAAAGGAAATAAGTTTAAATCTATTAAATCAAGAAATAAAGCCTAAATCAGTTGTAAGATGGCTAGGAATCTGGCTGGATTCAAAACTCAATTTTAAATCTCATATTCAAAAAAGAATGGCTCAAGCTGAAAGAGTTTTAAATAGTATAATACAACTTTCTAATACTGAAAGGGGTTTATCATTTCAAGCTATGAGACAGCTATACATTGCATGTATAGCATCTATTTCTGATTATGGTGTTCAGATATGGTGGAAGAACCAGAAACACTTCATAGATAAGTTTCAAAAATTGCAGAATACAGCTTTAAGAAGAATTCTGGGAGCTTTCAAAACCTCTCCATGTAGAGCTATGGAAATAGAAGCTTCTATATCACCTCCTGAAATAAGATTTGAGAAGATATGCAAGAATTATGCACTGAGAATCATGAAAATGCCAGATATTCATTCAATTAGAAAAAGAATATCTACATCTTATCCTCCAATTCAATCTGGAAATGACTTAGATTGGAATAGATATCTAGATTGGAATGAAAGTCAAGAAAATCAAGAAAATGAGAGAAATAGAAAAAAAATCCCTTCTCAACTATATAGAGTATGCTCAATGATTAAAAATGAGTTCTCCTCATTAAATATTGAAAAGATTGAACACAAAAAGCTATATCCATGGAAAGAAAAACTAGGCTCAATGATTTCAATTGAAATAAGCGCATTATCAAAACCAGAAGAAGCTGAGAATCATAGAAGAATAATAGAGAAAATTGATTTTAAAAAGTCAATTCTAATCTATTCAGATGGTTCAATGAATGAAAATAAAGGCCTAGGAGCTGGAATAGCATATACAGAAGATAATTACAAATATACATCAGATTCATGGAATATTGGAAATGAATGTGAAGTATTTGATGCTGAATTATATGCTATTATGAAAGCTTTTAAACTGATAGAAATAAAAGCTTCAAAAAGAAAAGATATGAAAGAAGCATGGATTTTTTCAGATAGTCAAGCAGCTTTGAAAAGAATTCAAAAAAATGAAATTCATAATGGTCAAATGAATATAGAAGTAATTCTAAAGATATGCAAAAGAATTCAATTAAAATATAAGACAAAGATATATCTGAGCTGGGTTCCTGCTCATATAAATATACATGGAAATGAGCTTGCTGATGAAGCAGCAAAGAAAGGAACAGAACTAAATATTGCAAGTTCAAAAATAGTTTCATGGTCTTTTATTAAAAGAAAGATAAAAGAGAATTGCTTAGAAAAATGGCATAAAATATGGAAAAAACAAAGAAAAAGTCCTCACTATCTTAGATTTGAAACTAAACCTAAATGGAAATCATGCTCTATTAAGTGCAAGAAGAAGCTTTTCTCCTCAATCATTCAATTGAAACTAGGTCATGGCTATTTCAAATCTTATTTGAAAAGAATATCTGATATTGAAAGTGAAAATTGTGAATATTGTGACTCTCTTGAAGACCCAGAACATATCTTAATGAATTGCTCATTAAATCAAGAACTTAGAGCTGAACTGAGATATAAATATAAGCTGAGAGAAATGAATATGAAACTACTATTTTCAACTGAAATAGGCAGTCAATATTTAATTGATTTTCTCAATGAAACTCAAATAGCTACTAGAAATCAATTCTATTTCAAAGATGAAAATATAAATGAATGAGAATCTGAAATATTCTTTATAAAAACTGCTAGATATTATATAATATCTCACTATTTCTTTTGTGTTAGAGTCTGTCTTTTATTTCCTTTGTATTCATGTCATGAGTTATTTTGTCTATCATTAATTTATTTTCTTTGTAATCACTTGAAAATTATATGAAAAAAAGAGAATATAAATAATCTTCAAAGATATTTATAAATAAATAAATAAAAAAAAGAAAAATCAATTTGCTGACTATTCTGGGCTGGAATTCAAGTATTGCAAGTGCTATTTGTTTGAAGAAAAAATGTATAGTAATTAGTGTTAAAGTTAGAAAAATCCTGAGACTCTTTGAGTCTCAGGTAGATATCATAGTCTCTGACTGCATATATATCTATAATTGAAGAATAATAATAATAAGATATAGTTTACATAATAAATTCTAGTAATACTAGGTGGGCATCATAATCACTGATTGCATATGCCTTAATGGAAGAAAAAAAAAAAAAAAAAAAAAAAAAAAGATGATTTGAGCTTCTGCAATCTTGTTTACTATAATGAATTTTTTAATTCATCTCTTATAATTTGAAATATACCCATTCTAATATTCAACTCAGTCAGTTATGTCTTTGTCAATATTTGTATATGATTCAATTCAAATTCTTCATTCTTAAGAACAATCTTAGTATTTAAAAAAGCAGAAGCTCTATTAGATCTTACTCAAAAACACTTTCCCCCGAACCAGCCCAATTCTTCGAATTAGAAGACGAAAAGACATCCATTTGAAAACTCTTGTTTGAGAAAGCAATTTATTCACTTTTTATTAAAATTGAGCGCAAGTTGATGAAGTTATTGAGGAAAACATGTTTGTAATCTCTAAGAGAAAAGAAAATCACACTTCATCACATAACTTCATCAGTTTGGGCCCAATTTACATAGAATTTTGATAGAAGCTAGAACAAACCAGATATTACAACTGTCTCAATTTTGAATTCATTCTGACTATCTCTTTCTGAACAATTCATTGTTAAAATCTGTGCAAAAACTCTGATTGATTTTCATATTTCTTTGCACCAGTGTCAAGTCTTTTCCCTGTACCGCCCTCCTCATCCGGCAGAAAAGTGACAAAAAAATACCTCAGCACAGATCACACGTGATCTACTTTTCAATCAGAAATTCCCTGAAACCTACTCTCTCTACAAAACTGAACAAGAAAAAGTGGAAATATCAGTGTTTAAAAAATAGCTTGGTCTCTGCAAGTAATATATATATTATTATTATTATTATTCTTCAATTATAGATATATATGCAGTCAGAGACTATGATATCTACCTGAGACTCAAAGAGTCTCAGGATTTTTCTAACTTTAACACTAATTACTATACATTTTTTCTTCAAACAAATAGCACTTGCAATACTTGAATTCCAGCTCAGAATAGTCAGCAAATTGATTTTTCTTTTTTTATTTATTTATTTATAAATATTTTTGAAGATTATTTATATTCTCTTTTTTTCATATAATTTTCAAGTGATTACAAAGAAAATAAATTAATGATAGACAAAATAACTCATGACATGAATACAAAGGAAATAAAAGACAGACTCTAACACAAAAGAAATAGTGAAATATTATATAATATCTAGCAGTTTTTATAAAGAATATTTCAGATTCTCATTCATTTATATTTTCATCTTTGAAATAGAATTGATTTCTAGTAGCTATTTGAGTTTCATTGAGAAAATCAATTAAATATTGACTGTCTATTTCAGTTGAAAATAGTAGTTTCATATTCATTTCTCTCAGCTTATATTTATATCTCAGTTCAGCTCTAAGTTCTTGATTTAATGAGTAATTCATTAAGATATGTTCTGAGTCTTCAAGAGAGTCACAATATTCACAATTTTCACTTTCAATGTCAGATATTCTTTTCAAATAAGATTTGAAATAGCCATGACCTAGTTTCAATTGAATGATTGAGGAGAAAAGCTTCTTCTTGCACTTAATAGAGCATGATTTCCATTTAGGTTTAGTTTCAAGTAATATATATATATATTTGTATATATACATATTATTATATAAGAAAATAGTACAGATTTAGTCTGTTGATTCTTCATTTGCATACTCATCTGTGTGACTTAATAAATTACATTTATTAAGAGCTATCTATTATTATTATTATTCTTCTTCAATTATAGATATATATGCAGTCAGAGACTATGATATCTACCTGAGACTCAAAGAGTCTCAGGATTTTTCTAACTTTAACACTAATTACTATACATTTTTTCTTCAAACAAATAGCACTTGCAATACTTGAATTCCAGCCCAGAATAGTCAGCAAATTGATTTTTCTTTTTTTTATTTATTTATTTATAAATATCTTTGAAGATTATTTATATTCTCTTTTTTTCATATAATTTTCAAGTGATTACAAAGAAAATAAATTAATGATAGACAAAATAACTCATGACATGAATACAAAGAAAATAAAAGACAGACTCTAACACAAAAGAAATAGTGAGATATTATATAATATCTAGCAGTTTTTATAAAGAATATTTCAGATTTTCATTCATTTATATTTTCATCTTTGAAATAGAATTGATTTCTAGTAGCTATTTGAGTTTCATTGAGAAAATCAATTAAATATTGACTGCCTATTTCAGTTGAAAATAGTAGTTTCATATTCATTTCTCTCAGTTTATATTTATATCTCAGTTCAGCTCTAAGTTCTTGATTTAATGAGCAATTCATTAAGATATGTTCTGAGTCTTCAAGAGAGTCACAATTTTCACAATTTTCACTTTCAATATCAGATATTCTTTTCAAATAAGATTTGAAATAGTCATGATCTAGTTTCAATTGAATGATTGAGGAGAAAAGCTTCTTCTTGCACTTAATAGAGCATGATTTTCATTTAGATTTAGTTTCAAATCTAAGATAGTGAGAACTTTTTCTTTGTTTTTCTCATATTTTATGTCATTTTTCTAAGCAATTCTCTTTTATCTTTCTTTTAATAAAAGACCATGAAACTATTTTTGAACTTGCAATATTTAGTTCTGTTCCTTTCTTTGCTGCTTCATCAGCAAGCTCATTTCCATGTATATTTATATGAGCAGGAATCCAGCTCAGATATATCTTTGTCTTATATTTTAATTGAATTCTTTTGCATATCTTTAGAATTACTTCTATATTCATTTGATTATTATGAATTTCATTTTTTTGAATTCTTTTCAAAGCTGCTTGACTATCTGAAAAAATCCATGCTTCTTTCATATCTTTTCTTTTTGAAGCTTTTATTTCTATCAGTTTAAAAGCTTTCATAATAGCATATAATTCAGCATCAAATACTTCACATTCATTTCCAATATTCCATGAATCTGATGTATATTTGTAATTATCTTCTGTATATGCTATTCCAGCTTCTAGGCCTTTATTTTCATTCATTGAACCATCTGAATAGATTAGAATTGACTTTTTAAAATCAATTTTCTCTATTATTCTTCTATGATTCTCAGCTTCTTCTGGTTTTGATAATGCGCTTATTTCAATTGGAATTCAAGTATTGCAAGTGCTATTTGTTTGAAGAAAAAATGTATAGTAATTAGTGTTAAAGTTAGAAAAATCCTGAGACTCTTTGAGTCTCAGGTAGATATCATAGTCTCTGACTGCATATATATCTATAATTGAAGAATAATAATAATAATAATGACTAGAAATCTGGCTGAATTCAAAACTCAATTTTAAATCTCATATTCAAAAAAGAATGGCTCAAGCTGAAAGAGTTTTAAATAGTATAATACAACTTTCTAATACTGAAAGGGAAAAAAAAAAAAACATTGAAATCAAGAAATAATAAAACTTGAAAAACAATCAAACACGCGGGAAAAACACTATTAAGAATAGAAAGAGAGCATCAGGCATTCTTTACACATCATTATGATGGCATTGGATGTGGGGGAGGTGGTTATGGTGGAAGATGGCATGCGCGAGGCTCGACGCGTGCCGGAGACAAAAAACTCTGCAACACAGAAAACAAAGACAAACAGCTTAGCAACAGCAATTCAAACACTAGCTGCGATTCTTGAAGAGGGAGAGAAGAATGAGAAAGTGAATAACAAAGATAAAGAGTATTTACAGAAGACATTGGAAGCAGTGCGAGGAGTGAAGGTGGAACTGTGTGACCAGCTTCTGGAGGGAATGGAACGCGCAATTGGCACACCAAAACAGCAGGAATTGTGAGACAAGCTCAACGGAGCACTCTCATGGGCAGCAATAGCAGCCAGAGGGGAGACAACAGTTAAAACCATACCAACCAGAACACTGCGAGAGGTAGTCATTACTCGACGAAGCTGCAATGCTATGCCAGAGGCAGAACGCACACCAGAAATGATTGTTAAACGAGCGAATGAGGCCATCAAAGAGATAATCAAGAGCAAAGTGGTGGCAGCAAGACACATGCCAAGTGGAGATGTGATTTTGATGATGAACACACAGGACACCAAGGCAGAGCTCGCAGCAGATGATAGCTGGACGCATGAATGGGGAGACAAAGCGCGCATGAAGTGGGAGATGTATGCAGTACTAGTCAAAGATGCTTCTATGAAAGCCATTGACTGAAGCAGCTCTGAGTATGCCATTGAGAGCATCTACAAGCAGAATACAGCACTATGCTGCAAGACGCTGATACACAAGGTGGACAAAATGATGGTTAGACAACAGAAATCACATGGCAGTATAATCATCAATGTTGCTGCACCTCACCAGGCCAATGCACTGGTGGACAATGGACTCGTTCTAGGCAATGAATATTGCACAGTTGAAATATTTCACAGAGAGGCCAGGGTCACATGATGCTACAAGTGTCAACAGTATGGACATATAGCTCGCTTCTGCAGAAGAGAGGAAACCTGTGGTCACTGTGCACAAAAAGATCATGATGACAAGGCCTGCAAAGGAGCAGCAGAAGGCAGCAGACCCAAGTGCAGTAACTGTGATGATAGTCATGCAGCATGGCACTCAAACTGCCCAGAGAGAAGACTGAAAGCCAAAAGTGCTAAAGAGACACTGATTGAACACTCCAAGCGCTTCAATATAAGAGCACCAGACACAGATGGATTTAGCTTTCCACACAAATGGAACAGGCCTCTGAATGAGGACTTCATAGAACCCCCGCGAAGAGCAGGAAGACCAACAGATGTATCAAGAGCAGAAGCACAACAATGAGGAGCTATGACAAGCTTCATTCAAGCAGCAAGTGGTCCAGTAACACTGGAGACATCAACACAGAACAGCAGCTTGCAGAATAATCACATGAATGAATCATGAAGAACAGACTAGTCATTTTACAATACAATGTGCATAAGTCAAACAAGGTTATGGGACCTCTTTTGGCAAAGCCCGAAACGGCATTAAACTATGATGTGATTGCAATACAAGAGCCCTGGATACAAAAACACCCTAAAACAGGCACACACTGTCCAGCCAACTGTGGATTCTGGCAAGCAGGCATGGAGCAGAAGGACATGAAGGTGTGCTTTCTAATTAACAAGAGAATTGCAGTCAAGACCTGGAGAGTGAGCACAATATCCACTCATATACTGGTACTTACTCTGTTGACAGAGAGTGGGCCTATCAATATCATCAACATGTACGCGTCACCACCAGGAAGCTACACAATCATGCCACCAGACTCACCCATTCATCAGCTCCAAGCGGTGGTTGAAGAAGCGGATAGAATGCTAGAAGCGCGAATAAACCAGGAAAATGCGCATCAAGCAACAACTGAGAGTGCAGAGGGAGCATCAGGCGCGCAGGAAACTCAAATAAACACGCATCAAGCAGATGTTATAGTGATTGGAGACTTTAATGTACATCACACTCTCTGGGGAGGTAGCAGGGTCAGAGAAAACTTTGCCATGGCCTGGGAACTCAATGCTCAAATCAGTGCCTTGAATCTACATCTAGCAACTCCAGAAGGCACGATCATCTGACAAGATAGAGGAAGTCAGGGCACCACAGTGAATCTAATCTTTTTGTCTGCTGGTCTACACAGTCAAATGATCAGCTGCAAGCTAGAATATGAAGCAAATATGGCATCAGATCACATGCCAATTGCAACTACTCTTGAGCTAAAAGCATTATATAGCAGCAGAAAAAGACGCACTTGGCATCACTTCTGCCCGGAACAGATAGCGCAGGACTGCCAGACACTGAGAAGCCCAGAGGCACTGACTTCAAAAGATCAGATAAACAGCTATGCAAGATATCTTGTCAAATTTGTGGAAGATCTAGCAGCAAAACATGCCAAAGTCTCAAACTACAGTCAACACAGCCGGTCATGGTGGTCCCCTCGAGTAGCAGAGACAGTCAATCAATATAAAAAAGCCAAGAAAGACAGAAACATCTCTGCAGCAGATATAATTAAAGCTTGAGCCCTGAGAAACAGAGAGGTTAAACTGACTAAAACAAACAGTTTCAGAGAACTAATGCACAGCACAGAGTTCAAATCCAAGCTACTATGGAAGATGGCCAAATGGGGGCGTCAAAGCAGCAATGAGCATGCACAACCTCCAAGAATTCCAGCATTGATAGTAGAAGACAGAGAAAATCTACCACCAGTCAATTCCTTTGATGATAAAGCCAAGATTCTGAGACAAAGGTTCTTCCCCCTGCCACTAGTCAGTGACAACAGGGACATGGAGGAGGCGGAACACCCACTGGAAACAACAGAGACAATAAGCATCACAGAGGAGAAAATGGCCGCGCTCATAGCACATCTACCAAGCAACAAAGCACCAGGTATCAATGGAGTCTCCAATGAATTTCTGAAAATGCTGGGACCAAGCTTCACAAAGGCTATGACAGAGCTCACACTGGCATGCTGGGAATGGGAACACTACCCGGAGATATTCAAGACCGCTCGAACAGTGGTACTGAAAAAACCAGGAAAAGGGGATTATCAAAAGGCAGAGACATGGAGGCCCATTGCCCTACTGAATACAATGGGAAAAATAATAGAATCAGCCACCGCGCAGGAACTCAGACAGCTAGCGGAAACACTCAATCTACTGCCATCTCAACAGATGGGTGCTAGGCGGGCCAGATCAACCGAAACAGCAGTATCACTACTGCTAGCACAAATTAGAACAGCATGGGAGGAGTCAGACACAGTGGTCACAGTTCTATCATTGGACATCTCAGAAGCTTATGATAGAGTGCTCAAAGACCGACTCACACACATTCTTCGCATGAAGGGCCTACCAAGACAGCTGACAGGGTGGATACACTCATTTATGTCAGATAGACGATCCACGCTCACATTTGAAGAACAGGAAACTGAGGCCTTCAATATTCCAGCTGGGATACCACAAGGATCACCTCTCTCCCCCATTCTCTTTCTATTTTACAATGAGGAACTGCTCCGGATATGCTCACCCTTGAATAGATCAGTGAGCTGCATAGAATTTGTGGATGATGTCAATATAATAGCATACAGGCCATCAACTGAAGCAAATTGCGCGCAGCTCACACGGGTGCACGCAGAATGTGAAGAATGGGCAGGAAGACATGAAGCTATTTTTGCTCTGCAGAAGTATGAGTTGATGCACTTCACTAGAGCTCGAACTCGATTCAACTTGAATCACTCTCTGAGACTGCCTCAGCAAGTTATCAAGCCACAGAAGGTGATGAGAGTTCTAGGAGTATGGCTGGATTCCAAGCTTCAATGGAAAGGTCACATGGATGCTATAGCAGGAAAAATGAAGTCACAGATAAAGGCACTATCACAGACAACACAGGCCACCTGGGGAGTCCCCCTACATCAAGCTAGAACAATATACAACATGGTCATACGGCCAGCTATAGCTTACAGCGCACTGGCATGGCATCAACCGCGCATCAAGCGCGAAGGACGCATGCGCAATAAACAGCGCACAGAGGGCCTAATCAGAACACAGAATGAATGCCTGAGAATAGTAGCTGGAGCATACAGAGCAACACCAATATTCACACTGGAAGCAGAGACATACACATCACCCCTGGACATCTATCTTGATGGAGTTGTGGCGCGCGCCACAAAACGACTGAAGGCCTCTGGAATGGCAACACAAATTGAAGAGGCATGCACAGCAGTGAGAGTCAAACTCAGGTGAAGAGATGCAGTGCACAGAAGACTCATTGAGAAGGTGATTCATCCAGACAGTCTGTCTGAAAATTGAGAGAAGCTTTGAGTGGAAAAGAGCAAGCAAGAGACTGCTCAAAGCACAAATTCAGCAGCAACACAGCACTTCTCACATGATGAATGGGTGCGAAAAGAAATCCTGAGTAGATGAAGAAAACAATGAAGAGCTAGAGCATCTCCCTGGTGTGAACTCTTTGATCAACCCCCAGACAAAAGCATTCTGAAATGGCACAAGGGCCTAAGCAAGGCCAGAAGCTCGCTGATAATTCAACTAAGATCAGGGAAAACAGGGCTGGCAGCCTTTCTACATAAAAGACGAGTACCGGATTTCCCATCACCAGCATGTGAATGTGGCTATTCAAATGAAACAGTGATGCATGTGATAGTTCACTGTGATAGATTCCAGCACAGTCATGGGAGTCTGCTGCATGAGGGCAGAATCGACAAGAAATGGCTATTGAACACCAAAGAAGGGCTACACTGTCTAACAAAATGGTGAATCAAGCAGGGAATTCTACCACAGTTCTCACTGACAAAGACACTGAGTGTCTATCAGACAGAGAAGCAGCAATCTATCACATCTCAATCAAGCATACACAGACCTCAATAAACACCATGCTGAAACCGCTGAAAGCGCACTTATCACACAAAATCAGTGCTCATGGCACATCCCCACGCTCATTTCAGGCTAAAGACGCGGCTCTCTATGCTTCAGAGCGCAGTTGGCGTCTTTCACTCACTCACTCACATGCGGGCGCATTTTCAAAAATGCTCAGTGTAATTTTTCTTTATTTTTACTTTTTCTTTTCTCATCTCATTCTCTTCTCTTCTTGAGGACAGCAGTTGCTGGTCCCCGGTAGCTCGAAGTCTCACAGAAACTGTTGCATACATTTATTAGTGCATGAGGTTTTTAATCCAGCAGTAAGCTCTCTTATTGCATGGTTTTCCTTGTTAGATAAAATAAATAGTTTCCCACATATCCCTGAGATTAAGTGGTGTATAATATAATAATAAATAATAATACTGAAAGGGGTTTATCATTTCAAGCTATGAGACAGCTATACATTGCATGTATAGCATCTATTTCTGATTATAGTGTTCAGATATGGTGGAAGAACCAGAAACACTTCATAGATAAGTTTCAAAAATTGCAGAATACAGCTTTAAGAAGAATTCTGAGAGCTTTCAAAACCTCTTCATGTAGAGCTATGGAAATAGAAGCTTCTATATCATCTCCTGAAATAAGATTTGAGAAGATATGCAAGAATTATGCACTGAAAATCATGAAAATGCCAGATATTCATTCAATTAGAAAAAGAATATCTACATCTTATTCTTTAATTCAATCTGGAAATGACTTAGATTGAAATAGATATCTAGATTGAAATGAAAGTCAAGAAAATCAAGAAAATGAGAGAAATAGAAAAAAAATTCCTTCTCAACTATATAGAGTATGTTCAATGATTAAAGATGAGTTCTCCTCATTAAATATTGAAAAGATTGAACACAAAAAACTATATTCATGAAAAGAAAAACTAGACTCAATGATTTCAATTGAAATAAGTGCATTATCAAAACCAGAAGAAGCTGAGAATCATAAAAGAATAATAGAGAAAATTGATTTTAAAAAGTCAATTCTAATTTATTCAGATGATTCAATGAATGAAAATAAAGGCTTAGAAGCTGGAATAGCATATACAGAAGATAATTACAAATATACATCAGATTCATGGAATATTGGAAATGAATGTGAAGTATTTGATGCTGAATTATATGCTATTATGAAAGCTTTTAAACTGATAGAAATAAAAGCTTCAAAAAGAAAAGATATGAAAGAAGCATGGATTTTTTCAGATAGTCAAGCAGCTTTGAAAAGAATTCAAAAGAATGAAATTCATAATAATCAAATGAATATAGAAGTAATTCTAAAGATATGCAAAAGAATTCAATTAAAATATAAGACAAAGATATATCTGAGCTGGATTCCTGCTCATATAAATATACATGGAAATGAGCTTGCTGATGAAGCAGCAAAGAAAGGAACAGAACTAAATATTGCAAGTTCAAAAATAGTTTCATGGTCTTTTATTAAAAGAAAGATAAAAGAGAATTGCTTAGAAAAATGACATAAAATATGAGAAAAACAAAGAAAAAGTTCTCACTATCTTAGATTTGAAACTAAATCTAAATGAAAATCATGCTCTATTAAGTGCAAGAAGAAGCTTTTCTCCTCAATCATTCAATTGAAACTAGATCATGACTATTTCAAATCTTATTTGAAAAGAATATCTGATATTGAAAGTGAAAATTGTGAAAATTGTGACTCTCTTGAAGACTCAGAACATATCTTAATGAATTGCTCATTAAATCAAGAACTTAGAGCTGAACTGAGATATAAATATAAACTGAGAGAAATGAATATGAAACTACTATTTTCAACTGAAATAGACAGTCAATATTTAATTGATTTTCTCAATGAAACTCAAATAGCTACTAGAAATCAATTCTATTTCAAAGATGAAAATATAAATGAATGAGAATCTGAAATATTCTTTATAAAAACTGCTAGATATTATATAATATTTCACTATTTCTTTTGTGTTAGAGTCTGTCTTTTATTTCCTTTGTATTCATATCATGAGTTATTTTGTCTATCATTAATTTATTTTCTTTGTAATCACTTGAAAATTATATGAAAAAAGAGAATATAAATAATCTTTAAAGATATTTATAAATAAATAAAAAAAAAAGAAAAATCAATTTGCTGACTATTCTGGGCTGAAATTCAAGTATTGCAAGTGCTATTTATTTAAAGAAAAAATGTATAGTAATTAATTTTAAAGTTAGAAAAATCCTGAGACTCTTTGAGTCTCAGATAGATATCATAGTCTCTGACTGCATATATATCTATAATTGAAGAATAATAATAATAATAATTAGATCTTACTGTTATCAATCAATTAAAGAATTCTTTGAAAAAAAAATTGATGTGTTCATCAAATTCAGGTATTGAACTGCTTCAAATTGGATGCAGATTTGACAGCAGATTTGACAGTGAATTTGACAGTGAATATAATGAATCTGAGATGAGATAATAATAATATTGCAGATTTAAATTCAGTTCTTCTATTTCTTTCATTATATATTTCATCATCATCATGTTGATTATCTTGCTTGGGGACACTGTATTTGATGAAGTTGAAACTGCAGAAGCTGATGAAGAGAATATAACTGTCAGTATTTAAGAAATCTGTATAGAAGAATTAGTAATAATTATAGATTCATTTTTCTTTTTTTTCTTCTTCTTCTTTCTATTCATTAATCTTTTTGATATCTTTCTTGAAGAAGTCTCAACTACTGCTTTATCATGTTCAATATCATCTATTCAACTGATAACCTTGCTACTCAGAAGTTGAATATGAGTATCATCATAAGCTATCCAGCAAGTGTCTCACTCAAAGTTATAACAATTCATTTTTTGACAACACCATTTTGCAGTTATATCATGCTCAATCTGCATAGAATCTCATTCATTTGATTGACAATTTTAAATCTTCTTCAATTGTTGAGTAGTGACTGTGATTCTTGAATATATAGATGACTTTTCATTGTCAGATAGTTCATAGATTCAAGAGAATTTGACAGAACAGTGAAAAGAATTACAGAATGATGAAATTATTTCTTCTTTGATATCAAAATCAAGAGCTCTTTTGAATATCAAAGTCTGAGTTATTAATTGAGAATCTGACATCTCAAAGAAAGCTGCAGAATCATGTATTACAGACATGTTTGAGAATAGAGTTGATATATCAAGAAAATTAAAATAAGTGATGACTTCATTGATAAAATTACTCATCTTCTTCTTATATAATTTCTTCAGAAGATTAATAATCTTCTTTCAATTCTACTTCTTTTCAATATTGATCTTGACCGCGGATCTGTGTTTATTGAATGAAATGACTGTTATATAATCTGTAATTTTCATCTTTTTACAGTTCAGTTTTATAATATACTCTTCAATCATCTTCTTTGCAGTATGTTGAATAGAATATAAGCTGACAGTTGAATTGCACATGAAAACAGTTCAGTATTTGATCTTTAAAGAATTCTTTATTTCATTGATAATCACCTGTTCATACAATCTGTATGAGATGTCAGGCTCGGGGGTAGAAATTCACTCAGATGTAGGGATTCACTCAGGGGTAGAAATTTGTGGATATCAAGAATCTTCAGACTGAGTCTCTATATTCTCATCATCCATCTCATCCACCTCATCCACCTCATCATTAATCAGAACAGGTTGTTTGGAGAGACTGAGGTGCAGAGTAGGAGTCTTTTTACACGCCTGTGAGGCAGCAGAACGGCGGGCGTTGCGAGTCATATTGAAAAAGGGGTTGATATATGTGGATTTGATGATAAAGGTATGAAAAACGCGTTAATTTGAATGATTTGAACATTATTTGAATGATTATAGAAAAATGTGGATATTATGGCTATTTTTGCAGTGTTTTGTTATGAATATTCTAGGGGTGGCTGGGGAAATCCGTTTTCGCAAGCAATTCGTCCGCCACAATACTTGGTGAGATCCGTTGCGAGACGGGAATCTCATGTTTCGTTTGAAAAGAGCCATGAGCTTTATGGAGATGTATGTGTGTAGCTTAGCTGAGAGAGAATGGAACGGATCCGTTAAGAGGATGCTCGTGTAATGTCTGCGATTCGTCCGAATGATTGCGTTGCGTATCTTTCTTTTATTCAACCGCCAACACTACCTTAAAGTGCAGGAGACTTGAAAATTAGCGGGGAAAATGCCTTCTTGATTTCTGGGGAGCTCATTCAATCGACACTGAGCTTTGGATGTTTACTTGGTAAGTAACAGGTCACCGAACTGGGTCAAAAACTGTGGCTGTGATTGTGTTGTCCTGTATAGGGAGAAGTGGATGATAGGTAATAAACCAAAACTGGTCATACAAGACTGCAAGCATTACATATGCAGTCTATGGGCAATGAGGGTAAAGAGATATCAATGTGTTCTCTTCTCGATTGGATCAAGTCTAGATCATGCCGGCCTTTAAATAGGCAGTAGAAACGCTAGTATTTTGCAATAATTTCACGACCGAAAGCATGACAAGAACGCGTATAGAGGTATCATGTATCGAAATTAAAAATATAGACGGCAAGGCATATTCAGTCATGATCATCCTCCGTTAAGCCCGGACAACCTTCCATTTCATCAGTCTCGTAGCGATACTTGCACCAGAAGCAGTACCGAAACTTCTCGCGCAGGAATAGCACTACCCTGGATAGCCGTTCCTGGGCGCTTAGTGCATTGAACTCTTTCAGTTCTTCGTCGTCGTCGTCGTCTTCTTCTAATTCAACCTCGAGAACTTCGCCTTCTGCTGTCCGACCCAAGGCAAGCCTATCATCTGGATCCAACTCGGTCTCGCGATATGTTGGGAGATTTTCCAGGTTTGGTATGAGTGCCGGGTCCCTAGCAGACAGTGATTGGTAAAGGCCACGACGGGCGTGTTGGCTACGCAGGCTCTCTTCACGAGCGCGGATCAGACCGCGATAGAGTATGTTGATTTGCGATGTTGGCTTGGTGTGGCGCTTTGCGCCACTTGGAGTAGCAGATGGGGATGGTGGTGTAGGATCGGATTTGGGCTTTTGCGGCGCAGGCTCCTTGGGCAAGTCCTCTCTCTGATCTTGTCCATCCATTTGCTTCTCTCCTTCTTGTTCACATTCCTCAGCATCTAATCTTTCGGCGACTTTTTGGGCGGCGATGAGCATAGCTTCAGTCCTCTTTTCTTCTCTTTCACGTCTGACCCGCTCTCTAAAATCCCCTTCTTCAGCCTTGGCTCTTTTCGTCTCTAGGTCAGCTTGCTCCCTTATCTTTCGCTTTTTCTCACTATCCAATCCTATGCCTCCTCGATCTTCCTTGACCACGACATTTAGCGGCTCTGTCAGTGGTCGATTCCACTCATCGACGCCGGATGGGTATTGAGGAGAACGGTTCTTTCCCAGGGCCGCTCCAGGTTTAAAGCCCAGTTTCGCCATCATCTGAAAACCTTTATTTGAAGGGTCAAGGGAGCTGGTAGAGAGCGCGGCTTCTCTCCGAGCAGCCTCTGCAGCAGCAATCTCTGCTTTTGACGGGATTCGTGACTTGGCTTCGGCCTGCGAGGTAGGGGCGGTTACGCTGTTAGTAATTCATTAGGACATATCTACAGGGAGTAATGTGGGTATGTTCGCTCTGGCCAAAATAGCAATGTAAATAAGCAAGGGTGGATAACAACAACTGCATTTCAAATCAGTCAACTGAAAAGGTTTAACAAACCTCTCTCTGTTTCCGGCGTCGCATTTCGCTGTATGTTTCCCTGCGCCCCTGTGGCTTGGGCGGCTCGGTAATGGCCATAGACATGTAATCCTCCTCCTCTTCCTCCTCGTTGTGGCCGCAATTCTTCCCGTCATCTCGGTTTTCCCCAGAGCCCTTCTGAAAGGGAGATGACATGTTTGCCGCGTGAGCAAAGTTTTGACGAAACCGATACAATCAACGTATGGCATTACATGGATCTATCCTTCAGTGTCATCCCCATTATGGACCGGGTGGATGAAGAGCTTCGTGGTCACTTGCACGTTTCATAGTCCATTTTCCATTCTCTAAAAGGCGAGGAGGAATCCACTTAACTCGGAAGAGCCGAGGTTTGCTGTGTATCTGTATCTGGCTAAGATAGGTAGCCCTACCACGTGACCCCCACACAGGCACACACTTGCATACCTAAGTACCTGCCTACTGTTCCTACCTACTATGTAGCACCGAGATAGCGACCAAATACAAACACCCAACTCAGACGTCCAACAAAAACTTGCTCCACTCGAGATTATTGGCTTTCTGCTTACGGATACTAACCAAGTGGACCAACCAAACAGTTCGGCTAACTACTTTGAGTCTGACCTGTATTGTGAACAACTTGGCAATCCTGGAGCTTGAATCTTGGCTGCCCGCACCTGATTTGCCACCCAGACAAGAACGTATCTCCTCCCCCACTCAGCCCGGAGAGCCCTGTGTTGTCTTCATCCTCAGCACGCGTGAGTTTCTCTAAATTCATCTCTTTAAATGACAAGTACTCACCTTGTGTTATGTCAAGCAGCTTGGCATGTCAACATCGTCCTCCGAGACCGACCATCCTAAGTCCGACGTGTTCTCTAGGGCTACAAAGCTCGAAATTAAAAGACTTGCAAGTGATCACTGTTGGGCATGCAGCAATCTATCAACTCAGGCCTGCGACGTGTTCGGGAAGGAAGACCCGCAGGTGAGTAGATATTGTTTCTACTGAATCTAATGGGAGATGGGTAATAATTCCTTCCTGTTACAGATACCACTATGGCATAAGGCAAATCTCATCAACTTTGATCTAACCTCAGCTGAGAATGGAATCGCACTATGTCCAACCTGCCATAGCGAATTTGGCCGGACAACTGATCCTGGGTTCGTTTTGTTGCCCACGGACTTACAGTTTTTCATCGATGCTGAACTTGATTCGCGTCAACAGAGGAAGATTGCCTTGAAAAATGGCAAAGAGGTTCATCGAAAAGTCCCAACAGCAGAAGAGTATAGGGTTCACCAGTATAATCAAGGAAAGATCCCTGCCGATGCAAGTGGAGGATTGTACCGTCCAATCTTTTTAAAAAACTATTTACTTGGCGGCGAGCTGCCGGCTTATAACGTAGACACTCTCTCAACTCCGAAACAATGGCACGGCGCGCCGGTGGCAACACTCCGACGTGGAATACTGGTATTGGGAAGTGCTCGAGTACAATCTTTGGGCAAAGAAACACGCTTACAGCTCGAATTGCTTCGAAATTTGTATTTTCTTGATGATGAAGAATACACTCTGGCGGCCCCCAGCAGGCAGGTGCAGCCAGTCGCTCAACAGGGACAGAAAAGACCCCTAGATGATGAACAAAGCGGACAAAATAAGTTGCCAAAGCTCAACAATCCAGAGTTTAAATCGGGAAACAAGGGTGCGGATGAAGACATCACTTCCCGGCAATCCCCCCCCGGCGCCGTTAACCGCCCCTACAGATGGGCGTTGGGACCCGACCTTACCGCGAACGAGGCGGTATCGCGCTACGCTCCCCTACTGTCTCACGAGTGATAAATTGAATACTTTTGTTCTCGACTTTTCTCTACAACAATGAGCGGCCACTCTAGATATCGGATAGTAAGCTCTCCTTCTGAACCCAAATGCACATATGCATACTGATTTACTAGTGACCCTAATATTCCAGTTTCCTCGATATTGCCTGTTGTATCCCTCAGAAGATCGTTTAGTCAACAAATATTGTTAGTTTCAGTGTCGCGCATACAATCAACGCCCTTAGTGAGGAATTCATTCGGCTATCTTATTAGTATCATGTAAGGGCGACGCTGTGGGTATGTTTTCTCTGGCCTTCTCCTCTTGGACGTCATTTGTGAATGTACAGTACATTCACCCCGTGGGGATGCGAAGGAGTTAACTTGTGACCTGAGGATATATCGCCATGTTGCTAGTCTAGGCCTGGCATCAATTTGCGCTTGTGTGCGGGCAGCCTTTTTCATGAAAGCTTATATCACAATAATTCCCAGATTCGCATAATTTGCTATGGACTGGAGGACTTCCCGTATCCGCAACTACCCCACCACCCACTGTTATTATAAAACGGGCCACTGCGTTGAAAAGTGATATCTTTGAGGTTTCAATGGCGCTGGGGGTGCTGCCACCTATCAGCGCTGTCGTACAGAGCTCAGGCCATCTTCCCCCACCTCTCAGCGGCTTAAAGTTCGGACTATCGTACAGAATTGGTTTGACAAAGTTCCGCCCAAGGCTAATAGAAGGGGAGTCGCGTCCGCCAACCATCTTTACTTAAACTAGCGCGATGCATCTCAAATCTGCTTTTTGTTGTATTTAGCGTTGAGTTTTCAAACTATTCAGGGTGTTTGACATGATACTTCCATTGCGCAAGTTTATTTCTATGGGGAATCAACAAGCTGGGCGAAAGTGGCTACTGTTAGTTGAAGCATGAGCATTAAAATTACCTCCCAAATTGTAGTTAAATTACGTGCTTTGGGTCGTCCACTGAGTGTACACTCGAACCAAGTCTGCCGCAACCAGCAAATCTCTACAAGCTTCATGCTTTGTCTCATTGACACCGTCATCCCGGGAAATTTTTCAGAAACCAGAACTCGAAAACTGAATCTGGCAGAATAACATCGGCGGCAAAACTCAATGATAATATTAACCTTGTCTTGACTGTTCTACAAATATGATCCAGACACGGGTATGGCTAACACATTTCTGCATACCCATGCACAAGGCTGGGGACATCCCGCACCAGGTTCATAACATTGTTATAACTTGCATTTATTCGCTCTCTTTCATTGGTACACCCGTATCAATTGCGCCCCCATCAGCCAACTGTTCATGCGTCGCCCATTGTCCATTACATGGTCGAGTTATTTGCAGTAAAAGTTGGCTTTGGGTAAATATTAATCAACTCGGCCCTCCCTAAATTCCCCAAGTTCAACTTTATCGCATCTCCGCCTTGCCCTGAACGCTGTTTTGATCTTCTGCTTCTCCTTTATCAGCATGGATGCGTTCTTGCTGACCATCCTCCTTGGGGCAATTGCTCTCGCTCTGTATCGGATCTGTCAAATCGGACGGCGGCAGCCAGGCTATCCTCCTGGGCCTCCAACTTTACCTTTAATCGGAAACCTTCATCAGATGCCCAGCAAGGCACCTCACCTTCAGTTTCAAAAATGGGCAGAAGAATACGGGTAAACATAGCCTAGAAGAAATATTACCCAGGACAAACCTGCACTTGACTGACAGAACTTCAGCCCGCTGTATTCGCTTATTCTCGGAACTAAAGTCATGATTGTGTTGACGTCTGACAAGGCAGTTAGAGATCTCTTGGACAAGCGCAACAATATCTACTCGTCCCGCCCAGAGATGTATCTTGGCCAGTTCCTCAGTGGTGGCAACCGGATGGTGCTCATGGTAACCTCCTCCTCCGCCGCGAATACACGCAATAACCTGTCCACTGACTCTCAGTGTTCAGGAGTACGGAGACACCTGGCGCATGATTCGGAAGATGCTCCACAACACCCTCAACATTAGAGCTGCCATATCCTATGTTCCATACCAGGATCTGGAGAACAAACAGATGCTATGTGAATTCATCGACAAGCCTGATTTGTTCGTCGACCACATACGGAGGTTTGCCAACTCGCTGATCACTCAAATTGTTTTCGGTTTCCGTACTCTCAGCATCAACGACCCGAAGTTTATACAACTCTTCACAGTACGTTGAGACTTTGTGTTGGTTGATATGATCTTCCCTTTCCTCTTTCCTGATCATGGAGTAGGGATTCGAGAAAACTTCCGAGCTACTGGGAAGCGAAGCGGCTGCCTTGCTTGACATTTTTCCGATCTTACGAGCGCTACCAGACTTTATGCTTCCAATGCGTCGTTATGCAAAGCGGCTGCGGAGGGACGAAAACAAGCTATATGTCGGCCACTGGATGACTGCAAAAAATGGTTTCAAGAACGGTACCACCAAAGCAAGCAAGAAGAAAGACCCCCTATCGCAGAATAAACCAAAGCTAACATCCTTCCAGCCATGTATTTGTGGAAATATGGTGAAGGTGCAAGACATTGAAGGCTTTTCCGACGAGCTTGCCGCTTATACTAGTGGCTCCTTGCTAGAAGCAGGCTCTGATACTACTTCCTCGACTCTAGTCGGCTTTATTCAGGCCATGATACTCTTCCCCAATGTGCAAAGGAAAGCTCGAGAAGAAATTGACCGGGTATGCGGGGACCGACTGCCGACCTTGGAGGATGAGCCTCACCTACAGTATACCCGCGGTTGTGTAAAGGAAAGTTTGAGATGGATGCCTACGGCTATCTTGGGAGTGCCACATGCGGTGCTCATGGACGATGAGTACATGGGCTATAAGATTCCGAAGGGCGCTACTATCATGTATAATGTCTGGTTTGTAACGCCTGCCTGGTGGGATTTTCGTAAATAATCCGAACTCTGGTGAATTAACCTGTTTCTGAGAACATAGGGGTATCCACATGGACGCGACAAGGCACCCTGATCCCAGAAGCTTCGATCCGGCCAGGTATACCGATGACTTTCAAACTGCTAGTGAGGCGGCCGCGAACCCTGATGTGTCCAAACGTGATCATTTTGGGTTCGGCGCAGGCCGGAGGATTTGCCAGGGGATGCACATTGCGGAACGTTCACTATTCCTTGGAATTTCACGTATGCTATGGGGTTTCGAATTCGGCAAAGCCCGCGATGCCCAAGGAAACGAAATTGTCCCAGATGCTGAGAAGCTGACGGAGGGGATAGTTGTTTTGCCGCAGAGGTTCCCAGCGAAGATTACTCCGCGTTCGGAAAAGCACTCTCAAATAATTCGGGAGGAATGGGATAAGTGTTTGTCGTTACTAGACCCGGGTATGCAGTGGAAGGACGCGTCAGTAGTTGCTATCTAGCACATTGAACAAGCTCCAGCTCCTATACGACCAGCAGTAGCTCTCCATGGATTCTGGCAGCACCCCAACCCCAACCCCAACCCAACCCCTTAACCTTAGTATCCCTCTCTTGACATGTCACGACGCGATGGGCTGTTGCAGCGCTCAATTTTCGGCTAAAACCATCATTCTCGGCCCTGAGCTGAGATATTTACTCCCTTATTTCATTCAACTTATCTCCTAGGCTTTGAGGGGAGATAGGCTCGGTCCAAAGGAAAGAAATTTTGACGAAAAGATTTAAATTGGTGCGGTGTACCACATGATTACGTACTTTCTGATTCATTCATTTATTTATTTTTATTTTTATTTTCGGATCTCCTCACAGCAGCGTACGGAATGTTGAACTGAATATCCGGTTTGTGAAATGACGAAATTACCTGTACAGCTCTACTGCCCTTTCGCTGCGGCGCCTATAACACACAGCTAGAAGCTTACAGGAACATTCACTTGTTCAAATTGAGTAAATGTGTTCTGGACGCAGGTTCACAAAGCCCCAGAGGTCACCACTGATAGAGAACTTAAAAGCATCTGAATTTATATTTACATATATGAACTCTCCCTCAAACCTGATAGCGCCTATTTGTTTAAAGATAAATGGAACAAAGAGGTATAAAAAGGAAGGAAAAAAACCTCTAAACCGGCGATGATGCTTATTCCATGTCATCATCTAGATCGTCATCGCCATCATCCCCATCATCCCCATCATCTCCATCATCTCCATCATCTCCGTCGTCCCCGTCGTCCAGATCATCGTTAACAAAACCTTCGAAATCTTCGACATCGTCCGCACCGTCCGGATCCTCCCCGTCAATGTCCCGCTTCCTCCCCCTGCTCTTGACGAGCTGATAGGCGCGAATCGTCTTCGATTGCTTCCAAGTCCACTTCCTCAGCTTTTGTGAAAGGTGGCCATTGTTGTATTCGCAACCTTTTCCGCTGTAGAAATACACGTCCGTGGGGTCTGGAGCCCAGTCCGTCGCATAGTTAAAGCTCACGTGTTTAGCGGAAAAGGCCTTGTTCAAGTTAACGCACTTCCCGCTTGTGAAGTCTGTGCCGTGCATTTTAAGTTTTTTGCCGCCGCTAGATTTGAGTTCGACGCTCCAGGCATCTGTGGTGGATGCGATGGCGAGGAGGAGCCCGGTGGCGACGATGGAGATCTTCATTTTCGTTGGAATGTATATACAGTTCCGGTTCTTGTTCTTTGTCCTTCTCAAGAAGATTAGTTGAAAACTTGATGAAAAGGAAGAGGAGAGGAAGGGAAGTATTTACTAGATGTTGTTTTCTTTTGTCTGGTTAGGTCTTTTTGTAGAGAAAGGGGAGCCTTCGCGGTATGTATCCCGACA